>OY821519.1:122462167-123662167 GCA_963682025.1 Cordilura impudica
CAGGATCATTGTTTTGTATAATTGATTGGTATTCGGATTTAATGTTTTATTATCGGCAATAGTTTCAAATTGGTAGCCGTACCCAATATTGGGTAGAGGGTATCAAAAATTCGGCATAGCCGAATTTAACACTCTTACTTGATTTAACACTCTTACTTGTTTTTTTTTAAGATTTACTAAATTTATTTAAAAAACATTTTTTAAAAAAACGTTTATAGTCCCATTGTGGTAGAAGGAAAGGACGAAATCTACACGTAAGGAAAGCAGTCAAAATTGTAATTCTTTAAAATATTTATTTTTATGAATTTTGTTGCTTTTGATATGCGCAACACTGTTCAGAGAAAATTGTGATACTTATGCCCCACTTTATTTATGCTCTTCACTGTAAAAGAAAATAGCAAGCACATAAAATTATCTTTTTAAGTAGGAAAAACTGTATATTAAAGAATAATCCCATTGAGACATCTCATTTTCCAAGTCATTTTCTCAAGTGCTACATTATAATTTTTCAGAGAGATACGCATACCAGTCTAAAAAAAAGGAAATAACAGTATACAAAATATTAGCTCGGCCAACTTTTAACTGGTGAAATTATAGCTTGGAGTGTTATTTAAACAAAAAGCATTCTGGAAACTGTTTGTTGGCAATGATGACTATGATTTAAATGATGATGACGATGATGATGATGATGATGATGACAATGACGTTGATGTTTATGAGTTCTCTAAAGATCCTTGGTAAATAATTTAGTTTTTCCACTGGCACGTAATGAAAGACAGATTTCAAGACCATCATCGCCATCAACATAAAATAAATACGACTAAAGCAGCAGCGGCATCAGAATCCACATTAGCATTGGTATCATGTAATTAAAAGTGCACTCTCTGTGAAATTACATTGCACAAATGTATTAAATAATTCAAGCGACGAATCTAGGAGCCTCTAAATGGAATAGTTGATCTAAAAACATATATGACCGTAGTACGACGAGTACACATTACTAACTAGCTGGTATTTAAGAACGATTGTATTGTTTAACAATACTCTAGGGGATTTAAACGACAAATGAGGATATGAAATATTTATTAACATGTATGATGAATAATAATAAAAAAAAACAATGAATGAAAAAAATACTTAAAAGGCCACGCTTATATGGAATAAGTAGTAAAGAAAAAATAAAAATTTTAGTCTGACAATGTATTTCCAAACGCAATTTTTCATTTTCTTTAGAACTTGAATAAATTCCTACGCACATTAATGGTAGTCTAGGCCAACTATACGATGCCTTATACCATGAGTTTCAAAAGAGAGTCTTACAGGAAAGAATGGTCTTTTTTTAGGGGAAAAAGTGTGGTCAAATATATAAAATTTTTTGTTTGATTAAAGTAACATATAGCAAATTTAGTTTCATTAGAAATATATTCTGTAGGCCTATGATACGCTACATGTGGTATACTCAAACCATGTAAATTTTTTTTCTTTGATCTATCAGACATAAACTTTTTATAGTGTTTTGTATGGGGATGGCACTACCATGCCCTCATAGGCATAATCCCTTCAAGTCTTTTCTCTACTCCTCGCATTAATAACTTATTGACTAATATCATAGTATACCATTACAGCACTCCATATAATTCACTTTGAATGGGAGGTGCCATGCCCGCCGGTACGATATCACCAATCTAACTTCGACTACTTAGATTAATAACTTTTGAAGTAGAACAGAAAGTCAATGCTCTCACTATCATAGAACTCGACATAATAAATATCTTAAGTTCGAAGGCCTTTGCAGCCAGTTTCCTAATTTTTTTTTTAAATACTATTAACTTGTAAATTTATTTACTTCTAGTATGCCCTGACGCTCTTTGCTACGACTTGTCGAGAATTATTGGCATGTTTTATTTCATATTCAATGTTTCATACGCAGTTTGTATTGTGCAATTAAAATATTTTATTTTATTTGTTTTATTTTTTTATTTAAATGCTTGGTGATATACAATATTTTTTTAGTTTTTCATTTGGTGCAATAATTATCAATTTTTTCGGCCTTCCTACTCTGCACCAAGCTATATACTTATAGCTACACATGAGAAGAACATGGATTTACCAAATTAAATCCGGCAATACTTAACCTGGAATTTAGAAATTTTAATTTTTGCGATGATTTTGGCGATTTTTAATTTTAAGACTTTTGCTCTTTTGGCGATTTTTGTTTTTCCCGATTTTTGACTTTGGCAATTCCGCCCATATTTTTCACGACTACTCACATTGGTAATTAATTTTTTTTTTTCATTAACAATAATTATTCAAATCTTAGAACTAATACTTAACTTATTAAAAAAAATTTAATGTTTCTTTCTAAATACGAAATAAATTAATATTCATGGGCTTAGATAACCTCAAGCATTTATTGTAAGATCTGCAGTCTCTCTCCTTCTTAGACGTTGGTTGAGAAGGTCACGTGCCAAGAGATTCGGGTAAGTTTCTAGTTTTTTCAAGTAGCTTGAACAGTTTCTGATAATTTCGAATTTAACTAGGGGTACGTTTAATTCTCTATGTAATTGTGAGTTTCTCACAATTATGGGACATTAATGGGTAATCAACTTTATGATCTTATTTTAGCATCTTTGTATTTTCTCTGTATTAGAAGCTGAAGCGGTTCCTCATAACGGTATACCGTAGCACCAAATGGGTTTCATAATTGAATTATATATCAATAACTTGCAATCAAGACTTAGCTTTGAATTTTTGCCAATTAGCCACTTAAGTTGAAATAATTTTAATTTTATTTCTATTAATTTTGATTCTATGTGTTTATTCCAAGTAAGGCAGCGGTCAGAATGAAGTCCCAAATATTTTACATCGGAATGTTGCGGTCTTTGTCTATTGTTTATTCGGATTTGAGGGTATGTTTCTCTTCTGAGCGTAAAAGTATCGTGGATACATTTTTGTTCATTTATTCTTATTTTCCACCTGTGTAACCAGTACTCCAATTAAAAAACATGTCATTGTAAAAGAGTAGATGTCATTGAGGGGTCCTCATTAGTACTCAAAATTGCCTGTCATGGCAAAGGTTGAAGTAATCGTGTTTTCATTAGTTGGCATGTTCGCTATATAAAGGATGTATAGGAGCGGTCCCAGAATACTGCCCTGTGGAACACCAGCTTTTATATCCTGAGGGGGGCTTGCAAAGTTGCTCTCCCTTATTGAGAATTTCCTGTTAATTATATAGCTTTCCATTAGTTTAGGAACGTTTGGGGGTAGCAACGTTTTATTTTTATAGAGTAGACCCTCGTGCCAAACCTTATCGAAAGTTTGCGAAACGTCAATAAAGAGAGCAGAGCAGTACCTTTTTTCTTTAAAGGCTTTTCTTATAGCGCTTACTAACCTATGGACTTGCTCAATGGTGCTATGTCTTTGCCTAAATCCGAAATGATGTGCTGCGATGACGTTATTTTGATCCACAGCTACAATAAGCTTATTTACTAGTATTTTCTCGAACAATTTTGACAGATTTGACAATAAACTGATTGGCCTGTACGAATCGACGTTTGTGTTATCTTTACCTGGCTTGGGAAACATGATAACATGCGAATCTTTCCATTCTGAGGGATAATATTCAAGGCAAAATATAGCCTTAATATAAAAAAATTATTCTCAATGCTATTCTGGGTAGCTCCAAATGCATTTTATTACTGACGCCGTCAATCCCCGGTGCTTTTTTAAGGTTAAGATCAGAAATGGCCTTTTCAAACTCTTTAATCTCAAATCGAAGTGACACTGCACTGTGCTGGTTTATTACTGGTGGTAACGCATTTATTGAACTAGTAGTTATATTTGGAGTAAAAACTTTTTTCAAATGTTCTACAAATAGATTTCCTTTTTCTATATCATTTCTAGCCCAACCTCCATTTTGAATTCTTAACGGTGGTTTACGTACAACGGATCTTTTAAAATTTTTTGTAGCTCGCCATAATGAGTAATCCGCTCTTGAAGTCGATCTAATTTTTCGAGATATCTGTTTAATTTATCATGTCTCTGAACTTCGAGCAACTTTCTTAAATTTGATGTAAATATTTTCAATTGTTGCTTAAGTTGAGGAGATCTGTACAGTTGGCACTCTGTTCGAATTCTTCTTTTTTCATTTAATAGCCGCTCGACATTTACCGAACAAGTTCGAGGGGTTTCGCAGCAAGTTGAGAAGATATTTGGAGGTTTTGTTCAAAGTTAACAATAGCCAAGCCAATATCATCTGTTGTTCTTAGTGGTAACCTATCTGCACAATGTGTCCTGAGAGACTTTCTATAATTTAACCAATCTATAATACTTGTTGATTATTAGATTAGAATTCGGGGCACAATTTATCGGGGGTTAGAAATAGTAACAATAACTGGTGTCTGATCTGATGAGAGTTCCAGTGAGGATTCAGCATTTATAAGTTCTCTCGTAATGTTCTTCGTTACTCCAAAATCGATTAGATCGGGAAACTTTTCTCTATCTGTCGGCCAGTATGTTGGTTCTCCGCTTGAGAAAATTTGCGTGCTTTAATAGTACTTTGTATTTTTTTGTATAGGAGGAGCCACGCCCACTAATACTATCCCACCCATTTTTTATCTGGCTACTCACATTAATATATGATGGACTCGTACAAAGTATCAAGGCTTCCCCTTTTATAGTACTCTAGTAGTATATGAGCGGTTCCACGCCCACTTCTCCAAGCACGCCCTTTTTTTGTTCGACTAATCATATGAATAACTTATTAACTTATTACAGTACTCGTGATATAACTTTTTATATTACTTACTAAAAACATCACAAAAATTTATTATTACTAGCAGATTCCAGCCCTCGAAATTCGAGTGCAATTTCTAGGCAAGTTTATTTTTCAGCTTAGCCAATTCACAAACTAACACTATTTTGGTTTATTATTATTGTGAATGAAGAAAAAAAACTCATTAGCAAACACATTAACAAATTTAATAAACACACACATAGCATATGTATAATTTTATGTATGTGTTAGTAGCAACTTTAAATGCAATTTACTCAAAAGGCAGATAATATGATTGACAGTCTATTGCACTTCAAACGGCTCACGCTGGTGCACTCTTCTAAAACTTTTCCGTCTCAATGGACAGTAAACGCTGAGTTTATTTTTTGGAAAACTGTTTGCCTGTATTTAAGACGTAGCAATCTTTTAAAATTCAGGTGAAATTTTCAAAGATTTCACATTACAGCCCAAATTGTTAGCCGTTTGGCCAGTGGTTATTGCGGTTCGCATATTTACACACTTGGGATCTATCCAAGGCTTGTGTATTTCCAGATTCAATAATGTTTTCAAAGGGCTTTAACACCTTACTTCTTAAATTTTTATTTGGAGGCAAATTCACTGATCCATCCGACTCCGACTCAGTGTCGACTTCTATAAAATGTATCTTTACGTTACTGCGTGAGTTAGCATTATTCTCAGTTGGTAATTTTATAATATCTAAGCACAATGAAAGCGACTTTCTATTATCATTTAAGAACTCGATTTCTCTTTGTTTTTTTAATATTATTTTAATAAATTTATTGCATTGATGTGCGAAATATAAAGCAGTTTATCTAACGAATTAGGAAATTTTGTAAAAGCATTTATTACGTGCGACGTTTAGCAAGTAAGATATGTGCAAAAAACTGAAAGTAAAAAAATCGTGAACTTTGAACTTTAAATTCTGACTAGCCGGACAGGTGACTTCTTGGATTTTTTTTCCCAGTTTAAAGTATTTATAATATCCTACGATCTTGCGATTACCAATCTGAAATAGATTCATCCATTAATATACGAGGGCCGTTTGAAAAAAGGTTTTAACATATTTTTTGATTTTGATCTCTTAAAACTTCATGATGGGCCATAGGTAGCTCAAAATTGCATATGAGATAAATGTTCGCCATATGATTTTGCATTAAAATGGTTGTATAGATTTTTTTGTAAACCATTTAGCTTAAAAGTTATAGCGTCAAAAAGCTTTGTACTAATTTTAGTTAATTTTTAGGGCTAAAAGTCGAGGGGGCCTGGCCTGTTTTCATCCGATAGTACCAATTTTAGCACGAATATTATTTTTAAAGCCCAATCTACCGGGAACTGCGCTGGGAGCTAGAAACTAGAAAAATAAAATTCTCAATAATTTCTTGTTGACTCTACAAAAGTTTCAAAGGATTCGCTATTTCAAGAGAAATTGTGCGCTGCTTTTGTTGCAGCAGACATTCCTTTGTTTAAAGTTCGAACATTTATTGAAGAATATACGGAATTTTTGTCACTACGGACAAAATTTGTTGAAAATCTTTACAACAACTGCATTGATAAATAATTAAATGCGTTTAAAATCAGTATCTATGGATTTCAATTGATGAAACCACCGATGTAACAGGAAGGTATGTCACAAATGTAATCATCGGAATTCTAAGCAATGACTAAGAAATTGCAAGCAAAACATTTTTATTAAATGCCGTAGTGTTAGAAAAAACAAATCATTCCACAATTGCTCGACTTTTTGACGACTCTATTAAAATTCTGGGAAATAGTATAAATAAAAATTAGATTTTATATCTTGTGATGGATGCTGCTCCCTACATGATAAAAGCAGCGAAAGCTATTGAAGTATTTTATCTTAAGGTAACCCATATTACATGTGTGGTCCATGGCCTTCATCGAGTGTGTGAACGCATACGAGATTCATATGAAAGTTTAAAATCTGTAATTTCAAATGCAAAAAAGTGTTTTTAAAAGCTCCGAGTAGAATTAATGTTTTAGAGAACTTCATTCGGATTTAGCACTACCTCCTGAACCAATTATAACTCGATGGGGAACTTGGCTTGATGTAGTTAACCATTATGCAAATAACTATGAAAAAAAATTAGAAATAATTGAAGCTTTAAGCAGTGAAGACGCCTTATCTATTGATATTGCTAAAAAACCCTACGATTTATTTTTCATTTCCTTTAATTATGGATTTATTGTGAATTCTATTAAGAAACTTCAGACATCTGGACTTACCCTTCATGAGCAAGTACAGGTAGTTTTAGTTACGGTTAGAGCAATAAATAGTGTTCCCAATTGCGATACTTCTCATAGTATTTAGCTTAGGCTTAAGCAACTTATATGTAAAAATAATGGCTTTGAAAAATACATACATACATAATTAAAATACATAATTAAAATACAGTGCAGGAGAAATATTAGCGTTTAAATTTGCTCCTATCACATCTGTACATGTGGAAAGAAGCTTTTCGATGTACAAACGTATGCTTAGAAATAATGGACAAAGATTTTTATTTGAAAACTTAAGCCATTACTTTGTAATTTACTGCAACAACAACTTTGATTAAAAATCTTAATATAAATGTTTATACTACCGTTTTAAATTCTAAATTTTAACTGATAGAATTTTAAAACCTAAAAAAAAACACTTTAAAAAGCAAAATGTGTATAATTTTATTTTTTGCTTCAATAAGATTTTTTTTAAATTATTAATTAACTCTAACCTATTTTATAATTTATTTTTAATTCCATGTGCTTTTGTTGGACTACATTTAAGGTTGTATTTCAAATATTTTTCATAAGAGGTATTCGGAGTCTACTAACCTTGGCAAAAGAGTACTTTTTCAAAAAATGCGTGAATTTTGATTTTTTTCAAAAGTGCTTTTTTACAACTAGTACCATAATATCTGAAAAGATATTATCAATTCCATTTTAAAAACTATTTTTTTTTGAAGGTTTAACCTGTGTTTTAGGAAGTATCAATTTTACTAAAATTTTTGAAAAACGATCCGATATTAAATCATTATTTTTGTTTCTGAGCCACAATTTACATCTTTTAATTTGAAGATAAAACTCTAAATGTAAACAAATTAATAAAAAAAAAAATATTTTAAAATTTTTTTAAAATAGAAAATAATAAAACTAAAATTATTCGTAATAAAAAAACTTGTTTGCCACTGAATTCTAATTTTTAATATTTTAACTTTTTGTTAAAGTTTATACCTTTTTTACTTCATATTTTGTTATTTAGTTTATTTTTTTGTTATTTTCTTTGTGTTTTCGTTCTTTTTATACCCTATACCACAATGTGGTTTGGGTATAATGACTTTGTGCTGCTGTTTGTAACTACCAAAAATATTTGACTTAGACCCATCTTTTATTATACCGATCGAATCAGAATCACTAACTGATTCGATTTAACGATGTCCGTCCGTCCGTCTGTGTGTCCATGTAAACGTTGCAATCAAACTGTAGGTCGCAAATATGAATATATTTTGATGAAATTTGGTACGTAAGCTTCTATCGGCCATAGGATAAACGCTGTTGAAATTGGTGAGAAACGGTCCATGTTCAGACCTAGCCCCCATACAAATGACCCATATGAAATCGACATAAATTTCCATAAGATCCAAATTGTCGTATAGATCTTAATCAAATTGGGTTTGTATGTGTTTAATGAGTAGTCCAAAAACGATTCCTATGGGAAAACTCTTAGTCAAAGGCCCCATATAGAGCTGCTTCCCGATCTTCACTTAAATTTATCAAAAGACAAAAATATTGCACTTATTCTTCTCAAATTTTGTTTGTATATATTTTTGCAAAATACAAGAGACTTTACCAAACATAGTCAGGATCGGTCCATTTTTGAGCCTAGTCCCCATACAGATATAGCATTCGATATGAACTTTTTCATATCTGCAGCCAAAAAATTAATAAAAATCCCACTCAAATTTGGTTTATGCTTATTTTCTATGTCCAGTTAGTTGGGCCTATGAGATAGGGTCTCTAAACGCATGGTATAGGGTATCATATAGTCGGTCTAGACCGACTATAATTTTCTTACTTGTTTATAATAAAAAATTAAATTTTATGAATTAAAAATATTTGTTTGATTTTTTTAAGAGCATATTTTTTAGGTTTTTGGAGTATATTTTCTGTTTTTAAGGGCATTTTTAAGCGCATAAAACATGTTTCTTAGAGAATAGTTTTGGTTTCCCTGCTTATGACCTTGTAAATCTTAGCTTGGTACTTCCTGCACTTGCTACAAAAAGGATCTGCACACTTGAAAATAAAAATTTCAAATATGTATGTATGTATTGTTTTTAGATATTTTTAATTACGATTTTTACTTTATTTTAAAAAACTTACGGAACGTTTCTGCTTAAATTTTTTGTTTACAATGCAAAAAAAAGCGGTATGCCAACTATATGTGCCAGTAAAAGTATTCGTACATTTGCAGTTTGGGGAATCCTATGAATTAAGCAACAACGTATGTACATGTCCATTTATTTATTATTATGTTTTATGTAGTTTATTTATGTTTATTTTAGTAGAAGACCAACTTATTTGTATAAAGTTAATTTGACTTAATTATACTTATTTTGCAAATATAATTTAATTGCTGATGACGAGAGAAAAATTATCGTAAAACATGAAATCACTCCTCTGTGCAGTACTTCGTTCAAAACTATAAACTCACCAATACAATTTTGCCAAAACCTTGGTCTGGTAGCCCCACCAAACTAATTGAAAAGTGAACTATTTTAGCGTCAGTAAAAAAGAATCCCAGAAAAAATGCTCTCAAAGAATCCGTTCGAAAAATATTTAAAAATATTCAGAATACACCGAAAGCCCTGCTATACGAAATGGTTGGGGATGAGATCATTTCAGATAATCCAAAATTCAGGATAATTGAATGTTTCAGTAAAACTTAAAATATTACGAGAATTTTGCTTGATTTCATTATATTTTGGGGTTTTTGTTCATTAAATTTTCAAATTATGTATTACGGTGGAAATACAACTGGGACGAACGACGAATTTCGCACAGCTCGACGAATTTGTCGGCAACAATTCGTTACGTAAATTTGTGGAATGAAATACAATTACGACGAATTCACATAACAGCTGTAACGTCATTTGAAATTGTTTGTTATTTATATAAATAAATATTGGAAAAATATTATGAATGAAAGAATTTTTAACTTTGTACGAGTTATTACAATTGTGAATATCATGTTCATGATGGTAAAAGCCTTTATTTTTGTACGGCAGCCTTTAGTTTTTTTTATTCACAAAAAATTTCATAAATTTTCATTAATAAATTAATTTTATGTCATATTTGTTTACATGTTGCTGCTGATAGTGTGACCATATTTAAAAAAAAGAAGCACTTAACAAAAAACTATGTAAAAAAAATTATATAATTAAAAATAGATTTTATTTAACTTATAATATATAATTAAAACATGAAACAATTCTAAAAGACAAAAATAACTTTATTTACTAGAACATTTGAAAAACTAAAATAAAATACGGCCACTCTACACCAATTTATTCGTCGTTCGGCGGCGTAAGAAATAGAAATAAACCTATCGCAGAGTTCGTTACGCACTACGTATTTCGTTCGACGCACTGATTGTGTGCATTTTCATATACCCAAATGTGTTTTATTTCTGACGGCGAATATTCGGAACGAAATATTCATTGAAATTTGTTTTCTGTGAATCCCCGAATAATAAAAAAAAATTATGATTTGCATATTAATTATAGTATCAATTGCAATATGTCTGAAAAAGACGTTAAAGTAAAAATCAAACGAAATAAATATTTTAAAAAGTATTTTATATTATTATTTTTTTTAATAAAACCGAAGCATTATTTACAGTGTGCGCCATATTTGATGTCGGTATGTAAAGACTTGAAAACTTTTACATTTGTCAATCGATTGAGTTAAGAACACATGTTTCTGAGATATCAATTCAGTACATTTTGGTCTGTCTCACAATACTATTCGTCGTTTAATGTCGAATTTTTGTTTACCACGGGACAGTGGAAGATCGTTCACATGCCATTCATCAACGCCCAAACCTTTCCAATGAACTGTATCGTAAATGAATAGTATCGTCACAGCGCTCAGCATTTTGGTGTCAGTGAAAACACTTTCTGGAGAGTTTTTAACGATGATTTGCTTTTATTCTTATAAAGTGCAATTGACTCAAAAAATTTTGCTGGTTAACAATATCGGCAAACAGTCGCTCGTATGGTTGGCGGCTTTAACAAGCAAAATTGCAGTATTTGAGGAACGAAGAACCTCATGAGATCCAGGACCAAAAAGTAACTGTTCGGGTCGCCGTTTGCGGCAGTTGATCATTGGGCCATTTTACTGCAGAGAAGGCGAAACTGTCGATTGGAAATAATATCGGTGGATGTTGGCTCATTATATCTGACCGAAAATGCGTGAAAATGGATTGACACTGGTTTCAACAAGATGGTGCACCATGCTCCAAAGAAAACCAAACAATATAAAATATCATCGCAATCTAATTTTACACTTAACACAGACTGGTGTAGGGTGTAGAAATTTAAGACATTTTTTATATTCGCTATTTCGCTATAATCATTTTCAACCATCCATATTCATTTGGCTTTTTAATGATTCCTCAGTCAAACATTTCTATGCTATTGAAGTGCTTTTTTTTCTATGTAAGTATGTATGTATTTGACTATTGTAAATGCATTTGATATGCTTTTCATATTATGGCATATTTCAAGTATTATCGCTGCATGTGATTATGATTTGCATACGACTTACACAAAATCATATCGACATACGAGAATACATATTTATTTTGTTAAACTTGTACGCATAATGCAATGTGGATTGACGATGTTGATTTACATATTAAAAGCTCGAACAATACATAGAAAGCATTTTGTTAAATGTCTGTTTAAGTATCCACTCTCAAAACATAATTGCATTTTTAATGCATTCTGATATTGCAACATTTATTGTTTTATGCAACGATTTTTTTTTACGTTTCCACTTTTAGTTTAGATTGAGCTTTAATCGACTCAAAACCCTGAAGGCTGGAATGCGATGAGTTTGACTTGACTAGCATTAAGCTGATTATAATAATGGATTTTGTGAAGTAAATGTTAAAGATTGTCCTAGAATGGATTAGTGGTTCAGAAATAAAATATATAAATTTAATGTTCTCTTGTTAGCGGAAAAGTTTGGTAATATCTAGAATTTCTAGCCTTAAACTATAAAAGGGTGCACGTATTTTTTTGAGCGAGTCATGATATTTTTATTGCATTGTAAAGAACACATGTTCCAATTATGTATGAAATAATATATCCGGATTATGGCACCGCTGCTCTTTTCATGTAATTTTCGATGACATTTTTGCAAAGATGTGTCTCTATTTCACCGATGACGCGTTAGATCTCGGTCTTGGGCTCAAGAATTGTTCGTGGTTTATTGACATAGACCTGAGATTTCAAAGAACCCCAAAGAAAGAAACAAAACGGCGTCAAATTGCACGATCTTGGCAGCTAATTGACATTGGAATTTCGGTCTGTAAATCGATTGTTTCGTAAGTGGTGTGATAGGTGGCGTCGTCCTGATGAAACCACATGTCGTTCAGATCCATACCTTCCAGTGAAGGCAACAATAACTCCGTTATAATATTCCTGCTGTAACGAATGCCATTCACAGTCGTGAACTCTTAATAGGTCACCCTTTATATTTAAGATTAATCTTGATATATAGGAGAATCGATTAAGCTATGACTTTAAATTCATGTCGAAGTCTAATTGGTCTTATGGGAAAGAAGAACATCATTAGCTGACTCCACGCTTCTTAATTCTAACTAGCAGATTCCAGCCCTCGAAATTCGAGTGCAAATTCATTAAATAAAGACCATAAAGGTATGCTAATCAATTATAGCCAATTCGCAAATCACAAAAAAACAAACTCATTTTTATTACAAACACATTAACAAATTTAATAAACACACACAGCATTGTATAATTTTATGTATGTTTTAGTAGCAACTTTAAATGCAATTTACTCAAAATGAAGGAAAAAATTTTAAAATCTGTAAATCTGCAAAATTGCTAAAAAGTAATACCTTTCAAATAATGTACGTTTGGTCAAAATCGGGATAAAACGGTAAACAAAACATCGGTCACAAGAAATCGCCTAGCCTATTAATATTATAGATTAGCATTATTGCAAAAGCAGAATCTTATACAATGTATACAATATATAGGAGAGCTACTTTTGCGAAACATAAATCAGTATCGTGTTCTCAATTTTTTTATTTGTTTTTGTAAAATTGGTGCTATTTGTGATGTTTACAGTGACTTGAAAAATTCATATCGGCCAAAAAATGGCATTAAATCGTGAAAATGTTGTTTCACTACATGGATTTAATCAAGAACGGTGTGCTGATTAACTTGGGGATGAAGCAGTACGCCGAGCTATCTCATTTGGAAGATTTGTTCGATTTAATCGTGGCCATTGTACAGAGGAGTATTTGACCGTAAAAGTCGATACAAATTATTTATTTATTTACAAAATTTATTGCCATAACATATTGTGAGAATAAATATAATTACTTTTTAGGTACTAACTACAGAGACTTTTGACCTAAATTTATGCAAACATAAAACTTAATTTTATAACATATGAGATGATATATATTAAATATTTAAGAATGTTTTTTTTACAAAGTTTATTGTTTCTATTTCCATATTACGTAGAAAATCGGTTAAGCATAGTTTAGGTTGACTTGGACTTCATTAATGCAACTGCAGTTTAAGATTAAATGGTTTAAGCTTAGGATGTCTGTGCTGCATAGCAGACAATTTTCTAGTCAAAATTTTTCGAAAATATATTGATGTGTTATTGGGTAAATTATTAAACTTGATTTTTGCATATCGTATGCCGCGATTAGGCTATTCGATACGGTACTTTGGTTCGATACGAATATTCACTCGATAACAAATGCGGTTACTAGACCCCAGTTTTTTTAAAATGATTGGACATGACTTAACCATATTGTTGATTGAACTTATTAAAACCAAGATTTTTTAAAATTAATTTTTGCCTTCGTTTTGGCCAGCTTTTAAGGATAAATGGTCTGAAGGTCGTCCATAATCCGTTGTTTTGCTAGAAAACATTGAAGTTTTATGTGAAATAAGAGATCGTCATTTAACTTCTCATTAGCTTGTGACATCTAGGGCAATAAAAAAATTTCAGAAAAATATATTCAATTGTAAAAAATCATGGATAATATTACTTATTTAATCTTAATCGGGTACTCCTATTACGTTAACGGTCCTTAGACGACAATTATTAATACAATCAAAACATAAAAATACTCAATACTTGGGAGATACAAATTGCTTCGTAATGTTGTGTATTTGAAAGATAACGGTACTTTGTTTTTTCTGTTTTGCTTTCCTTACAATAAATTAAATAAATTAAATTTACATTTTGAAGAAAATTCACTTTTTTCAGAAATAGTACTTTCTTAAGAAAAGTTAGTTTTTAATAAAAAGCAACTTTTTACGAAAAGTTTATGTTTTCAATAAAGGTGCTTATTTAGGAAAAGGTACTTTTTAAAGAAAAGAACCCTTTTTTTATAATAGGTACTTTTTTCAATAAAAGGTGCTTTTAAAAAAAATTTATTTTTTTTAAGAAATTGTAAATGTTTTTAGGAATTGTAAATGTTTAAGAACAATGTTTTTTTTATAAAGATTAGGTACTTTTTAAGAATGGGTATTTTTTAGGAAAGATAATTTTTTAAGAATATGCCCTTTTTTAAGAAAAGTTACTTTTTCAGAATAGGTACTTTTTTAGGAGAAGATACTTTTTAAAGAAAGGTACGTTTTAAGAAAAGGTACTTTTTAAGAAAAGGTATTTTTTGAGGAAGAGGTATTGGCTTAAGAAAAGGTACTTTTGCAGAATAATGTACCTTTTTAAGGAAATGTATTTTTTCAAGAAAAGATGCATATTAATGAACTTATACATTATTAAAAAACGTCTTATATATTATATGCATATTATATATTACTAGCTGACCCGGTAAACGTTGTTATGCAATATAATTTATTTCTAGTGAATATTTTTGTTGTTAATTATGATGATATATATTTACCACATAACTACTCTCACTCATCATTCGTGAACTCACACCTAGTTTCAAGACTGTCTGGTTAATAGTACTCCAGATAATTATTTTTGTTTGAGAGGTGCCACGCCCATTTACCCAATCCCAGCCATTTTTGGTACGACCACTTACATTAACAATCAATTAACGTGTGGAAAGTTTCAAGACTCTGGCCATTATAGTACTGTAGATATATGATGATATGTATTTACTATCCATGGGAGGTACCTCGCCCACTGGTTTGAACCCGCCCATTTTTCACATAACATTTCAAACTCATCATTCGTGAACTCACGCCTGGTTTCAAGTTAATCGAGTTTATAGTACTCCAGGTAATATTTTTCTTATAGGAGGTGCCACACCCACTAACCCAATCCCGACCATTTTTGGTACGACTACTTACATTAACAACCAATTGACGTACTTTAGATATATGATCATAAATTATTACCATGTATGGGAGGTGCCACGCCGACATATTTAATCCCGCCCATTTTTCACATAACTTCTCACACTCATCGTTCGTGAACTCACACTTAGTTTCAGGACTGTCGGGTTTATATTACTCCAGATATTTTGTTTGTTTGGCAGGTGCCACGCCCGCTAACCCAATCCCGCATATTTTTGGTACGACTATTTACATTAACAAAAAATTGATGTGTGCAAAGTTTCAAGACTTTAGCCATCATAGTACTCTAGATATATGATAATATGTATTTAAGATGTATAGGAGGTGCCACGCCCACTTCTTTGATCCCGCCCATTTCTAACCCGACTTCTCACATTACAGGATTATATACTCACATAAAGTTTCAGGACTCTTGCTGGCGTAGAACTCCAGCAATATGATTTAAATTTTTATATATGGGAGGTGTCACGCCAAGTTCATATATTAAAAAAATATAGTCTATTTTACTTCCCCGATGCCAACTAACACACTGTGAAAGTTTCAAGAAGATCGTTCTTATGGTTTCGCTACCTATTAGTGTCAAACCCACAAACAAATTTTCAAATTTTCGGATGAGTTTAACATCAAAAACTCACTTTGCAGTGGCCCGATCCCGCCCATTTTCGGCAAGACTATTTAAATTCATACTCTCACATCTGAAACAAAATTTCAAGACTCTGGCTATCATAGTACTCCAAATATTGAAAAAATTTAAAAAGAAAAAAATTAGAAAAAAAATTAAAAAAAAGAAAAAATTTAAAAAGAAAAAAATTTGAAAAAAAATAAAAAAAAAAAAAATTTAAAAAAAAAATTGAAAAAATAAAAGAAAAAAAATTTAAAAAAAAAATTGAAATAAAATAAAAAAAAAAATTTTAAAAAAAATTTAATTAAAAAAAAAAACAGAAAATTAGGAGCTGAACTTCTTATATTATAAAATTCTCGTGTCGCGGTCTCTGTAATTGAACTCCTACGAAACGGCTTGACCGATTCTCATGAAATTTTGTGTGGATATTGGGTAGGTCTCAGAAACGGACAACAGATATTTTTTTTGATATCTCAAGCGGGCGTGGCACTTATGGCTATCAGAGTACTCCAGATATCTGATTTTAAAAGTTCACTTTGTTTGGGGGGTACCCCTCCCAGTGGCCCTATCAAAAAAAATAGACGTTGTCCGATTCTCAGACCTACCCAATATGCGCACAAAATTTCATAAGAATCGGTCGAGCCGTTTCGGCGGAATTTTACTACAAACACCGCGACAGAAGAATTTTATATATAAGATTAAAAAAAAAACTTTTTCAGAGAAGTTGATAAAGAAAATGTTTTTTTAAGGAAAATTTATTTTTAAAAGAAAAGGTACTTTTTTAAGAAGAGGAACATTTTTACGATAATTTGCTTTTTGAAAAAAAAAAAAAAAATACTATTTTAGAAAAAAGTTGTACTTTTTTAAGAACAAAATACTTTTTTAAGAAAACGAACTTTTTTAAGCATGAATAATTTTTTACGAAAATATATTGTCTTAATTAAAGATACTTTTTTGAGAAAAGGTACTTTTTAACCCCTCGATTAGTGAGTCTCCCATTGGCAATAAAATAATAAAAAGTTCAGCAGGGACCTAAAACAAATTGTATGGTATTTTGCTTAATGGGGTGTGCTTTGATAGTTTTGATTGTTAAGTTAAGATTATATAAATTAATAAAAGGGCACAAGAAAATTTTTTTTCTTACAATTTCGGTTTTATTTAATATTAAAATACATGAGAATATGAAATAAATCACTCCTGTGATGCTTCTTGATGATTTTCCAGTTCGGGTGAGCAGGTAGTGCAACGATGCAGCAATGTTTAATGCTCAGCAGATACTGCTTTGTCGCAAGTAAAGCATACGCTCCGCTTTTACGCTGGCGTCCGTACTCCATTCAATTTAACTGCCATGATGGTCGTTTTTTTCGAGGCGCAAAGGAAGGTGCGGTTTTTCTACTTTTGTCTGTTTCAAAATTATTTTATTTTAGCTTTATATTGAATGCTTCCATAGCACTTCAAATCCTGGTACAGCTCATTATAAGTTCGTTGGTGGCTTGTTCTGTAATATTAGGCAGTATTAATTGTGTCGATTTTTTTTACTGGCTTAATTTCGATATACATATTAGGGTGAAAGCCATTTTTTTGGGAATTTCAAGACGTGCGGGTCGGATTATTGTGACATTGGATCTAGAACCTTAGTGCGCAAAATTTGAGCCAAAGTTCAAATTACATGTAAAAATTATAAAAAAAAAATTAGTTTTCACAAAAACTTTGATATTTATAATTGCGTTTTAATTAAATTAATTAATAAACCATAATCTAGAGTATATTATATATTTCTAATAAAACAACAAAATCTATTATCGGTTGAAAAACAAGTTATTTCAAGTTCCCCAGGCAATAAATGCGCCGCAGAAATTCGCGTGTCCCAAAATTTGTGCTAGTTTTAATTTTTTTTCGGAATTATTATATTCATGTAAAGGTATTCCGAGGGCTTATATTCAAAAAGTGCTATCTACATTTGACAGCAATATTAATTTTTGATTTCAAACTGTTGTCTGACATATCTGTCAAATATAAAGTTAATTTTGATATCATACATGATTAGTACGACTATTTCTTATTAGATATTGTAGCAAATCGATCGTCAAATACTTTCAGATCTTATTAATAAATTACTATTGATGCAGATAGCACTTTTTGGCCGTTTTTACCCCGTACATCGAATTCCCTATTGCCCCATATTTGTTACTTAGATTGAATATTAACACCACATTTCATATTTTCAGATTAATTTTTTAGAACATACAAACGGTACCATTTTTCCCATTTTGGAACGTACCTTTACTGAAAAGGTATTTTTGGAAATTCGAATATTCGAATGAGGGTAAGAACATTCCAATTTCCAGAAATCCCTTCTTGGACAATCTTTATGCCAAATATGAAGATCCTAGCTCCAAATTCATTTTCAACATACAGCGTTGCAGAGACAGTCAGTTAATCAGTGAGTCAGAGATGAGGGTAAATTTATTTTTAAATAAATAACTTTAACTATTAATTTTTTGTAATGTTGATCAATGATCAATGACTATACAACACACTCAAGTAAGACTTTTATGTATCGAGCATTCTACTTAAATGAAATAACCATATTAGATTTATTACCCTTGCCAGTAATTAAATACAAATATTTTCTTGCTTTCATCCCGGCTGACATGCTGGTTTCTTGCTGAGAAATCACTTAAGGAATCTGTAATCTAATTAAAATTATGATTGGCAGAAATTCTCTTAGAATTATAATAAGTTGGAAGGCTAAAAACTTTCATAAACAACTACAGAAGAACCTGTTTCCATTATTGAACGAGTAACAAAAGTTTTTAAAGTACAAATTTAAATAAATACAATTAAATCATTAGCATATTAATGAAAAGGACTAAGAAAACCGAATACAAATAATAAAATAATAATAATAATAAAGTGTGACGTTGTGTTATACAATAGACTTCACTATAGTTGGTTGTTGAAAAAAAATCATAAAACTAAAACGTGGGAAATTCTTGAAAGGATAGATTTAAAATATCAAATGCAATACAAATCTAAAACTCTATTCATACAGTGGATATGGAATGGATATTGAAATAAAATTTGACATATTTTTCTTGGGTTTAGTGGTGGCTCTTATGAAAGTTATAGGTACATTATACATACATATATAAACAAAAAGAAAGCATTGACATAATTTTCATTCATAAACAGTTGTCATATTTCTAAAACCTTTTTTTCTTCTCAATGTTGAATTCAAAATAATAAAGGTGATTGTTGTAACCCTTTCTCTGAAACAACCAAGTGATAACGCAATTGTTTTCTGATGTTTCTGTGCTGTTTGTAGTTTTGTCAGCATCCCAAAAAATAAGCATCCTTTTTTTTTGGTCTGTTAAAACTGATTTACATATGCGCTTGTATTTCACAGGACATAACAGTGAATTTGAATTTGTGTACGTCTTTTCCTGCTTAAAATCGTTAAATGTTACCCTTAATATTAACCCTCTCGTTTTTTTTTATTATTATTTTAGATTCATTTTCTTATTAAAACCTATAAAAAATAACTAAATATTCCCATGTATTGTAGAGGTTTTAAACGGAAATTTTACCTGATATTATTTGGGAGATTTCCAATTATTATTTTCAGTATTTTTCATTTGATCTTCAGATTTAAAAACTACAGATGTTTTAGCAATCCATGCACACATGTACATATCTAGATTTACTTTTTTTTGGAGTGAAAAAAAAAATAATTTAAAACTGGTTTATTCTTGACAGGATTACGTCATTTTGATATATTCTTTTTATAATATTTCAAATTTTATCAGTTAAAACTTTATAGGATGCCATGTAACAATTTATCAAACACGTCCACAATGATTGTTTTATAAGTGAAATAAAAATCAAGCATATTATTATTGGGGGATTCGGGATAGTTTTAAAAAATCTCGATCTTTAATTAAAAACCCTTGATCATAAAGCCAAAAGAAGTTATCATTTTGTCTATAACTTGTAAATTGTATAAAGAAGTTGCAATGTGGCGGCAATGTGGACAAACGAGCGAAGAAACACTAGTAAAAAATCAATCGAAGGAGGGGAGATCTATACACGAAATTTCAAAAATTTTAGATAGACGCTCCTCCTTAATTCAATATACATATCGCACCTGTACCTCTAAATTTGTAAATTTTGAGTAGACACAAAAAAACGGGGTTTTTTTAATATTTACTATAAAATTTAAAAACAGTTGTTTCGTTGAAAAAAATTGCGAATAATAAGTATACAACAGTAGTTGTTTTTGCAATTTTTTCAGTGATCATCAAAAATAACAAGTTTTTTGGGTGAAACTCAAAATATGTCTTTTTAGTGGATTCTAAAGAAGCTACTCTTATAACATAAAGAGGGTTACAACTGTATTTTTTTTTTTGCGACAGACTAGAAAAATCGATGTAAGATATTTTCAGTGGATAGATATGACCACTTTGTATCGTTTTCTTGCAAAACGTGAAAATTGAAAAATTTTGAGTTGACTCACTTTAGAGGTACAGGTGCGATATGCATATTGAAACGTTAGAATACTTAAAAAAATAAAAACAAAAAACCAAATAATATAATATATATGTGCATTAGGGGTATAACCAATTTTTGGCCCTAGCACCACGCGATGGCAAAGGTTGTGTTATTTACGAAAAAATAATTTTAGGGTCATTTCGGATAAAAAACCTCACCCACGAAAACGATTTTCTAAAATCCCCAAAAAAAAAAACATTAATTTTAAATAAAAAATTTCAAATATTTTATTAATAAAGTAAAATAGTAAACTGAAAAATTTTGTTTAATTATTAAAAGACATAAACTTCAAATTTAACGTGCGCGTTGTTTTGCCTAATGGATAAATGCCCTGTATTACTTTAATACCGCGTTCTGCGCATATGTTGCTTCGCTGTTGCTTTGGGATTATTGAAGCTTTTCTAACCCAGTGTCTTTTAAGACATGCTTGACCGTTCTTAAATCATGCTAAGGATTGATCTAAAGCTGCGAAGTTGTTTTTATTAAAACAATGTTTGGAAAACCATATATTATACCATGGTCCACATATGAATTCACATATTGGGGTAGTCTCGGTATTTCGGGATAAGCACAAATGCTAAAATGGCAAGAATTGCCCTTGAGTTCCATCGAGCGTTGCCTAATGGTGGTATGGCTTTAAATTTTATATAAGGGAATTTTTTATTTCTTTGGTAGTATTTAAATGCAGAACCAAGCTCGTACAAGTATTGCATATCGTCGCGCCATTTAATGTTTCTTACTTTTAAGTATTCATTATTCTGTATGTAGTTGGCTTTCAGATCCACGTAGTTATTTATTAGTTCCGGAACAAAATTATAAGAGATATTAGGAGATGATGTTTTTCCATCCAATAACTCATCCATAACATGCCTTAGGATCAGGTCTAAAATATGGTGTTGGCAACCGACGTATTGTGGTGGAGGAAGATCAATTGATTTATAATAGTCCTTTATTAGCTTAACAACGCCGTTTTTGTGACCAGTATTTACACTTGTTGTATCAGAGATTACCATTTTTATGGATTGCCATAAATCAAATTTGTGTAATGTTTCTTTAATACCATTAAAAATTGTGAGGGCTTTTCCATTTTCCAAAACAAGCACTGCTAAATTAATTTCGGTATATTCATTTTTTAAAACCATTACCTGCAGTTCTTTATTGCCAATTTTTTTTGCCGTCGAAATGCAAGCACCAGTTTTCATTTTTCAAAGTTTCCTTTAACATTTTTTCTTTACGCTCGGCCGACTTGATTACAGCTTTATAAACACCTGGCTGTGATGGAGTTGCAATTTGAATACCAGACTCTGCTAATTCCTTACAGATTTTAGCTGCTTTTTTAGTACTGACTTTGGCATTAGTATTTAATGCAACCGATGGATTTATTAATGATTTATTTAATTTCATCCTTTCCGGGGGCTTGTAATCACAATCGTCGGACGAGTATTGTGTCTCACACTCGTACTCTGATACTGAATTTTTATCAGACATAGCGTCTTCCAAGCTACTTAATTCTGTATTTTCATTTGAAATATTGAAAATATTTTCAAAATTATAACCACGTTTTTTTCTAAATTTTTATCATATATTAAACACAAACTCGGAATATTTGAAACACATTAATAATTTTCTTTGAATAATAAAAACAATTAAAGTACATAACGTAATTTTCAATGACATACATTCAGCTTCCTAAATATTTACACAAATGTTAAATGCAGGTTGATATATTGATATATAAATAAAAAAAAATCATTTAAAAACTTTACCGCGTTTGGTGGGTGAACTTTTTTGACAACTGCGAAAAAGTAATAGCATTTTTTTTTACAAATTTTCAATGGCCTATTCGACTATGCTATTTTGATATTTGCAAAAAATTTAGAAAAGTTATACCCCTAATGTGCATATATAATATATATGAAAGAAAATCGTGATCTTTTTATAGCAAGCAGAGTTGATAAAGCGATGTCCATCTGTTGGTTAAAATTATTCAGGGACATCCTGAGCAGGTTCCTATTTAAAATCATAAAAATCAGTTTAATAAATAATGTTAAAAACCTATGTTGTTCTTGTTATCATTGTTATTTAAATTTTTTTAATAATTGTAATTGCTGTTATGTAGTAGTGGTCGTTCTGTTTGTAAAGGGTGACCCAATAACAGTGCAAGATTTAATTTAAAAATAAAACGCATTTTGATTTTCATTGAGTTAGTGATGATATTTTTATTGCATTATAAATTAGACATGTTCCGATTATGTATGGAATAAAATGTCTGGCATGTGGCCCCCGCGGCTCTGAACACAGGCCCTTGATTTCTTGAAATTTTCGATAACATTTTGATAAAGATGTGGCCCTATCTCATCGATGACGCGTTCGATCTCGACCTTGAGCTCATGAATTGTTTGTGGTTTATTCACGAGAGATGATGCGGAAATCGGTGCTCCAATAAATCGACTGTTTCGTGCGTGGTGTTGTAGGTGGCACCATCCTACTGTAATCACAAGTTGTTCAGATCCTTATAATCCAGTTGAGGCCACAAGATCTCCGTTATCATGTTCCTGCTGTAACGTATGCCATTCACAGTCACTACATTTCCGGCCTTATTTTCAATGAAGTAAGGCCCAATCACACCGCCTGACCAAAATCAGCACCAGGAAGTTGCTCGTTGTGGGTGCATTAGTTTTTCACGGATCACGCGTGGATTTTCTATGCCCTAAGTTGACAATTTTGGTTGTTGACAAACCCATGCAAATGCACACCTTATCGGTAAATATTAACTATAATTTGCGCTGTGCATGGCCTGCTGATTTGAGCTTATGAGTGAGTGGAGGTCTATTGTCAAAATGCATGTTTATTCGTGAAATTTGATGTTCCCTGGTTTTCGGTAATACCATCGTTTGTAACAGCATTGACGCAAAGGAGACATGCCAGTTATCAAATTTAAGAGCTGCAATCTGCAAAGAAAACAAAAATAACATCAATTTTGAATCGTGCACTCTTACTGCTTTGGCATTTGCTAAATAAGTATGTTTGCATCGTTATACTCAACGCATCATATTAGCTTAGGCCGGTATTGCCACACTTTTTAACAATATCCCAAAATAAACAAAAAATCGCCAATATAAAAGAAAGATAATAATAAAGAAGTTCCTCGTTATTAATAAAAAAATAAGTAAATCTTTACAAATTTAAATAAAAATTTAAGTTAATAAAATTTTTATATTTTTTCGCCACACTTTACATGTAAGCAGTTTTTCTTTTCAGAACTCCAAGTTTGAAATTATAGGAAAATTATCATATTAAAGGTTTTTTATTGGAAATCATTTCCAATTTTCCTTATACTATACATTTTTTTAAACTCTATTTTAACTCATACTCTCTGTCTGTCTGTCGTGGGTGGACCCCATTTCCCCTCATCCAATTGATTTGGAACTTGGCCCATAGTCTTGTTGTGACTAAAGATTATTTTTGGGGTAGTCACGCATAGTCACGCAGTGTCACGCGCAGTCACTTGGTGATCTTAATGTCATTTCCCCTCATCTGATCGATCTGAAATTTAGCTCATACACTTGCAGTGAAAAAAATATTAACTTTGACTTAGTCAAGCACAGTCACGCATGGTCACGCACAGTCACGTAGTGATGTAAAACCTATTTCCCCTTATCCGCTCGATCTGAAACTTGGTCGATAGACTTGCTGTGAAAAAATATTAAGTTTGACATAGTCACGCACAGTCACGCATAGTCACGCATAGTCACGCACTGTCACGGAGTGATCTAAATATCATTTTCCTTTATCCGATCGATCTGAAACTTGGTCCATACACTTGCTGTGGTAAAAAGATTAACTTTGACTTTGTCACGCACAGTCACTCATGGTCACGCGCAGTCACGTAGTGATCAAAAACCCATTTCCCCTTATCCGACATAGTCACGCGCAGTCACGCATAGTCATGCACAGTCACGTAGTGATCTAAATGTCATTTTCCTTCATCCGATCGATCTGAAACTTGGTCCACGCAATTGTTGTAAAAGATGATGAACTTTGACTTAGTCGCGCACAGTCACGCATAGTTACGGAGTGATCTAAATGTCATTTACCCTCATCCGACCGATCTGAAACTAGGTCGATATACTTGCTGTGAAGAAAGATCAACTTCCACATAGTCACGCGCAGTAACGCATAGTCACGCACAGTCACGAATGATTTAAAACCCATTTTCCCTTATCAATAGACTTGCTGTGAAAAAAGATTAACTTTGACATAGTCACGCACAGTCACGCATAGTCACGCACAGTCACGGAGAGATTAAAACCCCACTTCCCCTCATCCGATGGATCTGAAACTTTGTCCATAGACTTTGTCCATAGACACGCACAGTCACGGAGATATTCAAAACTCATACGCATAAGGAAAGAACGAGTTTTAATAAAAATGTTGTTTTTATGGGTTAGATTATTTGTATACAATTTATCATGTTTTGATGAATTCGGTATATTTTTTTGGTAAAAAACTCTTACATTAGAGACTTTAATCATTTAAATAATTTTAAGATTGTTCTTTAACATTTTTCGGATTCTAATATTTTTCCTATTGAATCAGTGTATGTCTAAAAAAGCTTAAGAAAAGTTAATAAAAAAAAAGTAAGAAAATTATAGTCGGTCTAGACCGACTATACGATACCCTATACCATGCGTTTAGAAACCCTATCTCTTAGGCCCAACTAACTGGACATTGAAAATAAGCAAAAACCAAATTTGAGTGGGATTTTTATTAATTTTTTTGGCTGCAGATATGAAAAAGTTCATATCGGATGCTATATCTATAAAGGGACTAGGTCCAAAAATGGACCGATCCTGATCATGTTTGGTAAAGTCTCTTGTATTTTGCACAAATATGTACAAACAAAATTTGAGAAGAATCAGTGCAATATTTTTGTTTTTTAATAGATTTAAGTGAAGATCGGGAAGCAGCTCTATATGGGGTCAAAGGGATCATTTTTGGAATACTCATTAGTGGATGTAATGAACGCATACAAACCCAATTTGAGTAAGATCTATATGACAATTTGGATCTTATGGCAATTTATGTCGATTTCATATGGGTAATTTGTATGGGGGCTAGGTCTGAGCATGGACCGATTCTCACCACTTTCAATAGCATTCATCCCATGGCCGATGGAAGCTTATATACCAAATTTCATCAAAATATATTCATATTTCCGACCTGCAGTTTGATTACAAGCTTTACATGGACACACAGACGGACGGACGGACGGATGGACGGACGGACGGACGGACATTGTTAAATCAACTCAGAAAGTGATTCTGATTCGATCGGTATAATTAAACAGCAGCACAAAGCAGCACAAAGTCATTATACCCAAACCACATAGTGGTATAGGGTATAATTATTTCTCGCAGACTTCACAAAAATAATTCACTAGGTGTGGCTTCCCTTTATAACAGTATATACATACAAGAATGATAAAACTAAAGAATACGCCATCTTGCAGACAAAATTACAATTTACTGCGTATGTAGGCGCTCTGACGTCATGCAAACTGTGTTCCTACTGACTAAGAATTTCCAGCTCTCAATTTAATTATTTTTCTCCTCAAATTATTTGTTAGCTAAATTAATTAATTTTTATAAATTTGTTAATTAATTTTCTACTAGCAGATTCCAGCCCTCGAAATCCGAGCGCAAATCCTAGGAAATTTTATTTTTTCATTAAATAAAGACCCTAAAAGTATGCTAATCAATTATAGCCAATTCACAAATCAACACAAAAAACAAACTCATTTTTATTACAAACAAATTAACAAATTTAATAAACACACACATAGCATTGTATAATTTTATGTATGTGTTAGTAGCAACTATAAATGCAATTTACTCAAAATAAAGGCAAAAATTGAAAAATCCTTAAATCTGCAAATCGGCTAAAAAGAAATACCCTTCAAATAATATACGCCTGGTCAAAATTGGGGTAAAACGGTAGAACAAAACATCAGTCACAAGAAATCGCCTGGCCTATTAATATTATAGATTCACTATATAAAAATGGCCTAACAATATTTGAACAAATTTTTTTATGGTCATTGTTCTTTACTTTATTAAATCGTCGTTCGTAAGTTATTGTGTTCTATATGATTTTTTTGATTAATCCATGTTTAAGTTCTAATAGTTCTTACTCTTAAAGGCGTTTTCAAAAAGGAATTTTTTTTAAACAGAAAAATCCACAAACTATAGTACTTTCGTCGGTAGGAAGGTCGCAACAATTTTATCGGTTCAGTTTTTTTTAATTAGCAACTAAACTTTAGCAACTAAACTTTAACAAAAAGCATATAGATTACAATAATTTACGAACGACGAAATGTTTTTCTGCTATGTTGTTATTATATTAAATATCTTCTTTCTTCTATTGATATTTTGAGCAATATCGGCATTTATTAACTTTATTCTAAAGTACATTCTACATCTAAAAAAGTTTCCATTAATGAATTTGATGGTGGGGGGCACCTTCACTTATGTGGTTAACGCATCAGTAGCTCGAGTTCTCTAGACTTGTTTTTGAAGTAGAAAAACTATAAATTTAACTTCGAAGTGCTATAAACCAAATTTTGAAATATTTGAAATATCAATACATAATGTTGGAGTCATCTTACTTTAAGTATTTTCTTTTATTTACAATTTTGGACATAAGGTTTGAATATTTTTGGGCAAAGACAAAGCACTGTGAGATTTTCCTTCAGTGATCTGAATACAAAGACAATATGACAATATGAATTTCGAATGCTATAGGGAAAATAGTAAGATGTAACATTTTTATGTCTTCAGCATTTTTGCCTTCACTAATAAAAAAGACACTGCCCGCCCACCATGACCACCCATTTGGGTTTTGGGTAATTCCTAAGTAATTAAAAATTATCGGTAACGTATAATGCCCAGGATAAAAACGGCGTTTTTGTAAGAGACCCTTCAAGAAGTATTATAGCTTAATCGAATACGGGTTATTATACAAATATTTTTCATCGCTTTCCTTTAAATTTTTCATTTAGTAAAAAAATGTATGTATTATATACGTGGGCAGCTTGATATCTCGATGACATTTTGAACAAAAGATATTTTTCGGCTAAGAAAAGTTTTATTTCTGAACACTTCTACAATATTTTTATTCCTTTCAGATAATAGGGCTTCTCAAGGTTTACAAAAAGGAATTCTTCATCCGACCCAGATATCTTAACGACAAAACATTTCTTTAGCTTTCGAAACAGAAAATTTGTGCAGGAGGCGAAATCTGCAGAATATGTTAGAGGGGGTGATATTTCGTAGCCCAGTTAATGATTTTTGCCATGGCGACTACACACCTATGCGCCGGTGCGTTGCCAAATGTGATTCAAAACAATGGCGAATCTTTCCAACTGTTGTGAGTAATATCCACCGATGTTCATTTAACCCATGTTATGGCAATCGATGGGAATGAAAGAATTTATATAAAGTTAGTAACCGAATTTCCAGTTGATTACAATTAAAATTCTGTTGTTTTAACAGTAAATCTTAGAGCATAATAGAAAATTATTAGCTGATCATAAATTTCTGTTGATAAAATTGAAAATACAGTAGTTAATTCGATTGGCGAATCACCGATCATCCAATATCATTTTATGGATTTTATCGAAGAAATCTCGCGTGACTAGCTCTCTTGGTCGACCTGAATGTTCGCCGTCACTTGTCCACAGCCGGATTCAGTGAACCATTTATTTATCACTGAAGTTCATGGTGCAGTGGCGTCATAGTATTTATTGAGTCTTTCCTTGGGTTCGATGATAGTTTTTCAGCAAAAATTATGATTTATTATTTTCTATTGGACGAAAATTTTCTATTTGACAAAAATTTTCACAAACGGAATAAGGCCGTTTTATCAAAATTTATTTATTAACAGATGTTGAGAGGAGCAGTGCTGATTTGTTATTAAATTCGAGGGAAGTTAAAAAAGTCACGGGCTTGTCAAGCTTCTCTTATATAGGACCAATATTTGCATTAAGTTTTTTTGGACCTCCATTAAAGACCTGATTAAAAGAAAAATGCAGTCCTTTAGTATAAAATTGAGATATGGTAAGGAAACCATTGAACTTCGAGTTCTGATTTAATTAAAATTATATTAAAGCTTACAAAAAAGATAATTTTTTTAGTTCCAATCACTACTTATAAATTTTTGGATCCTACCGGACAACCTTTCAGTGAGATTCTATAGTGGTTTCTATCACTTTCTTCGAACAGGTAGTACATCTCCTTTTCAAATCTTCTACATTTTGGTTCACTTTACTTGTGTCCTTCAACTCCCTTTTCACAAGAGCTGACCTACGCTTCGAACAGTTAAAAGGATTTGTCTCCCATAGTACCAAACCCACGTTATTGATCTTCTACCACCCACACGCTCTCTTAACGTATTGACATGATGCGAAATTGGGCCAAAAAGATATGGTACTTATAGAGTCCGTTGTTGTGTATGAATTTCTTCTTTTACCGCAACTGCATATTGCCTTCCATTCCAGGAGAGTTTTTGAAAGTGAGGCCTGCTTTAGCAACCTAAAACTTTTGGCACGGAAGCTGCAAAAAATCTGCCAAATCATTTGTTTCGTCGTCCATAATGCAGCAGGAGTTTTTTTTTATGTAACATGATTCAAATTTTCGTGCTCTAATTTTGGCCTTTAAATTTTTTACGACGTTCCTGTCTGGAATTTTTTGAATTATATATGTTTTCAAACCTGCATTGGCCTTTAACTTTTCGGGACAAATAGTCCGAGCACTGAGATTACCGCGCTGCTTTTCTATGGGATGTGTTAGGAGCTCTTTCAATATGCATCCTAATTCCTTGGCCTTAAAGGCACCATGTGGACCTTCCTTTCTTCCCGAACCATGTTCCATATCAATGCTTGAATTCTCCTGAAAGTTTCTGATAGCATTGCAAACAGTTTAATAGCAGATCTTTGATTCTTTGGTCAACTTTTGGTAGGACCAAGTTGGATTTTGTTGAAAACATTTAACAGTTTTTGCACCTGCTTTTATGTCGTCACTCATTTCAATCAAGGATAATCATTAAGATATTTTTAAAGACAACTTCACCAAAAATAAATTCAACTAATGGCTCCAAAAAAGTTTAGAGGAAACAAGTAAGAGTGTTAAATTCGGCTCTGCCGAATCTTTGATACCCTCCACCTCGGTTTGAGTCTTGATAATAAATGTAAATGAAAAAGTAAACAATTTGTTAAACTTAATACCAAATTATTTCAGCAAATTCTTTGGGTTGGTTTTCGTCTTTTCTATTATTTCTGTGTTTGCTTTTTGGTCATCGTGGTTGCTGATCGGCATGCATTTAGGTTATGCGTTTCTGGTTATATGATTTAGTTATATAATTTAGTTTTTGCTAATTAAATAGCTCGCCCTAACCTCCATTGCAAAGGTAATGGTTGTGTAGGGTGGCTATATGCACTAAATCGTGCTAATTGGAGATGACTGTATAGTTTCTTTTAACTGGCCAAATATTTCTTCATTGCGGCCATATAGGTCGGATGGAGAAACAAAATAATAACCAAAAAAAAAACTCTCTCAATTTTTTTATTAAAATATTGCCATATTTGGAAAACATAGAGAATAAATTTATAATAATAAATATTCAAATTAGGGATGCCAAACGCAAAAAACCAAATGTCCCAAACATTTTAAATAAAATAATTTGTTCGCTTTATTTTCTGAAAAACTTCAAATTTTCATCCAAAAAAAGTTGTGAAAATTTATATATAAAAAATAACATTCTCATCAAATTGCGATTATTTATGTAACAGTTTTTATGTTCGCAATTCTTAAATATCATTTGAGGTTTTCTAAAATTCATTGAATTTAAATTAATGTTTTCTGTAGTGTGATTCTGTAAATTTCAACGATCCGACAATCGCAAAATATATCGAGAGCTATTGTTGTTTGCACTAAGGATTCAGTGATTCACTAAGTACATACATCTTAACGACAGTCGAAAAATCTATTTTTCTATTTATTTAAATTGTAAACGAGTGGCATCTCCTTCAAAATAAGCGAAAAACACAAAAAAGAATAGAAAAAACAAATAACTTCGTGTTAGACAGGATGATTTTTGTTTATGTTTAATATCTCTATTTTTTTTTACTAATATTTCTGTTTATTTATTTGAAATAATGAATTGAATATGCGATTTAATTTTTTTATTTATATAAAAGAGTTTTTTAATAAAAGCAGCATATTTTCACTATTTTATGATGTTTATTTATGTATGACGACATTTCAACCTAAAAATTTAAGTTTTTATCGATTGAATAAACAACACAAAAATGGTTGTCGTTTAGATAACAACAACAGCTGACTTTCACAATAACGAATATCGTTTAAAAATTTTACTGATAATTTTGCAATTTTCCTTTTTCAACGATTTGACTATCGTTAAAAGAAGTTACTGAATCGCGATACTGAAAAGCTATTAATTTCTCCTGAATGTCATTATTTTTTTAAATGAAAAAATTTTTTAAATGTAAACATAGGTATTTGGTGTTTTTTTTTTGGAATTTCAATCTGTTTTTAACGAATAAAAATTATATATTAAAGATGCAATTAATGTCTTCTAAATTTAAAATTATAATTTCGACGGTTTGATATGATTTTCTGAAATGCAATTAATTGTAATTTATGATTGGAAATTTTTAATTTCAGTTTTTAGAATTTATATTTTCTTAAATGTGAATGGAAAATTTAAAAAGTGCAATTTTGTATTTATGTGTATAATAATGCTTTAGTAATTATAAACAATTTTTAAAAATTAGATGTAATCGCAATCAGATATTTTGTAGGTAAAGCAGAATAATAATAGAATAGAACTGTTTTGAAAGCAAAACACTCATTGTTGAACTCGGTCTCTATTTTGTAAAGACAACAAAAAGTTAATATGCCAAACTTATGTTCATATTTGTAAAAGAATAATGAAAATACGTATGAAATAAAAGACCAGCCCGTGTATAATCTTAACATTGTTCTGTATGATATCCAGTTGAAAATATTAACATTCATGTTAAAATAGAAATAACTATTGTAAAGCTAATTAGAACAAACAAAAATTGTGGCGCCATCTACTGTGGCATAGTCACGCTGAGCAAAATGAAGTGACACTCTGTTAATGCAAAAGAAATGTATTTTCCCCACAACAAAATATTGCAGAATTTTATGTAAATAAAATAATATACCGACTTATTTCTAACATGCAGTTGTTATGGATATACATATATAATATATGTATATTATTTGTATTATTTAATATGTTTATATAAATTTATACATAAAATTTTTTTTGCTATATTTACATTATTTTTTTGTTATTAACAACTAGGTATTTTAGCATTATTTGCTTAAGATGTTGGTGAATTTTTACTCCCTTTATATTAACTCGTAGTGTCTGCTTGTCGAAAAATTTTCCCGTGAGCCATTCGGTCTGAAATTTTGCAGGCAGGCTCGTGGTAATAACAGAAATGATCTAACAAATTTTTAGAGTGATGCCAAAACAATGAAAACTTTTAAATTTTTCTACCAGAGTTAATAAAAAAATGTACAAAGGGTTAGTTTTTATTATATTATTACCACAACGACCACAAAAACAACAAGTTCAGCTATGACAATAACACAACATTTAGAATAACAACAAGAACAATATAGAATCATCATATTTTTATTTTTTTTTTAATTTTTCAGGGATTTCCCTGGACCTGTTCCACCGATTTTAATGATTTTTGAAACAGAAATCTTCCCCTGAAATTGTAAATCATTCTCACTAAAAATAATCACTGTAGCTGCACTATTCAGGGCGTGATCGTGACAAGAACAACATAGAAAATTATATTTTTTCGAGACTTTTTTTAGTTCTTCATTCAAATCTCGGGCCCTAATCGACCGATTTGGACGATTTTAAACAGGAAACTTTTCAGGATGTTAGTGAATCATTTTTTGTATCAACGAGCATCCTAGCTGCGCGATTTATGCCGTCATCGTGATTTCCACAGACGCACAGACGGACAGACGGACATCGCTATATCAACTCTGGTTGTTATAAGGATCACAAATATATATATTTTATGGGGTCCAAAATTTTTTTCTAATTATTACAAACGGAATGACAAACTTATATATACCCTCTGCACACTGGAGTGGAGGGTATAAAAAGTGTGTTAGGAGTTTTTCGATCTCACTCCTTATAAATGGTGTTTTTTTTGCTTAAATAGAACTTACGAAAGGGTTAGCTGTCAAACGGGCTGTAATATTTCGCTCAATTTTCGACATTTATAATCAGTATACTCCGGCAAATCAACATGAAGAGATTCACGCTTGAACAACGCTTCCAAACTATTCAAACTATTGAAACTCACTCATCGGTTCGAGCAACTTATAAACGACTTCGTGATTTTTATTTCGCTCATAATCGTCCATCTGAGCCAGCTATCCGTCGAACTGTGGATGGATTTCATAGCACATTCTCTCTAAAGGAATGAGCGTACTGAAGGGAATATCGATTTGTCGTCGGTCACAGGAATGAGGCCCCAGTCCGTCAACTAAGTGGAAAATTTTGCACAAATATTTGGACTGCACCCATATAAGAAATTAAAGCAACGAGACCATCATATACGTCGATCTTTCTCCGATTGGGCTCTAGAGCAGTTGGATATTAACCCGATATTTTATGGCAAAATTGTGTTCAGCGATGATGCTTCTTTTTGGCTTAAGGGGTTTGTAAATAAACAAAATTGCCGCATATGAAGTGAGACTAATCTACAACAGATCCTACAGCATCCGTTACATCCAGAAGAATGTACCGTTCGGTTCGGTTTACACGCTGGCGGTATCATCGAACGTTATTACATCACAAATGAAGCCGGAGCTCGCGTTACGATCGATGGAAGTTGTTACCGCACCATGATCAATGATTTTTATACCCTATACCACTATGTGGTTTGGGTATAATGACTTTGTGCTGCTGTTTGTAACAACCAAAAATATTTGACGTAAACCCATCTTTAATTATACCGATCGAATCAGAATCACTTTCTGAGTTGATTTAACAATGTCCGTCCGTCCGTCCGTCCGTCCGTCCGTCTGTGTGTCCATGTAAAGCTTGTAATCAAACTGCAGGTCGCAAATATAAACATATTTTGATGAAATTTGGTATATAAGCTTTTATCGGCCATGGGATGAACGCTATTGAAATTGGTGGGAATCGGTCCATGTTCAGACCTAGCCCCCATACAAATAACCCATATGAAATCGACATAAATTGCCATAAGATCCAAATTGTCATATAGATCTTAATCAAATTGGGTTTGTATGCGTTCATTACATCCACTAATGAGTAGTCCAAAAATGATCCCTTTGACCCCAAATAGAGCTGCTTCCCGATCTTCACTTAAATCTATTAAAAAACAAAAATATTGCACTGATTCTTCTCAAATTTTGTTTGTACATATTTTGCAAAATACAAGAGACTTTACCAAGCATGATCAGGATCGGTCCATTTTTGGACCTAGTCCCTTTTTAGATATAGCATCCGATATGAACTTTTTCATATCTGCAGCCAAAAAAATTAATAAAAATCCCACTCAAATTTGGTTTTTGCTTATTTTCAATGTCCAGTTAGTTGGGCCTAAGATATAGGGTTTCTAAACGCATGGTATAGGGTATCGTATCGGTCTAGACCGACTATAATTTTCTTACTTGTTTTGTTTGAAAATATATAACAGGATGACGCTACGTGCCATACGGTGACCGCAACCATCGACTTCTGGAAATAAAAATTTGGCGATAAGTTTATTTCGAGAAATGGACCTGTCAATTGTTCTTCAAGGCTCGAAAAATCATCCCAAAATTGGACTTTCAGAGTAAGTTTCGCCAAGAAAAGCCTCTGGGCATATGCCCGATATCATTCTCGAATGTAAATGCCTTGTATTGATCATTCTGATAAAAACTTTTTTTTTGATTTAAATACAATTCTTTGTGTTACTGTTTACAATTTCAAGTTCTATCGGGCTTAAAAACACCCTTTGCACTATATGTACAACCATTGGATGTTGCGAAAATGGTGGTAAAAAAATGGTTTAGTGTAAACCTCATTTGTTAATTAAAAGTTTTCATATATAAAAATTGAAAAATAATAAAAAGCAAAAAACATTATTGAACATGAAAAAATCCATGAAGTTGAATAAAAAGTTTTATTTGCAATCAATGTGTTCGTAAAATGTTTGGCTGAGGGAATGTAATGTGATATACAAGGATTTTGTTCGAATCAAAAGTTTATATACATTATTTTTTTGTTAACGAAAGTTTTACTTATAACTTCAAGTTTTTTTTTTTTTTTTGAAACGCATTTCATTTTATACTCATTCTTAATTAAAATAAAAACTTGTTAGAAATTCACCCACACTTCGCTATAGTGAGTGTCCTCTTGAATGTAATGATATTGAAAATTCGAGCGAGCGCGAAGTACAAGTAACGTCGTTAATGTAATTTCCATAAAAACATTTTGTTACTTATTTATCTTAATTAAAATAAATTTACATTTTTCTAATTTAACACAAACGCAGAACGGCACAACAAAACCACTCATACATACAGACGCCCATAAAACCATCAGGACATTATTTGCTGCTTGTTTCTAGTTGTCAACCATTAGTTGCGCTTCAACAAAGAAGGACATGTCAGCCACTCGGAGTTTTCAATCGAAGAGAAGGAAATGGAGAAGGGGAATTGGTTGTTGAGATGGTGAACGTTGTGGACGTGGAGGTCGTCACCGAACTAAAGGACATAACTGTAAAGAATTGTAAAATAAATAGAAATTAAAAAGAAATGAAAGGACAAACAAAAAAAAAACACAACTTTAGCTACGGCTTGTTTAGTTTGAGTAGATCTCATTAGCAATTCCAACAAGGCAGGGTTTATATATTTTCGTCCATTTTTTTTTCTTTTTTTCTTTCTTTAATATAAATTTTATTTTCTCGTAAAAGGAATAATGCATAAAAGTCACGAAAATGCGCAAAAAGTTATTACACAAAAGTAAAAAATAAGTAAAACGAAAAGAAAATAATATACAATTGAAAAAAAAAAAATAGAAACTCGAGAATAAAATTAAAAGACGATGAGCGCAAATAGGGAAAAAGAAAATATTTTATGGTGAATAAAAAATCCGTAAAATTTAGAGAAAATTATGTACACATTTTTTTTTCACAAATAATACATTAACAAGCAACACTGAACGAAATTTCGAAAATGTTCTTCTTTAAAATGAATTGATTTTGAGCAGCAAAAGATTGATTAAGAATGCAAAATGGAGGTTGGGCTAGAAATGATATAGAAAAAGGTAATCTATTTGTAGAACATTTGAAAAAAGTTTTTACTCCGAATATAGCTACTAGTTCAATAAATGCGTTATCATCAGTAATTAACCAGCACAGTGCAGTGTTACTTCGATTTGAGATTAGAGAGTTTAAAAAGGCAATTTATGATCAGTAATAAAATGCTTTTGGAGTTACCCAGAATAGCATTGAGAATAATTCTTCTTATACTTAACGCTATATTTCGCCTTGAATATTATCCCTCAGAATGGAAGGTTTCGTTTGTTATCATGGTACCCAAGCCAGGTAAAGATAACACAAAGGTCGATTCGTACAGTTTATTGTCAAATCTATCAAAATTGTTCGAGAAAATACTAGTAATAAGCTTGTATAAGCACCATTGAGCAAGTCGATAGGTCAGTAAGCGCTATAAGAAAAGCCTTTTAATAAAAAAAGTACTGCTCTGCTCTCTTTATTGACGTTTCGAAACCTTTCGATAAGGTTTGGCACGAGGGTCTACTCCATAAAATTAGAACGTTGCTGCACCCAAACGTTCATAAACTAATGGAAAGCTATATAATTAGCAGGAAATTCTCAATAAAGGAGAGCAACTTTACAAGCCCCCCTCAGTATATAAAAGCTGGTGTTCCACAGGGTAGTATTCTGGGTCCGCTCATATACATCATTTATATAGCGGACATGCCAACTAATGAAAACACGATTATTTCAACCTTTACCGATGACACGAGAATTTTGAGTACTTATGAGGACCCCTCAACAGCATCTACACTTTTACAATGACATGTTTTTCAATTATAGTACTGGTTACACAGGTGGAAAATAAGAATAAATGAACAAAAATGTATCCACGTTACTTTTACGCTCAGAAGAGAAACATATCCTCAAATCCGAATAAACAATAAGCAAAGAACGCAACATTCCGATGTAAAATATTTGGGACTTCATCCTGACCGCCGCCTTACTTGGAACAAACACATATAATCAAAATTAACACAAATAAAATTAAAATTAGTTCAACTTACGTGGCTAATTGGCAAAAATTCAAAGCTGAGTCTTGATTGCAATTTTTTCTGGCACTGGCCGGATTTAATAAGTTAAGTATTAGTTCTAAGATTTGAATAACTATTGTTAGTTCACTATGTGAAGAGCCAATAAATAAATAAATAAATGTCTAAAAAATTTTAAATAATATCTAGGTTAAATCGGAACTGTTTGGCGCTGATATGGCCTATTCTTGCACTGTTAATTAATATTTGAAGGCTATCTGTAGGTAAAGAAATACTTTAAAATACTTATGAAAATACTTTTTCTTCAAAAGTACATTTTCTTAAAAAAGTGTTTTTTCTTTAAAAAGTCCTTTTACTTCAAAAAGCATCTTCTTAAAAATTATACTTTTTTGTAGCATTTCTTACAAAAATACTATATCTTAAAAAACTACCTGATCTTAAAAAAGTATTTTATCTTAAATAACCTAACCCATAAAACAAAGTTTTTAATAAAACACTTTCCTTACGCATATGAGTTTTGAATCTCTCCGTGACTGTACGTGACTTTACGTGACTATTTTAAAATTAATCTTTGCTCACAACAAGTCTATGGACAAAGTTTCAGTTCGATCGGATGAGGGGAAATGGGGTTTAAATCACTCAGTCACTGTGCGTGACTATGCGTGACTGTGTGTGACTATCTTAAAATTAATCTTTGGCCACATCAAGTCTATGGACGAAGTGGGAAGTGAGATTTTTAATCTCTCCGTGACACTGCGTGACTATGTGTGGCTGTGGGTGACTATGTCGAAGTTAATCTTTCTTTACAGCACGTATATCGACCAAGTTTCAGATTAATTGGATAAGGGGAAATCCGTTTTAAATCTCTCCATGACTGTGCGTGATCATGCATGACTGTGCGTGACTAAGTCAGAGTTAATCTTTTTTCACAGCAAGTCTATGGGCAAAGTTTCAGTTCTATCGGATTAGGGGAAATGGGGTTTAAATCACTTCGTCACTATGCGTGACTATGCGTGACAGTGCGTGACTACCCCAAAATTAATCTGTAGTCACAACAAGACCATGGGCCGAGTTTCAGATCAATTGGATAAGGGGAATGGGGTTGCCCCACGACAGACAGACAGAGAGTACGAGTTAAAAGAAAGAGCTTAAAAAAGTATAAATTCTTTTCTTAAAAAAATACATTTTCTTAAAAAGTACCTTATTAAAAAAGTATATTTTTAAAAAAGTAGCGTTTTTCAAAAAATTACATTTTTTAAGCTAGAATCTTTTCTTAAAAATCAAAACTTTCTTAAAAAAGTAAATTTTCTTAAAAAGTACCGTTAAAAAAAAATACATGTTTGTATAAAAAACTCCGCGTCTTCAAAAAGTGTATTGTCCGTAAAAAGTACCGGTTCTTATAAAAGTACGGTTTTTAAAAAAGTACATTTTCCTAAAAACATTTTCTCAAGACAGTTCTTTCCACAAAATGGTACAGTATCTCTAAAAAATTTATGTTCTTTAAAAAAGTAAATTTTCTTAAAAAGGTACTGTTTCCGAAGAAAATATATTTTCTTAAAAAATTTACCTAATGTTAAGAAAGGACTTTTCTTCAGAAATTACCTTAACAGACATCCCTTTCTCTAAAAATAATGTTTTCTTAAAAAATTAACGTTTAAAAAAATACTTGTACATAGTTATAATGGTTTCCAACATTAAACAGTACCTACATTTTCTTGAAATAAGTGCCTCATCTTCAAAAGAGCAAATTTTTTAAAAAAAAGTACCGTTTAAAAAAGTGCCTTTTTAAAATACCTTTTCTTAAAATATAAAAAATATTGTTAAGAAAATACCTTTCCATAAACTAGTAAAGTTCCTCTAAAGAGGTAATTCCCTTTTTCTAAAAAGGCACCTTTTCCTAAAAAAATATATTTTCCTAAAAAAGTCCTTTTTTAAGAAAGTTTTTTTTTCCACAAAATAGAACATTTTCTCAAAAAAGTTAATATTTAAAGTTCATTTTCCCAAAAAAATATTATTTTTAAAACAAGTATATTTTAATAAAAAAGTAACTTATATTAAAAAAGTACTTTTTCTTTGGAAAATAATATTTTCTTAAGAAATAATCTTTTCTTAAAAAAGAACCTTTTCTTAAAAAATTATCTTTTCTAATAAATATGTTTTCATAATAAAGTAAATTTCTTTAAAAAGCACCTTTTCCTCAAGCAGTACCTTTCCTTAATAAAGTACCTTTTATAAATTAATTTAAAATAAATTGATAAGGTTCTGAGAGGACATTATGAAAATCTTTCTTTTCTCAAATGATAAAACAGAAAATTGCATAAAATTCCCGAGATCATTTAAAACCGATAGTGGCATTGTTGAATGAGTATAATTATTTAAGTATATTTTTTGAATAATGTAATTCTTGGTAGTCGTATAAAAATGAAAGAAGATCACTAATGAAAAGTTGTAAACGCTGTTTGCTGCATTCGGTTCAGGTTCGTGTGTGGCAAAGTTTTTTTTTGTTATTTGTCGGGCGGTGTTATCAAACAAAACTCATATAACCCTAATGTACATCCAAAATTCTAATTTCCAAAAAAGTTGTTTAGCCAGTTATTTTGCTCTTCAACATGTTTTATTCATGTTGCTTAAGCGATGATTTTTGTATTCATTATTACGGTATCAATCGGTTGTTTTGCTTAATTACTATTTCTAACTCCAGTTCTGGGTCAATTTAGTTAATTTTAGTGTCTAAAAGAATTTTCACAAACTGTCTAATGGAACCTGTATAAGGAGCCGGACACTGAAATTACCAGAGCAACTTCACTGTAATGCTCAGTAGTGCAATTTTCGGTTGTAGTTATAATAACATTTTTATTTCATAGTTAATTGTACGTTGACGATTAGAGTATTTTCTCTAAAAACCTGCTCTAATTGACTTCACATTAACAGAACCTTAAACTCTAGTATTTATTTTTCTCTGTGTATTACAAAACCAATACAAAACCATAAATAAATACATGTAAATACACTGACACGAGTCAAAGTAATAGAATTTTTTTTGTTATAATGGCAAAAAAATATAATTGCACACAAACAGGACTTTAAATCTATTTCGAAAAAATGAATCATTATATACAATATGCATAAAACAAGAACAACATGGTTGCTAAGAGAAAAAAAGAAAAAAATACAAACCAACGTACAAAAATACTATGTTTTATTGTGTACACGAATACAATCGCAAAAAGATTCAAACGGCAACAGTTGTATTCATGAAAATAGTAGTGAAATAGACGTTTATAACTCCGAAATATACTTATTAAAAGATGAATTACAATTGGATCGACTTTTACAGATTTTTTGTAAGCTCTATGTGCTGATATGCTAGATCCAAATTATATTATAACGATCGACTCAGAATCATAACTGAGGCGAATTTAAGAAAACGCTTTTGGTTTGTTTAATTAATTAATTTTTAATTAACTATTTTTTATAACAATTGCAATAAAATTCATTCCAATTCAGACAATCTAACTTTGAATTGGACATTTTATATAATAATCAAATGATTTTTATCTGTAAAAGGCCTAAGTCGTCCGTTAAAAAATGATGAAAACACTTTTTAAGAATAAGTATTTTTCTAAGCAAAGCTACTTATTTAAGGTGCTTTTCTTTAGAAAAAAGTACCCAAAGAAAATGTGTTTTTTAAGATAAGGTATTTTTGAAAGTACTTTGTTTTAAAAAAGTACTTTTTTAAGAAAAGGTACTTTTTAAGAAAATCTACTCTTTTAAGAATAGGTACTTTTTTCGGAAAAAAGCTTCGTTAAGAATAGGTACTCTTTGAAGAAAAAGTACTTTTCAAAGAAAAGGTACTTTTTTGAGAAAAGGTACTTTTATAAGAAAATGTACTTTTTGAAGAATAGGAACTTTTTGAAGAAATGGTTCTTTTTAAAGAAAAGGTACTTAAAAAAATACTTTTTGATTAAGAGGTATATTTTTTTAAGAAAATGTACTTTTTAAAAAAGTTACTTTTTTTTAGAAAAGGTACTCTTTTAAGATCAGGTACTTTTTTCAAAAAAGATACTTTTTTCAAAACATATTTTTTTAAGAAAATGTGCTTTTTTCAAAGTACTTTTAAAAAAAGGGAGAAAGGTTCTTTTTGAAAATGTACTATTTTTTAGAAAAAGTACTCTCTTAAAGTAGGTACTATTTTAAGACGATATATTCAAGAAAAGGTATTTTTTGAAGAAAAATTTATTTTTATATATTGTACTTTATATTTTGAAAATTTACATTCTTAAGTGGACGTATGTTTATAAGAAAAGGTGACTTTTTAGAAAAGGACCTTTTTGGAGAGAAGGTATTTTTTTAAAGAAATGCACTTAAAAAAGGTACTTTTTAAGAAAATATGCATATTAAAGTAAAGTTACTTTTTTCAGAAAATGTAAATTTTTAAGAAAATGTATTTTTTAAGAAAAGGTATTTATTGAAGAAAATTACGGTTTAAAGCAAAGATACTTTTTTCAGAAAATTTACTTATTTTCAAACGTTACCTTCTTAAGAAAATATATTTTTGAAAGAAAAGGTGTTTTTTAAGAACATGTACTTCTTTATGGAAAAGTATTTTTGTAAAAGACATACTTTTTAGAAACTGGCATTTTTTAAGAAAATGTACTTTATATGAAAATTTACTTTTTATATTAAAAGTTCCTTCTTTCGTAAAAGGTACTATTTATTCAAAGAAAAAAGAATAATTTTTTAAAGAAAATATATTATTTTTTATAAAAAGTACTTGTTAAAATAAGGTGCTTTTTCAAAAAATGTAATTATTTAAGAAAATTACTTTTGGAAAAGCACGTATTTTTTAGAAAATTTACTTTTTTGGAAAAGGAACTTTTTTAAGAAAAGGTACTTTAATAAGAAAATGTACTTTTTTAAGAAATTTAATTTTTTAAGAAAAGGTTTTTCTTAAGAAAAGTTTTTTTTAAAGAAAAGGTAACTTTTTTAAGAAGAAATACTTTTTTGAGATAAGAAACTTTTTAAAGGAAAAGTACTTTTCTAGGAAAATTTATTCTTTAAGAAAAACTATCCGTTTACTATTTAAGGAAAAGCTACGTTAGGGGAACCTACTTTTCAATTTTAAAGTTCCTAACGTATTAGTGAAAATTTTATGAAATTAAATATTAATCATATGGCATTACATATCTGTGAGTTAGTGACGGCCGTAACTTTATATGTGACCGTCTCCGAGAAAAGGGACCTAGTGTGTTAAAAAACGGGTTGTGTCAAAAACGGTGGATACTGGTAACTAAAAGGGTGTAGAAACTTTAAATGCGTTTTTTTCTCAAAACTTAATTTTCACACACTAGGTCCCTTTTCTCGGAGAAGGTCACAAATACAGATTTTACCTACAATGTTATTCATATCATTTTTAGGAAGTTTTCATAGAATCTTTAATTAGTATAAAATTTTTAACAATTTTTAAAAATGGGAAAAAATTAATAAATTTTATAAGAGTTATATCAAAAAAAGTTAATAATTTAAATTTTAAGATTAGGAAATTTTTATTCGTGCTAGGCCGACTATACGAGTTTCGAGATTCAGTCTATATTATAACATTAATGGATTTATAAAATTATCATAAACCAAATTCAAGTGATATTATCATTTATTTCTTGTCTATAGATAAAATATGTAGTATTTATATCGAATGTTATTATTATTTGGGAATTGGTCCGATTGTAACGATATTTTTTTGAGTTGTCTATGATGCTTGAAAGACGCTTTGAAATATATCTATGATTTTTTCATTGATTTAGTTGAAATTGGGCAGCAGCATAATCTGAGACGTAATACGAAGATTGTTAAATCAACTTTGAAAATGGTTCTGATGGGTAAATGGGAGTAGGTTCAGCACAAACTTATTATACCCTGATCAGCGAGTACCGATAGCAACTGATATGAATGAAATAGTGTCGCTTTATAAATTTTCCCCTTTTTTGTGTACCCCAGTTATACCGAGTAATCAACAGCAAAAAGAGAAAACTTGAAGATGTGAAAAAGATGATGTTCTTGTGTCGAACTATACCAATTTATTTAACATTGTTTAATTATAGGATGGAAATTTTCTTTTACTAATCCTGTAAAGTACATTTAAGCAGGTGCTTAGGGTGTTATGATAAATAATTTTTTCTTACAACCTTTGCTAGTACTTTCAAATATAATGCTTTTATATAAGTCACATGGTTTCACGTGCGTGCCTGTCTTGTAGACTTAACCACATGCTGTTTTAAGCACTAGGTGAGATATACCGGCGCCCTTTCCTTAGATGGTAGCAAGCTAGGAGAGATGAATTGGCATACTCTCCTTCCCTTTGATATTGGGTTGGCCCGATCTAAAAGCTGTGTACTCTATGGGTCGTAGAACCCGGTTGAATGCAACTCCACATCGAACTGTGTTCTTCCCGCGACTTTGGGCTACCACAGCCACCAAGAAATTCCCCGAGGGGCCGTTCCCAGAAAAGCTATTTAAGGGTACAACACTTTGTTGTCGGTCATCAGACGCACTTGCAAAAACACATACCTTCAATAACCGCGCATTTGTCTACTACGTTCGTTCTTACTAGTTGTTATTATCAGGTGGCCCTGATATGTACAACGTTCCGTACCAACTTTTCAACCGATATCCGTGTCATCCGTGGAACGCTGTATTGTCAAATGACTCAAGCGCCCTTGGACTCATCTTCCATCCAACACTCTCGTCTAATAGTGCTATCGTAATGGTCATCTTTGCCCGGACTGGTACAGGCTCACACATTCACGACATTGATTCTTCGACTCATGTCTTTATCCGTCTACTACGCTCCGAACTTACTAATCGGCGCCATCAGGCTAGATGATGCTTACGTCAACGTTCAGTACTTCGCTTTTCAACTGGTCTCCGACTTGTCTTGGACGCTGTATTGACATGTGCACCTGCCTCAAACGCCTTTGACTCGTCTTCAACCCACACTCTCGCTCAAATTCCTCCGTCATGGTATCTTATCAGGATCATTGACGCACCCACACCCGGGCTCCTTTTCGCTCATGTAACACCTTTGCCAACATTTACACCTTGGGACACCAACAAAATTTCGGGATGTGACAACCATTTCATCTGGTAAGTTTCGACACATCCATTTTTATGTTTTTGCTTGTGCTGCCTCTGACTTTGACAACGCTGTGAGGTAACCTTGGGCTCAATGGCTCACCCGTGGTACCTATTTATAGCCTCAGGTAAGGCTTCGTTGCCTGTCTGGCCACATACTAGCTGCTACCAAGTTATTCCCGAAATAGAATAGTACTTGGTGGAATAATCACCAGAATTAACTGGCTTTGGCTAGCGTTGCCCGGCAGCAGCACGTGGAGGTAGATTATAGGCATGGGCGAAGTATCAACCGTCCCTGGCGCACCAGTAACTTTATGATACAACTTTGCTCCCAATGCTATTATATATACTAGCAGATTCCAGTCCTCGAAATTCGAGTGCAAATTCTAGAAAATTTTATTTTTTCATTAAATAAAGACCCTAAAGGTATAGCCAATTCACAAATCAACACAAAAAACAAATTCATTTCTAAACTCTTTCTTTTAACTCGTACTCTGTGTCTGTCTGTCCTGGATCAACCCCATACCTCCTTATCCAATTGATCGGAAACCTGGCCCATAGTCTTGGTGTAACTACAGGTTAATTTTGGGGTAGTCACGCACAGTCACGGGGTTATTTAAAGTCATTTCCCCTCATCCGATCGATCTGAAACTTGGTCCATACACTTGCTATGAAAAAAAGATTAACTTTGAGTTAGTCACGCACAGTCACGGATAGATTTAAAACGGATTTCCCTTTATTCAATCAATCTGAAACTTGGTCGATATACTTGCTGTAAAGAAAGAATAACTTCAATATAGCCATACGCAGTCACGCATAGTCACGGAGTGATTTAAAACCCATTTCCCGTTATCCGATCGATCTGAAACTTGGTCGATAGACTTGCAGTGAAAAAAGATTAACTTTGACGTAGTAATGCACAGATATGCATATTCACGCACAGTCACGGAGAGATTAACACCTCACTTCACCTCATCTGATCGATCTGAAACTTTGTCCATAGACTTGTTGTGGCCAAAGATTAATTTCAAGACAGTCACACACAGTCACGGAGAGATTCAAAACTCGTCTACATAAGGAAAGAAAGCGTTTTATTAAAAACTTTGTTTTTATGGGTTAGGTTATTTAAGATAACTAGTAGATACCAGCGCTCGAAATTCGAGTGCAATTTCTAGGCAGCTTTATTCTTCAATTTAGCCAATTCACGAACCAACACTTTTATGGTTTATTATTATTATTATTATGAATGAAGATAACAAACTCAATATCAAACACATTAACAAATTTAATAGACACACCCATAGCATTTTATAATTTTATGTATGTGTTAGTAGCAACTTTAAATGCAATTTACTCAAAATAATGGAAAAAATTTAAAAATCTGTAAATCTGCAAAACGGCTAAAAAGAAATACCTTTCAAATAATATTCGATTGGGCAAAATCGGGATAAAACGGTAGAACAAAACATTGGCCCCAAGAAATCGCCTAGCCTATTAATATTATAGATTTCATCATCAATTCTTGAATTTTTTTTATTTTCTTAACATCAATTTTTTTAAATGTTTTATTTTAATTAATTTTTTATTTTTTTTTTTATTTATTTTTTATTTAAACATATCAATTTCTAACTCTCAATATTATTTTGGATAATCATAACAACTTTATATTGTCATCTTTGGAAGTTGACAATAACGTACTTATTTTGGAAGCAATAAAAAAGTACTTGTTTAAGAAAGAATTTTTAGTATTTCCGCTGTTTTATAAATTCTATTATTGGGCTTTTAGAGTTATAACACTGTAACTGTAACTACATTGTTGTTACTATTGTTGTGACCGCAGCTGCATATATTCCGATACGGGATACACAATACATGTACTAAATGTAAATCGAAGAGTTTGAGGGTGTTTACATTTAGCACAGAGTGATATTTATTTATTTTTTTTTGCTTTATGATTTTATATACATAATGTATTCAAATAAGAGTCATAAGTATAATGGCATCTAAAAAAAAAATATAACAAAAATATATATATACATATACATATATACATAAATATATAGGTATTATCATACATATGTATATATTCTATATGCGAATAGGGAATATGCTGAATAAGCACAAAAGTATAGCCCGTGCAGGGTATAAAGCTCTGTAAAAGCAGGGATATGCCTGTTTTTTTATTTCCAGTTTTGTTGTTGTTTTATTTTTAAGCGTCAATGGACCAAAATAATATGGGGTGGATGATTGTGAAATTAGGAATGGAAAACAGTGTAGTCATGTTTTGTGGGTTGCAGTTTGAAATGCGAAATACGTTCCTCATTTTTACATTTTTTTTCATTTTATTTTTTTTATTTTTTATTTAAGTGGTCTTTCATTCGACATTATGTAGTGGTCTGGTTGTTGGGGTGGTTAAGCGAGGGTAGAGTAGGTGGTAAAAAGCAACGTTGAGCTTGATAACTGCTAATGGGACACAACGGTACTATAGATGTTGATGATTGTTTCTGCTAGCAACAAAGAAAGCCAAAAAGGCAGGAGGGTGGAGGGGGGAATGGATGCTTGTTAGGTCGGTTGGCTTGTTTCATAGCTAGTTGAATATACAAAACTCTGGTTACTAGCTGCCATTATGATTTTTTAAAAGCCATTTCAGTTTTTTTCTCTCTTCTTTTTAAGTATTTTAACAAATCGTGAATTTTTATAATAAGCACTTTTTATTATTGTTGTTGTTGTTGTTGTTAAATATCCCAGATACGTATGATTGTTGGTTTTAACTATATATATATATATATATATATATATAGTAGTCAATGGTGGAGATTGAAGTTTTTATTTTTATTTTTCGTTTTAATTTTTTCTTTCTTTTATAAAATATTTTTTTTATTGCATTAACATTATTGGAACGCAATAAGGTAAAGTTGTATCCTTATGATTCTATTGTTCAAATTCATTTTCCTCCATTCACCTCCATTTGTCTTGATTATAATTATATAAAAATCATTACCATTGAAGAAACACTGTATTCAAAATGTATGCGAGATTTTAAATTAGGGATCATAATTAAGATTCACAGATGTGCTGTTATAGAATGAGAGATAAGGTTTCTTATCACAAAACCAGGTTCATAAAAGAAACCTTAAAAGGTTCGACTTTAAAATGATTAAATTTCTAATGGAACCACGGGTTGGGGCCTTAAAATGTTTATGGATGTAAGAGAAAAATCAAAAGACCATCTTACTCTTTTACATGGGAATTCTGTTTTCTAGCTCGTGCTCTATCTAATGTGATTTTCACCTAACATTTTACTATTAAGAATGAAAGAAGGGGCTCCTACAATATAACTCGACTTTGATCTTCAGTTGCAAATGGTTGCCACTTTATACCAGAGTAATTTTTTTCTGTGCATATTACCTTCGATTATATGTATATATATACATACATATATATATTTATGATGTCCAGAATCACATTTTTTTTGTTATAATATTCGATTGTACTTTTAAGGGTCATTCTATGACACATAATTTATAGGATCAACGTAAGTTGTTATCAGAACAACGAAAATGATTCTATAAGACCTCCTTTTTTTCGTTCATTCTTTGATTAAATGAATAATTCATAAATTTTTTGAATCTCGACAATTTTAATCATTAAAAATGGTTCGTTGAACTCCTTAATATTTTCCAGTGTGTATTCCTTCATTTGATTATAAGTTTTATCGACCTTTTTTTTTTGGGTAAATATTTGTTAAGATTTTTAGATGTGTCTAAAGTGGGTTTCTAAGGTCATTTATTTTCAAAATAAATAAAAGACTATTTATTCGTTATTCATCTGACGTTTCGTTGGAGATTCCCAGCATCCTCAGAGATAATTTTAATTAACGGTATGAGTAATTGCAATAAAAGAACTATAAGTTAATAAGAAACTTCAAAAATACATGATACATCTTTATAGAAACATTTTACTCACATATAGTCTTTTTTTTTTTGTCAAATTTAGTACATTTAATAAACAATATATTTTGTTCCTAACTTTGTAATATTTTATAGTAATACATTTCTTAAAAGTAATATTTCTTAAAAAATAGCTTTTCTTAAAAAGTAACTTTACTTTACAAAGCAAATTTTATTCAAAACAAATTTTTTTTAGAGTCCATCAACTTAAAAAAATATCTTTTCCTTAGGAAGTAACTTTAAAGAAAACCCTTTTATCGAAAATTCACATTTTCTTTAAAAAGTGCTTTTTACTTTAAAAGTGAATTTTTTCAAAAATGTACTTTTACGCGAATAAGTATCTTTTCTTAAAATAGTATATTTTTTTTAAGGAAAAAAAGGTGTCTTCTTAAAAAAATACTCTTTCTTAAAAGATTTCTTTTAATACAAAACTTACCTTTCTTAAAAAACACATTTTTAAAAAAAAACTACCTTCCTATAAAACTTAACATTCTTAAAAGGTCACATTTCTTAAAAAGGTACCTTTTCTTAAAAAGTATATTTTCTTAAACAAGTATATATTCTGTTAAAATTTGATACATAAAAAAGGAATTTTCTTAAAAATGTTTTTTCATAAAAAATAATTTTTCTTAAAAAAGCACCTCTTCTTCAAAAGGTCCATTTCCTTAAAAAGTATATTTTCTCAAAACGCTTTTTGAAAAAGTAAATTTTCTTAAAAAAAACCTTTCGCAAGGAAGTATATTTTTAGAAAGATCCCTTTTAAAAATTACGTTTCTTAAAAAATAGCCTTTCTTGAAAAAAGTACTTTTCATTAAAAAAGTAAATTTTCTTAAAAAAAGTACCTTTTCTTAAAATATTACCTTTCCTTGAAATAGTACATTTTCTTGAAAAGAACCTTTTCGTAAAAAAATAGATTTTCTTAAAAAAGTTCCTCCTTAAAAAAGTACATTCTATTAATGAAGTACATTTTCTCAAAGAGAACCTTTTCTGAAAAAAGTACCATTTCTTAAACAAGTGCTTTTTCTTAAAAAAGTAAATTTTCTTAAAAAAGTAAATTTTCTTAAAAAAGTACCGTCTTTTAAAAAGTATATTTTCTTTAAAAGAACCATTTTTCAAAAAAGCACCTTCCCGTAAAAAGTGATTTTCTTAAAAATTAAATTAAGAACATTTTCTTAAAAAAATTCTTTTTTTCTTGTAAAAGTATCTTTTATACAAAATTTACCTTTCTTAAAAAGACAATTTTTCTTAAAAAAGTACTTTTTCTGAAAAATTTACATATTCGTAAAAGAGTACATTTTGCATTATATTATTTAAAAAGAAGAAGTTTTTCTTACAAAGCATTTTTTCTTTAAAAAGCACCTTTCATACAAAATTTACCTTTCTTAAAAAAACACATTTTCTAAAAAGAACCTTTTCTTAAGAAAAACCTTTTATCGAAAGATTCACATTTTCTTAAAAAAGTGCTTTTTCCTTTAAAAGTCAATTTTTTCAAAAATGTACTTTTACGTGAATAAGTAAGTATCTTTTCTTCAAATAGCATATTTTTCTTTAAAGAAAAAGTGTCTTCTAAAAAAATACTTTTTCTTAAAAAAGTTCCTTTAATACAAAATTTACCTTTCTCAAAAAACATCTTTTCTTAAAAAAACTACCTTTCTTATAAAATTTAACATTCTTAAAAGGTCACACTTTCTTAAAAAAGTACCTTTTCTTAAAAAGTATATATTCTTAAAAAAGTATATATTCTGTTAAAATTTGATACATATAAAGTAATTTTCTTGAAAAAGTATTTTTTTTTTAAAAGTTCATTTTCTTAGAAGAACCTTTTCATGAAAAATAATTTTTCTTAAAAAAGCACCTCTTCTTCAAAAGGTCCATTTCCTTAAAAAGTATATTTTCTCAAAATAGAACGTTTCTTGAAAAAGTAAATTTTCTTAAAAAAAAAAACCTTTTGCAAGGAAGTATATTTTTAAAAAGTACTTTTCTTAAAAAATAGCGTTTCTTGAAAAAAGTACCTTTCATTTAAAAAGTAAATTTTTTAAGAAAGTACCTTTTCTTAAAACATTACCTTTCCTTAATATGGTATATTTTCTTGAAAAGAACCTTTTCGTAAAAAAGTAGATTTTCTTAGAACAGTACCTTATATTAAAAAAGTTCCTTTTCTTAAAAAAGTACATTCTCATAATGAAGTACATTTTCTCAAAAAGAACTTTTTCTTAAAAAAGAACCATTTCTTAAAAAAGTGCTTTTTCTTAAAAAGGTACATTTTTCTTTTTTCAAAAAAGCACCTTCCCGCAAAAAGTGATTTCCTTAAAAATTAAATTCTCTTAAAAAAATTATTTTTCTTAAATAAGCACCTTTTCTTTTGCCTTTCTTAAAAAGACAATTATTCTTAAAAAAGTACTTTTTCTGAAAAATTTACATTTATTTAAAAGAGTACATTTTTGTATTATATTATTTAAAAAGTAGTATTTTTCTTACAAAGCATTTTCTATTTAAAAATGACCTTTCATGCAAAATTTACCTTTCTTAAAAAATCACATTTTCTAAAAAGTACCTTTTCTTAAAAAGTATATATTATGCAAAAATTACAAAGCACGGAAAAAGCACCTCTTAATAAAAGTAAATTTTCTTAAAGACGTAAATTTTTTTATAACAGTTCCCTTTCTTAGAAAGAACATTTCCATAAAATATTAAATTTTCTTAAAAAATTAATTGTTCTTAAAAGAGTACATTTTCTTCAAACGGTACATTTTCTTAAAAAGCGCCTTTATTAAAAAAAAAAAAAAAATACCTTTCCTCAAAAAGTAAGTTTTCTTAAAAAGTACATTTTCGAAAAACAAGTAAGTTATAAAGTACCATATAGTTTTATTTTTTATTTTTTTGTTAATCAACACTCTGGGGATGCCTCTACTAATGTAGTGCATTGTGATGATTACAGAAAAATTGGTCATGGGAAGGAGGAAAGTGGGAGTAGTGTTTGTGGATATTTGACTTAAATTTTATTAGATAGTCAAGAAAGACTTGAGTTTATTCCACACGCGGCTTGTTCGACTGATAAACGAATTTTCTCTGAAATGCACTATGTGGTCAACTGGACAGTAGACTACAAAGGGATGTGATCTACTATAGAAGCGGGTTGAGCGAACTGAAACTCGGGCACTTGGAGTGAGTTCGCTAATCTCAGAAGAACATTTCCCATGGTGGTATCTATAGAAGAGTGTTACACAACCCACATTTCAAGGATGTTCCAACGAGTCAATAGAGTTGGATATCCTATTGTCATTAATGAGCATCAACGCTCTCTTTTGTACATGGTCCAGTAGCTCCAAAATACACTTGAGAGATCCTGCCCATATATGGCAGTTGTATTCCATTTTCGGTCGGATGTAAGTGGTGTAGATATTAAGGAGATCGGAAGGAGTGAATTAATTTTTGCACCGTTTTATAAAACCAAGACACTTGAATACTTCTGTCGACACTTGAAAAACATGCTCGTTCCAACGAACATCACATTTAATTCTCATACCTAGAACATCAAGAGTATCCGATTCCTCAATAACTATACCACCCATATATACAGATGACATTGTTGAATCCATGGCCCTACGGGTCAACATACAACATTGAGCCTTCAGCGCAATAAAATCAAGCCTATTTGCCTTACCCCACTCGGAGATTGTTAACAGGTCTTGATTGAGCGTGTCATGCATTGTCCCCTTTTGCCTCCAACATCCAAGAGACTTGGCCACAATTAAAGGAAAATGACTAACAAATGCGAAAGAGTATTATATAATTAAAAGTTTGAACAATAAGGATATTCAGAAAGATAAGAAAGAGAAAAGGAGAAAGAACGGAAACTTGGGGTACCTCTGAATTAAGCTGAAACTCATTAGATGAGAACCCATCAATAACAAGACGTATTGTGCGGTCTCTGAGAAAACTCGATATAAATGGAGAGAAGTCAATACCGACCCCAAATGTAATAAGCTTTGATATCAATGCACCATGGCACACGCGATCGAATGGCTTGGAAATATCCAGAGCAACCACTTCCCCCAAATTGTGAAAAAGTACTTTTTCCCAAAGTACCTTATCTTAAAAAAATATCTTTTCTAAACAGCACATTTTCTTAAAGTGTTCATTTTCTAAAAAGTAAAATTCTCTTAAAAAGTTACTTTTCTTAAAAAGTACCTTCTTTAAAAAAGTTAATTTTCTTAAAAAAATTAATTTTTTTAAAGAAGTACATTATTTTAAAAAAGTATATTTTCATAAAAAGTACAATTTCTTGAAAAATTAACTTTTTTCAAAAAAAATTTATTTTAACAGTACCTTATCTTAAAAAAGTTTTCCTAAAAGAGTATCTTTTCTTAAAAAATGGAATTTCTTAAGAGGTACTTTTCTCAAAAAATGGCTTTTCTTAAAAAGTAAATTCTCTCAAAGAAGTACTTTTCTTGAAAAAGTATATTTTCTTAAAAAAAAACTTCGTTAAAGAAGTATATTTTTTAAAAATAAAGCTTTCTTTATGTAGTACGTTTTCTTAAAAGGTAAATTTTCTTAAAAGTACTTTTCGTTAAAAAGTACTTTTCTTAAAAAAGTATATTTTCTTAAAAAGAACATTTTCTTTTTAATATTTTCTTAAAAGAACATAGCTTTTCCTGAAGAAGTACATTTTCTTCAAAAAGTAAATTTTCCTGATAAAGTGCCTATTATGAAAAAAATGCCGTTTCTTTATAAAACACATTTTCTTAAAAATAACCTTTTGTTAAAAAAGCAAATTTTCTTAAAAAGAACATAATCTTAAATAAGTAAATTTTCTTAGAAACTACCTTCTCGTAAAAGTACTTTTCTAAAAAAGTACCTTTAAAAAAAAATACCTTCTCTTAATAAATAAAATTTTCTTAAAAAGAACCTTTTCTTCAAAAAGTACATTTTCTTAAAAAAAAGTAAATTTTCTTAAAAAGAATCTTTTTAAACAAGTACCTTTTCTTAAAAAAAGTAAATTTTCTTAAAAAAGTACCTTTTCGTGAAAGCAATTTTCTTAAAAAGAACCTTTTTAAACAAGTACCTTTTCTTAAAAAAAGTAAATTTTCTTAAAAAGGAACCTTTTCGTGAAAGCAATTTTCTTAAAAAAGTATATATTCTTAAAAAGAACCTTTTCTTAAAAAAGCATATTTTCTTAAAGAAATAACTTTTCTTAAAAAATCCTTTTCTTATAAAAGTATTTCTTAAAAAATTACCTTTTCTTAAAAAAGTACTTTTTCTTAAAAAGTACATTTTCTTAAAAAATTACGTTTTCTTAAAAAAGTACCTTTTCTTAAAAAATCACCTTTTCTTAAAAAAGCACCTTTTCATAAAAAAGTACCTTTTCTTAAGAAAGTACCTTTTCCTAACAAACTGTCCTTTATTAAAAGGTACGTACATTCTCTTAATAAAGTACATTTTCGTAAAAAGAACCTCTTCTTAAAAAGTAAATTTTCTTGAAAAGACCTTTTATTCTTAAAAAGTACATTTTCTTAAAAAATTACGTTTTCTTAAAAAAGTACCTTTTCCTAAAAAAGTACCTCTTCTTAAAAAAGTACCTTTTCTTAAAAAAGTACCTTTTCCTAAAAAAGTACATTTTCTTAACAAAGTATCCTTTATTAAAAAGGTACATTCTCTTAACAAAGTAAATTTTCGTAAAAAGAACCTCTTCTTAAAAAGTAAATTTTCTTGAAAAGACCTTTTATTAAAACCTTTTTAAAAAGTATTTGTTTTCACTTGGGACTGGTCGTCGTACCACTATCTATTTCACAATATTTGTCAATATTTAATGTAGGGAAGTGCAGCGCAGCTTTTGCATTCTTTTAGTTAACAACAGTGCCTTTTAAAAAATTTATTAAATACTTGACATATAAAAATTTTATATTTGATGTGAATATTGCAGATACTTCTTGAGCATATTGTAAATAAAAATTCATTTTTCATTAAGTAAGTTTTGAATACCTTTTTCTATTGAAGCGAACATAATTTACAATTGCTAAATTTATTAAATGCTTTAATACGATTTCGAGCTCTTCATATTCTAAATTAATAAAATTATATCATATTCATAATACATGACTAGATTGGAAATCCACTTAAGTCAAACAGAAACAATTAACATTTATTGGATTAGTTGTGACTGTCAGGGAACATTTTTAATAACTAATTCAAGCGAAAATACTAATTTGATGTTTTGATGAAGTTTATAAAATGTTCATTAATAGCGATTGAAGAAAGAATTTTTGTTAATACGTTTTAAATTATTAGGGAAATTTTTGATTTGATTTTATACTGGATAAATCTTAAAAATCTTTTTATATTTTTACAAAGCTAAACGTTGTTAACAAAAATATATAAAGGTTTTACCTCTGGAAGTATAATGAAAATAATAATAATAATCTATAATATTAATGGCTAGGCAATTTCTTGTGACTGATGTTTTGTTCTACCATTTTATCCCGATTTTGACCAAACGTATATTATTTGAAAGGTATTTCTTTTTAGCCGATTTGCAGATTTACAGATTTTTAAATTTTTTCCTTTATTTTGAGAAATTGCATTTAAAGTTGCTACTAACACATATAGTTATAAAATTATACAAAGCTATGTGTGTGTGTATTAAATTTGCTAATGTGTTTGTAATAAAAATTAGATTGTTTTTTGGTTGATTTGTGAATTGGCTATAATTGATTAGCATACTTTTAGGGTCTTTATTTAATTAAAAAAAAATAAAATTTCCTAGAATTTGCACTCGAATATCGAGGGCTGGATCCTGTTAGTAATAATAAAAAAAGAACAATAGAAAATGTTATTAGCGGTCTATGGTATCGAATACCCACACCATGAATTTTAGGAAATTTATTATCAGGTCCAAATTTATTCAGAACCCAACTATATTATGCGAAATCATTAACTAATATCGAATAATATATATTATGATAACACTGTACACGACTTAGTTCATTTACCATTTGTAGTTGTTGTTCTCTTAGAATACATTATTTATGCCAGATATGAACGGCGAGAAAAGTTGAAGCTCTTACTAATATAAAATGTTCCAGCAGAGCTTTCCTACAATATAGAAGTCATATGCTTTATAGATTTTTGTTTTAATTTTCTCAATGAAAAGTTTGGCCAAATTAATTTAAAATTAAATTTTACTAAAATCTCACAGATGAATACACCGTTTTGGAAAATACTTTCATTTAATTGCCTGCAAGTCATTTTCCTGGATGAGGGTAAACAAATTACATTTTTTTCTATTTTAATAATTTCGCCATTTTACATGATTACATTATATAAACTTTTTCCATCATAACGTTATTTCCAATTTCGTTATTGTGTGCCTTATGGAAAGAAATTCACAAATCTTGTAGTTTTTTTTTTTTGCTGCTGGCACAAATTGAGCAGAAAAATACCTAATAATGGTTGATGGCTTGAGATAAATGTACGTGTTGTTACATTTCAAGGATTCAGTTGATGCTCTAAATGGCCATCATTAAGCCAATGTCATAGAATTGCAAAAGGTGGGTGGTAATTATTTTTAAAAGTATTGTTAAAGTTTTTTTTCTTGTGTTTTCTCTTTAAATTTTCCGGCCGCCTTAATCTTAATAAGAAGAATACTTTGGAGCTATGTATCAGTGCTCTTTGGTTTTTCGACAAAAATCGGTGCAAATGAAAAGTTATAGTTTACAGATACTAGGTTTACCGGCACTTTAGAAAGTTTTGCTCTACCAAAATCATACAAAATTACTGGCAATTTAAAAAAATCTCTCAAAAATACATTTCTTGTACGATTTCAATCATTTTTATGTCATTGCAAGCAAGTGATTGAGACCACATTAGAATATTCAGGATCCATTTAATTGTTTTTTTTCAAGTTTATTTATTTACAATAATTATAATTATACTATAATAAACAACTAGTAATAATAACATTTTGAATATACAATGTCCCTTAATCGGGCTCTCGAGTATTATTAATATAATAAAAAACAAGTAAGAATATTATAGTCGGTCTAGACTGACTATACGATACCCTATACCATGCGTTTAGAAACCCTATCTCTTAGGCCCAACTAACTGGACATTGAAAATAAGCAAAAACCAAATTTGAGTGGGATTTTTATTAATTTTTTTGGCTGCAGATATGAAAAAGTTCATATCGGATGCTATATCTATAAAGGGACTAGGTCCAAAAATGGACCGATCCTGATCATGTTTGGTAAAGTCTCTTGTATTTTGCAAAAATATATACAAACAAAATTTGAGAAGAATCAGTGCAATATTTTTGTGAAGATCGGGAAGCAGCTCTATATGGGGCCTACGACTAAGAGTTTTCCCATAGGGATCATTTTGGACTACTCATTAATGGATGTAATAAACGCATACAAACCCAATTTGAGTAAGATCTATATGACAATTTGGTTCTTATGGCAATTTATGTCGATTTCATAGAGGTCATTTGTATGGGGGCTACGTCTGAACATGGACCGATTCTCACCAATTTCAATAGCGTTCATCCCATGGCCAATAAAAGCTTATATACCAAATTTTATCAAAATATAATATTTGCACTGTTGTATAATATCTTATTAGAAATGTACTTAATATAGTTCCTTTGTGAAGATCTATATAATCACGTACATGCTCTCAAACATTTCCTTTCAAAAACTCTGATGTTTTCCATGTTTGATGGCGAAATGTTGAAACATATTGGGCAACTGTAGGTTATGGTAGGTCTGACCAAGGACTGATAAATTATTAAATTATTAATATATTTGGAATGAAATAATGAAAATAGGAAAAATGCATTTTTTTTTGCTTTTGTAGTTATTTCTTTAACATGATGGTTAAAATATAAAAATTTATCTAAATAGAATCCATTTAATTATTTTGACGACATACATAATTAATCTACACAATATACAGTTTCATTATTTCACGCTAGGTTATACAAAATTCGATTTGTTCTATTGCTTAGAATATTTTCATACCTTCTACACCAGTGTGCAAAGGCTATATAAACTTTGTTATTCCGTTTGTAATAATTGGAATGAGATATGTTCTATTGGCCCTTATAACAAGAGGAGTTGGTATAGCGATGTCCGTCTGTTTGTCTGTGGAAGCCACGATCACGCCCGCAATAGGTCAGCTAGGTAGTTCACTTCTATTGGAAGTGATTCGCTGGTATTCTGAGCAGGCTGTTTTTTAAAATCATTAAAATCGGTTCAATATCTTCCGAGATTTCTATGCAATTATTGTTATTCTAATTCTTATGATAGCTGTAATTTGTGCTGAGTTGTGGCCGCTGTATTTAAAGCTTTTGCTTTATGAGTATCGTTGTATTCCACGTTATTTAAAGAAATACATAGTTGCTGATAAAAAAGTGAAATACCATTTATAGATTTTAATAAAAATAAAACATTTTTGACGTAAGCAGTTTTTTCTTTTAAGAACTCTAAATTTGAACTTATAGAAAAATATGGATATTAAAATTTTTTTCAGTTTAAAATATTTCCAATTTTCCTAATATAAAATTTTCTGAATACAATTTATCATGTTTTGATGAATTCAAGCTATTTGTTTTGTAGAAGACTATCAGATTATCAACTTTAAGGGCCATTATTACAACTTTACTTTAAAGTAAATGTTCGTAAAAGTAACTTTAGCAAAAGTCAGCAATAAAGTGACCTTTAACTATATTTTGTTATTACGACTTCCCAATAAAATTAAATGAATACTTTTGATAACGTGGCAACACCAAAGGAAAAACCGATTAATTGTGACCAAATGAATTGCTTTATAAGAATACGTAATGGCAACGTTCTTTTATTTGTTTACAAAAAAACTATAAAAATTGCTTTGCGAACCGAAAAAACAGGTAGCCAGCCGCCAGGGTTAGGAATAAATAAATTTCTATGAAAAAAAAAAAAAAAATTGCACCAAACGCAGAAAAGGAACACAGGCTCCTTTATTTAACGAGAAATATTGCGTTTGCCATTTATCCACTGGGGACATGGTGCATGCTTAAATCAACTCGGGTTTGGAATTAGGAGCCACCTTGAAGAAGGTCATGGACAATGGCAATTTAGAATATAAACATGGTTTCTTGTTGAATAGCTTCCAATGGGACCATAGTAAAGGCTGAGAATTTAGATGAATTATTGGTCAAAAGAAAATCTGAATTGGATGCTGTTAATCAATTTGCCATTGATGACTTGTTGGTGCGTTGCATAATAGGACGTTTAATATACACCAGTAGTGGTCTCGTTCATATCATGAAGAATTTGCACCACCCAAAGTATTCATGAAGGATGATGTTACCAGATCAGACGAAGCGATGATAGTGCTGAAGCTTTAAAAAATCGCTTGGAATCGTAAAATAGACAAACCAGACCTTTGGTGGACTACTATGCCTTGTGAGGTTTACATTTCATAGTTGATGTCGCCCGTAAATCCGGTGAGGATTTTGCCAACATTGGCCAAATATTTTTGCATCAACGTAAACAAAAAATGCAATCTTGATTCGGAATGTTTTTAAGAAAATTATTTGATAGAACTTTTACTTGATTTTTATTCCTTTTATTAAAAAGAACCGTTTAATATTATACAAAGTTTTGTAAATTTAACTTTATAAACTTTATTATCAAAGCGAAAAAAAAAAATTTTTTTTAATCCTACTAATTAACCCATAGAAACATAGTTTTTATTAAAACTCTTTCTTTCCTTATGCATATGAGTTTTGAATCTCTCCGTGACTTTGGTCACAACAAGTCTATGGACCAAGTTTCAGATTGATTGGATGAAGGGAAATGGGGTTTACAACACTCCGTGACTGTGCGTGACTATGTCAAATTTAATCTTTTTCACGGCAAGTCTATCGACCAAGTTTTAGATCGATCGGATAAGCACTCCGTGATTGTGCGTGACTATGTGTGACTGTGAGTGACTATCCCACAATTTATCTGTAGTCACAGCAAGACCATGGGCCAAGTTTCAGAACAATTGGATAATGGGGAATGGGACAGAGAGTATGAGTTAAAAGGAGTTAAAAAATAACAATAAATAAAAACCAAAAACATTTACTATAAGATAACTGATTGTTGTAAATGTGTAATAAAACTTTTTAAGATACATATATCGCACCTGTACCTCGAAAGTGAGTCAACTCAAAATTTACAAATTTTCAGTAGAGGAAAAAAGCGTTTTTTTAAATATTTACTATAAAATTTAAAAACAGTTGTTTCATTGTAAAGAGTGATCATCAAAAATAACAAGTTTTTTGGGTGGAACTCAAAATATGTCATTTTAGTAGATTCTAAAGAAGCTACTCTTATAACACAAAGAGGGTTACAACTGTATTTTTTTTTTGCGAAAGACTAGAAAAATCGATAATACATTTAATTATTTCACGAATAACTTATGACTCGAGTTGTATCAATTGATTTTCAATTTTCATTTTGAAAATGGTCTTAAATATAATGGAAATTTTCACATAAAGATATACAGTTGCTTCAAAAATTGAGTGCTCACCACCAACTTTAATTTTGAAATGAATATTTTTGTTAAATATTTATATTTTTTCGAAACTTTTTTTATATTATTTTATGTACTATACTGTAATGTTTATTATTAATATTTCAAAACAAAAACAAAAAGAAAACAAAATTTTAGCTTCAAAAAGTGTTGTTCTTAAAAAATCACTGAGAACACAAAAATTTTTTACGTTAGTACTTAATTTGAGGTTTTTATTATACCCTCCACTCCAGTGTTAAGAGGGTATATATAAGTTTGTCATTCCGTTTGTAATAATTAGAAAAAAAAAATTTGGACCCTATAAAATATATACAGTTGTGATCCATATAACAACCGGAGTTGATATAGCGATGTCCGTCTGTCCGTCTGTCCGTCTGTGGAAATCACGATGACGGCATCAATCGGGCAGCTAGGGTGCTCGTTGAAATAAAAAATGATTCACTGACATCCTGAGAAGTTTGCTGTTTAAAATCGTCCAAATCGGTTGATTAAAGCCCGAGATTTGAATGAAGTCTTGAAAAATGTAATTTTCTTTGTTGTTCTTGTCACGATCACGCCCTCAATAGGATAGCTAAGGTGATCATTTTTAGTGACAATGATTCGCCAAATTCAATGGAAGATTTCTATTTCAAAAATCATTAAAATCGGTGGAACAGGTCCAGGGAAGTCTCTGAAAAAGTAAAAAAAAAAAAATGAAAAATATGATGTTTTTATATTGTTCTTGTTGTTATTCTAAATGTTGTATTGTTGTCATAGCTGGACTTGTTGTTTTTGTGGTCTTTGTGGTAATAATATAATAAAAACTAACCCTTTGTACATTTTTTTATCAACTCTGGTAGAAAAATTTAAAAGTTTCCATTGTTTTGGCATCACTAAAAAAATTTACTAGATCATTTCTGTCATTGCCGCGAGCCTGCCTGCAAAGTTTCAGATCAATTGGGTCACGAGAAAGAGGTTAAAATCGACCCAAAATTTTTTCGACAAGCAAACACTACGAGTTAATATAAAGGGAGTAAAAATTCACCAGCATCTAAAGCAAATAAAGCTAAAATACCTAGTTGTTATTAAAAAAAAACAATGTAAATTTAGCAAAAAAAATTTAAAGTATTCATTTATTTTAAGAGAAAAACACAAAAATAACGTTTGATGTTGTATTTTTTGTGTGTTATATTTACATTTTTCAATTTTTCAATTATATATTCTTCCTTTATTTACATATTTTAACAAATTTGATATTTACATATGAGATCTTATCTTTACATATAGATATTGCAACAAATAATACATAGGATCTAAAGATATTAAATAGTTTTTATTTTATTTTTTAATGATTTTTAAAGGAAAATGGGAGGCAAAAACCTTTATAGTGTTATATTTACATATACATACATATACATACATACACATATTAAATATTAACTGCATGGTAGAAATAAATCGGTATATTATTTTATTTACATAAAATTCTGCAACATTTTGTTGTGGGGAACATACATTTCTTTTGCATTAACAAAGTGTCACTTCATTTTGCTCAGCGTGACTATGCCACAGTAGATGGCGCCATAATTTTTGTTTGTTTAATTAGCTTTGCAATAGTTATTTCTATTTTAACATGAATGTTAAATTTTCAACTGGATATAAACAGAACAATGTTAAGAGTATACACGGGCTGGTCTTTTATTTCATACGTTTTTTCATTATCCTTTTACAAATATGAACATAAGTTTGACATATTAACTTTTTGTTGTTTTATAAAATAGAGTTACCGAGTTCATCAATGAGTTTTTTGCTTTCAAAACAGTTCTACATAGTTATATAGAATTATTATTCTGCTTTACCTACAAAATATCTGATTGCGATTACATTTAATTTTTAAAAATTGTTTATAATTACTAAAGCATTATTATTCACATAAATACAAAATTGCACTTTTTAAATTTTCCATTAAATTTTAGAAAATATCAATTCTAAAAACTGGAACTAAAATTTCCAATTGTAAATTAGAAAATATTAATTGAATTTCAGAAAATCATATCAAAACGTCGGAAATAATAATTTTAAATTTAGAAGACATCAGTTGCATCAAATTCCAAAAAAAAAAAAACACCAAATATGTTTAGAATTAAAATTTAAAATTTAAATTTAAAAAAATATTGGCATTCAGGAGAAATAACTTCTTTTAACGATAATCGAATCGTTAAAAAAATAAAAGCAAAATTATCAGTAAAATTTTTAAACGATATATCCTATTGTTAAAATCAGCTAAACGACAACCATTTTTGTGTTGTTTATTCAATCGATAAAAACTTAAATTTTTAGGTTGAAATGTCGTCATACATAAATAAAAATCATAAAATAGTGAAAATATTTTGCTTTTATTAAAAAATCTTTTTTATATAAATAAAAAAATTAAATAGCATATTCAATTCATTATTTCATTTTCAAATAAATAAACAGAAATATTAGTAAAAATAGAGATATTAAACATAAACATATTCTTCTTCGTGTTTTTCGCTTATTTTGACAGAGATGCCACTCCTTTACAATTTAAATAAATATTAAAATAGATTTGTCGACTGTCGTTAAGATGTATGTACGGTGGAATGTGTTCATTTTACTATATCTCCAATTTGTCTTGTTGATTTTTTGGAATCGCGTAAGATAACTGTAATATTTTTTCAGATTCGGTAGTCTCTTTTCATATTGGAGGCATGTCAAAGATTACTCCCGAAATAGTTCCATCTGATTCAACGTATGTCACAAAACTGCTATTAATTATGATTTTTATACCCTATACCACTATGTGGTTTGGGTATAATGACTTTGTGCTGCTGTTTGTAACACCCAAAAATATTTGACCTAGACCTATCTTTAATTATACCGATCGAATCAGAATCACTTTCTGAGTTGATTTAACAATGTCCGTCCGTCCGTCCGTCCGTCCGTCTGTGTGTCTATGTAAAGTTTGTAATCAAACTGCAGGTCGCAAATATAAATATATTTTGATGAAATTTGGTATATAAGCTTTTATCGGCCATGGGATGAACGCTGTTGAAATTGGTGAGAATCGGTCCATGTTCAGAGCTAGCCCCCATACAAATTACCCATATGAAATCGACATAAATTGCCATAAGATCCAAATTGTCATATAGATCTTACTCAAATTCGGTTTGTATGCGTTCATTACATCCACTAATGAGTAGTCCAAAAATGATCCCTTTGACCCCATATAGAGCTGCTTCCCGATCTTCACTTAAATCTATTAAAAAACAAAAATATTGCACTGATTCTTCTCAAATTTTGTTTGTACATATTTTTGCAAAATACAAGAGACCTTACCAAACATGATCAGGATCGATCCATTTTTGGACCTAGTCCCTTTATAGATATAGCATCCGATATGAACTTTTTCATATCTGCAGCCAAAAAAATTAATAAAAATCCCACTCAAATTTGGTTTTTGCTTATTTTCAATGTCCAGTTAGTTGGGCCTAAGAGATAGGGTTTCTAAACGCATGGTATAGGGTATCGCATAGTCGGTCTGGACCGACTATAATTTTCTTACTTGTTATTTTTCATTGAAGCGGCGCACAGTGGCTGAAAATCGTTTTTCATTGGCCAAAATTCTGTAACTTTTGAACCGATCAAAATTTTTATGTAATTTTTTTTAATGGATAGATAAGTAGTTCATCTTGACTCAGTTTTAATTACATTAAAATTGATTGAGGACTTTTTAAGGAATTCTAGGTCACAGTTGAACTTCTGATTTTTTTAACTTTTAGAGTGAAATATGTGTTTATTATTTTTTTATTTATTAAAAAATGTAATATTTGGATTTTAATAATAACTATAAACATTTTTTGTAATAATGGGATTTTTTTAATGTTACACTCAAAAAAATTTTTACACTCAAAAAAGAAAAATAGTAAAATCAACTGGAGATTTTTCTAATATTACTGAAACATTAAAAATTTTTTGTTGTCAAATTTGCAAATTTGTTTACACTCAAAGATATTTTCACTTAAAAAAAAAACGTTAATAATATTATCTAATAGTCTGGCTATTACTACAGAAAAATTTATTATTTTTTTCTCTCAAATTTGAGAATTTTAAAAAACATTTTAAAAATAAAAACTGCAATAGATTTTAATTGAATTTGTAACAATGATAGGTTTCATTTATTATTATTTTTACTAATACTATTTTTTTCGTACTTAAATAGCAATGAAATTATAATTATTATTGATTTGACTCATATATTGATTGTAAATATTCCATATTTTGTTCTGTGTTATATCTGTTCTTTAGTAGTTTTTTGACTTCTTCAACTAAATCCCGATGTTACACTTTCCATTGATTTCGAATACTGGAGTTGAACGGATCTGACGTTGCCAATAATATATTAAATAGATCTTCATATGTTGAATTTCGTGGAATTTTTCTAGAATTGTGCTCTCTATAATATCTATAATCCTTATTCCTTTTTTCCTGAGTCTCCTCTGATAGATCGCCAAGTGGCACCAAATGATATTTAATGACATCTTCTCCATGATAAAGGATTTTGTGAACTGTTGCAGACATGGGTAGTTGGTTGTATATATTTTTGCAGTTTCCTTAGCATAATCTCCAAATTTTCTAGAGTTAATTTCTTCATTGCACGCAAGTACTTCTAGGATTATTATAAATCTGAAAATATGGTTTAAATCTACTCCTGTTATTTCAGATGCTGTTTCCGGATCTGAAAAGAATCTTCTTGCGGTATTGCCATTATTTGTATTGCCTGACTCTTGTTTTGGCTGATCTATAATCAATCCAAATTTGCGATATTCATCTTGAACATGTTTCTTTTTTGAACTTCTTATCTCTCTGTTGGTTTCGTTGTTTCTTATTGATCCTGAAGACCCGAAATTCAAATCATAACTGATTTTTAGTATGTGTTCCATAAGTCGTATTCTTGCATGTAGTGGTGATAATCCAAATTCATATGCATCGGTATTATCTAATGATTTTGTCGGGACTTGGTTTAATTGGCTTGATGTTGCTTGGCATATAATGCAGCTGGATGCATCCTTCGTGTTAGTAAAAGCCTGACCTACTTTTCCATCTATCATTGTCAGCACTAATTGGTAGCTTACTTCAATTTGCTGCCCATCTAACGGTAATTGTAATGGCTGTAGTGTTGCAATTTGGGCCTTGATATCACTAACTTTTTTAAGGGCGTCATGAGTTTCTTTTTTGAATTCAAATTTGATTGGCCTGCAGTATTTCGTAGAAGATGGTGTCTCATTTTTCCAAATATCCATTGTTTGCATTGTACTAGCCGAAGGCTCTGAATCTTCCAAAATCTTTTTCAATCGCAATGGTACAAATGATATGAACATATCTGAGTCCGAAATATTTTCACATTCTACTTGTTTGTATTGTTTTAAAAAAACCCAGGTTACTAATGAATTACATCCTCTGTGTATTGACATTCTTACTTACAAATGTATTATGGCAATAGAACAAATAATGACTATTATAAGCTATGAAATACCTAAAGCACAAATTTAATACACCATTGTGCACTTATAGGTCCGTTTAAATTATCGTAATTTGAACTTTTTTTTAGAGTAATTTCATTAAAATGAAAAAAAGTGTACTACCCACGGGTCGTCACGGGTGCAAAAGTATATATAGTGTTAAAGAAGACACTTTCACCTTTCTCCGGGTGTTATACGTTTCTTGTTCCCTTTTGCTGCCTAGAAGTTGTATTCCGCTAAAGTTGAAATTTGAGAAAAATATAGTAGTTTCATAAATATTTCATAACGCCCCCAATATTAAACGGTATATAAAGACTTATCCTAAAGACTATAATCCTACCAGCATTATAAAACAGACCGCAGGTAATTATCGATGATAGCTTGCGAGTAGTAACATTTATTTTTGATAAAAAACAATAAAAATCACCTTTTTCTGAAATTAAAAAACAGTTGAGTTTGACAGCATGTCACGCCCACAATTAGCATTGGTTTAACTTAATTTTTTGGCCACCTCAATCTGGATATATTAGCTACAAAAAGGCGTTAAAATATTAAAAATCGGTGACAAAAAAAATTAAACTTTTGGCCAATGAAATCAAAATTTCAGCCACAGTGCGGCGCACAGTAGCGCCCTTAGAATAAATGAGGTTGCAAAAATCAAAAATTTCATGTGCGCTTACGATATTTTGAATAAAGTCATCAAAAATTTCATGTGCGCTTGCGATATCTATAATATTATTAAGCTAGGCGATTTCTTGTGGCTGATGTTTTGTTCTACCGTTTTATCCCAATTTTGAACAAACGTATATTATTTGAAAGGTATTTCTTTTTAGCCGTTTTGCAGATTTACAGATTTTAAAATTTTTTCCTTTACTTTGAGTAAGTTGCAATTCAAGTTGCTATGCAATGCTATGTGTGTGTTTATTAAATTTGTTAATGTGTTTGTAATAAAAATGAGTTTGTTTTTGTGTTGATTTGTGAATTGGCTATAATTGATTAGCATACTTTTAGGGTCTTTATTTAATAAAAAAAATAAAATTTCCTAGAATTTGCGCTCAAATTTCGAGGGCTGGAATCTGCTAGTTTTGAATAAAAACAGCTTATAAAAAATTGTTCAAGGATTACAAATTTGCTACCTTCGATAAAATCAGATTTTTAGTTTAGGGGGTATAACCCTTCAAAGTGACCGATTTTCAGATTTAAAAAAAAAATTTTTTTTAGGAATTTAGTCCAGTTACAGGTAGAATATTAAATAATAAATGGATAGTTAATCGAAACTTTTTTGTTTCTGTTGATTTACACACTGAAAAAATATTCGCCACCCGAATTGCTCTAAAGTGGAACAACCGTATTTTCGATTGTATAAACAGAAATTTAATAGCATCTGTAAATTTTTTATTACGATAAAATATTTACTGTTAAGGCAATAGAATTGTAATCATAGTGAAATCGAAATTCGGTTAGTAGCATTATCGCAATTCGGTTGGCAATAAGTTCTGTAGCCACAATGAAACTGTTTTCTGTGTGTATGTATTTATTCAGTGTATTATAGAAAAAAAAAATCGCTATTTACCAGCTGTCTATTTTTTTTCACTATTTTTCAACTTTGACGGAAAAAAAAATTTTTTTCTTGAAATTTATAGATAATAATTTTAAAACATAAAAACCTTACAAGAGAAACACAAAATATATAAAATTATTAAAAATCATGTTTTTTATTTAACATAAACATGATTTTTTTCATTGCTTTAACAAATTTCAACTTTGATAACCCATAAGTAATCATTTAGAAGGTGAACCACTTTGTTCAATCACTTATTTCATAGATTATCTATCATATGCTTTTTAGTTTATTTGATTATCTCAATCGGTTCTAAAGTTATGATTTTTGCAACGAAAAAACTGTGCGGCGCACAGTGGTCAATTTCGCGAGATAGCGGTCAAAACTTTTGACCGGATTGGTATTTTTTACGCAATTTGTTTTGTTCAATACGAGGGACTTTAAGCTTCAATTTGCGTGTTCAAACGTAAAAATCGACTGATAGGAACGTAAGTAATTTGGAGTTAAAAATGCATTTTAATTTTTTGTTGAGTTTCCATGTAAAAGTTGAATATTTTGACATTTTAAATAGGTATTTTTTTATAATTTCTTATTTTCTTCAATCGTATTTTACAACCAATACTTATTTATTATTCCTAAACTTAATTTTGATCAGAAAATGCCAACATTTGGCCCCTGACATTTATTTAGTATCAATATTCACAGGGGCCAAAGGTTGGTTTTTTTGGAAGAAAGCTAATTCTTGTGAGGATTAAACTGAAAAATAACACTGAAATTCCCAACAATATCAATACCATTTGGATATATTATATACAGAACACAACATCGATAAAATTTTAAGTAAACTTTTACTATTGATTTAAAGTGCACATATATTTTATTTAAATGTATTAATAAATATTTATCCTAAAATTAGAAACAAATTATAATCTTTAAACTAGTATTAATTAAACAATATTAGTAAAAATTTCTTCCAAATAGTTGTTTAGCTTCTTCATCTAACTCTAATGAGGTTGATTTCCATTTTTGTCGAATACTGGACATATATGGGTCTGATGTGCACAACAAAATATTAATAAGATCTTCATTAGTACAATATCTGGAAATTTTTCTTGTATTGTGCTCGCGAAAGAATCTGTAGTCTTTGTTCCTTTTTTCTTGGGCTTCTTCTGAGAGATCTCCAATTGGAAGCATATTGTGCTGAATTATTTGTTCCCCATGGAACAAAATTTTGTGAACTGTGGTTGGCATATGTCTCCAAGAATATTTTTGCTGTCTCATTAGCATACTGACCAAATTTTTTTGCATCTATCTTTTTGCTACATGCTATAACTTGTAATATGATTTGGAATCGTCGTATTAAATCACAATCTACTCCAGTTATAGAAGCTGCAGTTTCTGGATCGGAAAAAAATCTCCTTGCTGTGTTTCCATCATTAGAATTTCCTTCTCCTTGCTTTGGCTGGTCAATTATAAGGCCTATCTCACGGTATTTTTCTTGAATATCTTTTTTTTTTTGCTTTCTTTTTTCCAAATTTTCTTTGTTGTTTCTCACTGTTTCGCCTAACGGGCCAAATTCCAAATCGTATCCCAATTTAAGAATATGCTCCATAAAACGAATTCTAGCATGAAGAGGTGACATTCCAAATTCATATGCTTCATTAAAACTATCGTCTTGTGTTGGTGGTTGGCTCAATTGACTTGATGTTTTTTGGCATATGGTGCAGCTTGACGATGACTTTGTTTTGGTTAAAGCTTGTGCAACTTTTCCATCAATCATTGTGAGACACATTTTAAAATTTACTTCAATGTCTTGGTCATCAAATTTAAATGTTACTGGTTGAAGTTCTTTAATTTGATCATTTATTTTTCGAACTTCTTCATCTATGACATCTTGAGTCTCCTTTTTGTAAGCAAACTTTATTGGTCTACAAAATTTTGTTGACGAGGGAATTTCATTCTTCCATACATCTATCTCTGTAGCTCTACTAGTTGACGGCTCTGAACCAATATAAGTTTTTGTTAAACGTAATGGAACGAAAGAAATCATGAATAAATTGGCATCTGATGAATTTTCCGCATTACATTGTTTGTATTGTTTCTGGCCAGAGGACCCATCACATCCCCATTTAGAAATTAAAGTCATGCTGCAATTTTTAAACTTCTTTAAATATTCAGCATCAAATGTCTTTAATAATCGTTCTGCAGTGTGTTCAAGTAGATCCTGCAATTTTATTTCTGCTGAACTTGAAGTTACACTAATAGCAGTTGGTGAAGGTAAGCAATCTTTTTTGGCAGAAACTATATCTCGATATGATGGAAAAATTCCACAATTTATTTCATTGGTTCGCTTCCGCAATTCTGTATATTGGTTTTTAGTCAGTTTCAAATCCAAAAAAAATGCAAATGCTTCTTCTAGAGTAAATTTATTTTCTTGAGTTGGTGTCGGCATACTTTCTAAAATCCTTTTTGTGCGTCTGGGGCTTGCTTCCACTATTTTTTCAATGATAGCAATTTTACCCTTTTAAGTTTTCGATGGTTGAATTTGATGCAGAAATGAATCCTTTATGATGCTACAAGAAACTTCTTCATTGATATGTTTAAGCTTGCGTCTTCGTGATCTTTCACTACAATTATCAATTGGCTTTGCTGGTCGACCACCTTTTCCAGTTTCCGTGGTAGTTACTGATGGCTTTTTAAAAATAAGTTTATTTCTTAGCCATTCTTGGTTGCGTGAGTAAAACAATTTCTTGTTTCTGGAACATTGATTGTACCATTTTCTTAAAGTATTTAAAAAGTTTTTTTATTTTTACGTTATGAATTTTAATTTCTTGTTTGTCGCATATTTTGAAGAATGGATTATTCATTATATGTAAAATAATGTCGTTTTCATCTTTCCGTTCAAAATATATATCAGATAGAACACTATAACTGAATTTAGCCATTGTTTAAACAATAATGAAGAAAAAAATAAATGCATGGATTAATATACTATTGCTCGAAGTTTCAACATGATCTTTTTTACCTCATTGAAACATAATATAACAGGTAGTTGGTTTTACCAGTTATTTCCATTGGTTTTAAATTTTTTTTTTGCAATTTTCACGTATTTAAGTTGTGTAATATTAGATGGCAATAAAATCTTTTTTACATTTTCCAAATGAATTGCTAGATACCACATAATTTGAGAGTTAACAGGTACTGGCAATAATATAAAAGGTACTTGGTTTTACCAGTTATTTCCATTGGTTTTAAATTTATTTGCAATTTCCACGTATTTAAGTTGTGTAATATTAGATGGCAATAAAATCTTTTTTACCTTTTCCAAATGAATTGCCAGATACCACATAATTTGAGAGTTCTATTGTCATTTTTGTGGACTAGGTCCAAATATGGGCCAACTTCTCCTAATTTTAACAGAATTATTTTTTGGGTCAATAAGAACTCTTGTACAAAATTTCATCAAAATATATGCATAATAGCCATTTTCACATACAAATAACTTCTCAAAAAATATGACGTGCATTTGTACCGAATATCTTACCTTGGGTCAGAAGAATTGCTGTAGCTCAAAAAGTGCAGTCCCGATGCATGGACATGTATATATAGGAATGTAGGGGAGAGTTAGGACTACAAAATAGTAAATTTGTGTTTTGACTCAGCTTGACTCACAGGAGTTGTGCTCTATGAAGTAGGAAATTTCTGAGAAATTTGACCTTTTTAAAAAAAATAATTTAAATTGTTCTGAAAACAGTAGAGCTTCAATTTTTTTACCGGTAATAGGAAATAAGTTAGGTTACAACACAAAATTTATTTCGTCCAAAAATCTTGGAAAATCAAAAAGTTATGATCATTTAAACTTTAAAAATTAACTAAAAATATCATAAATTTACTAAATTCTGAAAAAGCCCATTTTGGACCACCCTGTTCTCAGTGAAATAGTTGAGATAGAGTTCTAATTTTTTGGCTCCCGAGGTTTACTACTGTTTACTTTCATATGAGTCTAATAACTTTAAAATCGGAGAACAAAAACCAAAAAGAGTTTTGGCCGCTATCTCAAAATATTGACCACAGTGCGGCGGCGGCATTGAAGTATATGGACGAAATATTTTTTCTGAATTTTTAAGAAGCCCAGGTGGAATATTGAGCCAATTGATCAAAAAAAGCAATTGTTGAAAATCTGAATAAAATCAGACAACTGTAAGTGCTACCCCAAAGAGGTCCAAGGTCAAATTTTAGTAAATTCCTTATTTATTTAAAAGTATTTTTAAAGAAATGTATTTGTATGTTCTTGGTTTGTCAGGAAAACTATAACATTTGTTCCTCCGTGTATTATCAGCAAAAAGTTTTGGAAAAAATAAACCCTTCTCTGCTCCGCGGGTTATATTTGTATTATATATGTTAAAAAATCAATACTGTGGAAAGTTTTGTTAAATAATCTGAAATATGTAAAATGACTTATTCTTCAAAAATGTATATTGAACTGAATATGAAATAAAAAATATTCATCCATGAACTCTAGTTCGAAATGCAACATCACGCACCTTATTCGCCAGATTTAGCTCCCTCGGATTATATTCTATCCCCAAACTTGAAGAAATGGCTCGGTGGTAAAAGATTTGCCAACAAAGAAGAAATGGAGTCTGCGGTTGATGGCTATTTTAAGGAGCTAAATAAATCTTTCTCTAAACGGGGTATCGAAGCTTTTGAATATCGCCGGAAAAAGTGTATCGATCTAAACGGATAATCTCGCTTAATAAAAAAATGTCCCAAATTTGTTTTGTTTCTGTTTGTGATAATCAAATATTTAATTTAATTTATTTTATTTTCTCACTGTATACAAATCCTATAATTGGTGTAAATCAGCTAACTGTAGCGTACGGAAATGCTGACCGACATTAATTTGCTAATTAAAAAAAATTTTTTTTTTTGAATATTCAAAAATAGGTGGCTACCAAATTTATTGACAACCGAATTGCGATAAAATTCATAACCGCATTTTAAGTTGATGGCAATTATAATTATATTGTCTTAAAAAAAATTTTATCACTATAAAAAGTGGTTAGTTGATATAAAATTAATATTGATACAACCGAAAATTCAGTTGTTAAACTTTAGAGCATTTAGGTTGGTGAATTTTTTATCTGTGTGGACTTCTTGATTTTTTAAATTTCTGTCAATGTTCCCAAAATTTATCGGCTATAGCGCAAACTGGCCGTCTTGACAAATTCTATAAAAAATGATATTTTTAGGAATAAAAATAAATATTTGATGTACCATCGGTCTTATTTTAGGTGGGTATGTTAAACATATTTTTAGATCCCATACAACTGGAGGCAGTATAATATTTATATATAAAAGTAATATTTGTTGCTTTCGAAAAGTTTATGGAATTCTCGCGAGGGTGGTATTTAACAGGACATGAGTTTTAACGAATGCGGCGGTCTTTGCTCTTTATCAAACTAACTCAGAAATAAATTGTGCAGATTAACAATATCTGCAATGTTTCCTCTTCGTTTTTTAAGGAGTATAAACTCCTTATTTACTTATTTACTTATTTACTTATTTAGTTGATTCTCTTTTTTTTAAGGGGTTGTTTACCAAAATTCTATGTTTTTCTCACAGGAATTGAGTTATCAAGATTTGAGTGCTTTCTGTTATAACAACAAGTTAAACATACTTCTCCTCTTTTCGCTTTAGTCTTGCTAGACACCGCTTGGCGTAGTTTTATTGTGTTTTGTAAAAGGAAAAAGAGAATGTTAGTGGTAAAAGTCCTTGCTTGCAATTTGACAGAGATTTTTTTTGAGAAGAGTTTTCTTGTGTAAATTTACTTTAAATTCTATGTTTTTATAACAATTTTAAAGGATTTTTTTTGTATATAGAACAGTTTCATACAGTGGGATGCTTTTATGAGGGGTTGAAACAATTTCCTCGTCTTTTAGTTAACACGCAAACCCGTCAGTTTGTATCTGTGACATTTTTTAGTTTATAATAAAAACGCCAGAGGAATATATTATAAGCAAATTATGCAAACATATAGTTATTTATTTATAGAAGAACTCAGGTGTTCCAGTATCATCAAAAAAAAAAAAAACTTAAACTTAAAACGTCCGGGAATTTAATACAAAAAGTTAATAACAATATAAAGATATAATTTAATTAATATTTTTTTTCTTTATGATTTTGCAATCTATCATATGATAATAAGCAAATTTGATACAATCCGGTATAATAAAAATAAGCATATAGTATATTATATCATTATGTAATACCACTACTATAATACAATAATAAAATTATTTATATGCAAAACACATTAGGACAGTTTCAGAAATTTATACAATTATACAGTATATTTACAAAATTTATTATCTAAATGGGAGATCTATTCCCTTCAATCTTTTTGTTTGATTGGTTTCATCTAACAAACAAATGGATAATGTCTTAGAGTGATAACTTAATCTATTTAAATATTTGTCCGAAAACCTTTCATCCTTCACTTTCGGTATGTTGAGATCATTATGAATTGTATTATTTTTCACAAACCAGAAGAGTCCGCAGTGACTTATTTATTTATTTATTAATTTATTTTATTTATTTACATTGATATCACACACAACAAGATGTACATCATTTTAGTTAAAGTGTGTGATCTTATATTGACATACATACATTGATTTGTTAGGTTGTAATTTAAAATAGTAAAAAAAAAAAACATAAAATAAAATTAATAATACATTAGCAATTAGCAAAAGCATTACACACTAGAATTTACAAAATTAAAATAGTATGGAACGTTATATTTAACAACTTGAAAATAAAATATTTTAAAAACTTGAAAATAAAATATTTTTAAATTGTGTAGCGTTGCCAATTAGTTGGGTGCTGGAGGGTAATGAGTTTCAAAGAAGCACAGAGTTAATAGAAAATTGCCAATCAGATATAAGACTATGGTGTCGAACATGAATAAGTCTCATTCCCCTGTTTGATCGGGCAAACCGAAGACGACTGTATAAATAATTTGGCTCTTTGGTATATATTATCTTAATTATATTATTAATGATTTAATTTTTAACAGATCATCAAAGCATACGCCATATAAGGTTTTTGAATAAGGTGATGTTCCATCATATCTTTTTATGCAATAGACGTATATCAGTACAGCATTATAAGCAGCTTTTAACCTGGTTCTACTACGAGCGTCACAGCTAGCGAATATTTCACATCCGTACAGCAGTTTAGGCATGACAAAGGTTTTAGCAAGAAGTTCGCGAGTCTTCACCGGAGTAAGGTGCTGGTAAGGTACTTCCAGTAGCAGCATTTATATGTTTATTCCATTTGAGGGAATTGTTGAAAATTCCACGAATTCAATGGTTTGATCACCTAATATAACAGAAATGTCAGGTGGGATGTTCTGTTTTCTTTTTGATATTATAAGGTATTTTGACTTTTTAGGGTTAAGACGGAGACTATTTGTTGTAGCCCATGCATATACTCTTTTAAGATCGTCATTGAGCTTAGATGAGCAGTCATGAATTTGCAGTAAGAAAGTTGTTGAGGTAGATCATTGATGTACAAAGAAAATAAGAGAGGACCCAAAATAGAACCTTGTGGTACACCATTAGGTTCTGGCAATGGAATTGATGTTGAGTCATTCACGGTCACTGATTGAATTCGTCCTGAAAGATAGGTCGCTATTAGCAAGACAGCAGTCCTGGAAAAGTTAAAAAATGCCGAGAGTTTGCTACAAAGAGTTTTATGATTGACACAATCAAAAGCCTTAGAATGGTCCAGCAATACAAGAAACGTAGTATAGCCAATATCAATATTTTTTCTAATGTCCTCAGATACATTTAAGAGTGCAGTGACACAGCTATGTTTTGGTCTAAAACAGCTACGTCCAAGCCATATGCTCATTGAGCAAGCTTTTACAAAAGAGCTTTTGTGCTTTCACACCGACTATAGCTATGCGTCATCATCATGATTCTATCAGCCAATCAGATCGCGGCAAACAATGCTTGCTTTCTCACTTAGCTAAGAAAACAATGAATAGTCGATACTGTAACTTCATGCATTAATCAGAATGAACACTCAAAAAAATATATTTAATGGGTAAAAACATATGAAATCAACCGAAAATAGTAACATTTGTGACCTCATCACCTCCAAATTTGATAAGATTTTGTACACATGATCTATGGATCGCCACAATAATATTTGCCAACTTTCAGACATATAGCCTTCGAACTTTCAGAATTATGGCCATTCCAAGTTGGCAAAAATCAATAAAAATGCACTCAGATGCCTTAACAAAATTTTTAATATCTCGAAAAGTATTCATTGCACGTTAATAATCAAGGGCTCATTTTACAGACTAAAACATGCGCCATTCCAAAAAAAATTTTTTTTCAAATTTTCGATCAAGGATAATGTAAATAAAAAAGGACTAAAATTTCCAAAGGATATTTCTCGAAAATCAATATTTTTAAAAATTTCAAAAAAATATATGTTAATTCTTATTATGTTTTGTACAAGTCTGTCAAATTTCAATGTGGAGTCTTTATTACAACATGAGTTATTAAGAAAAAAGCAGGCGAAGGTTTATGTATTTCATGAAATGTACCAAAATACAAAAAGGTGACAAATTACAAAAAGAAGGACAAATCAAATGTAACGGAACTTTTTCGACTTTTCTTTGCTTAAACTCTTTTTCTCCATTGCTGAACCTTTAATAAAAAGTACAACATAATGTATTATCATTATTAAACACTTTATTACAGCATATTTATTTATTTCTGAAGGATTTCAATTAAAAAATCTGCATCTGCCGCGTATCGCTTGACTTTAATTTTTTTTTTATCTACAGGTTCAATAGAATGCAGCTTTTGAGTTCCAGGAATAGTACGCAAATCTTTAAAACGAATTTGAAGGAACCGTGCTTCTTCTTCGTGGTCTTCTAGAGTTAAAAACTCGAAATTACAGTTCAAAAGATTTTGCGGGCACCATTCATATAATTGTTTTGGAGTAGTTATTTGACCTTGTAATGGACGCTGTAAACTAGCTCGACGTGCCTCTCTCTTTACGGTACCTCCAAGACCGTCACTTGGGCCTTTTCCATGGCTTGTTGCAAAAAAATGCCACTCAGCATTACATCCAAAATCTTCCATATGATAACATAAATTGATAAAGTTCTTTTTATTTTTAAACTGGGCAGCACTACCGTCTGAAAAATACGTGATTTTCTTCGGGGTTGTTTTAAACTTTTTTCTCAAAAATACATTCAGGTAGCGATGGAACAGGTGAACAGCTACAGAATCGTGTACAAGACAATCAGATATTATTATGAAGATTGTATGTTGTGTTTTTCCATCTGATTTAAAATAAATAGCAATTGGGTATAAAGTGGCCTGAGAGTTGTTCCAGTGAAATCCCTGGACTGCATCCTGAATAGTAAAAGAAGCATTTTCTGAAAAATCGCAAACTGCTATATACTCATTTTCTTCCAAATTTGATTTTCTTTCGCTCAGATATGCTGCCTGCTGTTTTGCAATAAATGAATGAGGTAATAGAATTTCAAGTTTTTCACATAGGGAATCCACAAAAACGTCGGCTTGGCCAATCATGGTCTCCAAATTATCCCTATCTACACTTACCCATTGTTTATATGTTATTTCATCAATATTATTTTGCTCTAGTAATTGATTTAGTTTTGCTTTTAAATTTTCAATTCCTGGACACTTGTTACATTTACGTAGGTGACACTTTGAAGAAGATGGAATGCATGTCATTTGTTTCAAACAATCTTTGTAACATTCAAGCTGATAATTCGGAACACCAGCAGTTAATTTTTTTATATTTATGGCATCAATCATCAGCTTCACATTTTGATGCTTTGTACAAACACACACGTTATGAGATCCACTCGTATTTGCTAGAATTATATTCCTCGGACGAAGTTGGCAAAACTTGGAAATACCTATTTTTATTCCATCATGTCGTTCCTTGAATAAGGCGTACATTTCTCTTAAGTTTCCAAGCAAAAGTCTTTTATTTTTCCTGACTTTTGTACCATTTTCAAAAAAAGACACGAAATCTTTCTGTCCGGGCATACACCTGCTGACGTCATCGGATTCATAAAAGGATTTTACTAAATTGCTTGTCACTGGTGAAATTGGACTTCCCAGTTTTGGGTTAGGCGTACTCATCACACCCTTTGTTTCAACCAAATGCTTAACTTTTCGCGCGATATAGTTTGTAACCAGGAATTCTTCCTCAATTTTATGTATTGCCCAGCTTTTTGGTAAAATTGTTAGCAGTTGGATTTTCTCGCTATTTTTTGTTAATGTTTTAAACTTTTCTTTTAATTGTTCTATTATTTCGGATTGTGGGCACATATGCGAAGTTGATTGTGCTGAACCGTGGAAAATTTTGTCTTGAATCGAATCACTTATTTTCCTGAATTTTCCATCTCTGTACCGTTTTTGATGTAACTTCTTCAGATACGGTAAAGATTGGTTTAATTTTGAAATAGCAACTTCTTCCGTGCCTGACGCAATGTCATCTTCTTCCGTGCCTGACGCAATGTCATCGAAAGTATCTACATTTTCGTTTATGTCTGAACCTTCTTCCAAATTAGATTTATTAGATTTCTTCAGATGCGAAAATTTTATTCTACATGTCCCACAAATTTTATTTGAGATCGTAATGTTTTTATCCTTAGTATACTGTAGCATCCATTCTTGGACTTGTCTTAAACTTTTATTGCACCCAGTGTGACCGGATTTTTTAAAAGGATTACAGCAAAATGTTGAATGGAATGGCATATTTTTTTTTTAAATACCACAACCGAATGAATTGTGCACGACTTTTTTGTATTGACAATAATTATAATTTATTTAAATATTTAGTCTCTTTTTTTTGTTTTTTCAAACGATCAAGTCACTTTAACACTATAACACTTTGACGTTTAGCACTTATGAAATCTAGTATTCAACTGAAGTTTGACTTACAGTCTCTGAACGATTTATACTGTTTTTTTTGGTACAAAAAATAGATTACAGGTAAAAAAATACACGCCTTGCTTTTCTTGAATTGGAAAATTTGCGTGAACTACGGGTCATAAAATGTTTTTTAAATAGGGACTGAATTTGCTACTGCCAATAAGCCGACCACAGGTCATAAAATATTTGTACATTTTTTGTGTGAACAGGCAATAAATATTTCGTCTAGGTTGTAAAGTCGAAAAAGTTCCGTTACATTTGATATGTCCTTCTTTTTGTAATTTGTCACCTTTTTGTATTTTGGTACATTTCATGAAATACATAAACCTTCGCCTGCTTTTTTCTTAATAACTCATGTTGTAATAAAGACTCCACATTGAAATTTGACAGACTTGTACAAAACATAATAAGAATTAACATATATTTTTTTGAAATTTTTAAAAATATTGATTTTCGAGAAATATCCTTTGGAAATTTTAGTCCTTTTTTATTTACATTATCCTTGATCGAAAATTTGAAAAAAAATTTTTTTTGGAATGGCGCATGTTTTAGTCTGTAAAATGAGCCCTTGATTATTAACGTACAATGAATACTTTTCGAGATATTAAAAATTGTGTTAAGGCATCTGAGTGCATTTTTATTGATTTTTGCCAACTTGGAATGGCCATAATTCTGAAAATACGAGAGCTACGACACTGAAAGTTGGCAAACGCTATTATTATGTTTAACTTTCCCTTCGTACCAAAATTCATCCAATTCGAAATCGGTGCGGTCAACTCATTGGTTGATTTCATATGTTTTTACCCTAATAAATCATGGCAACAAAATTTTCTATTTGCTGAAAATTTAAACGGCGAACCGATATGCATGGTTTGTGATTCCAACGCTAAGCGCAATCATAAATTTAATATTGCAAGGCATTATTATATATGTCAGAAAAAATTTTTAAATAATAATTCTGATAGACCGAAATAAGTAAATGATCTAAAATTGAAATTTCAACAGAAAAATATTCCAATACGTGAGCTTCAAATTTCAATGAAAAAATTTCTTTTGTTGTTGCGCTAGGCTTAGCAAAACGAGGATGGGTTTTTTTTTCAAAGATCTCACAAAAGAAAGGTTGCTTAACTGTAAATATTTTTCGAGTAGTTTGGATGACAGCACAGACATAAATAATATGTGTCAACTAATCATACATATGTGCAAAATCAGTAGAAGAGCATCTCCAAACAATCAAAGAAATTCTTTCAGTGGTAACCTTTCATGGTCATGTCAGAGGGGAGACGTTGTATGATGTAGTTAAAAGCAACGTCCTGAATTTATTTGACCAAAATAAATTATGCGCCATTTGCACCGACGGAGCTAAGGTTATGGTTGGTAAAAATAAGGGTTTGGTGGGATTCCTTAATAGAAATGGCATAAACGTTCCTCCTTTCCATTGCATAATTCATCAAGAATTGCTCTTTTCTAAAGAATTATGCAATGGAAATCGCAGTCAAAATAATAAATAGGATAAAAGGAGCTCATAACGCATTGACACACCGTAAATTTAAAGCTTTCCTTCAGGAAGTAGAAGCTGATTTCGGAGATTTGCTTTTATTTACGGAAGTGCGATGATTAAGCAGAGGTAAATGCCTGGAAAGATTTTTTAATTTAAGGAATTCGGATTTCTTGAAGCTAATTCCACTCCAACTGATGACGAGTTTATTTTGGCTCTGAAAAGTAAAGATTTTAATATTGATTTAGGTTTTTTATGTGGCGTAACTAGACTGCTCAATGAGCTAAACTTAAATCTACAAGGGAAAAATAAAAATATATGTAAACTAGTTTCAATAGTCGATCATTTTGGAAGAAAATTAAAAATACTTATGGGCAACTTAAAAGAGAAAAACTTTTCCAATTTAGAAAAAACTGCTGAAGTTTTTGCAGAAAATCCAAATACAGACAAAGTTAATAGCTATGTTGGAATTATTGAAAGATCGTATGAAAATTATGAAAAAAGATTCGAAGACTTTAATTCTATTAAAAATATTTTAGATTTCCATAACCTTCCGCTTATATGTAATATAAGTGAACAAAATATAGTAGTACAAGAAGAATTAAAACTTAGGAGGGAAGATTTTACAATTCCACTGGCAGAAGGAGAGACATTTTGGAAGCAAATTTGCAATGAAAAGTACCGCAAAATAAAAAAGGAGATATTTAAATTGTACTCAATGTTTGGTTCCACGTATAATTGTGAGTCATAATTTTCTTTCCTAAAATTAATTTTAAATAAAAACCAGCACAATTTATCAGATAATCGTATTTCAGATCTCTTACGCATAAAAATTTTTGATGGAGAAATAAACTTAGATGAAGTTATGAATTTTCAAGATTAAATAAAAGCTTCGTAAATAAAATTTTTTTGGGTGTACTTTTCAACAGAATACAATTGTAAGAGCTTTCAAAACATTAAAGTATATGTATTTGGCCGTAGCTGGTCTAAAACCTGATTGGTTATCATTGAGGAGACCATGATCGGTCAAGTATCTCATCATCTGAAGGTGCAAGATTCGTTCAAATACCTTGGAAAAATAAGGAAGTATTGCAATTGGTCTATTCTGGCGTATTGTATTGAAGATATGAGTGATAACATGTATTAATTTTGGTAGCAACAATTTTATAAATTTTGGATCAATGAGATGTAATCCGACAGCATTTGACTTAACAGATAAGCAACACGATAGGACATCAGGTGGGATTACACACGAAAATTCAAATTGAGAAGTTGTTTGTATAGGTAATGGTACCATTTCCTCATTTGTGCGTGCGACTGCATTATCTTGAGTTGCAGTAAATGATGTAGTAGGAACACTAACGAACAATTCATTTAATTTATTGACATCTAAGTTGTTAACTGTTGTGTTTTAACTTCCTATTCCTATCTCCTTAATTGTTTGCCATTTCTTCCTTGAGTCTATCGCTGACCGAAAGCGTCTTGCATAATAGCTCGACTTTGCATCTCTTATACTTTTTGTGACATTACGTCGCGCAATACGATATTCCTCATGAAGATCGGATGTTCTGAATCTCTTCCAGCGTGCATATAGCTTATCTCGAAGATTAATTTGGTTTTTTGATGGAAGAGGTGAACCAGCAATTTTTTCTTTTATCTCCACGACAATTACGTGTGGGAACAGTAAGCTCAAACATTTGGTGCAAATTACTATTTAAAAAATGTAGTTGTTCTTCGGCAGAGGCCATGTAATAAATACTGCTCCAGTCAATACAGTTGAATTACTCATCCAATTGATACAAATTGATGTTACGGAAATCCCGATATCTGTAAGGGGTTTTGGTTTCATAAAATGTGAAATTGAATGATAAATAAATGAGGTCATGTTTAGAGAAACAGGGCACGCAGAGTTGATCAAATAACAATAAATTTGAAGGATTACATATACAGCCCAATTCTAAATATTCCCAGGGAAATGAGTTCCCGGGGAATTCATTTTTCCCGAGAATAAATCCTCCTATTCTAAACAGGCGGGGAGAAGAATAATATGGGAGAGAGAATTTCGATTATTCGAATACAGCTGTATTGCTTCAGTTGTTTTGTTTTGTTTACAGTTTTAAAAATTTTTATGGAAATTAATAGTAAAACTTTTTTTAAAATCTTTAATAAATTAAAATAAATACAAAAAATGTTCAGTGTAGCATTTCTGATGGTAGCTGAAGCAGAAGAGCAGCAACAGGACAAGACGGAGCAAAGCATGGCAATAAGAAAGCTACGTGATGCCAACAACCCACTTGAATTGCCTGCTGAGTTTAATTTCCACTCCAAATTGCGCCATACCCGGCTTAGCTCCTCCTTGCTTCCTTTGAACATCCCGCATGCAACATCAGGGTTGGCTTGCATTGTGTTCAAAAGAACATGAATTTTTTTTTGTTGCTTTTGACCTGAAAGCAACAGTAATGTCATAATAATATTATTATACAAATTTTTAAATGATATATATTACTATTTTTCATAAAAATATTAAATACTTACATTTTTCGCAGCACTCCCTCTCAATTTTTTGGCGGAATTATTCCCAAATTGTTCTCCCTTTTATTGATATTCAGAATAGCTACTTTTTTCCCGGGGAAGAGATTCCCATTTTCAAAGTTCATTTAGAATAATGGTAAAGGGAAAAGAGAAAAAATTTCCGGGGAGATTTTATTAAGAATAGGGGAAGAGGGAATAGGGAAAAAATTCCCAGGGTATTGTTATTGAGAATTGGGCTGATAATAAAAATGTCAAGCAACGAATTAGTTGTAGATGTATAATAAGTAGGATTTACAGTGTTGACGATATATAATCCAATTGACATGATGGGATTGTAACATGTCCGAACCAGCCAGAATATTTGAATTAAAATCGCTAGCGATAACAACATCATTGTACTGGAATTTGTTTGTTAGGTCTGTAGGTACAACCCAATAGTAATTTACTTTCACGTGAGATAATTTCAACAAATAAATATTCTATTTTGTCGTCCGCCTTTGATGAGCAAATAAATTTTGTACAAATATGATTTTTAATGTAAATAGCAACACCACCTCCTTGTTTTAGTCTATCATTTCTTAATAATTTATAGCCTTTGGCAGCAACCATACCATCCGTTACACATTCGTTATACCAAGTTTCTGATATACACACGATATCCACATCAGATTCCTCAAACAAATATCGGAGCTCATCCATTTTATTGACCAAACTTTGTGCATTAATATGGCATATGTTCAATCCATTACGCTATTTTGTTAAAACTCGGATCATATTTTTAGTACTGTCATTAGAACTCAACCCAGTATTAAATGTTTCTGACATTAAAATGTATTAAAAATAATAATAATAGGGCAACGCTACGAGTATTAGGAGGATAAAAGTTACAATTCATATTACAATTTTGTTTTAATAATGTAAGCATAGTTATACGTATAACACAAGAATTATAAGAGACTTTATACAATACAAGTGCTTGGAAAGGTAAAAATAACATTAGGAATAGCAATACATCAGTTAAAATCCTATTGTATATCATTTTGATGCGGTTCATTACGATTATAAGGCAGAAAAAACTGATTTAGTTCATTAATGTCTTCAATTCGTTTAGGTTCCTGGTTAGTAGAGACTTTTATGTAGACTAGTCCACGCAATGTAAAAGCAGATATTAAACGATTCTGCTTACGTAAATCAATCGCTGTCTGAAATATTTTGAAATTTGTTGATGTTAAGTTTTCATGAATAAAGACTTTCCTATTGCAGTTTTTTCAGAATTAAATCCAATATGATGCAGACATAGATGAGACTGAGAGTTTTTTCTAAAATGTGCTAGTGATTTTAGAACAAAATTTTTGTCGTAAGGCGACATAAGTTTCACAAGTATAACAGCATCTCTGTAATATTTCCACATTGAAAATGTTCGCAGTTCCCCAAAGGTGGATACCATATGTCCAAATTGGTTTGATGATCACTTTGTAAAGTCGTATTTTATTTTCTACGCTTAGCTGCGGTTGCGGACGAAAAAGCCAATACTACTTTTTTAAATTTATTGCTGAGTTGTTGGTGTTTATTTATACCCTGTACCACTATGTGGTTTGGGTATAATGACTTTGTGCTGCTGTTTGTAACAACCAAAAATATTTGACCTAGACCCATCTTTAATTATACCGATCGAATCAGAATCACTTTCTGAGTTGATTTAACAATGTCCGTCCGTCCGTCCGTCTGTGTGTCCATGTAAAGCTTGTAATCAAACTGCAGGTCGCCAATATGAATATATTTTGATGAAATTTGGTATATAAGCTTTTATCGGCCATGGGATGAACGCTATTGAAATTCGTGAGAATCGGTCCATGTTCAGACCTAGCCCCCATACAAATTACCCATATGAAATCGACATAAATTGCCATAAGATCCAAATTGTCATATAGATCTTACTCAAATTGGGTTTGTATGCGTTCATTACATCCACTAATGAGTAGTCCAAAAATGATCCCTTTGACCCCATATGGAGCTGCTTCCCGATCTTCACTTAAATCTATTAAAAAACAAAAATATTGCACTGATTCTTCTCAAATTTTGTTTGTACATATTTTTGCAAAATACAAGAGACTTTACCAAACATGATCAGGATCGGTCCATTTTTGGACCTAGTCCCTTTATAGATATAGCATCCGATATGAACTTTTTCATATCTGCAGCCAAAAAAATTAATAAAAATCGCACTCAAATTTCGTTTATGCTTATTTTCTATATCGAAGTAGTTGGACCGAAAGATAGGGTCTCTAAACCATGGTATAGGGTATCATATAGTCGGTCTAGACCGACTATAATTTTCTCACTTGTTTTTTATAGAGTTGTTCTTAAATTGTTGTAGGAGTTGAGTTAATTCTTTCGTAGCTTTGTTGAGGTCTCTCTTATCACATGGGTGATGAGTTGTTTGCCATAGTTTACGCAGTTTCTTTTTTTTTTTTTTTGCTTGTGAGGGTTTTAATTTCGGTTGAAATTATGAATTTATTATTGTTTGACAAACTGTCGTTTAAAGGCGTTGAAAGTAGGAAGGCCTCTGCAATAGATTCGTAAAAAATTAAAAAAAAATTTAATTAATGTATAATTAATATTATTTAATAAAAGTTCGAGCGATGTAAAACTGTACACTCCAACCAGTGTTAAAATCCAGCGATTGAAATAAAGTACTGAACATTTGCAATATGTTTTCTATTGAAAGATAACAAATGTTTTATTTTTTTACTTAATTTTATTGTAATTCTAACACAACAATAATAAATTCTTTAAATTTACAGTGTTAGACGATAGTAGGATTTAAGTTACAATTCATACAAAAGTTTACAATTTTAATTTACATTTAATAGTTAATCTTATATATAAAATTCTTCTGTCGCAGTGTTTGTGGTAAAATTCCGCCGAAACGGCTCGACCGATTCCCATGAAATTTTGTGCGCATATTGGGTAGGTCTGAGAATCGGACAACGTTTAATTTTTTTTTTTTTTTGATATGGCCACTGGGAGGGGTACCCCCCATACAAAGTGAACTTTTAAAATCAGATATCTGGAGTACTATGATAGCCATAAGTGCCACGCCCACTTGAGATATCAAAAAAAAAATACCTGTTGTACGTTTCTGAGACCTACCCAATATCCACACAAAATTTCATGAGAATCGGTCAAGCGGTTTCGGAGGAGTTCAATTACAGAGACCGCGACACGAGAATTTTATATATAAGAAGTTAAACTCATTTTTTGTTTTTTTTTTTATTTTTTATTTAGTGCGATTTGACTGCAATTCAGACTGTATGTATGTTTTATCATAGGAAATTTTTGTATGTATGTATGGACCCGATAGATGGCGCTGGGGTAAAGTCATTTCGAATATTCTTATTTACGGTGCCATTTTACTGAAACTAAGAATGTACATATATGTATGTTAGATGATGCCAAAAATTTTTTTGTTGGACCCGGTAGATGGCGCTGGCGTTCGAAAAATAATGAGTTGTCAAATTTATTTAAATTTTATAAGTTCCAAAATTCACAAACGTTTTTATATATAAGATATTCTAACTAAAAAGGAAGGAACAATTGCATTGGCTATTGCTTTGTCCGGAATAGCCGCAACATTATTGCATGGTGGTCGTACAGCTCATTCAGCACTCAAATCACCGTTAAAAAAACATTCCGGTATGGCAAAAGTTCTGCAAAAATGCAATATTATTATTTGAGATGAATATAACATGGCTTACAAACATTCCTTACAAGCACTACATAGAACTTTAAAAGATTTGAAAGGCAATGAAAGACTTTTTGGTGGAGCTCTCATTTTATTATCCTTGATCCAACGGCTGACCAGTTTTCAAAACAACTACTTGGTTAAGTGAAAGAACTATTTAAACCGCAAAAAATTTCGATGTCGATAATATTAATGTTATTATTCAGGATGTTAGATGATGCCAAAAATTTTTTGTTGGACCCGGAAGATGGCGCTGGCGTTCAAAAAATAATGAGTTGTCAAATTTATTTAAATTTTATAAGTTACAAAATTCACAAAAGTGTTTATATATAAACATTCTAACCAAAAAGTAAGGAAAAATTGCATTGGCTATTGCTTCGTCCGGAATAGCCGCAACATTATTGCATGGTGGTCGTACAGCTCATTCAGCTCTCAAATCATCGTCTGTAATATCAAAAAACATTCCGGTATGGCAAAAGTTCTGCAAAAATGCAGTATTATTATTTGGGATGAATGTACCATGGTTTACAAACATTCCTCAGAAGCATTACATCGAACTTTAAAAGATTTGAAAGGCAATGAAAGACTTTTTGGTGGAGCTCTTATTTTATTATCTGGAGATCTTCGTCAAACATTGCCAGTCATACCAAAATCAACCTATGCTGACGAAATAAATGCCTGCTGAAAATCATCAACATTATGGAGTAGCGTTCAAACTATAAAATTAACAACAAACATGCGAGTACGATTACAAAATGATCAAATGGCTGACCAATTTTCAAAACAACTACTCGATCTTGGTAAAGGTAAAATCAATATTAACCCAACCAGTCAAACTATTAAACTATCCACAAGATTTTTGTCAATTTATATCGTAACGCGATGAATTAATTGAAAATGTATTCCCCGGCATTCAAAATCAATATCGTAAATACGATTGCACACAGAAAAAAAAATTACAAACGGAATTGTTCTAAAGTTTAACAACTGTATTTTCGATTGTATTAATATAAATTTTATAGCCATATTTCATTTTCTATTGTGATAAAATATTTACTGTTAAGACGATAGAATTGTAATTGTCATGGACTCAAAATTCGGATATTTGCTTCATCGCAATTTGGTTGGCAATAAATTTGGTAGCCACAACGAATCAGTTTTCTGTGTGTGGTTAGGTGAAAGAGCTATTTTAGCCGCAAAAATGTCGATAACATGTTGTTATTCAGGACTTGATTGATTCCGAAACGTTTTCTTTCAAATCTATGGATAGTGTTGTTAAAGAAAATGAAGCAGTCAATTCTCCAACAGAATTTTTTGAATTCACTTGATGTGCCCGGTCTACCGCCACATTTATTAAAATTAAAAGTTGGTTCTCCAATAATTTTGCTACGTAACCTCAACGCTCCGAGAATATTTAATGGAACCAAGTTAATTGTTGAGAGAATAATGCCCAATGTTATTGAGGCCACAATTCTCAAAGGAAAGTTTTAAGGAAAACATGTTTTGCTGCTAAGAATTCCTATGATTCCTACCGACACAACGATAATATTCAAAAGATTAAAGACTTAATAATTTCTACATCCGCCAGCGCTTGAATCTGGTTGTTTATAGATTCACTAGTTTTTTTTCTCATTAGGAAACATTTTAATATTTTCTGGCGTAAACTTGTTAAACCATAATAACATTTCATTATTGAAATCAACTTTTGCTTTCAGGACTTCGCAGAATTTGAAGTAAAATTTTTTTGCAATTTCTTTAAACTCCATGACAATACTATTTTGAATATTATTTAAGGATATGTATGCATCAATTTCTGTTCCACAATATATTTCGTCCATAGGAATGTGGTTTTCATTGATATTGATTTTTAATATATCACTTTCATATAAAATATCCTTATGTATATAATTACCAGCTATTTGTCTAAACAAAAATTTTAAGCGATCTAAAAAAATATGCATTCTGGCATCCTCGGATTACATTTCTAAATTTATAGTGTTTATAATTTTTAAGACATATTGTAGAAATAAAAATGTCATTTTATAAAGTGGATTTGAAAATCATGATAAAATTGAATTGATTCTTACATTTTGTGAATCAGCTTCAAAATCGTTGAGTTGAAGTGGCTCCCACTATTCCAAAATTCCATTACTAAATAAATTTGGAACAAGAGCCTTTAATTTTGATTGAACTCCATTGTTTACACCCATCATAACAGCACAATTATCTCTTGTTACGCCAATCATATCGTTTATCGGAATTTTGTTTTTGTCCAACACCGAGTCAACCAAATCAACTATTAAGGCCAACTCTAAAATGTGCAAAACAATGCACAACGAAGTGTTAACAAAGAGTTGCCATAAAAAATTTACCGATCACCAAAAATAGGATAATGATGAAACAGAATTCCTTTAAGTACAATCGTGCCATGTATTAAAATTCAGAAAATTTTTAAATAGTGCTAAATTAGTCATTGGGGTGCTATTGGGGTACTTTTGACTTTCAAATAGTGCTAAAAAAAATACAATTGTGCCAACTTTTGCATCCCTGATCTAACCCAAAAAAACAAAGCTTTTATTAAAACTCTTTCTTCCTTTATGCACATTAGTTTGAAATCTCTCCTTGACTGTACGTGACTTTGCGTGACTATTTTAAAATTAATCTATGGTCACAACAAGTCTATGGACAAAGTTTCAGGTCGATCGGATGAGGGGAAGTAAGGTTTAATTTCTCCGTGACTGTGCGTGACTATGTCAAAGTTAATCTTTTTTTCACCGCAAGTATATCGACCAAGTTTCAGATCGATCGGATAAAGCACTCCGTGACTGTGTGCTATGGGCCAAGTTTCAGATTAATTGGATAAGGGGGAATGGGGTTGCCCCATGACAGACAGACAGAGAGTATGAGTTAAAAGAAAGAGTTTAAAAAAAGAAAACAAATTTAACATATAACATTGAAATATTATACATAAAACACATAATTGTAATAATTCCTTTGTTGTGTTGCTAATTATCTGTATCGCTTTAGGTAGTTTGTTCCAAAAACAAGCTCTATAAATAAAGAATTTTCTCTTTGTCACGTCATAATTAAAGAATGGTTAGACAAGATTCTTTCCACGGGGTGATCTGGCAATATTTATTGACTTAAATAAAATATCTGGTTCAGCCAAATAAATTATCTTATGCATCAGAGTAAATTGCAAATTACATAGTTTATATGAATATAGCGATATACTTTCGGTCCTTTTCTTTATAAAAACTTAATTAGCTTTATTATTGTTTGTCTCATTAAGCTTTGCGAATACTTCGCAGCCGTAAAGAAGAACAGGTATAATATAAGTTTTTACTGAAAGCATTCTTATCTCAAATGGCATTGACAGTTGGACTGCCCAAAGATTCCTTAACATCGCGTGTACCTTTCCAACAACAGAGTTTATGTGGTTTATCGATGAAAGTTGAGTATTGAAAATTTTTCCTAGATTTGATGTGCTTTGAACGAAAACAGTATTTTGATTGTAAATTTTTATATTCTCGTCCATATACACTTTGACTTAGTTGGAATTAGACACAATCCATTCAGCATAGCCCAATTATGAATGTTCATTAAGCCATTGTTAATATATTGTATACAGTTGTTGACATTCGTACTTTCAGCATTGTCATCCAGTTGAACATCGTCTGCGTACATATTTGACCCTGCATATGAAAACCCACCTAGTGTGTCAAAACAAGTTTTTGAGTAAAACGCAATTGAAGTTTCCCCTTCTGTGTTGCATTTTCATAGTGTGCACGTTCTCATTTCACTGTTGAATGTTTGTTTTGATTTGTTTGTTTCGATTGATTTCAATGTTTGTTTTATCATTTAGTGCTAGAACTCCGAGTTTGTTTTAATTATTGTGAAAATGTCTCGCGAGTGTGATGAATTTCATCAACTGATGAACGATAATGAACGTTATGATTTATCGCCCTCGCATTCGTTTTTATATTACTTTCCGTTATTTTTGAGACTTGCGAGCGGTTTTACATACAAATACAAAAATTAAATAATTAAATATGACACACTAGCTGGGTTTTCTTAAGAAGGGCCACATATGGATATTGCAGTGTTGGCGAACATTTGATATATCATTTACGTACATGCGGAAAAGTAAGGGCCCAAGTATTGAACCTTGTGGTACTCCTCTTTCAACATTTACTGCTTCAGATATTTTTCCATTGAGAGATACAGACTGATATCTACTAGAGAGGTATGACCGGATTTACGGGCAGATATAGAGAAATTAAAAAGTTTTTCGAGCTTAGAAATAAGTATCGCATGGTCGACGGTATCGAACGCTTTTCTATGATCCAAAAGTACAAGAAAAGAGATCATGTAACAATCAAGTTTCCTTCTCAGATATTTAACCATGTCGATCAAAGCAGTAATACAACTCCTACCCTGTCTAAATTCCGACTGTCTTTTGAATTAAAGATTAAAACGTTTGATATAATGAGGTTTTCTAGGAAAGGAAAGAGAGAATTGAAATAGGAAATTCATTACCATTATTACATCACAGCAGTAAATTTTATTTTTGAAGAATTAAAAAAAAAATAATAGACTTACTTAGACTTACTTTAGCTTAAGACTTATTCTGGTTTTTAAAACCATAACTTTTTAAATAACGGATTAGATTTTATACATTTTCTTTCATATCATCTTCTATTTTTATTATTTTAATCAACTCTGACACAGAGGCTTAAAAGTTTCCATTGTTTTGTCATCACTAAAACAAAAAAATACTTTTTGGTTCCTTTATCAATTTTTATACTCTATACCACTATGTGTTCAGGTTATAATGACAGTGCTGAAGTTTTTAGCTACCAAATATATTTGACCTTAACCCATCTTTTATTATACCGATCGACTCAGAATAACTTTCTGAGTCGATTGAGCATTGTACGTCCGTCCATCCGTCCGCCTGTGTATCCATGTAAACTTTTTAATCAAATTTTTCATGAAATTTGGTATGTAACATTCTATTGGCCATGGGATGAACGCTGTAGAAATTGGTGAAAATCGAGATCTAGTCCCCATACAAATGACCTCCATGAGACCGATTTGAACTGCCATAATATCCAAATTATCATATAGATCTCGGATCTGGGGATTGTGTTTGTTTATTACATCTATTTATCAGTAGTCAAAACATAAATCCTACAGGACTATTCTTAGTCATAGCCCCCCTATGAAGCTGATTCCCAATCTTCACTTAACTCTGGGAAGTTATCCTTATTTTTTGTACACTAACGTCATCCTTCGTCATTTTGACTACGACCTATTTTGAGTTGCTATAAAAAGTATCGTGAGCAAAAGTGTTGACCAAAATTGATTTAATTATACCCTATACCACTATGTGGTTTGGGTATAATGACTTTGTGCTGCTGTTTGTAACTACCAAAAATGTTTGACCTACACCCATCTTTTATTATACCGATCGAATCAGACTCACTTTCTGAGTCGATTTAACGATGTTCGTCCGTCCGTCCGTCCGTCTGTGTGTCCATGTAAACTTTGTAATCAAACTGCAGGTCGCAAATATGAATATATTTTGACGAAATTGGGTGTATAAGCTTTCGTCGGCCATGGGATGAACGCTGTTGAAATCGATGAGAATCGGTCCATGTTCAGACCTAGCCCCCATACAAATTACCCCTATGAAATCGACATAAATTGCCATAAGATCCAAATTGTCGTATAGATCTTAGTCAAATTGGGTTTGCATGTGTTTATTACATCCATTAATGGGTAGTCCAAAAGCTATCCCAATGGGACAACTCTTAGTCATAGGCCCCATATAGAGCTGCTTCCCGATCTTCCCTTAAATCTGTAAAAAAAAAAACGAAAATATTGCACTGATTCATCTCAAATTTTGTTTGTATATATTTTTGCAAAATACAAGAGACTTTACCAACCATGGTCAGGATCGGTCCATTTTTGGACCTAGTCCCCATATAGATATAGCATCCGATATGAACTTTTTCATATCTGCAGCCAAAAAAATAATAAAAATGCCACTCAAATTTGGGTTATGCTTATTTTCTATATCCTATTAGTTGGGCCTAAGATATAAGGTCTCTAAACGCATGGTATAGGGTATCGTATAGTCGGTCTAGACCGACCATAATTTTCTTACTTGTTTTTATATTTAGGTAATTATGCCTTATACCACTATGTGGTTTGGGTATAATGACTTTGTGCTGCTGTTTGTAACTACCAAAAATATTTGACCTAGACCCATCTTTTATTACACCGATCGACTCAGAATCACTTTCTGAGTCGATTTAGCAATGTCCGTCCGTCCGTCTGTCCGTCCGTCTGTGTGTCCATGTAAAGCTTGTAATCAAACTACAGGTCGCAGATATGAATATATTTTGATGAAACTTGGTGTGTAAGCTTTCATCGGTCATGGAATGAACGCTGTGGAAATTGGTGGAATTCGGTCCATGTTCAAACCTAGCCACCATACAAGTGACCCCTATGAAACCTACATGAAGTGCCATAAGATCCAAATTATAATATAGATCTCAGTCAAATTGGGTTTGTATGTGTTTATTATATCCATTAATCAGTAGTCCAAAAATAATCCCTATAGGAAAATTCTAAGTCATAGGTCCCATATAAGCTGCTTCCCGATCTTCACTTAAATCTATCAAAAAACAAAAATATTGCACGGATTTTTCTCAAATTTGGTTTGTATATATTTTTTCAAAATATAAGTGACTTTACCAAATATAGTCAAGATCGGTCCATTTTTCGACCTAGTCCCCATATAAATATAGCACCCGATATGAACTTTTTCATATTTGCAGCAAAAAAATTAATAACAATGCCACTTAAATTTGATTTATGCTTATTTTCTATATCGAATTAGTTGGACCGAAAGATAGGGTCTCTGAACCATGGTATAGGGTATCATATGGTCGGTCTAGACCGACTTAAATTTCCTTACTTGTTTTTAATTAATATTAAAAGAGATACAAATCATATTGTTATTGTTTCAACTTAAAACTGAGATCAAAACAAACAATAAAAATATGAATAAACTCGAAAAATGGATCTCGCGTCGTCGTTTTGACGTAGGATGACGGTGCAGGGTTACATCTATCAAAAAAGGAAAAATATTGCACAGATTTTTCTCAAATTTGGTTTGTATATGTTTTTGCTAAAAGTAAATGACCTTGCCAATTATGACATATAAGTATAGAATCAGATATAAACTTTTTCATATCCGAAGGCAAAAAAATTAATTACAATGGCACTCAAATTTGGTTTATGCTTATTTTCTATATTCAATTAGTTAGACCGGAGAGATGAGGTCTCTAAACACATGGTATCATATAGTCGGTCTGGACCGACTATAATTTTCTTACTTATTTTTTTTTATTGATTTAAGCAAAGAACACTAATCATTTTTATATGGGGACTATTATGAAGAATGTACCTACAGGGTTTATTTTTGAACTACTGATTAATAGATGTAATAAAGCTTGTTACAGAATTTACTCAAAATATATTTATTTATGCAACCAGGAGCCAAATTTTCGCAGTCGTGATCGAAATAATTCCGTCTCGAAATTTGTGTCGATAGTGTAAACATTTCTACTTTCATTACTCGTTACGAAACGAAACGATTGATTGTTACAGTATTGCAAATTACTTTAAAAAAAGTAGGACATTAAAAAGTAAATAAATATTATTAAAATGGATTCAACTTTGTTTTTTTTTTATTCACCATCTTCCGATTCCGTATAAATTTTGGACGAATGGTCAAATTTTGTAAAACGTTTGGAAATTTTGTTTATAAAAAATTTGATATTTTTGAAATTAATCTAAAATTTATATTTTTCAAATTTGACTATTCCTCTCAAAATTTCGTTGGTCAAAAATGAAATCAACAAATTATCCACGTATTACTCAAATAAGTTTTGCGTATCGATTGTGGTAAATATGATTCACAATTGCTGGACATGGAATTAGCACCCCCTCTTAATGAAAAATTAATTTATTTCATATTAGCCGATAATCCCCATTTACTAGCCGTTGATATTTAGGAACAGAAGTGCCACAATCATCAGTTGTGAAGTAAGGAATATTAAACGATCAGTGAATATTTACCAATAAAACCCAAGAACATAATATTCGGTCTTGAAAGAGGGAATCTTACCTCGGATGGTGATGGCAACTTGTATACAGTTCCAAATACATTCAACCGCATCTCGAAGCCAAACAACGAAATGGACAAACATAAATGTTATTATTAACGAGAAAAATTTCAGAAGGTTGCATTCGAATGATCACTCGTTATCAAATCCCAAAATAAGAAATTTTGTTACATATTATTCGTTATCGTATAAGATAATCCCAAAAAATTCGAACGTTCGAATAACAATACGTTCGCTTACGACTGTGAAAATTAGATACCTGTAGTTTGATTACACGCAGTCATATGGATGGACGGACAGCGCGAATCCATCGGTATAATAAAAGTTGAATAAGGGATTTGGTAGTCATAAACATCATCTTATGTATTTGATATCACTTAAATTTGATTGCTGCTTATTTTCTATAACCTCTTAGTTGAACCCAACACCGATTATCTAAAGTCATGTTGTTTTTATTTTTGTTAGTAACAAATATAAAGGCCCAACAACTTTTATAAACATCTGTTGCTTGAAATGCATTGGACATGTCATCATTCAAATTCAATACATAACTTGAATTGAAATAAACTTGTATTAAAACAAACATTTTTAGGACGAAGGAAAATTAATAGTATGAATATTTCTTGAAATTGAAAAAAAAAATACAAAACTGAAGATACAGCTAACAAAAAGGATCATAAAGTTAATTGTAATAAAGGAAAAAATTACATCAACATATTTTGAATAATTGTTGAAAAAGATAAAAAAATATGTATTTATTTGTCAAAAAACTGAGTTTCCAACTACATATTTGAGTAAACAACAAATTGTCAATGAAAGAATTTTCTGAATGTAACTTCACCACAAGTGTCCCAACTAATTGGGATTAGACAGACACATAATACTTGTAGTAATTGATATCTGGACCAAAAAAAGCTCTGATCAGTAATCAGAAGATATTCTACTATACGCCTGCAAGTTAATAACTGCAACTTATTTTACATATGGCGAAATAACTGCTATTTCAGTAATAAAATTTGAATACTCGGGATCGATTACATTATTTAATTTACAAAATACTGAATATGACAGTAAGACATTATAGTCGTGAAATGTTAAAGCATAAAAAAATACAATAATAAAATTTTCTAAAATTACATTTATGCCGCCAAAGAGTCGTTATTTTAGTAATAACAGTGATACTAACATGAAATTGTATACGCAGTAAAAACAAAATATTCCCGCCGAGAATATGACAACACATAATAATGATGACGATGATGAATAAAAAAGACGTCAAGCATTTACCAGTAAATACTCGTACATACCTAAATACATATAAAGTTATACATACTGTTAACACTGTGATATGTAAGTATATATTCCTGTTCGCTTAAGTCAGTTCATAGAAATAGTATTTATTTCTCAGTTGACGAGTTGGTGTAAAATATACAATTGATTAGATGGACTCTACTTTTGAAATGATTTTATATACACTTGCGAACGGCCTTTGAACAACAACCTTTCTAGGCAAATCTCCATATAATAAGATGAGCTTTACCCTCATATCCTGAATACTTATACCCTATACCACTATGTGGTTTGGGTATAATGACTTTGTGCTGCTGTTTGTAACTACCAAAAATATTTGACCTAGACCCATCTTTTAGTATACCGATCGACTTAGAATCACTTTCTGAGTCGATTTAGCGATGTCCGTCCGTCCGTCCGTCTGTGTGTCCATGTAAACCTTGTATTCAAACTACATGTCGCAAATATGAATATATTTTGATGAAATTTGGTATATAAGCTTTTACCGGCCATAGGATGAACGCTATTGAAATTGGTAAAATTCGGTCCATGTTCAGAGATTGGAGTGCAAATTCTAGGAAATTTTATTTCATCATTCAATTTATTTCTTTCAATGTTTTTTATTCTATTTAATTCATTAAGTTTATTTCATTATAAATATTTGCTGAACACACAGAAATAAAGGCCACGTTGTATGCCACCTAAAGGTATTCAAATTTTTGGCAATTCATAATTCAACAATTATTGTAATGAAATCTGTACGTTAACTTTCCGTGTTGCATAATGTAAAGTTGATTGTGCACGCATACCTTTCCTCAAACTCAATGAATTTAAGCAGTTAATAACTCAGAAGAAAGAGCTTGATCCACTGAGTTTTCTGAAAGTGAAACGATCAAGAACCAGAAGAGGAGCTATGATAATTCGAATTGCTTGAGTGAATGTGTCCCATAAGAAATGTACAGGGAAGAATCGCGTTTGAGTATAACTAGAGTAAGTAAGTTGAGCAAATTTCAATGACTGATGACTATCTGTGTCTAAATATCTTCCATTAAAAAAAATGAAAGAAATCAGCCGGATAGAACGGCAGACGGACTGACTTAAGTTTTAATAATTTTTTTTAATATAAATATAAGATTGTTTTTGATAATATCAGACAAATAACATTTTAATATGTGACCACGGTGGACCTTTCTATGGAAATGGCCATAATTTTAAACTTACATACTAAAAACTTATCTTTTTAATTGGGAATTTGTTAGAATATATACAATTAGCGACAATACAAACAATAGCGACAATACGACAAACTTTTAACAAAATATATTTTTGACGACTTTAATGGTCAATACCAAAAAAATAGGATAATAAAATTAAAAACTCTTTTATTAAATAAAAAATTTGAAAGTTTTATTTATGTAGAAAAGAAAAAATATTAACCTAAAATAGCATTTTTATGCTGTTGAGGAAATGTTGGAAAGCTTTATAATTGAAAACTTTCACTCTATTTTTGGATTCAATATTTTGTTGGGTATCCAATATTTTTTAGCACTTCTTCACAATGCCGAGGCAAGGAGTCACTGAAATCGTTGATGGTATCCAATAAAATTCTTTGCCACTCTGAATTAACTGCTGCTATATGATCTGTCTAGTTTGTATAATTTTAAGTCCATATATTTCCAACTAAAGTTCCCATAGATTTTCTATGGGATTGAGTTCTGGTGAATGATTTGGCCATTCCAAAATATTAACAGCATTATTATATGTTTTTATATTTTTCAATTAAAAACACTTTTAATTTAGTTTTGAGCAGCCGCTTGTGCGACTGCTTCTGTTCACGTTTATTTATATATTGTCTTTTCAAAATGTGCTTAAATTCTAACTTACTCTAGAATACAATTGATGTGTGTGGGAATCTGCAAGCACAGCAGATTTCCACACAGGTGAATTAAATAAACTAAACATAACTGTATTGTATTGCAGTGTGAGAAATAAATGTTTCTCACGCTAAAGTTCGGTGTGTGTGGATATTGTTGCCGTTAATTAAAATGGTTTAATGTTACCATTTAGTTACCGTACTGAAGGTATGGTAACTAAGACAAATCAAACACACTACAGCATTAAATTGAGCCATTCGGTTACAACTTTGGAGGTGTATTTTGAGTCATTGTCATGTTGGAACTCCCAGATCAGTGGCATATTTTCCTCCGCATCTGAATACATCACGTCAATTAGAATTTGCCTGCATCCTGTTAGAGTAGCTTGAATTGGACCCATTCCCATTCCATTACCATCGCCAAAATTAGAAGTGTTATATATACATTTCGTGTCAAGTATTTTTCTTAAATTAAACTTGGATTCATTTGAAAAGGGAAACGTATTTAAATTCTGTCTTGACAAGTTCAAGTGATGTTCCTTAGCAAAATTTATCTCAGCACATATCTTTTCAGTTTCAGATTGTTAACGAGCTACCATTTTTGGATATTTTTTAAATTCTATTGCTTTTAAATTATTCTGTCTTTGAATCGTTTTAGTGGGTCTGGGCTTAAATAATGAGTCGTCGCCGTACATCTTTCACGATATTGCTTAATAATTTTTGAAATTATAGAAATTATGCTTAAGAAAAGCAGCAAAATCAGCTATTATTTTAATAAGATTAAAACATTGAAAAATTTAATTGTACTTGAAAAACAATTGAAGGAAACGTCAGGAACTATAAATATTTAAATAACAGTTAAGATTTTAAACATTCTCATTCTATCATCTTCTATTTTTATTGTTTAATCAACTCTGTTACAGAAACTTAAAAGTTTCCTTTTTGTGGCATTATTCTGTGCTTATCTTTTTTTTATTTTATTTTTGTAACGAATTTTTATTTGTCGATAGAAAACACACCAAAGAGTGATTTCGCAAAAAAATACACAATTTCCCAGAATTTTGTAAAAGTTTCCAATGTATTGTCATACAGTAGGTCTTGTATTCTATCATATCTCAAATAGCAATTGACCAAGGGTCTCTAAATTTGTTTAATTTTTTCTATAATATTAATAGGCTAGGCAATTTCTTGTGACCGATGTTTTATCCCGATTTTGACCAAACGTATATTATTTGAAAGGTATTTCTTTTTAGCCGTTTTGCAGATTTACAGGTTTTTTTAATTTTTTCCTTTATTTAATAACACATACCTAAAAATATTCAATTCTATGTGTGTGTTTATTAAATTTGTTAATGTGTTTGTAATCAAAATGAATTTGTTTTCTGTGTTGATTTGTGAATTGGCTATAATTGATTAGCATACCTTTAGGGTCTTTATTTAATGAAAAATAAAATTTCCTAGAATTTGCACTCGAATTTCGGGGGCTGGAATCCGCTAGTCCATACTAATGACCCAAAAAGAGCATTTTATCTGTTAAGCGACTTAAATAAAAAAAACTAAACTGGCGTTTTGCATTTTTCTGTTTAAGTGTTTTTAGCGCTTTTGAAATACAACAGTTAAACATAATTAACAAACTAGTATACATTTTTTCTCAATAGCCAAAATATTTTGGGAAACATTATGATGTACGTGTAGATTTAATTTCAGGAGAGCACATCAGCAATTTTTATTGCAGCCTTAGTAATCCTGGCACTCTAATACGAGTTTCGTATAGGTTAAAAATAATTTACTACTTTACTTTAATATACAATCCAGGAAATTCTAATCTATAATATTAATAGGCTACGCGATTTCTTGTGACCGATATTTTGTTCTACCGTTTTATCCTGATTTTGACCAAACGTATATTATTTGAAAGGTATTTCTTTTTATTCGTTTTGCGATTTACAGATTTTTAATTTTTTTATTTTATTTTGAGTAAATTGCATTTAAAGTTGCTAATAGCACATACATAAAATTTTACATGTGCTATGTATTTTTTATTAAATTTATTAATGTGTTTGTTAATGAGTTTGTTATCTTCATTCACAATAATAATAAACCATAAAAGTGTTGGTTTGTGAATTGGCTAAGTTGAAAAATAAAGCTTCATAGAAATTGCAGTCGAATATCGAGCGCTGGAATCTGCTAGTTATTAATAATATCCTAGAAATGCAACCTGGTTTTATAAATGTCCCTTAGAAATGGGATTTTTTAACTGGCCACTAAAGTTTCGTACTGCAAAGGGGATAGGTAACCTATGTTTTATAGAAATTACAGTTAATGCCACCCGATATATAGAAATATTGGAAGGAAATTTAAAGGCATAAGCTGAAAAAATAACCTTATTTGATAAATTTGTCTTCCAACAGGATCGAGTACCGGCTCATACTGCAAAAATGACAAAAAAAAATAAAAATGGTTCAAGGAGAACAATATCATTGTTTTGCACTGGCCATCGTCTAGTCCAGACCTAAATTCTATTGAGTCGATATGGGTCATTATGAAGAGAAGACTCAGAAGACTCAACTGATCCTCAAACAACAATTACCTGCCTAAAACTCAAAATTCAGCAAATATGGAATCCAATAACGGCGGATGAATGCACATTATTAATTCTATGCGCAAGATAATCACTGCTGTAATTATATTAATATGCATTATTTATAAAGTACGAGACTATAATGGTCATTAATTTAAACTAGCAGATCCCAGCGCTCAAAATTCAAATGCATTTTTTAGGTAACTCTATTTCTCAACTTAGCCAATTCACAAACCAACATTTTTTTTTGGTTTATTATTGTGAATGAAGATAACAAACTCATTAACAAACACAGCAATAAATTGAATAAACACACACATAGTATATGTATAATTTTATGTATGTGTTAGTAGCAACTTTATATGCAATTTATTCAAAATAAAGGAAAAAATAAAAAAAATCTGTAAATCTGCAAAACGGCTTAAAAGAAATACCTTTCAAATAATATACGTTTGGTGAAAATCGGGTTAAAATGGTAGAACAAAACATTAATATTATATATAATACATGTAAGTTAGATTAAGTTCTTACTCTGTAAATTAAGAGCTCCTTTAGGAATTAATTATTATGTTTTTGTTTTAATAAAGAATTAATTTATGTTTAGATAATGCGTTGGTTGATTTTAATCATGTGATTAGTATTGGAAATAAATAACCTCAAATCTGATCGTTTAAAATAAATGCAACTGTACGAAACTCTAGCGGTAAAGGTAGTATATAGATTTAATAACGTTTTACATTTTGAAAACTTTTTCAAATTTTTCAAAAAGTTTAGTCGCTGTGGCGACACTAAAGTAAATTTCGATCGGCCTTAAATTTAACATATTGTATTTTTACATCCATAGACTTAGAGCCAAAGTAAAATTCGAGCAATTGCAATGTCGCTCTATCCCAATATACATACATGTGGGGGCCACGAGTCCCATCCTGTTTCGGGGGATAACTGGTAGCGGTCAAACTTAGGCAGTTTGATAACGAGGTCTCACCAAAGGCTATAAAATGATACCTCGGGTAGCCATTAGCCCTAGCGAAGTTAGAGCACAGCTCGATGTTGAGTTGCGTTCACCTGGATCCTGTGACCCATAGAACGGCAAGATTTTAGATCGGCCCTACCGTTTAAAAAGGAGTGGAGAGCTTGCCAAATACATCCCTCCAGATGCTACCGTCTTATGGCGGGGCTTTGGCGGACATATAATATCCTACCCAGTGTTAAGAGCACCGGTTAAGTCGCCAAGACAGGCACTCACGTTAAACCCAAGAGACTTATGCTACATACATATATATATCTGTGGTTTTCTGTCCATTTTTTGAGTTAACGATGCCAAATATATTAATTTTTAACGCTCTTTACATGTGTAAAATTTTTTTAAACTAAATGTTGACCATTTCTGAGTTTTTCTTTAAATAAGACGTAACTTAAATGTTTATTAAATTAATTTGCAGCACTATCGACGTATGTCAACATACGTTTTATCGCTGACAAATTTTTTTCTCAGAAAACGACACATAGCGACATACGTTGTTATTAATGAAAAAAAAGCAAAATAATTTTGGATTATTTTTCAGTTGATAACCACTTATAAAAACTTGTGTGTTTATTTCTATTATTTTTTGTCACTATTATTCTTGATACGTTGTTATATTCTCATACTAAGTCCCGTTAACTTTTTGTTGACGAACCAAAAAATCCATTTTTCAAGCAACAACAACTTACGGCTACATGGGTGGTTGTGTTGGTAGTTTTCTTTTTCAGAGAAAACGACTTTTGTCGACATAAATTGTTTTATCTGCACACACTTTAAGTGTTATTTACATATTGTTTTTTCGTCCTTCTCTAGGATCTATTCCTCTGAAGATTTTTGACTCAAAATTTTATATAAAGTATTTATTGCCCATATCTACAGAACTGTTAAATAAAAAGCTCTAAAAACTTTATATCGAGCCCATAATTTCAAATATAACGTTTTTTGGCTCCCCTGAACATTTTGATTTTATGACATACGCGGTTATTCTAGAAATCCACAGATATATGTAATTTTTGTTTTGCGACAAACAAATAAAACAAATATTTGTAGTTGGAAATGGCTTTAGGGATTCTAAAAATATTAGTCATAATAACTAAAATACTCTTGCATGCGTTTAAACCAATTTCCGCTTCGATTAAAGTATCTAACATCAAAGACTTCTTGAGGCGCTAGAAAGAGTTTACCATGGAATTTATTTTTCATGTGTGGGAATAATCTGATATTTTCGCCAGTAATAGCCGGTTGTTTAACCCGATCTTTGAAAGCTCGCAGCTTAGTGGTATATCCGAAAAACGGGCGACAGCTTACGTTTCACATTACTATAAGTAATACAAATAGCACTCGTATTACAAAACGTTTTGAGCACATAATATTGTGTCCAATATAAATTTCGTGGCCTTATCGTTTGGGGCGCCGAATCAAAAACAGTTGGTAGTTTTGTTCTTAAAAGCTATGCCAAATATCATGCCAATATCTTCATTGATTCAATTGAATTATTTGAAGAAGTTGAAAGATTCCATTAGATTTTGTTTGCGGAATGAAATTTCCGCTGCAGAAATGTTAATTATATTGCAAAATGCCGAAGTAAAATATATACTAGGGTTACAAACAGCTCATAAAAAGGCAAAGGCAGCTTTGAAAAAAAGAGCGTTACGGACGAAAAACAACATCAACTGATGAACAAAACGTCAAAAAAAAGAGATGATTTGTTGCTGAAAAATGGTTAATTCATTCCTACTGATACTGCTGACATTTCAACAAGGTCATCCGACACCATCAAGTTAACAGTCTTCTTCGATTATCGTGGTGTGGTGCATTATAAATTCATTCCGCCGGGCCAAATTGTAAACAAGCAATATTATTCGAGTGTTAAACTTTATGTGAGTGAACTTATTTACAAAAATACGTTTTTGCACCACGATTATGCAACGTCTCACACTCCACAAAATGAGTTCTCAAAAAATTCGACCTAAATCGTTACATAGCCATGTGCACCTGATCCATTAAGTATTGCCTTAATTTCTTATGAATATTTTTTGGGCAGAGGTTAAGTGTAGAAACAATTGTTCTTGTTATAGAACAGCCAAACACAGTTCCTTCTGGATGTTAATGACAATGTCTTGTTGTTATTTCGTAAGACTCGCATAAACGAACAAACAAAACATCCTTGCAGTTTGCATATCACCATTTATGCATTTGATAGATAGACAGACAGACATACAAAGACGAACGACACACACTTACTCATCACACATGCATGGATAAGAGAACGACCATCAAATATTCTTTTGTGAGCACTAGTAACAGCAAATACAAAAAAAGAAATGAGAATAAAAAATACTTAACTTTCTTATGACATTTTTCTACGTTAGTAATATGACTTGGGGTTTGGACGAGTTGTTTTTTATTTGAATAAATAGAGAAAAAAAATGTTCCCTCATTTATGAAAGGAAAAAAAAAAACATTTCTGGAGGATATTTGTACAAATGTATAGGATAAAATTGCACATGTCCTTAAAATATGTAATGGGTCACAGTGGTTTATATATCTTAAAGATTCTAACAATAAATACTGGAAATAGTTAAAAATTCTGAATTTTAATAGTAAAATATAAATGTTATTTTTATCGACTATTTTTTAAGGCTTTGTTTTAGATATTTTCTATTAAGTCTGGCAATAAAATGAAGAAATATTTTTTAAACGAGATGTTTGAACAAATGGCGCCAAAGTATTTTATCTCGATGAATTCAATATTTCACATGACTTTTGCACAGAACCACTGTAGCGAGTATATCGTATGCTGATATTGAATACAATAATAACAAAACAAAACAAAAACAAAAAACAACAACAACAATAATGTAAGGGTTTATACGAGCCTCAAACAAAAAGGATGTGTCATTGTTTATAAACAAGTGCACTGTATGTTCTCATATGTGGGCGGAGGAAGGGGTTCGTGTGTATCATATTTGATTGTGTTTGTTGTTGCAGCCCATACATACTCATATGCATGTGAAATTTATTCAAGTGTCACTGGGTAGAGAGGTACTGTGGTGTTTTTGTTCTCCCTGTAGTAGCCATATTCTGTTGTTGCCATACATGGAGTAGGAGGAGTTGTGCTTAAGTGGTTGCAGACGTTTATTGTTTACTTGTTATTATTATGTTGTAGCTTTTACTTTACTCACTAACTGTTGTTAAGTTTGTTCTTGTGTCAGTTTTTTAAAGAGTTAATTCTCTTAATATCGTGTTAAATTTAATAATTATCTTAATTCCTAAAAAAAGTTTGTCCAACCATCAGTCGGAAATTAAAATAAATAATAAAAACAAGTAAGCAAATTATAGTCGATCTAATCGACTATACGATACCCTATACCAAGCGTTTAGAGAAACGGTCTTAGGTTCAACTAATTTCATATTGAAAATAAGCATAAACCAAATTCGAGCGGCATTATTATTTGCTTTTTGTTTGCCTGCAGATATGAAAACGTTCATATCGAATGGTGTATTTGGGGAGTAGGTGATAAAAATGGATCGATCCTCGCTATAGTTGGAAAACACACTTGTTTTTTGAAAAAATATATACAAAACGAATTTGAGAAAAAACCCGTGATAGATTTAAGTGTAGACATGAAATGAGCTTTAAATGGGGCTACGACTGAGAATTATTCAAAAGTGTTTATTTTTGGACTAGTGTTCAATAAATGTAATAAACACACACAAACCAAATTTTACCGAGATCTATATGATAACCCGGATCGTATGGCAATTGAATTCAATCTCATAGTTATAATTTGTATGGGGACTAGGTTTGAACGTGCACAGATCTTCGCCAGTTTTAATACCATTCGTATATATACAAAATTTCATCAAAATATATTCATATCTGCGACCTCTAGTTTGACTACAAGGTTTACATGGACGAACGGACGGACGGACGGACATCACTAAATCAACTTAGAAAGTCATTCTGAGTCAATCGGTACAATAAAAGATGGCTCTGGGTCAAATATTTTTGGTAGTTACTAACATCAGCACAAAGTGATATAGGGTATAAAAATATGTTAAATATGTTTGGTATTACATTCTGTATTGGCCGAATGTTTACACGTTGTTGCCACAGAAATGTCCCCTCTAAATGATAATATGTACATGTGTTTATTTACTGAAACGAAAAGTTGAATTATGATCGGTTTCGAGCCGATACAGTTTTGTTCAACACTTGTGTAAAGTCAAACCCTTGTCTGGTTATTGTCATAACTGCAGTCAACATTTACAAATTATTGCATTCATTTAACATATACAATTACAATTACAATTCTTATGGCTCATGGCACATATACATATATTAATTAATTGATATAAGCATAGCGGTACAGAACCAGTCGAATGACTGGTCCCTTTTGGATCATGGTAGATCCTAGTTATTCCACTGTACTATAAGCGAACGGTTAATTTAAAGTTTTAATGATTCAAAACCTTATTTGGGAAGCTCTAATCAACGAACGGGTCTCTCTCATCTGCTTAGAATTCATTAATAACATTAGGCAAGAAAAAAATTAAAAAATATTTGAACTTTAAGTGCAACTATTTTTATACCCTCCACACCACTGCACATAGGGCCAGAATCAATTTTTTTTTTGGCATAAAGTCGTAAATTTTTGTAAAATATATTTTGAATTTAACTGAATATTTTGAAAGGGCATACATTGGGTACATCGAATTCGCAAATAAAAACATTTCAGTGGCAACGCTGCATTTTTGCAGCGCTAACAAAGTCAGCTGTGTGGTTAGCTGTTTGTTTTGTCAAAATTGGTGGGAGTCTTTTACTCAAATTTGCGCTTTTGCTGTAGCAACACCAGGTATCCAAATCTTTTTTGGCAAAATGGAAAATAAAGGTCAAGGTATGCCAAATATAATTGTTATTAAATGTTTTCGAATTATGAGTTATATTTTTTAGTTGTGGATTGTTTTTGATATGTCTTATTTTAGAAAAAATATAACCGAAGTATTCGTGTATCGTGGAGTAAAAAACTAATTTCTGCCAATTTGTGCCAAAAAGTAATTATGAAAATGTTTACTCTAAACTGTGTTTTTCAACTTATTGCTAACATTTTTTGCCCATTTTTGCCAATTCGCGCATATTTTGCATTTTTAGCCAAGTTTGAGGTAAGCCATTCTGCCCTACTGGATGTGTGGATCAACGAAAACCGAAATGAAAAAGCGTTATTTGACTGGATTGTTGATAAATTTCATTTAAATGAGTACAGTTGACTTAAAGGCCGAAATCACTAAGAAAATAAATCTACCTAAATGTAATCGTACAATTACGACATTTAAAAGGAAACATTCCAGTTGGCTTTTGTCAAGCATGACTGTTGTCGTGGAGAAAATCAACGACCAAGTTGCTTCAGAAAATCAAATGGGATGACCACGACTGTCTTACAGTGATGCAGGATCACGGTTAAAAAGAAAAATGGCAAAGGAACTGGCAGATAATGAAGAAAATAATACAAGTCTCCTTGTTCATGCAGCATCAGTTTCAGCAAAAAAGGCCAAAATGAGCGATACTGCGTTTGTATTAAAGAATACTCTTTCTACTTCTAGTTCATCAAGTGAGATTAGAAAGAAACTGTCATTCTCGGAGCCGGTACCACTCACACCAAGTCAAGCTCTGGCATTTTTGATCGACAACTCCGTCACTAAAGCGCAATACAACAGCATGAGAGCTTTAAATAAATCGCAATTTTCCAACATTTATCCATGCTATAATAAAGTAAGAGAAGCCAAATTGGAATGCAGGCCTACGGGAGTCAATGTGACGGAAACAAGAGCCGAAGTATCTCTCCAAAATTTGCTTAATCATACGGCCAGTAGAATTTTCCTTCTGCAGGATGATGTATTCAAGAAAAATCAAAACATAGCAGATGTCAAACTGATAGCGAGCTATGGATTTGACGGCTCTACGGGGCAGAGTATGTACAAGCAGAGATTCCTAGGAGAAAGGTCTGATATAAATGACGACTCATTATTTGTTACGAGCGTCATTCCACTGAAACTAACGGATGATTTTGGGACGCCTTTGTGGATAAATCAATCCCCCCAATCAGTAAGATTGTGCAGACCCCTAAAGCTTGAATTAGATAAAGAAACCAAAGATCTTATTCTGGCAGAAAATGCGGATTTAGAATCGCAAATTCAAAACTTAACAGCTCTTAATTACAATTTCTCTATTGACAGAAAAATCACTGTCACTTTTGATCTATATTTGACATTGATTGACGGCAAGGTGTTAAATATATTAACGGGAACTAAATCTTGTCAAGTATGTCCTATCTGTGGAGCCAGCCCAAAGGATTTTATGAAAACTACAGACATATCAAACTTTAAAGCTAAGTCTGGAAATCTTCAACACGGCATAAGTCCCCTACATGCATGGATAAGATTTTTTGAGTTCGTACTTAAAATCTCGTATAAACTACACTTAAAAAAGTGGCAAGTAAGGGATAAAGATGAAAAAGACATGATAACATCCCGTAAACAAGAAATACAAAAATTATTTTGGAGTGAAATGGGATTACATGTAGATAAGCCAAAACAAAACGGAAGTGGAAATACAAATGACGGAAATACCGCAAGAAGGGCATTTAAAAACACAAGGCAACTTTCAGTAATATTAGAACTAGATTATGATATTTTACAACGGTTTTATATTATTTTAATAACTATATCCTGTGAATTCCCAGTAAATACTACTAAATTCAGCCAATTATGCCAAGAAACTGCGTCGAATTATATGGAAAAGTATTCATGGTACCCAATGTCAGCAACTGTCCACAAAGTTTTAGTTCACGGTTCACAGATAATAGCATCATCGGTATTACCTATCGGTTGCTTTGGAGAAAACGCATCTGAAGCGCGAAATAAACTTTATAAGCGCGATAGACAATCATATGCGAGACGAAATTCTCGTATCAACAATTTATCGGATGTGTTCCACCGATCATGGGTTCATCGGACCCTTTTCTTTCAAGCCTTAATATAAAAAAAGATTAGCTCAAAATAAAAAAACCTCGTTACCAAAGCAAGTTATTGAACTTTTAGAAGCACCAAATGTAGAATATAATAACCAGGAACAGTTTTTAGACAGCGATGATAGCAACTCGGATACGGATCATGAAGACAACTTTTGCTTGGATTTGGAAGTGGAAAAAGAAGATTAATTTAATAGTATTAATTTAATACCTTTAAGAAATCAGTATTTAAGTTAGTTTAAATCGAAACATCAAATAATAAAAAAAATTTACTCCTCTGCAATGTGTCCTTATATGGGCGGTATAGGTGGGCATGGTCGGATTGACTTGAAATTGTTCTCACTTACTGCAAGTGCCAATATAATCAATTCCACCAAAATTCAGCTCTCTAGCTTTATTATTAGACTTTATGCCAAAAAAAAAATTGAATCTGGCCCTATGTGCACTGTGCAGATAATATAATAAGTTTGTCATTCTGTTTGTAACGCATCGAAAAATCTGACCCCATAAAGTATATATATTTTGATACTTATAACAACTCGAGTAGATATTATTTTTCATTACTTCGAACAGGCTTGTGCTTAAAATTGGTTAAATCGGTCATAGTTGTGCCAGATTCGAGTGTAGCTTTATTTTAAGTTCGTTTTCTTGCACTTGTACTGCTAAAAAAACAGAACATATTCTTCAATGCGTACATCTGAAAATTAAAACATTATCCACTCTCGATTCGGAAAATCTGAAACACCCCTATAATAACGACAACAATTGTTTGAACCAAATTTATTAAAAAAATAATTCATTAGCAGTTATAAAAAAATAAAAATAAGAAGATAATAATAAAAAAAAAAAAAAAAATAAAAATAAAAAGATTTATTTATTTATTTAAGATTTAGATAATACATCAATGTACATACTAAATATTATATGAAGCTATAGCAACAATAGATTTAAATTCTATTAAATGTATATATGTATATATTTTAAATAATTTATTATTTGTTTGATAGACTGGGTTGAGGGAGAGGATAATAAGGATAGGGGATTAACATCGGAAAAAATTTGACGTCTTTGGCGTTGGTATAATATACAGTCAGAGAGAATATATGAAACACAAAGCCTGGAGTTGTTATAGCACCCACAAGTTGGAGGACTGGTTCCTGAGATTATGTAGGTGTGTGTCAATTTTGTATGTCCCAATCTGAGTCTAAGAAATTTAATCATATCTAGTCTGTTAATAAAATTGTTATCTGGTAAGTATTTATATATAATGGTTTTAATAGGGTTAATTTATTTGCACCAACTGTTAGTTAAGTTCCACGTATCACAATTTAAGCTATAGATGCTAGAATTTGCTGTCCTTTTAATGTCCGAAAAATTTCTATTTACTGTCATGAGTAAAGGAGATCTATGTGCCTGATTGGTAGCAATGTCGGCGAGTTCATTACCTGGTATAGAAGAATGGCCTGGAACCCAGATTAATATAATTCTGGGGGAATTTTTAATTAATGCGTTTGTGATATTCATTGCATAAAAGTTGTTGTTATTAATGTTTATTATGGCATGAATTGCCGAAAGTGAATCAGTGCAAATAGCGAATTTTCTATTTCTCTCGCAGAGTCCAATCGCTTCGTATATTGCCATTATATCAGCAGTAAATACAGTACTAAAATCTGGAAGTAAAGATGAATAAATAACACTGCTTTCTGAGCAAACGGCAAATGATACGGTTTCATTTGTCTTTGATCCGTCTGTGCAGATAAAAGTTCTGTCGTGGTGTTTACTGATAATTTCTTGAAACATTAGACGGTATTGGAATAATGGTGTACTTTCCTTTTTATAGTTTGATAGGGATAAGTCTATTGTCTTCGTATTTAATAAAATAGGAAACAGAGAAATTTTATATGTCGCTTATGACTTAATTTCGTTTTTTCCGATGGCGAGGGATAATGTTTTAATTTTTAGATGTACGCGTTGAAGAACATGTTCTGTTTTTTTTTTAGCAGTACAAGTGCAGGAAAACGAACTTAAAATAAAGCTACACTCGAATCTGTGTGGTTTATGTGTGTTCGAAACAAAAAATACTTGTTAGAAGAATGTTCGTGTAGATAACGAAATTTTAAAATGAAACACAGTCATGATTGTGTTCGGCACCGTACAAAATATAGAAACACACATAATTGATATGAAAATAAAAATATGTGTTGGCGGCTTTAGAACAGAACATTATGTGTTTGATGTGAGTATTTTCTGAACCTTGAGGGTGTAATGTGTATAAAATGAAAACAAATCATTAAAACATGGTTCTCAAACGAAATTAGTACTTTAAAAGCAATCGGCAGTATGTTGAAAAATGCAAAAAGGTCCCAAGAATATTATTATATCTCGGGTATAGCCTGCTTCTTTCCAAAGAAATCAAGATATTATAAAAGTAAATCTATTAATATATTCCGAAGATATTACCAATTATAGAAAAATATCAAAATTCATAAGAATTAACAGCAGAATTATTTCAAATTAATTTTTGCAAACTTATGGTCGCAAATATAGGCTAAGAAGTTCCACCAAAGTAATAACGGAAAATTTAAGAATTCAGTTATTATTTCTTCCCTAACAAATTGCCTATCTGTATTTAAGATGAAATAATTACACTGTGATAGTTTTTGACCCAAAAAAAAAATGAACTTCGAAGAATCCTTTTCGAACTGTTAGGGGGAGTCCCCTGAGTGCGAAAGTACATTTGGAAGTGTCAGTTTGGCTCCAGTTTTTGATAAATCGGTATATATCCATTTTTCATGGATATAGCTAAGACTGCGTTATTTAAAACAATTTTATTCGACTGTTTCAGTTTTTTTTTTGCCTTCTTAACTTTCTTTTACGGAATGTTTTGACTTTTTTTTTAAAAATTTCACGTAATTTAAACCATTAATGTCGATCAAAAGTAACGATTTTTGACCATTTTTAGCCATTTTTTCTGGTTTTTTTGCCATCTTATAAAGATTTTCCTAGCATAGGCCTCAAGTTAAGCTTCAAAATCAAACTATTGGACTTTTATTTATTTGTTTCGTTTTTTTCTTAAGTTGATTAATTATAATTAAACAACTTTAATAAAATATCTTTTTACAATAACGTTAATATTTATTTGTTTAAATTAAACCATGATACAAAATTGTTTAAGTGTATACTAAAGCCAAATACTCAAGCCACTTTGTGATCAAACGTTTTTACTGTTTCAACATTGTCGTTGTTTTCTCTCTTTCTCCTTTACTTTTTAAAAACAAGGTAGAATTAGGAACAAAACAAAATAAAGCTACATTTGAAGCTCGAAATGTAAAAGTGTTATGAAATGACATATATACACGGGAACTTACATATTGAGAGTTTTCTCCTTACAGCTTACACAAAAATTTCAGATTAAATGCTTATCATCTTATCAATGCAAAAACAATTGAAGCATAGGTAACAAAGAAGAATTTGACAGCATTGAATAAAGTTAAAAAGCAGAAAAGTAGAAAGCAAAAAGAAGTTGGTGATAAAATAACTTTTTTGTTTAAAATTAGATATTTTTTATTTATTAAAATGAGCGATAGTTTTAGAAAATTAAATAATTTTTGTTACATGTGCTATGCCACCGAGCCAATAAATCACGAGACCAATAAGCTATGTGTGTAAAAATAATTTTACAGGTCTTAACCGATTAAAGGCAATTGGTTACGTTTACCAAAGCGCTCCATCAGCCCAAACACCACTTTCGCACTCAGATGCAGTGCCTGGTCCAAAAAGACCAAGTCCTACTGAAGCCTATGCACCAGAAACGTTTCAAACTTCAGCAGAGTCATCGATGTCTTTATATCAACCCCTCACTATTTGACAAAAATTTAATCATATTGAAATCATGCAGCAACGATTTGACAGAATGGTGCGTCAGCTCAAGCTGTCACAACGTCGAAGCATAGTGCTCAGTCAACATTTAAGCGCAGTCAATATCCTAGAAAAAGGTGTTAAAATTTATTCATCACGAGGCCGCCAGCGGGAATTTTTACAGTTTTTTAACGTAAATGAAAACAATTCATTACACCTATAAAGGGGAAGATTGGCGACTTTTTATTGATGGGTCAAAAACAAGCCTCAAAGCGATGCTCTTGTATAAAGATAATTCTATCAACCCTGTACCTGTTGCTCTTGCCGTAAACACAAAGGAATCTTTTGATTCAATGAAAACGATCATAGAATCATTAAAGTACAAAGACCACATGTGGAAAATTTGTGCTGATTTAAAAGTTGTTGCCCTTTTATCTGGACTGCAAACAGGTTACACGAAAAATATGTGTTTTATGTGCTTGTGGAATTCGAGATACAAACAAGGACACATCACAATACCAAAAGCGTGGTTTGGCAATGAGAAAAGTGCATGCAATTGGAGTCAACTACATTTTGCATGAAAACTTGGTGCCAATAGAAAAAATTTTGCTACCGCCACTGCATATAAATTTTGGCATTGTTAAAAATTTTATTAAGGCGTTGATTACACGGCAGAGAATGAGCAAGCGTTCAACCAACTTCAATATATTTTTCCTCGTTTGAGTAAAAATAAAATAAAAGAAGGTAATAATTTTTATGAGAGCTTAAAGTTTGTAAGATCTCAACTGAAATGTTCTATTGTTTATTTTTTCAGGCATGTTGAATGGCCCAGACATTCGCAAATTGATGAGAAAAGGAGCTTTTGATGATTGCCTTAGTGAATATGAGCTTATTGCCTGGCAAAACATTAAAGCTGTTCTTGAAAACGTTATAGGAAAATTTCGAACACATAACTGGAAGTCATATGTTGACAACATGCTTCAATCCTTTGAAAAAATTAATGTCAACATGTCATTAACTTGATTTCATCAAGTTTCAGCTCAGTTAGAGCATTGGTATAGAGGAAAAAGATTAAATTCTCTTTTAGAAGAGCTTTGCTGGAATTTGCAATCCGACTTGGATGATCATTTCTTTGAATTTATCGTTAATAATATTTATAATGAATTTATGTCAATTTTGCACCATTTTTTGAATAAAAATACTTTTAAATAGCATTTAAACTAGTAAGATTTCAAAGTTTGAGTATTTGTTGTTAAAACAACTTATAAGAAGGACAAAACTGGACACCAGATTTGAAACTTTGCTGCTAAAAAGGATTTTGATTTTGAAGCTTGAACTTGAGGCCTAGCTAGGAAAATCTTTATAAGATGGCAAAAAAAACCTGAAAAAATGACTAAAAATGGTCAAAATCGTTACTTTTGATCGACATTAATGGTTTAAATTACGTGAAATATTGAAAAAAAGTCAAAACATTCCGTAAAAGAAAGTTAAGAAGACAAAAAAAACTAATGCAGTCGAATAAAAATTTTTTAAATAGCGCAGACTTAGCTATATCCATGAAAAATGGATATATACCGATTTCTCAAAAACTGGAGCCAATCTGACACTTCCAAATGTACTTTCGCACTCAGGGGACTCCCCCCTAATAGTTCGAAAAGGATTCATCGAAGTTAATTTTTTCGACTATCACAGTGTTATCTATCAGTATTTAGAAAAATAACATAGGAATGAGCTTAAGTAACTTGAAAATAAATTATTTTTAAAATTGGACGGAAATGGGCAATAGACTAATTGAGAAATTACGGAAACTGGCCTACACCACAGCCAGGACGATAAAAAACCGAAATACTATTGTATTCACAAACCTTATTTGTAGTACTGGGCACATGAAATGATCTTTCTGTCAACTAAAACCCCATTTACCCGATAAAAAACAAAATTATAAATTTATTTAAAAAAATTTTAAAACTTAACAAATAAACATAATAATTAATTATGAATATTTATTTATTTATGTGTATATTTTCATGTTTGGGTAATTAAGGGGTGGTCCACATTATCTGCCTATAATCCACAATAACCGAACTTACTCTAAATGTATGTGTTTTGATAAAATTAGGTATATAAGCTTTAAGTAGACGTACGATGGTCACTATTGAAATTGGTGAAGATCGGTGCATATTCAAGCTTCCCCATCTTGCCCTAGGATCTTCGAGGGCGGTTCCAGAACAACCCGACCTGACAAAGAAAACACACAAAAAGTTGGGACAATTTTCTTTATGTTTCAATGCACTTTTCCCAGCGATATTCAACAGCTTCGGTAACCTATTCATAGTAAGAACTGTCAAGCTCCTTAAAACAGCTATCTATATTGTTGGCAAATATTTTCCACCAAGCCTTTTTCCAAGTTTGGAAATAGAAAATATTCCGAGAGTGCTAGATCTGGCGAATAGGGTGCGTAATGAAGCACTTTGAACTTAATTTCATTGGTTTTGACCATCGAGATAGTGGATATGTGAACTGGTGCATTGTCTTGAAGAAACTACATCTTATTTTTCGCCAAATGAGATCTTTTTTCCATAACTTCATCAATTAAGCGCTTCAAGAAGTTAGCATAATACTCGCAGTTGATTGTTTTTTTCTTTTTGAAGATAATCAATAAAAATTATTCCACAAAAAAAAAAAAAAAAAACAAACGCCATGAACCTGCCTGCAAATGCAGATATCTTTGCTTTTTTTTGGACACTATTCAGTACACTGTTTTAACTGTTTCCATGTCTCAGGTGTGCAGTGGTGGAACCATAACTCATCTATGGTTATGAATGGGCGAAACATCGCCAATCTCTCTATTGAAAATCTTCGCAACGCTGTTTTGGCTAGCTCACGCGCCTTCTGATATAGCCGCCTCAATTGGTGGGAACAGTTCCACTAAGGCAGATAAAGCGTTGATAACAAAGAGCGCTCCTGACCATCAAAAAATTGTTTCTGCTGATACTGTTAGCCTCAATCGGGTTAAATCTCGATTAAGTCAAAAAAGTGAGTCGCATTAATTTCTCTGACACAATGCTTTTTAGATATCAGAACGAAATGAAGCGCATCTTTAAAGGTGATGAGACTTAGATCTATGCCTACGACAACCGACTAATATCGTTCAGAAGATGAAGCAAGTCGAAACGATCATATCAAAGTCATTATGCACTATGAATTACTTCCTACGGCCAAACTGAATATTATTTGCCTATTGCGCGTCATTTGTGAGAAGCTAATCGCATAAATAGTCCAGAATTTTGGGTAGACAATCTTGATTTTTGGAACACGATAACGCACCCTTGAACACTGCATTGGCTTTTCGAGATTATTTCGTTCCAAATTAGCCTAATATCATTGCACAACCACTAGAACCAACGAAAAACAAACAACTAAGAAAATTATAGTCACTCTTGCCCAACTATACCATGCCTGTTCAGATACCCTATCTCTTATGTCCAGCTAATTAGATAGAGAAAATAACCATAAACCAAATTTGAGTGGAATTGTTATTAGGTCGAAAAATGACTAGGTCGAAAAATGGTCCGATCCTTGTCAGTTTTGTTAAGGTCACTTATTTTCTGCAAAAATATATACAAACCTTATTTGAGAAAAATCTATGCAATATTTTTGTTTTTTAAAAGATTTAAATGAATATCGGGAATTAGCTTCATAAAGGGTCTATGGCTAATGCCGTTTTCTTCTCTGGCAAAAAATGACGCACTTTATTTGCACTTTTTTCGAAAAGTTTTTTTTTATGTATTCTGAATTAAGAGCTACCTTATCTTATACATCAACCGAAAGGTCTTAAAAGCAAGCCCTCGTAAATCGCAAAAAAATTGCAGCCATTGACTTTTTTAGGGTCATAGATTGACAATATTTCCCCATTGTTCCCCTTTTTTAAATATTTTCACCTTATGACCTCAAAGAGGAAAATAATCAAATTCTTTTGCTTTTTATGAACACAGCTCTTTGAGACCTTTCGATTAATGTATAAGATGAGGTTGCTCTTAATTTAGAATATATAAAAAAATACACTTTTCCAAAAAAGTGGAAATAAAGTGCGACAGTTTTTGTCAGAAAAGAAAACACTGTAAGAATTGTCCTATAGGGTTTATTTTTAGACTACTGATAAATGGATGTAATAAATATACACAATCCCAATTTGACCGAGATCCTATATGATAATTTGGATGATATGGCAATTTGAGTCGATTTCATAAGAGTCATTTGTATCGGGTCTGAACATGAACCGATTTTCTCCAATTTTAATAGTGTATAGCCTAAAGCCGATAGAAGCTTATAAACTTAAAATCATAAAAATATAGGTATCTGCGACCTTAGTTTGATTACAAGGTTTACACAGACGGACGGACGGACGGACGGATAGACGGACAGACGGACATCGCAAACCGACTCAGGAAGTTATTCCTAGTCAATCGGTATAATAAAGGGCGAATGTAGGTCAAATATTTTTGACCCATAGTGGTAAATAGCATAAAACACTCACGATATAAAGCTTTGAACCAATTTAGGAGACAAAAACCATAAAGTGTTACGAGTATTGGAAAAATCGTTGGCAAAAGTGTATTGTATCGAAAGAAAATTATTTTGAGTGTGATAAAATTGATTTTATTTGAACACTCAGTATATTTTAGGAAAATATAACCGACTTTATTAAATATGGTCATGATTGGTTCATTTTCCGCTCTAGAACCCATATGAATACATGTTTCGATAGGAAAATTTGCTGTATGCTTATGACCTTAAAGGGCATAATACTCTGGCTAGATATTCAACTCTATGTATGTACGTATGTATGTATATCGTATAGTCGGTTTAGAGCTGTCAGTAGCTCTATTACTAGTTTTTATTTATATCTGCAAATGCAATTTGTTTTCTCCCTGGAACCTTATCCTTAAAGTTTTTTATCTATTTGAAGCAGGTGGTTTAAATTATTATACAAGTTGTTACAAAAATACTTTCAAACTTCTTTACAATTTCACTCTTTAATCATTTAGTCAAACATCCTGTTTGTCTATTTCGTTTTATTATTTGCTCCAACGACAATTTATAAACATTTTGTTATTGCATAGAATGTTTTTTGCATCTGGCGTTTCTGTGAAATTCATTGTTTGTAATTTTTCTTCTATTCACAACCCTTGAAAACAGGAACTTGTCTATTAGCCAAAGAGTTTCATTTCTATTGCAATTTTATAATCATATGTAGCTCTAGGGTTCATTGTTATTTAATTCAAGGTTTTTATTTTACACACTGACTAAACTAAATACTTTTGCTTTTGTCATGGTTTATATGACGAATCATATGAGGTGAGTCTAGGAATTTTTTTCTTTTTGATATATACAAACGTCGCCATAAATTCATTATACTTAATCTGGTCATAGATATAAAATTCGGAAAACCATAGAGAACGTATTGAAGAATAAATATTTGTTTGTTATACCACTTCTTTGGGACGGAATTAGCAGGCACTGATTTTAAGCAATGCTGTTCTTTACTTCATAAAATCAGTCATATAAAGAGATGCCGAGTATAAATCTATTACAATTATCGGATTAGTGTGATCGTCGCAATTACAATTTAAAACATTTTTAAATTAAATTTATGCTTTTTTACTTTCCACAAGATCGTTCATAAAAACGGAAGTTGGATTCTTCAATGTGGCACCCTGAATATAGTACGTCTATTAATGTACATGAAAAATAGCACGCAATTTTTTTTTCTTTAAGATTAAGAGGTCGCTGTTGGTCTATTTGGTATTTTTTTTTTTTTAAATACAGTAACGTTAAGCATTTCTTCACTTGTATGGGTCTTAAAAAAAAAAAAAAAAAATGTTTTATTTTCCCATCATTTTACATGAAGATATTGTCAAATTGATTTAACTATTCTTGTCCGTCCTTCCGTCTGTTTGTAAATTTAATATTTTGGACAAAGTACAAGTTTCAAACATAGAGATATTTTGAGTTTTCTTACCGTAATGGCAGGATGCTATATCAGGCTTAAAATATGTAGATACATTGTGACTGGCTCATGACACACTTTTCAAACCCTCTTAAATAATAATTCGTTATTTATAGAGCCCGTTGTAAAAATGAATTTTTTCGCAACTGCATATTGCTTGCCATACCAGGAACTTTTTTATTTTTTGAAAATTTCGTCTGTCTTTGGGTCCTTAACTTATCTTCGATATTTCCTCCAGCATCACCAAAATAAAAAAATCAACCACTACATACGTTTTGTCGTCCATTGTGCAGCAGGAATATTTCTGTCTGGAAATTTTTGGACTTTGTGTGTTTTCAAATTGCATTGGGTTTAACTTTTTTGACTAAATAGTTCGATCACTTGGCTAACCGTGTTGTAGGCAGATCTTCTCAATATGGTTTCTATTTTCTTGGCCTAACAAATATTATGTGGATCTTTCTTTCTTCCCAATCCAAAAACTTTGTGTGCTAGGCAAACTCTTTGTAGGATTTCGTTGAAAATATATAATAATTCTATTTCATCACTCATTTAAAAAAACCAACAACAAATGAACAGGTTTGTCAATAAAACAAGTAACAAAATTATATTTGGTTTAGACTTCCTATACGATACCCTATACCATACGTTAAGAGATGCTATCTCTTAGGTCCAACTAATTGGATATAGAAAATAAGCATAAACCAAATTTGAGTGGTATTGTTATAAATATCTTTTCCTTCGGATATAATATTTATATGGGGACTAGGTCGAAAAATGGACCGATCCTGACCATATTTGGTATACAAACCAAACTAGAGAAAAATCTGAGCAATATTTTTGTTTTTTGGTAGATAAAAGTGAAGATCGGGAAGCAGCTCTATATGGGGCCTATGACTAAGAATTTGGATCTTAATGCAATTTATGTCGATATACAAGGTTTACATGGACACACAGACGGACGGACACACGGACGGACAGACATCGCTAAATCGACTCATAGTGGTATTGAGTGTAAATATTAAAATATAAAAATATAAAAATATAAAAATATAAAAATATAAAAATATAAAAATATAAAAATATAAAAATATAAATGTATAAAAATAAAAAAATTTAAATATATAAAAATTAAAAAATATAAAAATATAAAAACATAAAAATATAAATGTATAAAAATATAGAAATTTAAATATATAAAAATTAAAAAATATAAAAATATGAAAATATGAAAATATAAAAATATAAAAATATAAATATATAAAAATATAAAAATATAAAAAAAAATAAAAAAGATAAAAATATAAAAATATAAAAATATAAAAATATAAAAATATAAAAATATAAAAATATAAAAATTTAAAAATATAAAAATATAAATATATAAAAATATAAAAATATAAAAATATAAAAATATAAAAATATAAAAATATAAAAATATAAAAATATAAAAATATAAAAATATAAAAATATAAAAATATAAAAATATAAAAATATAAAAATATAAAAATATAAAAATATAAAAATATAGAAATTTAAATATATAAACATTAAAAAATATAAAAATATAAAAATATAAAAATATAAATTTATAAAAATATAAAAATATAAAAATATAAAAATATAAAAATATAGAAATTTAAATATATAAACATTAAAAAATATAAAAATATAAAATATAAAAATATAAAAATATAAATTTATAAAAATATAAAAATATAAATATATAAAAATATGAAAATATAAAAATATAAAAATATAAAAATATAAAAACATAAAAATATAAAAATATAAAAATATAAAAATATAAAAATATAAAAATATAAAAATATAAAAATATAAAAATATAAAAATATAAAAGTATAAAAATATAAAAATATAAAAATATAAAAATATAAAAATATAAAAATATAAAAATATAAAAATATAAAAATATAAAAATATAAAATTATAAAAATATAAAAATATAAAAATATAAAAATATAAAAATATAAAAATATAAAAATATAAAAATATAAAAATATAAAAATATAAAAATATAAAAATATAAAAATATAAAAATATAAAAATATAAATATATAAAAATATAGAAATTTAAATATATAAACATTAAAAAATATAAAAATATGAAAATTTAAAAATATAAAAACATAAAAATATAAAAATATAACAATATAAAAATATAAAAATATAAAAATATAAAAATATAAAAATATAAAAATATAAAAATATAAAAATATAAAAATATAAAAATATAAAAATATAAAAATATAAAAATATAAAAATATAAAAATATAAAAATATAAAAATATAAAAATATAAAAATATAAAAATATAAAAATATAAAAATATAAAAATATAAAAATATAAAAATATAAAAATATAAAAATATAAAAATATAAAAATATAAAAATATAAAAATATAAAAATATAAAAATATAAAAATATAAAAATATAAAAATATAGAAATATAAAAATATAATAATATAAAAATATGAAAATATAAAAATATAAAAATATAAAATATAAATATATAAAAATATAAAAATATGAAAATATAAAAATATAGAAACATAAAAATATAAAAATATAAAAATATAAAAATATAAAAATATAAAAATATAAAAATATAAAAATATAAAAATATAAAAATATAAAAATATAAAAATATAAAAATATAAAAATATAAAAATATAAAAATATAAAAATATAAAAATATAAAAATATAAAAATATAAAAATATAAAAATATAAAAATATAAAAATATAAAAATATAAAAATATAAAAATATGAAAATAGAAAAATATAAAAATATAAAAATATAAAAATATAAAAATATAAAAATATAAAAATATAAAAATATAAAAATATAAAAATATAAAAATATAAAAATATAAAAATATAAAAATATAAAAATATAAAAATATAAAAATATAAAAATATAAAAATATAAAAATATAAAAATATAAAAATATAAAAATATAAAAATATAAAAATATAAAAATATAAAAATATAAAAATATAAAAATATAAAAATATAAAAATATAAAAATATAAAAATATAAAAATATAAAAATATAAAAATATAAAAATATAAAAATATAAAAATATAAAAATATAAAAATATAAAAATATAAAAATATAAAAATATAAAAATATAAAAATATAAAAATATAAAAATATAAAAATATAAAAATATAAAAATATAAAAATATAAACATATAAAAATATAAAAATATATAAAAATATAAAAATATAAAAACATATAAAAATATAAAAATATAGAAATATAAAAATATAAAAATACAAAAATATAAAAATATAAACATATAAAAATATAAAAATATAAAAATATGAAAATAGAAAAATATAAAAATATAAAAATATAAAAATATAAAAATATAAAAACATAAAAATATAAAAATATAAAAATATAAAAATATAAAAATATAAAAATATAAAAATATATAAATATAAAAATATAAAAATATAAAAATATAAAAATATAAAAATATAAAAATATAAAAATATAAAAATATAAAAATATAAAAATATAAACATATAAAAACATAAAAATATATAAAAATATAAAAATATAAAAATATATAAAAATATAAAAATATAAAAATATAAAAATATAAAAATATAAAAATATAAAAATATAAAAATATAAAAATATAAAAATATAATAATATAAAAATATAAAAATATAAACATATAAAAAAATAAAAATATAAAACTACAAAAATATAAAAATATATAAATATAAAAATATAAAAATATAAAAATATAAAAATATAAAAATATAAAAATATAAAAATATAAAAATATAAAAATATAAAAATATAAAAATATGAAAATATAAAAATTTTAAAATAGGAAAATATAAAAATATAAAAATTTATGAAGAAAATATAAACAAGTAAAACATAAATATAAAATTTGTAGAGCTGAAACTTATTACTAAAATAACAATGCACCACAAAGAAGCTATAGTTAATTTTGCTATAAAAACATGTACGTCAATTGGGAGAAGGTATCTTGTACTACTATCTGGTATCTACTTTAAGTTAAAATTTCCCATGAAAAACGGGGCAACTTGGATAGATGAAAGCCACAGAGGAAAAATGTGACTCACAGTGTTGTATTCTACAAGTTAAAGCTCGGATCTTTGTTAGGCGAAAAACAAAACAGTGGTTTTTATCAATATGAAATCTGCAGGGCGTCTTAACACAATGAATGTATAGATGTAATCGAAGAGTTTGAATTAAATTTAATAACCAAGTTAAATAACCACTCCAAAGGAAGAATTGAAAAAATGTACCAAAAAATAATTAACAGTTTTGTTGGATGTATGAAAAAACGAACTGAAGATATTTACAATATGAAATTAAGCTGTATACAATAATCTTATTTCCATAAATATAGACATTTTTTACTTTTCCGTCCAAAAACCTTGATGTCCTTATAACTGTCAAACACCTGTATCTTTCCAATTGTTAATTAATTAACATTAGTCTAAAATTAATTGTAAATTGCACCTTAATAAGTGTCTGATATGAACCCACCTAATCACCATTCTATTGAACTGGGATGTAGCTTAAGCGACGGCTATCAGTTTGTCTGACACTGACATCCTTCGAACTTTTGTAAAACGTTATATTAAAAGACTATTTATAAAGAATTTAAGTTATAGTGTTAAAAAATTTAATATTCACAAATTTTTAAGACTTTTTAGAATTAATTTTCTTCCAATTAAAATCCAAAACTATTTGACATCAGGTAAAATGTGGCTTTATTTAAGAAACAAAAAAAACCAAAACACTAGTGAAACATGAAACGAATCAGTCTACAAAAACCAAAAACTACACATCACGTGAACGACACAAAATATAAAATAACACAAGTCGACTGTCAAACCGATTTTTTTCTCATGTGGTATTATATTTTTGTCAACTACACATGTATGTAAATATAAAATTACTACACCTACAACACTCTGTGGCCAGAGTACAATAAGCTGCGCTGATGTTCGTAGCTACTAAAAATAATTGGTCTAGAACCAACTTTTGTTAAGTTGTTCCAATTGTCTCAGAATGACTTATGTCCATCTGTGTGGCCATGTAAGCATGTAACCGAACTACAGTTGAAGTATAAAAATATTTGTATGAAATTTCTTACAAAAACTTTGAACGCTAATCCAGTTATGGAAAATCGCAGCATGTTCAAACTTAGCTAGCTAATTAGCACACAAAATAGTCTGAGAGATTTTTTTTAGCTGACGCGACTCCTCATCCAAATTATCCAGTTTGGGTGCGCTAGCTGGTATGATATTATTTTCGGATTGTACATAGTCTTTAAATCTTGTTTGGATTTGAGATTTTTTCCATAACTCATAATATGGGTATGATATTGCCGGCCTCCACCGACTATAACTATTTTGAGTATTTGTTTAACATAAAAAAAATCGGTTTAAAAAAAAACGTACTAAAATGACAACATTAACCCATATAAGGTATAAAGAAACCAAAGTAAATTATAATTAATGGAACAGTTGCGGCGACTTAATGACGTACTGGGTGAGGGTATTAATGAAAAATACGTTATATGAAAAATAAGCGTAAATCAAATTTGAGGGAAATATTTTGTAGTCGAAACATATGTCAGAATTCATATCGGGTGTGATTGTAGGTAAAAAAAAATGGTCCGAGTTAAGAAACAAAAGTTATCAAGAGTTCCTAAATATACCTTCATCCGTTTTTAAATCATATTTCGTGATATTACTAAATCCTATTCAAACCGCAAAAGATATACATAATGCTCCAATGTATCAAACTGATGATTTTTTGGATGATAAAATTACGAAATACGCGCAAAGGCCAAACCGGATTAGCACCAGTAGAAAATAGAATCCCGTATGAATTTCTTAAAAACCCACCGAATGAATTAAAACATGATCTAAAAGATGCGTTTAACACTTTATTCAACTATATGCAAGTCGATAAATTATTTGTTACCAGTGTTGTATTTCCAATATATAAAAAAGGGGATACAAAAGAACCAAGTAACTACAGAGTAATATTCTTTATGAATATTATTGATGGGTGTTAAAACGGAAAGATTATATAACTGGATATACAAACACAAGATACTTTCCGAATATCAAGCTGGTTTCAAGAACAAATGTTCCACAGTTGATAATATTTATAACTTAATAATAGTACACTTAAAGTTCAATGAGAGAAAAAAAGTATATGCTTTTTTTGTGGAATTTAAAGCGGTATTTGACACGGCTGCAAGGAAATCACTAATATTCAAGTTACATGCAATAGGGGTGTCCACTAAAATGCTGCGGTTTATTGAAAACGTTTATAGAAATACGTATTCTACTTCTTGTAACGGAATTTTCGGAAAAATTCGAGACCATATCAGAAGTAAAACAAGGTTGCTTGTTGGCTCCACTACTCTTTTCCCTCTATATAAATGATCAGCATGAACAGTTAAGTGGTAGTTTTTGTGTCGGAAATTTAACATAATGCATGAAACTCATAGACGACTGCGGTTACACGACTACAGCCTGTCCAGAATAAAATATACACGTTTATATGAAAACGATTATTTTGACACCAACACAGCTACACGGTTAGGCCGAGGCCACGCAATGAGTGGCAAAGCGGCAAGCTGCAGAGCGGTGAGCGGCAGAGCGGCGAGTTTGAGCGGCAAGTGGCTTAATAATGAGCGTAATTTCTGAGCGGTTAGTTGTCAAAATGCCATTGTCAATGTTATTATTTATTATTTATTGTTGTTGTTTGTAGACCAATTTAATAACACAGCTTTGGCACAACACATGATAGATAAAAACCGCACAGCTGACCTTACAACAACAAAAATATTAGATAAAGAAACTAAACTAAATAAACGATTGACTTTAAAAAGTAAACAAAAAAGGAGATTTTGACAACATAAGGGCGGCTTACAAAGCCTTATTAGAACCTTAGAATTGACGTAGATAAATAGTTTAAGGTAAAATATCTTTAAATGTGTAAATTTCTGTAGTTTTACTTATTGTATATTTGTATTATAATATAAAAAATTAGCCCTGAAGATGTCAACAACTGTTTGACGAAACGTTGGCGGAAAATATAAAACTGTGTTTTAATAAACTACGACCAAGCAGCTTATATAAAAAAATACTAAAAAATTTATTATTTATATAAAAAATTTTTATAATAAAAGCAAAATATTTTCACTATTTTATGATTTTTATTTATGTATGACTACATTTCAACCGTTTTAACTTTTTATCGATTGAAAAACAACACAAAAATGGTTGTCGTTTACTGAATACCAAAAACGAAAATTTTTTTGTTTTCTTTTTCTAACGATTCGGTTATCGTTAAAAAGAAGCTACTGAATCGCGCTACAGATTGACAAAACAAAGAAAAGCCATTTTTTTGCCATTTTTATTCTTTGCCGCTCAGAAAACAGCTAAAAATTAGAACAAGTTCTATTCCTGAGCGGCGCCGCTTATACGCTCAGAAATGCCGCTCACATGCCGCTAATTGTGTGGCCACTTCAGTAGTACTTCATATGTTTTAATTTTGTTTCGCTCATCGCTCTGCCGCACGCCGCTTTGCCGCTCATTGCGTGGCCTCGGCCTTACACGACAACTTTTGTCGCTGTAGTTAAATAAATTTAATTATTTATTTTTACTTAATAATAATGCATTAAGATAAGTAATTGTATATTTAAGTCAGTTTATATGGAATCAGGAATGTTTTTCTAAATATTTTAATAAAGCAAAACATATAATTGGCACTACTGAATTAAAAATGCATTTGTATAAAAACAGCTGTTTATATTGTCGGCATATGTTGCTGTAGTTTTCAAAAAAATTAAGTAGCTGACTACACGACTACAATTGCACTTGACTACAGTTGAAGATTGATGATGTTAAAGTGCTACAGAGGATTAACAATTTAGAAGACTATTGCAGTTACTGGAATCTGCAGGTGAATGTATTAAAATCAGAGATTATGGTGTTCAAAATGGTGGAAGGGAAGCTAAAAACGAAAAATGGACTTATGGCGGAAATGAAATTGAAAAAGTAATTGATTATAATTATCTTGGCATGATAAACCCACCAAAATGTGTATTTCAAAGCATGTTGAAGAAATTGTATATATGTATATGACATGGAGTAACTTAACTTTCAATCGAAAAATCACCTTTTTAATACAGTGTATTCCCCCATCCAATCATATGACGCACAAATCTGGAATCATTCAACTTGGAAGAGGTAGATAGTTTAAAAAGATTTTTCTTAAAAAGAATATTAACATTACCAAAATTTACACCAAACTGCGCCCTTATTTTAGAGTCAGGTATGGAAAATAGTCAGTCATCTTTTTATACTGAACTACATTTAAATTATATTAAACACACTATATTAAGATTATTACATTCATTGGGTGAAGCGCCTGAATGCCTGAAGCCTGGAATATAATATGCGATGGTCACAAAATGACTGTAAATGAGTAGAACAGTAAAAGCAAAATATCATCGGATGAGAATTAAAAGAATAAATCGATCAGAAAGTTTTTATATGAAAGTTTTTATTAGATTATTCGAAGGCATTCGATACTGTGAATCGATACTGTGAACTTTTTTGTTTCTCTACTAGCAAATCGACAACAATACATTCAGGCCAATAATAAAATGTCAAATTGCTTCCGGTAAAAAAGAGCGTCCCGCAAGATTCGATTCTAGGACAGCTTCCTTTTACTATATATATCTATAATATTAATAGGCCAGGCGATTTCTTGTGACCGATGTTTTGTTCTACCATTTTATCCCGATTTTGACCAAGCATATATAATTTGAAAGGTATTTCTTTTTAGCCGTTTTGCAGATTTACAGATTTTTGAATTTTTTCCTTTATTTTGACACATAAAATTATACATATGCTATGTGTATTTTATTAAATTTGTTATTGTGTTTGTTAATGAGTTTTTTTATCTTCATTCACAATAATAATAAACCATAAAAGTGTACGTTTGTGAATTGGCTAAGTTGAAAAATAAAGCTGCCTAGAAATTGCACTCGAATTTCGGGCGCTGGAATCTGCTATATAAATAATTTGCCTAGGCAACTTTCGTATTGCAAAGTTCATATGTATGCTAATGATGTGCAGCTTTGCGTTTGTTATCGTTTCGACGAGCTAAATAACTGTGTTGCGAACCTAAATGTGCCTTTCAATTTTTTTCACATATACAAATTCACTGAGATCGTTTACTTTTGATGGCTCCTGAAACTTAAAACATATTATTTATAGGGTTTCCACTTTTCGCCCATGTAATTTTTTACAAACTACCGCCGCAATCTATATGTCAGGTCGGGTTGTTCTGGGATCGTCCTTGTACAATACATATATGTTTAACAACAACAAAAATTAATATAAATAATATTCACCTCTTTAAAATAGTGTTTAGTAGATTTATCGTATATTATTTAAATATGTATTACTAAACCTTAGACTAATTTTTTCTCTATTAAATTGTATTTTGAAAATGTACAAAATTAAGTATTTACGTTTAATTAAACCTCTTTATATTTAAGGAATAATAAAAATTTCTTTTTTCATATATATTTTAGCAAAAGCAGGGAATGAACCCAGAAACCCTGGCATTTGAAAGTCCGAACATATTTATCGCATCACAACTAATCTTTTTAGCTTATAAGAAATTTATCTTTAAGACAAAACAGCGATAATGTTCAACTCGTGGTGGTTTTCATGACATATGTATTAGACACATTCTGATCGGATGATTGTAAAATAGGTGTAACGTGGTTAAAATGGCTGACCAAGCGCCCTTGATGCCCTCAATTAGTTCCGCTTTGGTGGAATCTTGTTTTCCAGACTCTAAACATTACTAACTAATCAGCTTCACACGTTTTCTATTATATTGATCTCGGCTGAATAAGGCGGCGAAAGAATTAAACTAACATTTTGACTTTCAATCCATGAGTTAACTTCCCGAGAAGTGTAGAGCGGAGCATTGTTGTGTTGAAAATGCCATGGCAAATACCAAGCAAATTTTCAAAATGAAGAAAAGCAGCTTGAAGTAAATTTTTGTAAGTGTTTGCATAGGTATTTGCTATCAAAAACTGTAACAAGCACGTAACATAGAAGAGCAAGGAAGTAATGATTGTGTCAATTTGGACCGTCCAAATTCAATTTCTTATGATCTGAAAAGACAATGCGGATTCCATAAAATTTCGTGTTATGTGGAGTATTTTCTTAAATTTTAGTCCTTTACATCTGGAGCACTCTTTTGGCTATCTTACGCTTTAACGTTAACATTTGTCCTGATCTTTGGGGTCGTGTCATAAGTGTTTGATGGTTCTCTCAAAATAACTTTCTTATCAGCATTAGACAGTACTTACTGTTACCGCCTTTATCATATTTACCATATCCAGACTTATTGCATAAAAATTCGTAAATAACCTTACGCCTTCTACCGATTTGTTCCCGATATTTCACCTATGGACAGCTTTGAAGCTTTGTAAGTTTCAATTTTTGATTTCTTTTCCACAGACAGCGATTTAATTCCAATAGACCACTTGAGCAGCAGAAAAAATTGGTTGTCATACGCGTTAAAGAAAAACTAAAAAGATGGGGATCTTTCCGAGAAAAAAATATTTAAATATTATATATTTATATGATATTTTTTTGGAGTATCTTTACAGTTCCGGACGTAACTCCTCATATATTTGATCAAGGAGCTCCAAATTCAATACAAACCTGCTCAAATATTTCGTGAGTTAACATGATTTCAACAGACAGACCGACAGGTGGACAAACGTTCATCGATTTATCGACCCGATTTATCAACTAATTTTTTCACAGTAGTGTGGAGGCTACAAAACAAGATAGAAAATTATAATCATAAGTTTCGCGATATGATCTTAGACTCAACTATCCTGAGATCATAATTGAATATAAAGAATATGGAAAACAACATTTTGAGTGGCGTTGTGAAAAAGCTCATATCGGATTATATTTTGATGTGGGGCTTAATGGCCAGTAATTTTTCTCAAATCAGACGTAAACCAAATTTGAGAAAATCTATGCAATATTTTTTTTTTGATAGATTTAAATGACTATGACTAGAAATGGTCCACATATTTTATTTTTGTACTACTGATTACTGGGTGTAATAAACACACATAAACTAAAATTTTTTATTACAAGGTATACAGACAGACAGACGGACGGACATAGATAAATCGCCTCAGGTAGAGATTCAGTGTCGATCATTATAATAGAAGTTGCTAGTTACAAACAACAGCACAAACTCATTAACCCTGACCACAAAGTTGTATAGGGGTAGGGTGTTCATAGGCAAAATGAAATATTATATCCATTACTTAGTATGTAGTGTATGGATGAGTTGTTTTTGAAACAATGTTGCCTTACAAATGGCACATGTTAAATAATTTTAAATTTAATAAAAAGAAATTGATACCATGGCATGGCATTGTTTAATATTTTTTTCTTTTAAATTTTATTATAACAATTGTTTGTTTTATTTCTCTATTGTTCTGAATGGATTTTTTTTAATGAATATTGTATACTTGACAATTTTTTTTGTTTTTGCTATTGGTTTTGTGAATTATCCACAGATGTCATATCTAACACTTGAGTTTTTCTTACTTATTGGCATTTTAATTAATTTGCAACATTCATTAATAAATGCTTTCTTTATGCTGTCAGCATTATTTCGAGTATTGAAAGATGTTACACCAATTAATAGGCACTTAGAGTTCTGTAATTATTTATTGGTTAAACAGTTCGTTAGTTTTCAACGAAATGAGTTTAAATTAGAGTCTTTGTCAGCACTAATTCATTACGGTATAATTTTGATGCAATAAATAGAATGTGACTATTTTCTGCATTGATTTTGTACTCGTATAAAATTTAAAATAATTTAATTGTTTATTGTTAAAAATTTTCTAGTGAAAAATTGAAAAACCGTTGTCTTGAGTTACAAAACATTTATTTTGATAGATATCCCACTCCCATCCCACTAAGCGACCAAAAAACTCTTAAAGGAAAAATCCTAAGCTTTCTTATGAAAAAAAATGCCCTTTTTGAAAAAAAAGGCAAAAAATGCTTTAATTTAGCAAAAAAAAAAGTCTAAAAAATTTTTTTTTTAAAGTACTTTTTCCGAAATATTGAAGAAACTCTAAACTCTTTGGGAGAAAATTTTCTAAGAACAATATGTAATAATTTACATGGATGAGAAAAAACACCTGTTTGACCAAAATGTCAAATTTTGATCCCCTCTAACTCAGAGAGATCTGAACCGATCTTATTGAAAAATTGTGTCTAAACTACTATCCAATAAGACTAACCTTGGTGCAAATTTCATCCCGATCGGAAGACATCGGTTTCAAAAGTTGGTGCATAGATTTAAGCTACACAGTTTTAGAAATTCGCTACGGCTAAAAAGATTGTAGCTATTTTCCAATTAGTTTTTGAGATATTCGTAAACTATTTTTTCCCATTTCGCCACACCTAATATTTACAATTTCTAACAAAACTATGAAGATGATGAAGATAAAACGAAAGTGACGATTTTAAGTAGTGATGAACGCGTTTTAGACATTTTGTAAACTTTAAGACTTTTTTCCCGTGGGATACGAGTTGCGAGTGTATTTTTTTTCAGTTTTTGTGACTTATAATGATATTTAATAAAAAGAGCAATATAATTTATATGGCCTAGGATGTTTTTCCAGTAAAAAAAAATTTTTGGAAGTGTCGATGTCAAATTGTCTATGATTAGCCCCATAGTTCGGTGGGAAATTCTAAATCAACGTAGCATGTATGTCATATGGGTTTTATGTGCATGCCTGTCTTGTTGACTTAACCACACGGTGCTCGAGTACTGGGATAGATATTATGCGTCCTGCCTACGCCCCGCCATAAGACGGTAACAAGCTGGAGTGATGTTTTGGCATATACTCCACACTTTGTTATTGTGTCGGGCCTAACTAAAACCCTGTTGCTTTAGAGGCAGCAACACCTGGGTGAATGCACCTCCACATCGATCTGTGATCTGCCCACGTTATGGGCACCACAGCCACTGCGAAACTCCCGGAAGAGCCTTTCCCAATGAGATCGTCTCGAAGATTCATCAAAGACTCCAACATTGACATTGCTTACCATGATACATTTTTTCTGACACCTCTCTTACGCTCTCTTGAATCGTCAAAAGACTTCTACTCATGCTACCATCCGACCTTCTTGCATCCGACTCATCTTACGACTTATCTTCAGCTCATGCCTCTGCCCAACAACGCATATACCAGCTCGGCTTATCCAAACAATGCATATACTAGCTCTTAACTCCACTACAACTCCCTACTAGTCACACACAGCAATCTGCTCTGTACATCAGATTCGAGAGCCTCTAATGCCACGCTCGTGAAGTGATCCATCAATACCAGTTTTGCTTTGTATCACATATATTAAAGGGATGTGAGCAAACATTTCATCTGGATGGATGTTTCACGATCCACCAGCCGGCCGTCATTCCCATGTATCATGGTTCGCTTTGTCTCCGTGGGGAGTCGAAGAGTCCTCTTCTCAGGGCAATTCGATCTCCCCGCAGTACCAAATTTAGTGCATTTTAGTAAGGCTTCGTTACCAATTGGCCAAATTTAGTAACTGCCAAAAAGGATTGCACTGGCACACATCATCGACCTTAACCTTTAGCCGCTAAGAATCATCACCAAAATTAACTGGCTTTGCCTAGCGTTGCCCAGGAGCACCACGAGGAGGTAGGTTATAGCTCGTTGTATCACGTCTTTGGCAAGCCAGTACCTGATGAGTACAACTTTTGCTCCCCATGTAGCTATGGTCGGACTAAGAGAAAGACCAGTGCTGAATTCAGCTGTCCCGAATACTTGATACCCTCCACTCGTATTCAATACGCAATATTATAGCCAAGGTTTCATCACTAAGCAAAAAAGCAAGATTTAAAATTATAACGGCAAGATTTTTTAAAATGTAAATACATTTAATTACATATATTTAATTTTTTTGTTTATCAGCAATGCATACACATTTTTTGTTGTTGTTGTTGTTCACATGTACAAAAGACATTATCAAAATCATAAATGTATATGCAAAAGTTTCTGTTACGTCTAAACATTTTTCAGTATATTTTGTTTTTTACAAGAAATTTTATCGGAGTATATTTACATTTACATACGTTATTCCTCATTTATTTGGCTCAGAATCTTCGAGTTCAATACCAAGCTACTGCGGATGAACATTTTAAGGCTATCAGTGTAACCCACTCGAACTATTGCGGACGTGAGAATGTTTCAACAGACAGACAGATAGACATACTGGCAGAAGGATAATGACTGCTCCTTTTATAAGGGAAGTAAATATTTAAGAAAGTAAGGCCAGCAAAGATTATCAATGTCTTAAAAAACTATGTATACAGAACAGGGTACGAATCAAATATTTAATATTTCTTTTAACATTTCTATTTAACAGTTCGTCTGTAACACTTTGGAGTCAGCAGGACAGCGAAAATGAATGAAAATTTGTATATTGTTTGTTTGTGTATTGTATAGATCTATAATATGTATGTGTTTAACGTTTAAACATCCACTCATGTTTTTCAATGTGTATGTTAAGTAACCATTAAGCTGGGTATGTTCCACGCATATTTTTTAAGTAACCATTGTTACAATGTTTTCGGGGCACCGAAGTACCATAGTTTGTCGCATCGACATCTTCGGTTTTTTTACTTGACTCATTCCCTTTTTTTTATCGTCCCAGGTGACATGACCGAAAGCGGAATCTGCAACTCATCAATCGGTCTTGAATAACCTACATCTTCATCAACATCTTACATCCCTTGCGTCTTCATACCTTTTATTAACCTATATTTTGGCACAGTTAGTAAATACAAATATACCAGTGGTGTTATAAATAAATTTTGGTTAATATAAAATAAAATCTCCATGACCTCACATGCATTCGTATGTATTTATGCAAAGTCGAACTATCCCTATAAGTTAGTTTTTCATGGTGCTTCGAACCGGATCATGAATAACTAACTAATTGAACATTTATAGGCTTTTTTCCAGCCGCGTTAAAGCTCTTAAAGCGCCATGCAGAATGCGTCGAGGACTGGAGGTTGTGTTGGTGGTTGTACACACATCGGCTGACGAGCATTCGTGACTGGAATGAGACCGTGCCAAACAATTGCCGCAACATCCATGTTGGCACACGACTCGCCTACGCCCTTCGATACTCATGGCTAAAAATCGTTTGCAGTAGCGTAGAGAGTGGAAACGTCTACATACAAGACATTGATGGAGAACTGGGTTTCTTGGTGCTCTGCGGAGTTAAATAAATATTAGTAAGAGAAACAAATAATTTGTGATAAAGCGAATATGGTATGTGAAGTTAACAATGGTAGGGGAAATGTCTAAAAGTTGAGTATAGGAATTTTAAGTGGATGACTATTGAACATTTATGTCAATGGAGAGAACACAAAGTTTGACAATGGCTCGAGTGATAACAGCTAACAGTTCCGTGGGATCGTCCGTCATTGGCGAAAGAGGTCAAGAATTTCATACGGACTCGATTCGGCTCAAAAGGGTTGTGAACTCCTGGAAGGTGAACTTCTGATTTTGAGCCACTTTCCTAAAATGAGCCTTAAAGGATTTTACTCCGGCCTCCCATATGCCGCCCGCATGAGGGGCATTAGGGGGTATAAAGGACCACTGAAAACCGTGAGAGACGTATTTTTCGGCTATATCCTTCGAGGCAGATTCGAGAAACTCCTGGAACTCATGGGAGAGAGCATGGTCAGCACCGACGAAATTGGTTCCAGACATCAATTTTTTAGGTAATCCACGGCAGGCAACAAATCTAGTGAAAGTGGCTTGAGCATAGTTCGAGATGTAGAGCTTTAGTGCTAAAACACACGAACAAGCATACATTACTTTTGTGATACGGAGCATTTCGGAGCATAGAAGTTTTGGTTGCGAATGGGCCGGCAAAGTCTAGGCGAAGGGCAGCCATCATTTGAGATTGCATCTTTTGTTTATAAATAACGAACACTTTGCAGCATTTGATGAATTTTGTGATGACAGGTTTTAACCTTGAGATATAATACTCATTCCAGACAGCTCTTAGCATGAGGAGATTATGCATAAATGAAACCAAAAGCTCGCAATATTTTGTTTTCAACGGAATTATAATAGGGTGATGCTTATTATACGAAATATCAGAGTTAGAAATTCTGCCATTGGCTCTGATAAATCCATTATTATCCAAAAAAGGGCTTAGGGGGTACATAAAACTCTCTTTTGATATCGTCTTCGAGTTTTGCAAAGATGCATATTCTTTGGGAAAGTATCCCTTTTGTGTGAGGGAAATTAAACGATTTTTCACCTTGATAAATTCATTGTGACCAATTGAAAGGGAATCGAAATCGATTTTGGGGTTGAAGTTTTAGAGATTTTTGAGAAAAATCGAAAAATATACGCGATGACTTGAATTGCTCTGTCCCATTTTGAGAAGCGGTCTAAAATATCACCTTCTTCTATTAATGTGTGGAAAACTTCAATATTCTTTGCCTCGGGTGCATTTTCGTAAGCAACTTGGAACCTTTCTGGTGAATCAGAAAACGCGGAAGAATTGGTAGAAATTGTTCGTGCTTCAAAAAAAATTGATCATGAGAGGTACAACACCCATGTTTACGCAGTTGTTTCCGATAATGTAGCAAATATGGTCCGGATCGGAAAATTAGTTGATATATGGCATAGCAACTGCAGCGCACATGTTGCTAATTTGATAGCAAAAGACCTGCTAAACCAAACAACAATCTCAAATTTAACGGCGCACAGTGGTCAATTTCGCGAGATAGCGGTCAAAACTCTATAACTTTTGACCGGATTGGTATTTTTTTACCCAATTTGTTTTGTTCAATAGGAGGGACTTTAAGCTTCAATTTGCGTGTTCAAACGTAAAAATCGACTGACAGGAATGGAAGTAATTTGGAGTTAAAAATGCATTTTAATTTTTTGTTGAGTTTCCATGTAAAAGTTGAATATTTTGACATTTAAAATAAGTATTTTTTTTATAATTTCTTATTTTCTTCAATCGTATTTTACAACCAATACTTATTTATTATTCCTAAACTTAATTTTGGTCAGAAAATGCCAACATTTGGCCCCTGACATTTATTTAGTCTCAATATTCACAGGGGCCAAAGGTTGGTTTTTTTTGGAAGAAAGCTAATTCTTGTGAGGATTAAACTGAAAAATAACACTGAAATTCCCAACAATATCAATACCATTTGGATATATTATATACAGAACACAACATCGATAAAATTTTAAGTAAACTTTTACTATTGATTTAAAGTGCACATATATTTTATTTAAATGTATTAATAAAAATTTATACTAAAATTAGAAACAAATTATAATCTTTAAACTAGTATTAATTAAACAATATTAGTAAAATTTTCTTCCAAATAGTTGTTTAGCTTCTTCATCTAACTCTAATGAGGTTGATTTCCATTTTTGTCAAATACTGGACATATATGGGTCTGATGTGCACAACAAAATATTAATAGGATCTTTATTAGTACAATATCTGGAAATTTTTCTTGTATTATGCTCGCGAAAGAATCTGTAGTCTTTGTTCCTTTTTTCTTGGGTTTCTTCTGAGAGATCTCCAATTGGAAGCATATTGTGCTGAATTATTTGTTCCCCATGGAACAAAATTTTGTGAACTGTGGTTGACATATGTCTCCAAGAATATTTTTGGTTATAAAGGGTTGCTGTCTCATTAGCATACTGACCAAATTTTTTTGCATCTATGTTTTTGCTACATGCTATAACTTGTAATATGATTTGGAATCGTCGTATTAAATCATAATCTACTCCAGTTATAGAAGCTGCAGTTTCTGAATCGGAAAAAAATCTCCTTGCTGTGTTTCCATCATTAGAATTTCCTTCTCCTTGCTTTGGCTGGTCAATTATAAGGCCTATCTCACGGTATTTTTCTTGAATATCTTTTTTTTTGCTTTCTTTTTTCCAAATTTTCTTTGTTGTTTCTCACTGTTTCGCCTAACGGGCCAAATTCCAAATCGTATCCCAATTTAAGAATATGCTCCATAAAACGAATTCTAGCATGAAGAGGTGACATTCCAAATTCATATGCTTCATTAAAACTATCGTCTTGTGTTGGTGGTTGGCTCAATTGACATGATGTTTTTTGGCATATGGTGCAGCTTGACGATGACTTTGTTTTGGTTAAAGCTTGTGCAACTTTTCCATCAATCATTGTGAGACCCATTTTAAAATTTACTTCAATGTCTTGGACATCAAATTTAAATGTTACTGGTTGAAGTTCTTTAATTTGATCATTTATTTTTCGAACTTCTTCATCTATGACATCTTGAGTCTCCTTTTTGTAAGCAAACTTTATTGGTCTACAAAATTTTGTTGACGAGGGAATTTCATTCTTCCATACATCTATCTCTGCAGCTCTACTAGTTGACGGCTCTGAACCAATATAAGTTTTTGTTAAACGTAATGGAACGAAAGAAATCATGAATAAATTGGCATCTAATGAATTTTCCGCATTACATTGTTTGTATTGTTTCTGGCCAGAGGCCCCATCACATCCCCATTTAGAAATTAAAGTCATGCTGCAATTTTTAAACTTCTTTAAATAGTCAGCATCAAATGTCTTTAATAATCGTTCTGCAGTGTGTTCAAGAAGATCCTGCAATTTTATTTCTGCTGAACTTGAAGTTACACTAATAGCAGTTGGTGAAGGTAAGCAATCTTTTTTGGCAGAAACTATATCTCGATATGATGGAAAAATTTCACAATTTTTTTCATTGGTTCGCTTCCGCAATTCTGTATATTGGTTTTTAGTCATTTTCAAATCCAAAAATAGTGCAAATGCTTCTTCTGGAGTAAATTTATTTTCTTCAGTTGGTGTCGGCATACTTTCTAAAATCCTTTTTGTGCGTCTGGGGCTTGCTTCCATTATTTTTTCAATGATAGCAATTTTACCCTTTTTAGTTTTCGATGGTTGAATTTGATGCAGAAATGAATCCTTTATGATGCTACAAGAAACTTCTTCATTGATATGTTTAAGCTTGCGTCTTCGTGATCTTTCACTACAATTATCAATTGGCTTTGCTGGTCGACCACCTTTTCCAGTTTCCGTGGTAGTTACTGATGGCTTTTTAAAAATAAGTTTATTTCTTAGCCATTCTTGGTTGCGTGAGTAAAACAATTTCTTGTTTCTGGAACATTGATTGTACCGTTTTCTTAAAGTATTTAAAAAGTTTTTTATTTTTAAGTTATGAATTTTAATTTCTTGTTTGTCGCATATTTTGAAGAATGGATTATTCATTATATGTAAAATAATGTCGTTTTCATCTTTCCGTTCAAAATATATATCAGATAGAACACTATAACTGAATTTAGCCATTGTTTAAACAATAGTGAAGAAAAAAAATGAATGCATGGAATAATATACTATTGCTCGAAGTTTCAACATGATCTTTTTTACCTCTTTGAAACATAATATAACTGGTAAAACCAACAGTTATTTCCATGGGTTTTAGTTAACACGTACTGGCAATAATATAAAAGGTACTTGGTTTTACCAGTTATTTCCATTGGTTTTAAATTTATTTGCAATTTTCACGTATTTAAGTTGTGTAATATTAGATGGCAATAAAATCTTTTTTTACCTTTTCCAAATGAATTGCCAGATACCACATAATTTGAGAGTTCTATTGTCATTTTTGTCAAAATTTTGATACACCCTTCTATGTGGACTAGCTCCAAATATGGGCCAACTTCTCCTAATTTCAACAGAATTATTTTTTGGGTCAATAAGAACTCTTGTACAAAATTTCATCAAAATATATGCATAATAGCCACTTTCACATACAAATAACTTCTCAAAAAATATGACGTGCATTTGTACCGAATATCTTACCTTGGGTCAGAAAAATTGCTGTAGCTCAAAAAGTGCAGTCCCGATGCATGGACATGTATATATAGGAATGTAGGGGAGAGTTAGGACTACAAAATAGTAAATTTGTATTTTGACTCAGCTTGACTCACAGGAGTTGTGCTCTATGAAGTAGGAAATTTCCGAGAAATTTGACCTTTTTTAAAAAAAAAATTTGAATTGTTCTGAAAACAGTAGAGCTTCAATTTTTTTACCAGTAATAGGAAATAAGTTAAGTTACAACACAAAATTTATTTCGTCCAAAAATCTTGAAAAACAAAAAAAGTTATGATCATTTAAACTTTAAAAATTAACTAAAAATATCATAAATTTACTAAATTCTGAAAAAGCCCATTTTGGACCACCCTGTTCTCAGTGAAATAGTTGAAATAGAGTTCTAATTTTTTGGCTCCCGAGGTTTACTACTGTCTACTTTCATACGAGTCTAATAAGTTTAAAATCGGAGAACAAAAACCAAATGGAGTTTTGGCCGCTATCTCAAAATATTGACCACAGTGCGGCGGTACTCAAAGAATTTAGACATGCTGATTTAGAGCAAGCGATTTTAGAGCAAGGTGGAACCAAAATAAAACTGTCTGCAGAAACCCGCTGGTGCTCGTATCGGGACTGCTGCTTATGTTTAAAAATAAATTTGAAATTCATGCGCCAACTCATTATAGAGTCTAACAATATCAAGACAAATGTCAAAAATTTATTATTTAATGATGAATTTATGGATAATGTCAATAAATTAATTACCTTGCTCGATCCAGTATCTATCCTGTTGAACAAAGTGCAATCGAGAGATTGTACTTTAGCAGAATCTACAAATTTATGGTTGTCCCTAGATGGAAAAGATGATTCACAAGTGCAAAACAAAATTACACATAGAACAAATCAAGTACTGAATAAATATGCCATAACTGCATTTTATTTAAATCCTTATTACGACCAAAGCAAGTTAAATTCCGACTGAACTTATACCAATTTATCAATTAATCAAAAAATGTTTAGTCTTCAAACACCGAAAATGAAGCGGAAATTGAATTGGGATTATTTAAAACAAGTAAGAAAAGTATGGTCGTTCCAGACCGACTGGTGATACCCTATACCATGCGTTTAGAGAATCGGTCTTAGGTCCAACTCATTGGCTATAAAAAATAAGCATAACCCAAATCTGAGTTGATAGGATTTATTTTTTGACTGCTGATTGTAATATTCTGTGGATGTAATAAGCACATACAAGCCCATTTTGAACGAGATTTATAATATAATTTGGTGCTTTAAGTCGATCTTATAGGGGTCATTTATATGGGGACTAGGTCTGAACATTCACCGATTTTCACCAAATTTCAACAGCATGCGTTGCATTCATATTTGTGACCTGTAGTAAGATTTCAAGGTTTACATGGACAGATAGATGGACAGACGACGGACAGACAGACAGGCGGACATCGCTAAATCGACCCAGAAAGTGATTCTGTGTCGATTGGTATAATAAGTGATGGGTTTAATCAAATAATTTTGGTAGTTGCAAACACCAGCATAAATAGCTTTATAATAATGTCTTTAATGATTTTTTCGCTTTTGTTTAAGCCATTCTTTTAAACAGTGAATTCCACTCGGTTTTTGTTATACATACACCAAAGGGTTTGTGATAGTATTCTTCCACGATAAGTGTGCTACAAGTATCAAGCGAATGATTTTATGAAAGTTATATTTTCCATAATTTTTTTAAAATCGATTATTGCCAAAATTTTAATTGTATGGCTTATGAAGTTTTTAAAATAAGCCCTTCAATAAATGTTTTTTTTTTTCGAATGACACCAAGAAGCCATTTTGAGAAGCTACAGCTTTTGTCATTCGGTCACTCTACTATCTACCGCTCTTTGGAAATCATGAAAATTTAAATAATTTTGTAAAACATTTAATTGCAAGTTTAAAAAATTTTAAATTTTTATTTAACAATCTACTTATAGGAGTGCCAACAACATTTCATTGTTTCAAAAACCCTGTTGGTGTTCTTCCGTTTGGTTTTTTTTATTCCAGGAGTTTGGATTGTTTTTAATTACAACAATGAGTGGAAAAAGTACCACAGAAAAATAGGAAATAATTTGCGAGTTTAAATACTCGTTGCATGTTGATGATGATGATGTGATTGATAATGAACTCTTATATTGCTGCTGGTGTTGAAATTAACAAAAACAAAATATTTTTTGTAATTAAACTGAAAATCCATTGAAAACACCACAATTTTTTTTTTTACAAACAAAGATACCTACCATATCTTGAAACGCATCAAGAAAAAAATTGCTTGCACCCAAAAAAAAAAAAAAAGAAGTGAAAAATAAGTAGTAGAATGCAAAATAATTTCTCCCAAATAAAAAAATTGTGTATTTTCTAAAAGGAAAAACTGTTGGAAGAAAGAAGAAGAAAAAAAGAATATAATACAGTAGAATTTGCACGGCAAGTGGAAATTTTTTGAAGCATAAATCCCCTCTTCACGTAAAATAAAGCATGGAGTTTATTTTATTTCTGTTATGTATTCTCATCAGAAGAAACGAATAAATGAATGCCAGGATGAATGAAAGAATAAATGAATGTATGGATAGATAGATATATATTCGTATTCGTACTCGTATAACAAAGTAGAATTCAGTATGGTTGAATAAATGGATGGATGGATGGTTTGAAATTGTATGAATGGTTAGACTACTGGTTGGTTGATTGTATAAGATGCACTTCTATAGAACAAAAACAACCACAAAACCTTGGTTGTTTTATACCTCTTCTTGTTTTTAATTCACTTTTTTGTTTCTGAAGTCTGTTGCAATTTCAATGGGAGTCTAAAAAAAACACGTTGTAGAATTTTAATTTGTAAAGGAGCATTTGGTTTAATCTTAAGCAACATCAGATTATTCGGTTAGCGATATTTAGAACCTCATTTATATAGAGATGTCAAACATTGTAATCAAAATTGTAGTTAGATAAATTTTAAAAAGTATTTAGGGTTTTAACTGATATTTGTAAATACTAGAAATACTTGATGTAGGCGATTTTGCCTTACAAATCCACTCACAAGGAATATCCTATCGGCTGTCAGTGTGTGTATTTCTGCAAGACTTGAAATTGTTAAACTAAAGTTCATAAATAGAAAGTTGTTCAAATTGTTTTATTTATGCACACATTATTTCCCTCCATTGATTTATATATAGAAAAAATCGAAAAATTGTCATGAAAATACGACCAATCTTTTTGAATTCCGTTTGGGGCGGATTTGATTCACTTATAAGTTTATTTACATTTCTCCTTGGAATCATTGGGATGAAGCGAAACCCAAAATTGTCGCAAAGTTTGAATTTCACAAATTTGCTTACATAAACTTAAAAATTTTCTTCTTTGGCCACATGTGCTAGTACATACTTCGATATATCATCTTAATATATCGCACCTGTACCTCTAAAGTGAGTCAACACAAAATTTTTCAATTTTCACTTTTTACAAGAAACCGATACACAGTGGTCATTTCTATCCACTGTAAAAATCTTACATCGATTTTTCTAGTCTTTCGTATAAAACTTGTTGTTTTTGATGATCACTGAAAATCGCAAAAACAACTACTGTTGATGCATATGTATTATTCGCAATTCCTTACAATGAAACAAGTGTTTTTCAATTTTATAGTAAATCTTAAAAAAAAAACGTTTTTTTGCCACTACTGAAAATTTGTAAATTTTGAGTTGACTCACTTTAGAGGTACAGGTGCAATATGTATCTTCAGACAACAAGAAACTATGACTATGAACTTATGTTTAAAAAATTTATAATTAAATGTAGTTCTTTTTGAAATACAGCAGAGTTCAGCTCTAGCGAACTTCGAAAAAATCAATGTTTTCAATAAAACTAAAAAAATTTATGTGATTTTTTTTGGTAGGATATGTTGCAAGATATGTTTAAAGCGCAATAGCATACAGTAGTGTTCAGAATATCCAGTAATCAACTGCACATTTTCTGAAGTGAAGTAAAAACTTCTGGTTTGCTGATACCAAGGTTCAGAAAATACACACGTGAAACACACAATGTTCTGTTCAAAAGCAGCCAACACATATCTTTATTTTCATATCAATTATGTGCGTTTCTAAATTTTCTACGGAGTCCAACACAATCATGACTGTGTTCGTTTTAATATTTCGTTATTTACACGAACATTTTTCTATCACGTAATTTTTGTTTGGATCACACATAAACCACACATATTCGAGTGTTGCTTTATTTGAAGTTCGTGTTCTGGTACGTATACTGAAAAAAAAAAAAACAGAACATGTACAATAAACAGGTTCGAGTTAAGTTATATTTTAAGTCGTGTTCTGGCTCGTGTACTAAGAAAAAACAGAACATGTACAATAAACAGGTTCGAGTTCAGTTATATTTTAAGTCGTGTTCTGGCTCGTGTACTAAGAAAAAATAGAACATGTACAATAAACAGGTCCGAGTTCAGCTATATTTTAAGTCATGTTCTGGCTCGTGTACTAAGAAAAAATAGAACATGTACAATAAACAGGTTCGAGTTCAGTTATATTTTAAATTCGTGTTCTGGCTCGTGTACTGCGAAAAATTGAAACATCAATTCGCGATCTGATACACCCCGATAAAAACGACGACAATTGTTTCAACCAAATTTATTAAAATTTTATTGACCCTTTTTTATGACTTACGTTGCAAATTGTTTACAAATGTCAAATATTTTAAAATTTTATTGGCCAATTTTTTGTGATTTACCTTGAAATTATTTACAATTGTTTTTATTGACTGGTTTTTATTTTAATAAAAGATGGTAATAATGTTTCAGTACACGTACCAGAACACGAACTTCAAAGTAACACTCGAATATGTGTGGTTTATGTGTGTGTGCTTCCTGATTTTCATTTTTTATCAAATTTGGTTGGTATATGTATGGTCATGATACGTCCATTTTTTACCTAGTCTACAACCCTTTCTCTAAACTCATGGTAGAGGATATAATTTGCTTACTTGTCATTTTCGAAATTCACAATAATAGGGTGATTTTTGAAAAAAAAAAATGTTAGAGGAGTAGTTTTATCCAGACAAATACCCTAAGTAATAATGTAGCTCATAGAATGGAAGAAAATGGAACCAATTTTTGTGGATGAATTATTTTGGCGCCCTATGCTACAGTGGAATACATAAGGAATATATTTATATTATGTTAGATGGACGAAAAAGATCAATTAACATATCGAAATTGATTTGAAATGTGTAACATGACGTCCTTAAAAGGAAATCAGAACAAATTTGGGAAAAATTTTCTGTATTACTCAATGTCCTTTTAGCTCAATAGACTTTCCCCCAGCGATACTCAATAGTTTGACACCCAAGTGCCGAGAACTGACGTATGAAAATGTAAAGATAATCCGATAAAATTTCATTAAAAGAATTTACAATACAAGTAACTAATTCGGCTATGCCGAGTGTAATTGTCAATTGAATATTGACCACTTTCTGTACAAATGTGTGAAAATATGCATTTAGTTGAAGTTTGATGATATTTTCCAGAAAATTTTCCACAACGACTTAACGAAAAATTACATTTGTTAATGCTATATATAGAAAAAAGAAAGCTTCCTTCAAGTTTCAAAGCATTCCGCCGTAAATTGAAGCATTAAGGAACTACTACTCGACAAACAACAGAAAATAAAAAAAAATTATTGAAAAAAACGTTTCATTTCACTGCCGTTTCATTCACTGCCTGTAGTTGACCTTATTCACAGATGTCTCATTTCAAAAATTAAGTCACACCGATTAAAATTAAGCTCTGGGCGAACAACTACTCGAAAACGATCAGCAACTTTCTTATTTCAAGTTTGATATTATTTTACTAAAAAATTTCCATCACGACTTGGTAAAATCTTTTACTGTTTGTGGTTTTAGATACATCGAAATAATCGTCTTAAAATTTCGAAGCATTCCAAAACTGTTAAATCTGTAAGGGGTCGCCTAAGACCTAAAAGTTCATTCCGCAAATCCTTAATTCTGATAAAAGCCAAAATTCAATTTTTTCACTTGAAAAAGTTAAACAAAGACTCTTCTTTAAACAAGTAAACGAATCTTAATATGGACGTTCTCTATGAAATTTCACAACAAATTTTTGTATCTGTCATTTTCAGGTTTAATTTTAATCTTCTTTAGGAAAAATACCGAAACGTCTTTTGAAGGCTTAAAATATTCTATAATTATGTTTAGCTGTCAAATTCACAAGAGATCACCAAATAGGAAGAGATAATGCAAGTTTTTATTGTTATTAAAATTTATTTTTTTTCATTTTTTTTAATGAGTTGTTGTTTTTGTATATTTTAAGTAAAAAAATTGGGTTTAAGCTTTGTCGGCACTTAACATCTTCGGTACGACCTCTAGTAAAATTATTCAAAGCTACATATCTATGGAAACGACAGATAGAGAGTTAAAATATTCTATAAAAATATTTATCCCAGCACAAAATTTAGCTTAGAGAAATACTTAACTGATATTTTTGACTAATTTCTAACAGTGTTGGCCAAAAAATTGCAACTTTAACACAGGGCCAACGTTTCGGGGATTCAGCATACCAAGTAATACTAACACCCTTCGCAGGGATAAGTCAACTCCAAAAATAGCGATGTTATAAAATATAGTTAATCTATAACTAACATACATATATATATATATATGCTGGGGGCCGTCAGTCCCACTCTGTTTGAGGGTAACTGGTATAAACCGGGCAGTGGCCAGGCTTGGTAAAGAAGCCTCACCAAAGGCGCTAAATTGGTACCACGGGTGAGCCATATGCCCTGTGGAAATGATGGAATGATGGCATTCATGGTAACATGAGTTAAAAAGTGAAGTTTGTAGTGTCGTCGATATCAGTCCCAATTCTAGTATTCGGCGGCAGGAAGAATGGGCGAAGTAGATGTGTTGTAAATTGGAAAACGAAGTGCGATGGTTTCTGCGTCAGCTGCCATACTTACAAGAGTACTGCCGATTAGTTGAAGACTTAGTTGATGGAGCATGATTGGAGAAAGAGGCCGGGAATGGGTGAGTCAGATACCACTACAAGATACCATTACGGAGAAGTTAGAAGCAAGAGTGTTGGGCCGAAGACGAGTCAAGGGAGCTTGAGGTAACGCTAGAATGCCAATACAGCGTCCAAGACAAGTCGGAGACTAGTTAAAGGAGTTGAGAAGCGAGTTCGGAACGTTGACGATAGCATCACCCCTGCATGATAGCGACAATTAGCAAGAATAAGCGAATAACTAAGAATAAGATGGACCAGAAGTTGCAAAACGAGTCCGGAATGCTATCAATATCATATATTATGTACAGCCATAGGGACGATAGAGGTAGCGGGAAGAATGAGTGTAGTACACGGGAGTGTCGAAAGGAGGTACATGAGTTGGAAATGAATTCGGAAAGCTATCATTGTTAAAGTTAGTCCGTAGATTTCATTATGGTTAACACCTGCTTATATGCAGTACATTTAGGACCATAAGTGCCACTAGAGGCTGCCCTCAGGGAGGGGTTCTATCGCCACTGCTTTGGACCTTGGTCATAGATGACCTGCTGGGGGAATTTAATGACTTAGGATTCAAAGCCTTAGGGTACGCAGTTGATCTTGTTATCTCTGGTCCGGCTTCGACGGGAGCACAATATTGGAGCGTATGCAACAGGCACTGAATTATAGCCTGAATTGATGTCAGAGAAAAGGGTTATCTATGAACCCATAAAAAACCATGCTGATACCATTCAATAAACGAAGGAAACTCAACCTTGTGGAACCAAGTCTGAATGCCTTGACAATAGGGTTCTCGGACGAGGTCAAATGTCTTGGGGTCACCCTGGATAAATCCCTGACATGGAACAGCCACTTGGATCAAATTACCAAAAGGGCTACTTGAGCTTTATATGCCTGTCAAATGCTATTAGGTAGAACGTGGGGTTTAAAGCCCCACATGATCTACTGGTCTTTTGAAACTATTGTGAAACCAATGGTTACCTATTTTGCTGTTGCATGGTGGCCAAAGGTTGAGCAAACTAATGCGAAAGCAATCCTGAACAAGGTGTACCGCATTGCCTGTATTGGTATCATAGGGGCGAATAGAACGAGTCCAACCGATGCTATCGGCATGCTTAACAATACACCGTTGATTATTTCGATGATCAAAGATGCGTGCATGAGTACTGTACGTCTTCAGGATTTTGGTAGATTGAAGGCCGGTGACCTAGAAGGCCACATGAGAGTCGCAAGGCTCTTTATCCAAGACCCGGTGACGCGAGTCACGGATAGAATGCTACCAAAAAAGATATTCATCAGGGAATTTGAAACCATGATATTGGAACGGAGCGCATGGACCAGTAGGACCTGGGAACCGAAGCAGGGTTCTCATTTATGGTTCACAGATGGCTCAAAACAATCAAATGGGCACGGGCGCGAGTATTTACCAATGGGTGAATACTCTTCCATTTTCCAAGCGGAGATCTTCGCTATCTACACATGAGTGACTGAATGTCTCAGATAAAAGACAACAAGGGCACTCATTTATATACTATCCGACAGTCAGGCTGCACTAAAGGCAATAATGGCCTACAACGTGACATCTAAACTGGTCTTGTAGTGCATCGATGGGCTAAACGAATTAAGTAGATGCAACAAAGTAACTCTATGCTGGATTCCGGGACACGAAGGACTTAATGACCTTGACGGGATTTTTTACAGGACACTGCAATCTAAGATATCATCTACCAAAGAATGGACAATCTGCGATAGACACATGTAGGTTCTGCGAGCAGGAAGTGGAAACAGCAGAACACATTCTCTGGGAATGTCCAAGACTAAGTGGCAAGAGAATCCTTGCACTTGGAGCCTTAATCTTTAGGACAACCATGGGCTGCACAAAATATCGAACTGGAGGCAGTGTGTAGAGCCTTCTTTATCTAATCTAATCTAACACCTGGTTATGAACTCAATTCGAAAATCTTTATCAACCGGGTCCGTGAAAAGGATGGCATAAAAGTATTTTAAGTATTCTTTAAGCCGAAAAGAACATTAGCGCAACTAAGCTGTTTTTAATTTCGAGAACTTGAACACAATTTACTCCAGTCAGTTCTATTGAGAAGTTGAGGTCACATTTTTGGTTATCAACGAAATTATAAAATTTTATATATTTGCATGATGAAGAGTATTAAAGCCACCACATTTTCAAAGAACATCAGCAAAAGGCCAACATTAAAATTGCGTATAAATTTATTTAATCTTATCATACACTGTTTATGACAGCTACTTATTATTAAATAACCCGATATTTATCATGAAACTTTAAGAGCACAAAATTTCTTTATTATCCTGAACCGCCTTAGAAAATGTGCAACAAATTGTCGTGAGTGACTTGTATAAGCAGAATACACGTGACAATGACAAATCATAAAATAAACTTAAAAAGAGGAACCCAAATTATAAACATCATCATCATCATCATCACAATTTGTTATATACTTTTACCCTCACTACCCGTACTACTGACCATGATTTATCACCTCATAATTATGGATATTTTTTCTTTTTTTCTTGCTGGTTTCTTGGCCAACTTTAACTATAGTTATTTCGAAGCTTAATATGTATGTGTGTTTTTGTGGACATTCTGGTTTTTGTTCGATTTTGCGTATAATCCTTGGCTAACGATATGTTTGCCGTCAGTTTGTTTTCTTATTTTTTTTTCTTAGTGGAGCAAAATTTATGTTTGCGTTTTTTGAAACAGGCGCCAATGTAGATTAATTTACATTTTCCCTTGTTTTTTTCTTTTTCTTATACAATATGTAGCGGTTTAAGAAAGTTTTGTTTATTTTAAAATTTTTAGCGTGTTTGCTTTAAGTTCCTTAATGTGTCCGATAAGAAAATGTTTAATGTGACGCTATTACAACATCAATATGGTGTGAATTTGTTTCCAAAAAAATGTGTAAAAAATATTGATAGCGAAAGGGTGAATTTTAATCATTTAATTTTTTAATGGTTTATAATTATAATTGTATTTTAAATGTTTTTGCATAAAAAAATTTTACTTTTTCCCAAATCTCATTAAATTTGTAAGCTGATATAATGACCGAGTGCATAGGTGTTTTGGCAAATGATTTTTGTTGGAGCTGAATGGATGTGAACGACGAGGATTTAGTGTAACAACTGCTCTGTAGATGCCCAGGACTGAAGGAATTGGGGTCTAAGATTCTCTGGCCATCTGCGATGAATAATTTATGCCTACCTGGGCGATATTTCAGCTTATGTAAGGAAATTCATTATATATGTGGTTTTCTAGAATAACCGCATGTGTCATAAAATCAAAATTTTCAGGGGAGCCAAAAAACGTTATATTTGAAATTATGGGCTCGATATAAAGTTTTTAGAACATTTTATTGAACAGTCCTGCAGATATGGGCAATAAATACTTTATATAAAATTTTGAGTCAAAAATCTTCAGATGAATAGGTCATAGAGGAGGACGAAAAAATCAATATGTAAATTACACTTAAAGTGTGTGCAAATAAAACAACTTATATCGACAAACGTCGTTTTCTTTGAAAAAGAAAACTACCACCATGTAGACATAGTTGTTGTTGCTTGAAAAATGGATTTTTTTGTTCGTCAACAAAAAGTTAACGGGAATTAGTATGAGAATATAACAACGTATCAAGAATAATAGTGATAAAAAATAACAGAAATAAACACACAAGTTTTTATAAGTGGTTATACACTGAAAACTAATCCAAAATAATTTTGAATTTTTTTTCATTAATAACAACGTATGTCGCAATGTGTCGTTTTCTGAGAAAATAACTTGTCAGCGATCAAACGTAGGTTGACATATGTCGTTAGTGCTGCAAATTAATTTAATAAACATTTAAGTTACGTCGTCATTTAAAGAAAAAACTCAGAAATGGTCAACATTAAAAAAAAAATTGAATACATGTAAAGAGCGTTAAAAATTAATATATTTGGCATCATTAACTCATAACTGACAAAAATGGACATATGTGGTTATTCCAGAAAACCACAGATATTTTATATTTTCCTATCGAAAAAATCTTAACATATATAAAACGTAATAATATGGAAACCATTGAACCCAGAGTTTTTTATTGTATTATCTATAATATAAATGGCTAAGTCGATTTCTTGGGACCGATATAAGTTTGTCAGTTTTATTTCTATTTTGACATTTTTTACATTTTTCCTTTTTTTGTGAGTAAAATGCATATAAAGTTGTTACTAACATATACAAAAAATTATACAATACTGTATATGGGTTTTTTAAATTTGTTCATGTGTTTGAAAAAGGCTCTGCGTTGAATTGAAAAATAATTTTGGACATAAACCAATAACGACAATAAAAAGTGTTGAAATGTGAATTGGCTAAAATTGATTAGCATACCTTTACGGAACTTATAAAATAGTTTACTAAATGAAAAATATAATTTCTTAGAATTTACTCTCGAATTTCAAGGATTGGAATAGGTCTTATCACTACATAAATCGCCTTTTCCGGAAACCTTTCTACTAGGAGTTTTATAGTGATTTCTGTCACTTTTTTGAAACAGGCAATTCATCTCCGTTTGAAGTCTTCCACATTTATTGGAAGATTTCAACTCCCTTTTCAAAAGCGGTCAATATCTTTCTTCTGGAATAAGCTCCGGACAGTATGGAGGATTCGCCTCCCTTGGTACAAAGACAACGTTATTATTCTTGTACGACTCAAGAGCATTCTTACAGGATGCCAAATCGGGCCAAAAATATGTGGACACATTGTGTTGGGTCCTCTTTGCAAACACTCCTTAATATAAATTTCGGTATTTTTTCGGAAATGCATTTTGTTTGACATACCAGGAAGTTTTATGGAAATTATATCTGCTTTTGGCTCCTAACTTTATCTTCAATATTTTATCCCATCATGGGGGAGAAACATCTAATATAACATAGTCTGACAATTGCCACAATTCAGATGGGAAAGCAAATAATTTTAGCTTTGACAATGACTTATCTTGATCAGCCTTTGTCGTTTGAAATTTGATAGCAAGACTCCAACAGAAAGTACCGACATGTAGTACAAAAATAACTTTTCATATAATTTGTTTAAATTTGCGAAACTGAAAAAAAAAACTAATACAAATAATAACTTAAAAATTGTGTTCAAATTTGTCACTTAAATGCTCAGAGCTTAAAGCCTAAAATTGATGAATTCAAATGGACCTTTCAGAACTCGAATGTTGATATTGTATGCGTCTCGGAGACATGGTTAGATAAGTCAACCCCGGATTGGCTTATAACTTTACAGGGCTATAAAATATTTAGATCCGATAGATTGACTGGAGGTGGAGGTGGTGTTGCAATATATGTAAGAAGTAACATAACATGTAATTATTGCTCTAAAAATGCAGCAACGGACAAAATCGAGTATATTTTTCTTGAAATTTCATTTTTAGGAAGAAAGATGTTGGTTGGTTGTGTATATAGGCCAAACAACACTATTGATTGTACTAGTTTCATCATAAAAATTCAAACTTTAATCATGCCATACAACGACGTGGTAATAGCAGGAGACTTTAATTCTAATCTTCTAACTGAATCCTCATTCAGGGACCATATGGAATCGATAGGTCTTACACCGACTAACACTACATTACCTACTCACTTCACGAAATATAAGAGCATGCTACTGGACCTTTTGTTCGTGGGTGATACATCTAAAATATTACTTTATGATCAAATTTCTGCATCATGATTCTCCAAACATGATCTGGTTTTTGCATCATATTCCTTCTTACTCGATCAAAGAGATCAAACTTATTCTTATCGCGATTTTAAAAACATAAATTATATCCTTCTTAATGAGAACTATCTTCGAGTTAATTGGAATAGAATCTCCGACTTGATTTCTGTTGATGACCAACTATCGTTCCTAGAGTATAATATTATAATAATATTTGTCCCTTTGAGGACAAAAACAATTTCGGCAAAAAACACCGTGGTTCAATTTTTCTATTCTAAATTCAATACAACGAAGGGATTTAGCATACTCTAGATGGAAGCGTTTTTAAACACCAGAACTAAAAGCAGAATTTCGTTCTGCCCGGAGGGATGCTGATAATCGAATTAGAATGGCAAACACTGAGTATTACTCTAAACGATTCGGTACTGCCCTTGAATCCAAACACACCTGGAAAACTATTAGGGACATTGGTTTTGGAAATATGGATAAAAGCATGAACTGCTCCATTAATGTTGATGAACTCAACAACATATTTACTGATACTTCGCTTCTTGTAGCGACGCACAATATGGCACAAAGCGAATATTCTCTTTATAATGGCAATGATACGCTTGACCAGGACATATTTGAATTTTCATGTGTCAATCAATTTGATGTTTTCTCTAGTTGTTCTCAAATATAATCCAATGCAATAGGATATGATAATCTTGACCCTAAGTTCATCAGAATAATTCTGCCATCTATATTGCCGTATATTACTCATTTAATTAATACCATCATCACAATTAGCTGTTTTCCTTCAGAATGGAAGCATGCGAAGTTAATTCCAGTCCCTAAATCAAACAGTGATTACCGGCCAATATCCATCTTTAGTTTCCTTTCAAAAGCTTTAGAAAAAATTTAACACCAACAGATAAGTGTTCACGTTTATGAAAATCACCTAATGTCTGACCGACAGTCAGGTTTCCGACCTAATCACAGCTGTGTAACTGCTTTAATTGACGTATCGGAGAGTATAAAGCGTGAACTAGATGATGCTAAGATTAACTTCTTGGTGCTACTCGATCACTCCAAGGCTTTTGACACAGTTAACCATCAAATATTATGTACTAAGCTAAGGTCATCATCACAACTTGTATCATCTTACCTCACTGACCGCATTCAGTCGGTATGTTTAAACGGCATTGAGCCCAATCCCCTTACACTAACAAGAGGCGTACCTCAGGGATCTATTACTGGGCCACTACTTTTTTCTATTTATGCTAATGATTTGCCACAACATTTATCTCACTGCAAGATTCACATGTATGCAGACGATCTACAATTGTATTTAAGTAGTCCAGTTCAATCTATCAGAGAAAACGTTAATAAACTCAATCATGATTTAAATAACATATCTTGTTTGCCATCAGCAAACGGCCTGTGTTTAAATCCAAGAAAATCCAAACGTATCGTAATTCACAAAAAGAACGCTAAATCCAATCATTCAAGATGACATCATTATAAACAACGAGAAAATTGATATTGTACGAACGGAAAAAAAATTTGGGAATAGTGTTTAACAATAACTTAACTTGGTCAAATCATATCAATGCTCTGGTTGTGCAAATATATGTCAAATTAAGAACGTTGTGGTCTGTGCAGTACTTTACGCCGTTAAAAGTAAGAATGCTACTCGCGAAAGCTTATTTGATTCCTAGTCTTACTTACGGTTGTGAATTGTTTTCTTATTGTGACTCCATATGTAAGAAAAAGCTTGAAGTTTTATATAATAATATTATACGATATGTTTACGGACTTAAAAAGCGAGATCAAGTATCGTCTTATTCGAAGACTCTCTATGGAGTTTCGTTTGAAAACTTGTTAAAGATTAGAACTTTAATATTTTTTCGAAAAATTATATACTCTCAAAAACCGAAGTACCTTTTTCAAAATATACGCTTTGCTAGATCGTCAAGAGGCAAAAATGTCATAATTCCCAAATTCCGATGTCGCGTTTCTGAATGGCAGTTCTTCGTAAATGCTACTCGTCTTTGGAATGCTCTTCAACATAGCCAACAAATAAACAGCAACGCAATGAGTTTTAAAAAAATTCTTTTTAATTATTTTAGTTAAATACTCCTGGTAGTTTTTCTTTTATAGTTATTTATATCATAATTATTTTTTTATGTCCTAATTTTTAATAACTTTTATTTATATAATTTTTTATATCATTATTTATTCCTACTCCTGGTAAAATTTCATTTACATATATATACATATTTCTCTTTTTTTTTGTAATTTTTAATTATTTTCAATTTAAAACTTTTTTTTTTTATAAATTCTTATGTTATAATATTATTCATATTAACTTTTTTATATTAGTTACAATTTTATTCAATTTAATTTGGCTAAACATGTTTGTACACTACTAAAATCCTATACTGTAATTATAAGGCTTAGTCTTGTTGTGCAGGAAATCATTAAAACAAATAAATAAATAAATAAATAACTTTGTCTAGTTGTTGCCAACACTATAACAAACTAACGGTAACTTATCATTTTAAATAACAATGTCTACTTCACAACTGTTGCAACATAAATGTACAGCAAATCATAAAATATATTGTTCATATTTTCACAACTATGTCAATAGTAGCGTATGATTTGAATTTAAAAATCTTGAAAACTTATTCACCATTTTTGTACGCTCCACGTCAATCCGTTTGTAAAACATCGAAAAACGAATTCTCGGCCCAACAAAGTATACTAGCAGAGCCCAGCCTTCGAAATTCGAGTGAAAATTCTAGGAAATTTTAGTTTTTTCATTTAGTAAATAATTTTATAAGAGTCAAAATGTATGCTGAACACTTTTAGTCACTTCACAATTCAACACTTTTTAAATAGAATTAATTAAATTTCATTATAAATTTTTTTTCAACACACATATATAAATGGGCTTTGTAATAAATAATTTTAAAGGAGCCTAAAGGTATGCTAATAAATTTTAGCCAATTCACAATTCAATATAGGGCTTTCAATAATTATAATAAATACACACACAGTTTGTGTTTTACGTATGTATTAGTAGTAACTTTAAATGAGCGTTACTCCAAAAAAATTTTCAAGGCGGTGCAAATCTGTAAATCTGGTGAACAGTTAAAAAGAAATACCTTTCAAATGAGGTATGTCTGGTCAAAATCGGTTATTAACTACAATTTTTATATCGGTCACAAAAAATCGCCTTGCCTATTAATATTATGGATATATTCTTGATCGTTATAACAACTCGAGTCAGTATAGTGATGCCCATCTGTCCGTCCGTCTATAAATCATTTTAATTTAATATTTGGTGACAACAAATCCGTGGACAAAGTTCCAGATGGATCGGATGAGGTGAAATGGGTTTTAAAGCACTCCGTGATTGTGCGTGTCTATGCGTCACTGTGTGTGGCTATCTTAAAATTAATCTTTGGCCATAGCAAGTCTATCCACCAAGTTTCAGATGGAACGGATAAGGGGAAATGGGTTTTAAAGCACTCCGTGGCTGTACGTGACTATCTGTGACTGTATATGATTAACTTACTAGGAATAGACCGTAAAATAACAGAAGCAAATAAAAATATCATTCTCCAAAATTAATCTATAGTCACAGCAAGACTATGGGCCAAGTTTCAGATCAATTGGATGAGGGGGTACTGGCTTGCCCCATGGCAGACAGACAGACAGACAGACAGACAGAGAGTATGAGTTAAAAGAGAGAGTTAAATAACCATTTTTTTTGCCAAGAACGTACTTGTCAAAGTGTAAAAAAATTCTTTGAAATTTTGGTTTATGTTATTAGACGATGATAGCAAACAGATTTGCCAACACTTTTCGACTTTTTTGTAAGAAGAAAGTCGACTTTTCTTCTTTTCGTCAGGTATGACGAATTAATTTGTTTTGGATAATATATCGAATTTTATAAATATGAATTCTAGTGAATAATGAATGATTGTAGATCTGATTTAGCGAATCAATTCCTTAGGAACTGCTATGACTAACGGAAAAAGAAGAGCAAAGTCTTTTGGCGATAAAAAATCGTCAATATAGAACTAAATTGTCGCATGCCGTTCAAATTGAGACTGTCTTTATATAAAAATATTATTCCAGCAATCTGTTCTCTACTTATTCTTAGTTTAGTAATATTGCTTACACTGCAAAATTGTTTTAGTAGTTTTGTTAACTTTTATATGCACCTTTTTACTTCATATTTGGTTAGTTAGGGAAATATTTATTTGTTCTTTTAAAGTTGCGAAATAGTTAGTTATGTTCATAAAGAAATTGTTCAACTGCATATATAACAAGTAAAAAAATTATAGTCGGTCTAGACCGACTATACGATACCCTATACCATGCGTTTAGAAACCCTATCTCTTAGGCCCAACTAACTGGACATTGAAAATAAGCAAAAACCAAATTTGAGTGGGATTTTTATTAATTTTTTTGGCTGCAGATATGAAAAAGTTCATATCGGATGCTATATCTATAAAGGGACTAGGTCCAAAAATGGACCGATCCTGATCATGTTTGGTAAAGTCTCTTGTATTTTGCAAAAATATGTACAAACAAAATTTGAGAAGAATCAGTGCAATATTTTTGTTTTTTAATAGATTTAAGTGAAGATCGGGAAGCAGCTCTATATGGGGTCAAAGGGATCATTTTTGGACTACTCATTAGTGGATGTAATGAACGCATACAAACCCAATTTGAGTAAGATCTATATGACAATTTGGATCTTATGGCAATTTATGTCGATTTCATATGGGTAATTTGTATGGGGGCTAGGTCTGAACATGGACCGATTCTCACCAATTTCAATAGCGTTCATCCCATGGCCGATAAAAGCTTATATACCAAATTTCGTCAAAATATATTCATATTTGCGACCTGCAGTATGATTACAAGCTTTACATGGACACACAGACGGACGGACGGACGGACGGACGGACGGACATTGTTAAATCAACTCAGAAAGTGATTCTGATTCGATCGGTATAATTAAAGATGGGTCTAGGTCAAATATTTTTGGTTGTTACAAACAGCAGCACAAATTCATTATACCCAAACCGCATAGTGGTATAGGGTATAAAAATAATTTACCCAGCGAAAAAAAATTTCTAGCAATATATTTAGTGAATATCTTACATATATAATGAAATGCATATGACTTTTATTTGACGTTATTCCCTTTCGTTTGAAAAGCACGCATGTTGAACCATTATATTTATTCAATGCAATAGTTCCTGCCTTTTTCTCATGACAGTTTGCTGCATTTTTATACCCTATACCACTATGTGGTTTGGGTATAATGACTTTGTGCTGCTGTTTGTAACAACCAAAAATATTTGACCTAGACCCATCTTTAATTATACCGATCGAATCAGAATCACTTTCTGAGTTGATTTAACAATGTCCGTCCGTCCGTCCGTCTGTGTGTCCATGTAAAGCTTGTAATCAAACTGCAGGTCGCAAATATGAATATATTTTGATGAAATTTGGTATATAAACTTTTATCGGCCATGGGATGAACGCTATTGAAATTGGTGAGAATCGGTCCATGTTCAGACCTAGCCCCCATACAAATTACCCATATGAAATCGACATAAATTGCCATAAGATCCAAATTGTCATATAGATCTTACTCAAATTGGGTTTGTATGCATTCATTACATCCACTAATGTGTAGTCCAAAAATGATCCCTTTGACCCCATATAGAGCTGCTTCCCGATCTTCACTTAAATCTATTAAAAAACAAAAATATTGCACTGATTCTTCTCAAATTTTGTTTGTACATATTTTTGCAAAATACAAGAGACTTTACCAAACATGATCAGGATCGGTCCATTTTTGGACCTAGTCCCTTTATAGATATAACATCCGATATGAACTTTTTCATATCTGCGGCCAAAAAAATTAATAAAAATCCAACTCAAATTTGGTTTTTGCTTATTTTCAATGTCCAGTTAGTTGGGCCTAAGAGATAGGGTTTCAAAACGCATGGTATAGGGTATCGTATAGTCGGTCTAGACCGACTATAATTTTCTTACTTGTTTTGTTTCGCTTTAACACTTCTAACAATAAAACGATAAAAATAATATACAGAGTTCACAATCTTTTATGTCGGCATGTGAATATTGGAATACTTAAAAAAATACATTTCAATTCATTTTGACTACCTTTTGAATACAACATCAAATGGTCGCCTTATTGGACGCAGTAAAATGCGCCCTTTTTGCTGCATTTTCCATAACTTTTTCCAGCATCTCAGGTGGTATGACTATAAATTTTGGGTCTTCAATGATCTGAGGGTTGATAAGAAAAGCACCATTTCCGCATCTTTTTCATACTCTGTACTTCATAGTGTTTCAACACCAGCTACGAAACACTCTGGACCATAATATTGACGCTCCAGCGATAATTTTGGAAAAAATAATTGTGCATGGTATGAGATTATTCATTCCATCAAAGTACATTTCGGCTAAACCTAATCAAAAATCTTGGTTTAACCAGACTTGCAGAGATGCCGTCAGATCCAGAGAGGAAGCATTCATTCAGACTTTGGCGTGAAAATAAAAATTCCGTCACTGAACTGCTACGCAAGCAGGCGAAAAACGAATGTGCTAAAGTACTAAGGCGTGAAAAGTTTCTTCACGATCAGCGTCTTCGTGCTAAAGTTCTTTCTGCTCCTCGGGGCAGCAAGAGCTTTTGGTCATTTGTTAAAAGGGTAAAGAAGAATGCTAGTTCTGCAATCAAATATTCACTGACCCGGTTGATAAGGCTAACCTTTTAGCTGAACTTTTTGCAAAAAATTCATTTTTGCCGGATAGCTATCAACCACTTCCCGAACTCGAAAGAGCATCTTGTACTATGCCTAAAATATTCTTCCGAGCACGTGCAGTTAAAAAGGTTCTTTCGGATATCAACATTAATAAGTCTACGGGACCGGATGGTATACCAGCACTGGTGCTGAAACAGTGCTCTTCGACGCTAGCCAGTCCATTGGCCAACCTTTTCAACCTTTCGTACCGTGCGGGAGTCTTTCCCTCTTGCTGGAAGGTTGCTAATGTCCAACCAATCCCTAAAAAGGGTGCGGCTAATAACCCTGAAAATTACCGTCCAATTGCAATCTGCTCTGGACTCTCAAAGGTGATTGAGAGTAGGATCAATTTCCATCTTGTGAACTACCTAGAGGCCAACTCAACTCCATTCGCAATTTTGGCGAAAGCAAAGTGGTTGCTCTAGATATTTCCAAGGCATTCGATCGTGTGTGGCACGGTGCACTGAATCTAAACTTATTGCATTTGGGGTCGGTAATGACTTCTCTCGATTTATATCGAGTTTTCTCAGAGATCGAACAATACGTGTTGTTATTGATGGCGTCTCATCTAATGAGTTTCAGCTTAATTCAGGGGTACCCCAAGGTTCCGTTCTTTCTCCTTCTCTTTTCCTTATCTTTCTGAACGACCTTCTTGGTCAAACTTTTAACTCTATATACTCTTTCGCAGATGACAGCAGCATTTGTCATTCATTTTTCTTTAATTGTAGGACAATGAATGACACACTCAATCAAGACCTGTTACCAATCTCCGAGTGGGGTGAAGCGAATAGGGTTGATTTTAATGCGCTGAAGACTCAATGTTGTATGTTAACCCATAGGGCCATGGATTCAACAATGTCATCTGTATATATGGGTGGTATAGGTATTGAGGAGTCGGATACTCTTCATGTTCTAGGCATGAGAATTCAATGTGATGTTTCTTGAAATGATCATGTTTTTCAAGTTTCGAAAGAAGCATTCAAGTGTCTTGGTGTCCTAAAACGGTGCAAAAATTACTTCACTCCTTCTCATCTCCTTAAAATCTATACCACTTACATCTGACCGAAAATGGAATACAACTCCCATATATGGGCAGGAGCATCAAAGTCTATTTTGGAGCTTCTGGACCATGTGCAAAGAAGGGCGTTGATGCTCATCAATGACAGTAGGGTATGCAATTCTATTGACCCATTGGAACATCGTCGGAATGTGGGTTGTGTATCACTGTTCTATAGATACTACCATGGGAAATGTTCTTCTGAGATTAGCGAACTTATTCCAAGTGGCCGAGTTTCGGTTCGCTCTACCCGCTTCTCTAGTAGATCACATCCGTTTGTAGTTTATTGTCCAGTTGACCGCACAACGCATTACAGAGAGAATTCGTTTATCAGTCGAACTAGTCGTATGTGGAATAAACTCCCCGCAGAGGTCTTTCCTGACAGTTATAATCTAATAAAATTTAAGTCAAATATCCACAAACACTACTCCCTCTTTCCTACTTACCATAACCTATTTTCCTGAGATCAACATAATGCACTGCATCTGTAGGGGCATCCCCTGAGTGTTGGTTAATAAATAATAAAAAAATACTCTGCTTTTCAAATAACCAGACAAAAAGAAGTCCGGTGTGGTCAGATCTGGAAGTATAGATGGCCAGTAAATGTATCCTTTTTTGACATCACAAGTCCAGGGAATTTTAGTCGCAGAAAAATAATATTTTAATTTGTAATTGGACATGACGCACCATTTTGTTGAAACCAGTAACCGTCATGACATTTTTCACGCATGTTCGTTTAGACATAATGAGCCAACATCCACCTATACTGTTTAGCCTTCTCTGAATGACCTAATGATCCTTTAGGGCCAAACGCTGACCCAAACAGTCACTTCTTCAAAGTCGGTCATCAAAATATGCTTCCAAAAAACAGGTTTAGTGTCAACTATTCAGGCGACTGTTTGACCATATTTCAAGCGTGTTGGCCCGTCTACGAACAACAAGTAGCAATTTACCTTCAATCTTATTACCAAAATATAGCATAGTTTTAAGGTAATAAATTTTTTGATGTGTAAACATCTATACGTGCAGGGAGGGTAAATTTTTATTTCACAATACAATCACAAAAACACATAAGCTCACATGTTACGCTGTGAGCCGTAAGACAAATAGGTGTGATTTATGATTGTAATGGTGAAAAATTTATGTTACAAAATGTTTCAGCTAATTCAATAACCCTTTGCCGTAAAACGTTAAAAATTTCACAATATAAACATATAACATATACATAATTCAACAACCCCACAAGTATTACCAGAGACCCTGCAGTTGTTTGCTATAAGTGATACATAGATGACGCTTTCTCTTTGATTTTAAAAAAATAACATAAAAAATCTTTAATTAGTAGATGTTTACACATCTCCCCCGTGATCGGACTCACATGATTTTTTTTTCATTTGTTTATTATAACTCAATGCAATTTTTTCATTAAGACTCAATAAAAACTTCAAACTTTGTCATTATCTTCTTTGATTGATACAAATTCACCCCTTCAGCAGATTTTTATTTTATGAAAATTCATCCAACATAATATCAGAACTTAATTCATTCGATTTATAAACTTCACCATGTTGCGGGAACAGTTTAATAATATAATAATTGTTCATTTGCGTTAAATATCAGACTTAACTTAAAAAAAATCGGTTTTTGAAGGAAAACTTTAAAATCTGTTCGGACTCTAAAAATCTGTAAAAAGCAGATAAATTCGTATATATCACAATACTGTTTCTAATATTTAGGGATTTTATTAATAATTTTAATACCATAGTTTTGTATCATCAGTCGGTTTATCAATAATCGATATTGCAATCACATAATCAATCAATCAAAGAAGAGTAAAATAGTAATATTAAATGGATATCTTTTTATACCCTGAGATCAGCTTTATAAAGAGTTTGTGCTGGTGTTTGTAGCTACCAAAAAGATTAGATTCTATTTTAAGACGAGACTTGTTATAATTTAAACAATTAAAAAAATTTTTCTAAACTAATAATAGATAATATATCTGTGGTGACAAGCATTAACAGCCTAAGTCGAAAATCATGCTTTCGAGAAAAATCACTTTTTATATAAATCTATTGGGGCTTCATTACGACTTAGGTCAGTATGTTACCATTAATAATTATAATTATAATTATACCCTCCACTCCAGTGTGCAGAGGGTATATATAAGTTTGTCATTTCGTTTGTAATAATTAGAAAAAAATTTTGGACCCCATAAAATATATATATTTGTAATCCTTATAACAATCGGAGTTGATATAGCGATGTCCGTCTGTCCGTCTGTGGAAATCACGATGACGGCATCAATCGGGCAGCTAGTGTGCTCGTTGATATAAAAAATGATTCATTAACATCCTGAAAAGTTTGCTATTTAAAATCGTCCAAATCGGTCGATTAGAGCCCGAGATTTGAATGAAGAACTAAAAAAAGTCTTGAAAAAATATTATTTTCTATGTTGTTCTTGTCATGATCACGCCCTGAATAGAGCAGCTACAGTGATCATTTTTAGTGAGAATGATTCACCAAATTCATGGGAAGATTTCTATTTCAAAAATCATTAAAATCGGTGTAACAGGTCCAGGGAAATCTCTGAAAAATTAAAAAAAAAATGAAAAATATGATGTTTCTATATTGTTCTTGTTGTTATTATAAATCTTGTGTTGTTGTCATAGCTGGACTTGTTGTTTTTGTGGTCGTTGTGGTAATAATATAATAAAAACTAACCCTTTGTACATTTTTTTATTAACTCTGGTAGAAAAATTTAAAAGTTTCCATTGTTTTGGCATCACTCTAAAAATTTGGTAGATCATTTCTGTTATAACCACGAACCTGCCTGCAAAATTTCAGACCGAACGGCTCACGGGAAATCGGTTAAAATCGATCCAAAATTTTTTCGACAAGCAGACACTACGAGTTAATATAAAGGGAGTAAAAATTCACCAACATCTAAAGCAAATAATGCTAAAATACCGAGTTGTTAATAAAAAAAACAATGTAAATGTAGCAAAAAATAAATTTTATGTATAAATTTATTTATATTTATTTGTAAATTTATATAAACATGTTAAATAATACAAATAATATACATATGGGGGCTTTCATGTCAAGTGCACCAACTTTTGAAACCGATGTCTTCCGATCGGGATGAAGTTTGCACCAAGGTTAGTCCTATTAGATAGTAGTTTAGACACAATTTTTCAATAAGATCGGTCCAGATCTCTCTGAGTTAGGGGGGATCAAAATTTGACATTTTGGCCAAACAGGTGTTTTTTCTCATTAATGTAACTTATTACCTATTGTTCTTAGAAAATTTTCTCCCAAATAGTTTAGATAGCTATTTCTTCAATATTTCGGAAAAAAATACTTTAAAAAAAAAAAATTATTCTTCTTTTTTTTGCTAAATTAAAGCATTTTTTGCCTTTTTTTTCAAAAAGGGAATTTTTTTTTTTTTTTTTTTTCATAAGAAAGCTTAGGATTTTTCCTTTTAGAGCTTTTTGGTCGCTTAGTAGGATGGGAGTGGGATATCTATCAAAATAAATGTTTTGTAACTCAAGACAACGGTTTGTCAATTTTTCACAAATGCACTATTTTGAAGTTTTTCCTATTTGTGTGTAAACCCTTACAAATAAAACTTATACTGAGAAACTAGACAAATTAGGCCAAAGCATTGCGTTTTGGCAGAAAGCAGCGGAACTCACACAGTATGCGTTTGCATTTACCATGAAAATGTTAAACTGATGTTGAAGGAAATCAACTTAAAGTATTTAACAGATGATTCGGCAGAAGATTTACACGATTACCGCGATTGCCTTAAATTGACTATGTGTCCTAATGCAACAACTTCTTGCCACTTAGGTGAATGTACCAATTGCCCGAAAACCACATTCATCAAAGAAAATTTAATCAACTCTTTAGATCGAGAATATATAGAGGAGGTCAAATTTGATTCTTGGATTCAGACTGACAGATGCACATTGAAAACAATAATTTTAAATGTGGATGATTTTGTGGAAGAAATGTGTACAGGATTGCTAAACTTGAGAAACCATGACTTTTTAGTCAAAGAGCAATGGTCATTCTTCAAGGATTTGAAGATACATTTGAAGTCTGGTGAATTCGATATTTCATATGATTTCGCAGAAAACTATAAATATGTTCTTCAGGATGCCATACAAGCATTCCACATCAATAACGACGAAGCAACTATATTCACAGCAGTTATTTACTACATGAAAGATGAAAAAGTTGAACACAAAAGTATGGCAATCTTATCCGATGATCTAAAACATGATACCGTTGCAGTTTATGAGTACCAGAAGAGAATACTAAAATTTCTAAAATCTAAATTTACAGTAAAGAAGGTATACTACGTTTCGGACGGAGCTCGTCAACATTTTAAAAACAAAAGTAGCTTGGCAAATCTTATGGCCCATGAAAAAGATTTTGGAATGCCAGCTGAGTGGCATTTTCATCCTACTGCTTATGGTAAAGGAGCATGTGATGGTATTGGAGCAAACCTTAAAAGAAATGCAGCGAAGTATAGCCTCCAGTGCTCTCATCAAGATCGCATCTTAGATGCGACTGCTTTATTCGATTGGGCAAAGAGTTATTGTAAAGAAACTAAAATAGTTTTTAGTAGCAAAGAGGATCATCAGGAAACATTGAAAACACTGAAGAGCAGATTCGATGCTGCGGTAACAATCGATGGCACCGCTCAATACCATGCTTTTATACCGCTTGTCGATGGAAGACTCAAGTTGAAAAAGTTTTCTGCCTCTATTCAATGCGATTTCTTTCCAAAGACAACAAATAAACCAGCAGCGAAATCAACAGCTGAACCTAGTAACGCCACGAAAGGAATTACAAAAAAACGCAGTAAATAAAGGCGACAAAAAAGCTGGATGAAAGACTGGGTATTTAAAAATTTACAAGACTTAAATACTTCATCAGCTACAATAAATTAAGTATAAAAATAGTTATGATATAAATGGATCTAATGCAATTAAGATTAAATTTTAATATATTATTTATCTTTTTATTTTTAATATTATTATTATTATACATTAATTTAATTATTATTAAAAATAAATAAAAAATAATAATTTTTCAATTTCTATAGAAAAAAAGCGATTTTTTTCCTGAGGTTAACATTTTCTGGGTATTACAGTATCGAGGGTATAAAATTTTAGTAAGGTATGTTATATACCTTCGTAAAGTTTAGTTTGTCTAGTTTCTCAGTATAAGTTTTATTTGTAAGGTTTTAGACACAAATAGGAAAAAATTCAAAATAGTGCATTTGTGAAAAATTGAAAAATCGTTGTCTTGAGTTACAAAACATTTATTTTGATAGATATCCCACTCTCATCCCACTAAGCGACCAAAAAGGTCTTAAAGGAAAAATCCTAAGCTTTCTTATAAAAAAAAAATGCCCTTTTTTAAAAAAAATGGCAAAAAATTCTTTAATTTAGCAAAAAAAAAAGTCTACAATTTTTTTTTTTAAGTTTTTTTTCCGAAATATTGAAGAAATAGCTATCTAAACTCTTTGGGAGAAAATTTTCTAAGAACAATAGGTAATAAGTTACATGGATGAGAAAAAAAACACCTGTTTGGCCAAAATGTCAAATTTTGATCCCTCTAACTCAGAGAGATCTGGACCGATCTTATTGAAAAATTGTGTCTAAAGTACTATCCAATAGGACTAACCTTGGTGCAAGTTGGTGCACTTGGCATGAAATCCCCCATATATTACATATGTATATCCATAACAACTGCATGTGAGAAATAAGTCGGTATATTATTTTATTTACATAAAATTCTGCAATATTTTGTTGTGGGGAAAATACATTTCTTTTGCATTAACGTCACTTCATTTTGCTCAGCGTGACTATGCCACAGTAGATGGCGCCACAATTATTGTTCTAATAAGCTTTGCAATAGTTATTTCTATTTTAACATGAATGTTAATATTTTCAACTGGATATCATACAGAACAATGTTAAGTGTATACACGGGCTGGTCTTTTATTTCATACGTATTTTCATTATTCTTTTACAAATATGAACATAAGTTTGGCATATTAACTTTTTGTTGTCTTTACAAAATAGAGTTACCGAGTTCATCAATGAGTTTTTTGCTTTCAAAACAGTTCTACATAGTTATATAGAATTATTATTCTGCTTTACCTACAAAATATCTGATTGCGATTACATTTAATTTTTAAAAATTGTTTATAATTACTAAAGCATTATTATTCAAATAATTACAAAATTGCACTTTTTAAATTTTCCATTCAAATTTAAGAAAATATCAATTCTAAAAACTGGAATTAAAAATTTCCAATTATAAATTACAATTAATTGAATTTCAGAAAATCATATCAAAACGTCGGAAATTATAATTTTAAATTTAGAAGACACCAATTGCGTCTTTAATATATAAATTTTATTCGTTAAACACAAATTGAAATTCCAAAAAAAAAAAAAACACCAAATACCTATGTTTACATTTAAAAAATTTTTACATTTAAAAAAAATATTGACATTCAGGAGAAATTAAGAGCTTTTCAGTACCGCGATTCAGTAACTTCTTTTAACGATAGTCGAATCGTTAAAAAAAGAAAATTGCAAAATTATCAGTAAAATTTTTAAACGATATTCGCTATTGTTAAAGGCAGCTGTTGTTGTTATCTAAACGATAACCATTTTTGTGTTGTTTATTCAATCGATAAAAACTTAAATTTTTAGGTTGAAATGTCGTCATACATAAATAAAAATCATAAAATATTGAAAATATTTTGCTTTAATTAAAAAACTTTTTTATATAAATAAAAAAAATTAAATAGCATATTCAATTCATTATTTCATTTTCAAATAAATACACAGAAATATTACTAAAAAAATAAAGATATTAAACATCAACATAAAATCATCCTGTCAAACACGAAGTAATTTGTTTTTTCTATTCTTTTTTGTGTTTTTCGCTTATTTTGACAGAGATGCCACTCGTTTACAATTTATATAAATAGAAAAATAGATTTGCCGACTGTCGTTAAGATGTATTTACTTAGTGAATCACTTAATCCTTAGTGCGAACAACAATAGCTGTCGATATATTCTGCGTTTGTCAGATCGTTGAAATTTACAGAATCACAGTACAGAAAACATTAATTTAAATTCAATGAATTTTAGAAAACGTCAAATGATATTTAAGAATTGCGAACATAAAAACTGTTACATTAATAAACGCAATTTGATGAGAATGTTATTTTTTATATATAAATTTCCACAATTTTTTTTGGATGAAAATTTGAAGTTTTTCAGAAAATAAAGAGAACAAATTATTTTATTTAAAATGTTTGGGACATTTGGTTTTTTGCGTTTGGCAGCCCTAATTTGAATATTATTATAAATTTATTCTCTATGTTTTCCAAATATGGAAATATTTTAATAAACAAATTGAGAGTTTTTTTTGGTTATTATTTTGTTACTCCATCCGACCTATATGGCCACAATGAAGAAATATTTGGCCAGTTAAAAGAAACTATACAGCCATCTCCAATTAGCACGATTTAGTTCATATAGCCACCCTACACAACCATTACCTTTGCAATGGAGGTTAGAGCGAGCTATTTAATTAGCAAAAACTAAATTAAACGAGAAGTTATGTCATATAACCGGAAACGCATGCATATAGGTATATAACCTAAATGCATGCCGATCAGCAACCACGATGACCAAAAAGCAAACACTGAAATAAATCCGAAATAATAGAAAAGACGAAAACCAACCCAAGGAATTTGCTGAAATAATTTGGTATTAAGTTTAACAAATTGTTTACTTTTTCATTTACATTTATTATCTAGATTCAAACCGAGGTGGAGGGTATCAAAGATTCGGCACAGCCGAATTTAACACTCTTACTTGTTTTTTAAAAAACAATGTTAGAGAAATGGGGATTTCACGTAAATATAAAGTATATTAGTAGAATATGATATCATACATAACTCAAATCGTTCTTAAGTCGACTTAGGCGGTTATCGCTTGTGACCACAGATATAATCAGCCTTAGTCATAAAAAATCTTAAATCTGGTTTCAAATACAAATTAGTTTAAAAAAAAATTTAATCCTAAAATGGTTTGTTAAAAGTTCGTATTAATAATCAGCATTTTAAGTAATAACCGATATAACGTTTTATTAAACTCTGGAATGGCAACACTATATTTTCCATATGTCACTTGAGTCGTAATGATGCAAAAGTATGGTCATTAATTCATACGGTAGTCCTATCTACAATTTTTTGCCGTGTTTTTGAAAAAATGCTTTTATATAAAAAAAAAAAAAATGGATTATAAACTTGTATATTAACTAAATAAAGAAAAACAGTCGAAACAAAATGTTAGGAAGAAATGTTATATATGTACATAGATGGTGATTTTATTGCAGATAAAAAGGTTTCAAATAACCAATTTTATTTAATTTGTTTTGATTGTTTACACATCACTAGTTCATTGTGTACAATTAACATCACTTTGAATTAAATTAAGGAATTAAATAACTATAATTAATTATGATTACAAATATTTTTGTGTAAAAATGGTTCTTACCAATTCTTTTGATCAAATATACATATCATGTCCATTATTTATTAATGACAATTTTCCCTACAATGTTCAATACATAAATGAACGAAAAAGCAAAAATGTCATTTTAAAATAGTTTAAAATTATTTTATTTACACAAGATTCAAAATATGTATTTTAAAATAAGATTCGTTTATAATACAACTTTATCGATTTTTGTTTAAAATTGATTGAGTTTCTCTTCCGATAAAAAACATATGATAGAATATATTATTTTATGGTATCATTTTAAAAGTTTTAGTCGAACTGATATGGACATTTGTATGTGGGCCAGGTTTAACCAAACAATTCAATACTGATCGTCTTTGACCATAGCTTTTCATTCAAATACCAAACATCAGACACCGGTTAATCTATACCAATGGTCCAATGGTGGTATTCAGTCGGCCTTGAGCAACAATAATTTTCCTACTTGCTAATGTTTTTAATCTTTATATTAAAAAAAAAAACAATTTATACCACTTACTGCAAAACACCACGTCGTATAGTAACTTTGTTTGGTTGCCTTTATATTGCTATGATGACAGTTTATAATTATATCAAGCAAAGAGGGAGTTTCAGAGCTGATACCAGAAAAAAAATAAAGGGCAGTAAATGGTTATTCTTTGTTTGATGGTTGGAACACAAATGATAAAGGCAAATTAAGTAGCGGCTAGCCAAAGGCGTTGAATTAATGAAATACAAAATATGAATGGTCAGTCAGTAAGTTTTTTCTTAACAAAAAAAAAAAAAACATATATGAAATAAAAATTGGCAGCCATTATGTATTATATTAATCCATTAGCGCCGAATGGGTAGGAAAATAACCAAAAATAGAACTGTTTTAGAAAAGTTTTAGCTACAGCAGGCGATCGGTATTATTATTATTATTTCTTTATTAATTTCCTGTACAACAAGACATGTCTTATAATTAAAGTACAGGATTTTCATCGTTCAAAAATTCGCCACAAAATTAAAATACAATAAAAAAAAAATAAATTATAACTTATTTAAAATAAAGTAAAATAAATACAAGAAATTATTAAAATTCATGAATTTAAAAAAATTAAAATTATATATATTTAAACAAAGTAACTAAACAAAAATTTCTTAAAATGTATCGCGTTGCTAACTAATTGTTGGTTGTGTGGAATTGCATTCCAAAGACGTGTGGCGTTTATGAAAAATTGCCATTCTGACACAAGGCATCGACGCATAGAGATAATAAGTTTTTTGCCCCTTCTGGATCTAGCAAACTGTATTTGATCATAAAGATATAGGGATTTCTCAGTGTAAATAATTTTGTGCAAAAACATTAAAACCCTTATATTAATAAGGTTATCGAATGAGACTCCATAAAGACTTTTTGAGAAAGTCGAAACGCTATCACGTTTCTTCAGTCCATAAACATATCTAACAATATTGTTCTACAAAATATTTAGTTTTTTCTTGCTGGCGTAGTCGCAGTTGCCAAAAAGTTCACAGCCATAAAGTAGACCAGGAATTAAGTATGCCTTTGCAAGATGATGTCTTACTCTTAACGGCGTAAAATACTGAGTTACCCAAAGCGATCTTAGCTATATATACGTTTGAACCACAAGTGTATCTACGTGGCTTGACCAAGTCAAGTTGTTATTGAAAACTATGCCAAGATTTTTTACCTTTTTTACAATCTCGATTTTCTGATGGTTTATTAGTATATCATGTTCAAGAACAAGCTGAAAAGTTTTTTTTATGAATAATCAAACATTTTGATTTATGCGGGTTGAGACAAAGTCCATTTGCAGTGGCCCAAAAATGTATTTTATTAAGGTCATAGTTTAGCTTTTCAACATTTTCTTCTATGGAGCTTACTGGACTACTCAAACACAGCTGAACGTCGTCCGCATACATGTGTATTTTGCAGTGAGATAGTTGTTGTGGCAAATCATTGGCATAGACGGAAAAAAGAAGTGGACCCAGAATCGATCCTTGAGGTATGCCTCTCTTCTGAGGTCGAATTATTAACGTATACAGATTGAGTCCGATTTGTGAGGTATGAATGTAAAAGCTGCGTAGAAGTGGATGAAAAGTTAAAAAAGTGTTTTAGCTTCATACATAGTGTTTGATGGTTTACTGTATCGAACGCCTTTGAATGGTCGAGAAGTACCAAAAAGTTTATGTTACCACAATCAAGTTCACGCCTTGTGTTCTCGGTTACATTAACCAAAGCTGTAGTACAACTGTGGTTAGAACGAAATCCGAACTGCTTGTCAGACATTAGTTGATTTTCGTTTATATAATTGCTCATTTGTAGATGTAGTAGTTTTTCCATTACTTTTGATAGAAAGCTTAATATAGCTATTGGGCGATACTCCGTTTTCGATTTTGGAATAGGTATTATTTTTGCATATTGCCATTTAGTAGGGAAAGAACTTGATGTAATAATGGTGTTAAATAGGTGTGTTATATAAGGCAATATTAATGGCAAAATGATCTTGATAAACTTGGGATGTAAGTTATCGAAACCCACAGCGTTTGATTTTATTAATGAAAAACTGGATAATACATCAAACTGACTAACACAAGAAAACTCGAATGCAGTTTGTTCAAAAGAGGAGCTATTATTCATAATATTGTTGCTCGAATCTGTACTGTTCACTATTGTCGTCGGAAGATAAGTGAAAATGCTATTAAGTTCGTTTGCATCAATTGGGCAGGCTTAATTTTTATTATTTTTGCCAATACCAATATCTCGAATGGTTTTCCATGTATCCTTGGAGTCAATGGCGGATAAAAATCGTTCGGAATAGTTATTAGTTTTAGCCATTCTTATTTTAGAATTAGCCTCACTTCTAGCAGTGCGAAAATCGAGTTTCAATTCATTCGTTTTGAAACGTTTCCACCGGGAATAAGCAAAATCTCGGCATTGTATTGATTGCTGGATATCAGTTGAAAACCATGGTTTACTCTTTGTGGTAACTTTATTCTTTTTTAACGTAACTGTATCATCAAAGAGGCTTAAGATATAACGTTCTAAAAACTCCAACTGATCATCAAGAGAAGTGATTTGGTATATTTGGTTCCAATTGAATAAGTTGAAATTTTCATACAACAAACTATAGTTAAGATTCTTGTAATCATCTTCTTGGTGAAGCTGGAAATCATAGGCTAGAAAAACCAGATCATGTTTAGAAAAAGTGGAAGCTGAGATTTGATCATACAGCAGGACCTTCAATGGATTAGCGACAAATATTAGATCAATCAATGTACTGCTGGACGTTGTAAAGTGTGTTGGTGTTGCAATATTCGTGGTGTGAGTCCTAATGACTGCATACTATCTTTAAACGACGATTCTTTTAGTAGATTCGAATTGAAATCTTCCAAAATTGCTATATCATTGTAAGGCATGGTTAAGATTTCCATTTTGTTCATAAAATCGGCAAAAGGTACATCACGTTTGGGTCGGTAAGCACAACCAATCTGCATTTTTCTTCCGGATGGTGAGATTTCAACAAAAATATACTCAATTCTGTCATTTTCTTCCGCCTTGCAACGAAAATTACATGTTATAGTATTTTTGACGTATATTGCCACACCACCTCCTCCTTTTCCACTTCTATTAAACCGAAATACTTTATAACCATCTAAGAAAATGAGGCTATCCGGAGTAGATTTGCAGATTTGCACTCCTTTCTTTTGTTTCGCCAAGATTTTTACCATATTAAACGTCACATCTTTAGAATTTCCACTTATGTTACCAACAATGTTCATTAAATTAAAATTCAAATACTGAACTAAACGCAACGCGATATAAAATGAAACTAGTCCAAAAATAAAATTATGATATTTTAAAAAAGTTGTTGTGTACAAATTTAAATAAGATAAAAATATAGGTTTGTTTAAATATGTTCATAATTACAAAATAAAAAGAATGATAAAAGTAAAAATAGCAAGTTAAGAAGAAACACTGTTTGAGAATATATAATCATCATGCTGTGAATTAGATCCTTCATCCAGGCGAAATAAATGATTTAGGGCATCTAAACTTTCAATACAAATTGGCTCATCCGTATGCATTCGTTTGATGTAAACAAGTCCCCGAAATGAATAGGCTGAGTGCAGTAATTTTCGTTTCTTAAGGTTAACTGCTTCGCAAAGAATTTTAAAGTTGCCGTTTGTTAGGTTTTCGTTGATGTAAAAATATTGACTTTTTTCATAAGGTTCAAAACCCAAAATATTTAACGTTAGATTTCTATTTTCTTTCTTATATGCATTTAACGCCTTAAGGACAAAGTTTTTGTCATATGGTGTCATTAGTTTAGCGATGATAACGCCATCAGGAGAATTTTCATTGTTTTTATTATTTTTATTTTGTAAACGGTGTATATATTGTAGTTGGGGTGTGGGAATCTTAATTGTTTTGCAAATTGTATTAAATATACGATATAAATCTTCTTCAACAGTGAAAGGAACACAGTTTATACGTAGGTCACACGCAACGGCAGAACTAGGATGTTTTAGTGATTGAATTTTTAATTTTCTGATTTCGTTTTTTAGTTCTACATTTTCACCCGTAACTGTTTCTAGTTTGTCAACTCGCGCGGTAACGTCATTTATATTTTCCTTCAATTCGAAAAATCTCTTATCGATCTCATTTAAGAGTCGATTTTCTACCTCTTGAACAGAAGACTTAATCTTATCCATGATACGAGTTTCACCTTCTCTTAAAAGGGCGCGCAAAATCCCACTCAAATTTGGTTTATCTTATTTTCTATGTCCAGTTAGTTTGGCCTAAGAGATAGGGTCTCTAAACGCATGGTATAGGGTGTCGTATAGTAGGTCTCGACCGACTATAATTTTCTTACTTGTTGTTAATTGTTTTATCTTTTATCTAAAAATTCGTGAAAAAAGATTTGCAATACGAAAAGTAAAACAGTGAAGTGAAACGGTCGCAAAAATTTAAAGCTCCACAAAAAGTCTAAACACTGTATTTTATATAAAACATTATCGGCCAATATTTATCATAAAAAACTCTTTGAGATACACAGTCTGTTCAATAAAATTCTTGTGAAAAATTAAACAGTAGCTTAACTTATATTTTAATTACAAAATCAATACACAAAATATATGTGAACTGAGAAAACAAAGCAAAAATAAAATTGTCAAATAACAAGAATAACAACAACAATTAAAATCTCTGTGAGCACATACTAAGTAAAATATAAATAGCAAAACAAAAGCTAATAAAATCTTTGCTTTAACAAACAAAAACAAAGTTTTAAGTGTACACAAATAAATACCTTTACAAAACATAATCACTCAACAAAATTAAACTCTTTTTATAAACATGAAAGAAACGCGCCAATCTGCCAAGAGAACTGCAGTCGATGCTGATTTAAGTAATCAAGATTTGCCCATATTAAGCGATTCTGACTTATTCATTTTTTTGGCTGCCCAAAAATGGACCGATCCTGACTATGTTTGGTAAAGTCTCTTGTATTTTGCAAAAATATATGCAAACAAAATTTGAAAAGAATCAGTGCAATATTTTTGTTTTTTGATAGATATATGGGGCTTATGAATAAGAGTTGACCCATAGGGATCATTTTTGGACTACTCATTAATGAATGTAATAAACGCATACAAACCCAATTTGAGTAAGATCTATATAATAATTTGGATCTTATGGCAATTTATGTCGATTTCATAGGGGTCATTTGTATGGGGCTGGGTCTGAACATGGACCGATTTTCACCAATTTCAATAGCGTTCATCCATTGGCTGATAGAAAATTACATACCAGATTTCATCAAAATATATTCATATTTGCGACCTGTAGTTTGATTACAAATTTTACATGGACACACAGACGGACGGACATCGCTAAATCGACTCAGAAAGTGATTCTGAGTCCATCGGTAAAAGAAGGGTCTAAGTCAAATATTATTGGTAGTTACAAACAGTAGCACAAAGTCATTATGCTCAAACCACATATTGGTATAGGGTATAAAAATATTGTAAGAGTCACATGGGAACATGGCTTCGGGAAAAGTCAATAATTGAACAAAGTAAAAAAATGTTGACATAAAAGGAATCGGAAAGTTTGGGGAGTGGACTTCCCGAAAACTCTCCTGGTACCTTATAACTTAACATGTCTTCTATAAAAAAGATAAGAATCATCCGGATATGTTCACCCGCTGGGCTACAGGTTAAAGTTTACGGCAAAAATACCCACTTAAGCATAAAAGGGTTCCAAAACAAATTTTTATTTTTATTTTTATTATTTTTTACACGAAAAATTATTTCTTGTAATGGTTTTTAGATATTATAAATATTGCGAATTTTGTTTTTATACCCTGTACCACTATGTTGTTAGGGTGTAATGAATTTGGTTTATAACTACGAAAAATATTTAACTTTCTGAGTCGATTTGTCGATGTCTGTCCGTCCGTCCGTCAGTGTGCCCATATAAACCTCGTAATCAAACTACAGGTCGCAAATATGAATATATTTCAGTGAAGTTTAGTATATGAGGTTCTATCGGTAATGGGATGAACGCTATTGAAACTGGTGAAAATCGGTGCATGTTCAGACCTAGTCTCCGTACAAATAACCCCTCTGAGATCGACTTAAAATGCCATAAGATCCAAATTATCATACAGATTTCGCTCAAATTGTGTTCGTGTATGTTTATTATATTCATTAATCAGTAGTTTAAAAATCAACCATATAGGATAATTCTTAGTCATATACCCCATATAAAGCTGCCTCCCGATCTTCACTTAAATCTATAAAATACAAAAATATTGCACAGATTTTTCTTAAAATTGGTTTGTCTTTTTATGGTCAGGATCAGTCCATTTGTCGACCTGGTCCGATATGAACTTTTTCAAATCTGCAATAAAAAAAATAATAAAACTCCCACTCAGATTTGTGTTATGCTTATTTTCTATACCTAAACCTAAACCTAAACCATATCCCATAGTCGGTCTAGATCGACTAGAACTTTCTTATCTGTTTTTATAATGAGAATTACATGTTATTTAAGAAATTTATTATTTTATTTTTTTTATATTTTCAATGCTTTTTTGAGTGCCAACATGAAACTGTGCAAAGCGCCCCGGTAGGTGAGCAGGTAGCGTGCTCGCCTACCATGCGAGGGGTCGTGGGTTCGATTCCCATCAGAGGCTTTGGTCTGTCGCTGAAAAAAAAAAAAAAAAGTGAACACACTACTCCCTCTTTCCTCCTGAACCTATTTTCCTGAGATCAACACAATGCACTGCATCTGTAGGGGGCTTCCCTTGAGTGTTGATTGATAAAAAAAAAGAAAACAATATTTTGGATATAAGTTTGTATGTGATTTAAGGCATCCATGTTCACGTTTTCCTCCATATAGCGGACAGCGGCTGCATTGAACCATCTTTTTAATTATACAATCAAACTTATCCACCCATTTTGCCATTATTTGCGCGTTCGTGACGACTCTTTTACAACCACGCGACCGATTTTCAGTTATTGTTATTATCAATGATTCTGCGACACTTATGCGAAAATCAATTTGACTTATGACTGTCTCGCCTTCAAGTTTTCTGCAGATGCAGTGCAGCTTCCAAGCATTTATCATAGCAGCATCCATAGCATTAGTAAGTAATGGCCAGCATTATTTTTTTCCGCGAATTTGAATGCGATAGTTGTTCATAGCATTACCAAACAAATAAACTCTACCCATTCGCTGATTGTGTTGTATAAGATTCGGTTGATCAATTGATGCCATTCTCCGATTTTTTCGATCAAACCTCTTGGCTCAGCACATCAGCTCTACATCCAAAAAATTAAACATCTCATTGATGACCTAAAACAAAACTAGTTAGTATTGGTAGAGTAAAGTAAAATTAAATAAATTCACCAAATTATCATTCCAACGAACACCGATTATGTTATTGGTTTTGTGCAAACAAAAATCTTTTTGTGATCATGCATACATCATAAACATCAAAATAGATAAACACACCAGATTTTCATTAAAACATAAAATAAATATGTTTATTACTACCGTCTTCAAGTTTTTACATTGATCAAATAAACATATTGTTTAGAACACGTTAATGCCAAAGTGGGTAGAAAATTAACCAAGGTCGTGTGTGACAGACAAAAAAATACCATGTAAATATAAATGCCCGAAATACTAACTGTGTGCACTTTTGTTAAAATCGGACAACGGAATCGGAGGTCAGGCGTTAATGGGTTAAGCAGTGTTGGCAATAATGATGGCTAACTTTGACCGTAAACAATAAACGAAAACAGAACGAAGTACTTAAAAATTCGTACATATGCATATACATACATTCATTAGGGTGGAGTGATAAAGCAATAGCTCGAACTTAATTTCGCCTCTAAAGGGATCTGTGCAAATAGTTGTTAAAATACATTGTGTACAATTTTCAATTTCCAATATTTTAAAACTTTATCAAATTAAATTCGTTTAGCTGGTTGTATTCGACACGTGCTCAAAATACCGTGACCACCTCTATATCGAACAGCGAGGTACAGAGAAAAATATACCGCAAAAAATAGAGCTCTTAACCACTATAAAAAAAACAAAAAACGGCATATTTGGGCCACATTATGAGGAACCCAAAATACAATCATTAAATATTGAATGAAAGCCTGTTAGAAGACGAAAGGAAATAAAATGGCTTAATAACATACAGGTGTGTAGTGGTATTAAAGACGTAGGGAATCTACTGACTGAGATTATAAAAAAATTTTGAAATTATTTGACTGTAATATAAGAAAATGTATAGGTCGCTAACATTCGGAAAACGAATAGGCAAATAAAGGAGAAGAAAATTACTTTCAAGGTGATCCTTATTAAGTACAGACATGTCGGTATGGAAAAATTTAATAACTTTGAAATTTGTCAACTGATTAACTTAAGACATGGTTTTGAAACATCAATTCAGTATAATTTATAAAATATATCGCTTTATACCAAAACAACGCGTTGAATTAATCGAAAATAATCGTTCAATTTCGTTAAGTCATCGTTTGACAAAACTGTTAGTCATTTAGACAAAAAAAGTTTTGTTGAGCACGTGGAAGACAGTGGAAAATCGTCCGCATACCGTTCATCAACGCCCATTACTTGCTAAGCAACTGGTTGAAGCAGTAAGAGAGAATGTTGCCGAGAACCCAAATGAGTCGTATCATCACCGCATTCAGCATTTTGAGAATTAATTTGGATTTGTTTCCGTTAAAATTCAATTTGAACAAAAAAATTTTCTGGCAGACCGGCCGTGTCTCTTGCAGCACGGCCAAACATTCGATCTAATGATTGATACTGAACCTTACTCTTGGAAGAAAATGTTGATAGCAGATATGTTCCATTTACCAATCTGCGGCGGGACAAAGTTTTCACATTTGCGGAGCAGATTATCCACACAAAATTCGGAAAATACAATTACGTGACGAAAAAGTGACTATGTATCTGGGGCGGCATTTGCGCCAAAATGATCATTGGCCCAGGTGAAACTGTCGATGGAAAACGATATCGGTGGATGTTGACTCATTGTGACTACCCGAAAATGCGTGAAAAGGTCTGGAAGGTTACTGGTTTCAAGAAAATGAAAATAAAACAATACATTTTCTGCATTCTGGACGTAAGATGTCAAAAAAAGGTGACATTTCTGGCCACTTAAGGCAAACATTCGTTCCGAAGTCATCACCATATCACATGAGATGCTGAAAAAAGTTACGTAAAATGCAGAAGAAAGGGCCGCTTTTTGCATTGACCAATAGTTAACATTTTCTTGTAGGCTCATTCTATAAAATGAAATTTCACAAAAATAATTTTTTTTTTAGTTTTTTCATAAAAACTTCTTATGTTTCAAATTTGGTTTATGTCTCTTTTCTCTATCCAATTAGTTGAACCTAAGACCCCTTCATTATAGAATATGGTCTAGACCGACTATAATTTTCATACTTGTTTAGAAGGAACTTTATTAATTTCTATTGAGGGAACAATATAAGTTCTGTTTACATTCAGTTTACATTCATTACATTACATTACAATACATTTTCACCAACGTTTATTTCCAATCTATGATACCGCTGTATAAATCGATGTATGGAATGGCTTTTACGGCGACTCAAAACGGTGTCCTTGAAGTGGTCTTTTGAATTTTTTGAATAGTCACAAGTAACACCGTTTTTATTCAAGTAAATACGGTGATTGTCTCGAGTAACCAATCCAAACTGTTACGGTTTATTGTCGTGGTGCAAAATGCAATGTTTGTACGCCCATTATTCCGGTCTCTTTTAACTAATATTTTCACGAAAATGAAGCCCAACACTTAAATGATATTCCTTGTTAACAGATTGGCCCGGCGGTAAGAATTTGTTAAGCACCACACCACAATAATAAGAGAACTGTTAACACGATCTTGATTTTTGAACGACTCTGGTGTGATATTTTCGGTCTTGCTAAATTTTATGCCGATATTCGCTTGATAAGTCGGTTAATTCGGGGTCTTATGCATTGATCCATTTCATTACATTCTGTTAGTCGGAAATTAATATTTCAGGGTTATTACTGCGGTGCTCTTTTTTAAAAAAGTATGTTTTTTTGAAACAATTAAAATATCTATAATATTAATAGACAAGGCGATTACTTGTGACCAATTTTTAGCTTTTAGTTATCAACCGATTCTGGCAAAAAATATACCATTTGAGAGGTATTTTTTTTTAGCTGTCCACCATATTTAGAGCTTTGCACCATTTGGAACATTTTTTTCTGAGTAAAATCAATTTAAAGTTGCTACGAACAGATACATAAAATACATATTTAAGCTTCAAATAAAAAACTATATAATGCTGTGTGTGTTGTGTATTAAATTTGCGTTGAATTATGAATTGGCTAAAATTGATTAGCATACCTTCAGGCTCTTATAAAATTATTTGCTGATAAACTCAGCTAAATATATATGGGCGTTTCATGTCAAGTGATCCAACTTTTGAAACCAATGTCTTCCGATCGGGATGCACCAAGGTTAGTCCTATTGGATATTGGTTTAGACACAATTTTTCAACAAGGTCCGTCCAGAACTCCCTGAGTTAGAGGGGTCAAAATTTGACATTTTGACCAAACTGATGTTTTTTCTCATCCATGTAACTTTTTACCTATTATTCTTGTCCCAAATAGTTAGATAGGGTCATTCCATTGTGACTAACGTAACATTGGAAACATTTCAGCAAGCTATAATATGATAAAATACTCTAAAATAAACTCTGAAAAATGCCAATAGCTTTGCATATCATCTAAAACCAGTAAATCTAACATATCCATATAAAAAGAATTTTGAAGGATTATTTATTTCAAAGTATTAATTCAATTTTGCTTGTGTGACTAACGTAAGATTTTTGTTACCACATGAAAGATATGTTAACTTTGGCACAAAATTCTTCTGAATTTTAATAATGGAAATATATATAATTAATTATAGCAATGCATGATAATGTTAAGTATGGAGTAAGGACAGTTTTAATGTGATAATTAATTAATAATAAACATTTATTGATTTTTTTTATAATTTTATATGTGTGACTAACGTAACAATTGGATCTTGAACTCAGTCACAACCTCTTGAGACTCCAAAAGCTAAAATAATATATTACAAATGTTCATTAATTGATTTTATACACACACAATAATACCATAGATGACAGAGAAAAACTTTTTAAGAAATTAATTAAAATAATTATGAATATTACCTACTTTTTTGTCCAAACTCTCTAGAAAATGTTTTGAAAACTAAAATGAAAAATACTTATTTTTTCAAAGAATACTTATTTTTCATAAAATATGAATGATTTTTATCAATTAATGTTTTTTTTTTAAACAAGAAAAATTCAGCTTTATTGAATGAAAATTTATATAAAAATACAAAAGAAGAAGAAACAGAGATACCCATTTGGATACTGAGATAGAGATACAAGAATTTAATTTAAACGTAGTCCTTTCTTATAATTTTTATATAGGAAAATAATGTTCCTTCTAGTTTCGTAGTTTATTTGGAAAGGTAAGTTTCCCATTAGATCGATGGGACCAGATAAAATCAATTTTTTTCCCACCATTTGCACATCATCTGCACTTGGCCACTTAAAACCTATATCAGTCTCATGCAAAAACTTTATTTTGCACATTTCTGAGTTTTTATCAACTCAATTATTGTACCAATATACCAATTATCATTATAAAATATACTGTATTAATTCCCCAATTCAATAGAACTTGCTCCACCATTTAAAGAACAATTCACTATTGTTTCCAACAGATTGGGTAAAGTGCTGAGTGGGATTTCATCTCCAGTGTTTAAAAACATGTCAACGCTAAACGAGCTTGCTGTTTTCCTCACACAGTGACAAGACTGTATACCCCTCAGTCATTTTATGGACTCAAATCCATTTTTGATAGCAACCAGTTCTTGTAAGATTTCTTTTTCTTCAATAAAAAGGCATGTTATATTTGTGTCTGATCTGTTTGCTACTTCTTTAAAAAACTCAAATGCATTTTTAATTATTGTTTTTCCTTGCAACACCTTTTTCCACACATGCCGCTTCAAAACAGCCCCTATGCCATCATATGGCCCTTTTCCGTGGTACAAAGCACTGAAGCTTCATTCAACATATAACGCATCAGAAAACATCAATGATGTGCTGTACCTGTTCTTAAAATGTGCTGCTGCACCATCTGACCATATGTTTATGCTTGTAATTTTTAAATTCACCGATTTTTTAATGTTTTCAATTATTGCTTTTTTGAAGACTTTAACAACCTCCATCGGAGCAAAACGGCTACTCAAACTCTGATGGAAAAACTACAAAAAGGTAAGCTACATGTCGTTCTAGTACAGGAACCTTGGACGGTAAATGACAAGGTTACTGGACTAAATGATCCTAATTACCAAATTTTCTATGCTCATACAGGAACTCGACCGAGAACTTGTATTATTTGTCACAAAAACCTAAACTAACTCTTTTCCCCAGACTTGTCCACCGCAGATGCCACCGTCCTGCAACACGGAAGCTAACCAATGCTCTTAGCATCGGTTTATCTCCCGTCGGGCTCACCGACACCTCGACCGACGTCGGAACTTGAAGAGATGGTAAAAACGGCCAGGATAACAGGTAAGGAAATTCTCATAGGGTGCGATGCGAATTCTCACCATATAGCTTGGGGAAGTTCGAACTGTAACCAAAAGGGGGATGCTTTACTTGAATTCCTTAACGAAAATGACCTTTTTACCCTTAATGTTGGGAACACGGCAACCTTTGTTAACAAATTAATGGAAGAAGTTCTAGATATTTCAATTTGTTCGAAAAATTTAGTGGATGATATCCAAGATTGGCATGTCTCTAGCGAACATTCCTTCTCGGATCATCGATACATTTTATTTAAACTGACGCACCCACCACCTGAACCCATCAAGTTCAGGAATAAGGCTAAGACTGATTGGCCTAAATTTAGAAGAAATCTACAAGCCCGTCTAACTACTCCTCGCACAGACTTAAGGTATGTCGAAGAGGTTGACGAGGAAGTGGACAAAATAACGAGGAGCCAAATTGAGTCCTTCAAGGAATGCTGTCCACTCCGGGAGAGGAGATCACCCCGAGATAAACCCTGGCTAACAGGGGAACTGATAAATCTTGGGAAGGACGTCCGAAGACTTTTCAATAGGACTCGTCGTAAAAAACACGCAATATACTGGGATGACTACCATGTTAAGCTCAGGGATTACAACAAAAAGATTCGAATAGCCAAACGCAACTCCTGGAGACACTTCTGTGAACAGGTTGATAGCGTTAATGACGTCTCAAAAATAAAGAAATTCTTATCGAAAACCCATTCGCAGCCTGAAACTCTTGTCGATAGGGACGGGATTCGGGCGGAATCGATGGAACAGTCCTTAAGAATATTGATGGAAATACACTTTCTTACCGAAGAATATGGGCCGAATAGGGACCCTGAAATTGGTACCAATGTGTCCCGTCGAACTGGAAACAACGTGGAACAGCAGACGGGACCCGAAGGGGAATAATATGAAGGGCCTAATGAGGAACAATATCGAGAGGAAAGATATGATAGAATAACCAAAAATATGGTAATTAAGGCAATACAAAGCTTAGCCCCCTTTAAGGCAGCAGGCCCAGATGAAATCTTTCCTGCTCTATTACAAAAGAGCGGGGACTTGATTGGCAGTAGTCTGGCTGGCATATTCTCTGCTTGCCTAAAACTTGCGTATACCCCCAGAGCATGGCAGGAGGCCAAAGTGGTCTTCATACCAAAGCCGGGAAAGGAAAGCTACGCGAACCCTAAGGCCTATCGACCGATAAGTCTTACATCCTTCCTACTGAAAACCATGGAGCGAATAGTCGATAACATGGTTAAATCTCAAATCCCAAATGAGCTGTTGAAGTTCAAACAACACGCTTATTTAAAGGGACGCTCAGTAGAAACTGCGCTTCATGAAGTAGTTCACCACATAGAAAGATCTGTCGATCTAAAAATCTTTACTCTAGCCATATTCATTGATATAGAAGGAGCTTTTAACAATGTATCAACAAATACGCTACTCCACTCCCTAGAACGTTTCGACATCGACCGGGATATCAAAGCCTGGATCAGTCACATGCTAGGGAATAGATGGATAAGTTGCGAGGTTGGTGGCATTAAAATAAGAGACAAGGTTTGCTGTGGGACACCTCAAGGGGGAATTCTATCCCCCCTTCTCTGGGTGACCACTATAAACAGTCTTCTAAGGATTCTAACCGATAAGGGTCTCCAACCTGTCTGCTACGCAGACGATGTAGCGATACTGTTAAGGGGGAAAGATCCTAGAAATTTATGTAGGAGGGCATCGGATGCACTCGAAATAGCATACGATTGGGCACAACCAAGGGGATTAAATGTGAACCCGGAAAAGACTGAAATATGCCTCTTTACTAGGAAGACGAAAATAGTCGAATTCGATGAACCCCGCTTCCAGGGCAAAACGATTAGAATCACACAAACGGTGAAATACCTAGGGATGATTCTCGACAAAAAGCTCACTTGGAAGGACCATATTGAGAGCAAAGTCGCGAAGGCTCATCGGATATGGGCCATTTGCAGAAGAGCTATAAGTTCAAAATGGGGTTTAAACCCGAGGATGACTCATTGGCTTTACACAAGCGTCGTTAGACCAATTCTAACCTACGCATCCGTAGTCACATGGACATCAATGAACAGGAAATGCTATATTAAACCATTCCAAAATATACAACGCCTCTGCTGCATAGGAATCAGCGGCGCAATAAGGACTACATCTACGAGGGCATTTAGAGACGATTCTATCTAGACACCCGATCGAGATTAGAATTAAATATGAGGCAGCTCTGGCCATGTTACGACTAAGGTAACAGGGGAATGCATCACCGACCATATGACCAGACATCAAACAATATTGGATCAGATACCGGAATTCAACACAGTGGATTTTAGCTGTGGTAGAATCGCGGAAGTATCGACAAACACACCCTGCAGTTAAAGATACCTGACAGGGAAAGCTGGTTGAATGGAATAATTCTACAAAACCTTCCAGGGTAACACTACTACACCGACGTATCTAGTCTGCATGGTAGGACTGGCATAGGTTTCTATGATGAAGACCGTTCCAATGGCATATGCCTACGTATTCCGGACCAAAACTCTGTCTTTCAGGCCGAAGTGGTCGCGATAACGGAATGCATAAGATCTATGACGTACGGGCAATCCCAAGCCCCGGAGACGTGAAAATATTTTCGGACAGTCTAGCGGCTATCAGGGCGATATCCTCAGACAAAACTAGATCAAGGCCTGTCCTCAGATGTAAGGAAGAAATTGCAAACTTCACTACAAGAGGCAGACTTGAAATCATTTGGATCCCAGGACACAGTGGTATAATGGGAAACGAGATTGCAGATGAACTGGCCAGGAAGGGTTCTTTCCTGGAGGGTGTCAATTTGGAAAACCCAATACCTTTCCCGGCTCTCAAATTGAAGCTATCGGAGTGGGCAACTAATTCACATACTTCAATTTGGGAGGAAACTGACGTGGGTAAGGCTAAAAAAAATTTTTTATTTAAATATACAGATATAATTTTTTCTAGTATATGCTATGTATATAAACTGTTTTATATGCAAACATTTTTACAGTTATTTTTTACTTAAAAAAACACGTGGTATAGTTAAATATAAAGAAATTTTAAAAATGTGTAAAATATTAAAAATGTGTAAATTATAAAAAAAACAAGGTGTCAATTTAGTCATTACTAAATGTGCTTTCAAATAAAAATAATAAAAACATATGTTCCCAAACAATATCTAGGAAAAAAAAGGCGCCAAAGTTGAAAAAGCTCACGAATAACTGGAAATTTGAAATATTTGGTGTATTTTTCCACATGGGTTTGTTAAAAGTGTAAACATATATATATATTTGGAAAGCTTAGTTAGTCGTCTTTCCAAAACCGTTAAAAAATTTAAAATCGACCCACAACTGAAAAAGTTAAAAATATTTAAGTCCATAAAGTCCTAAAAAAACTTTTTTTTGGACATAACTTCAGATTTTGAGGGTGTATTGAAAATTCTAAAAATGGACAAATGATCTACTCAACAAGGCCCTGCAACCTACACTAGGTCTCTTCAAAAGTGCATATTGACTGTAACACCGTGTAATTGAATTAATATATATGTATATATAAAAAAAAATAGTAATAATAATAATAAATAGTTAATAATTTAATAAAATTTAATCTTAATCACATTAGATCCGTTTATGTCATAACTATTTTTATACCCTCCACACCGTAGTGGCAGAGGGTATATATAGGTTTGTCATTCCGTTTGTAACGCATCGAAATAAATTCTGTAGACCCCAAAACCATATATTTTCTTGATCATTATAACAAGGAAAGTTGATTTAGCGATGACCGTCTGTTGCACCGTAATTTATAAACAAGTCATACAAGAATCCTTCTTTCATTTTCTCACTTTTTTTTTGCTCTAGAATTTTAAAATATTCTTGGACACAAAAATATTTTTACTGCAATTTTATTTTCATTGCTTTTTTAAATACTTGTATCAATTTGATACAATGATTGAAAATGATTGCGACTACCGGAAGGTTAAAAATATTTTAATCTGTGAAGTGTTGAAAAAACGTTTTTTTTTTCATTAATTTCAGATTTTTAGGGCGCATTATGTTATTTATAAGTAAATTTATAATTTTATTATGTACATGAAATCGGCTGTGAAATGACTTTTCCTTGGATTTTGTTCCGTATTCAATATTTTCTTTTAAGTGAATTGTTTCAAGGTTTTTCTTTTATTACAATAAAAATATGTATCGGCTTTTCTCGTTTTTGAGATAATTATAAAACCTAATATAGCCCAGGACTCGAAATTCGAGTGCAAATTCCAGGAAATATTATTTTTTCATTCAATTTTTGTCTTCCAATGTTTTTTTAATCTATAAATGTATATAAAAAATTTATGAAGATTTAAATGAGCCTAAAGGTATGTTAATCAATTTTTAGGAATTCACAATTCAGCACAGAGCATCTGATATATAATTTAAATCATTCGCATAGGGTGTAAAGAATTATTATAAACATTTTATTTTATTTTATTTAATTTAATATATTTTTGAGACAGATTAAACATAAATTTTACCATTCTCAGCTTCTCCTCCATATGAACTATAAATATGCCAATTTTCGCACTCTTCCGTGGCCGCATATTGCTTAAAAAGGGAACTAAAAATTTACCTTCACGTATTAATATATAGATATAAGGAAATCTGTTTCAAAAGGTATTTCTTAAATAACAAAATTCTTTTCAAAACTCACGATTATATTAAATTTTTTATCAAAATTTAAATTTTGAGTTTTTTAAAAGTGATTATGTCCTTTATTTTCTCAGCGATATTCTAATAAATATTTTTTTATCTGTATAATTAGAATATTATCAGTTAAATAGAAAAAGAAATTTTATAAATTAGAAATATTAGCAAAATTTTTAATTTAGATTTTTCATTCTAAATATTAACTGGCTGCGGGGACCCTAAAGACAAGCCTAAAGTTTCACATGTATATATCTGTGGTCACAAGCGATAACCGCCTAAGTTGACTTAAGAACGATTTGAGTTATGCATGCTATCATATTCTACTAACAATGCTCTATATTTACGTGGAATCCCCATTTTTCGAACGCTGTTATTTAAAAAGTTATTAATGAAAACATACTGACCTTAGTCATAATAAAGCCCCATTTATATAAACAGTTATTTTTCTCGAAAGAATAATTTTCGCCGATTTGAGTTATGCATGCTATCATATTCTACTAAAATATCTTTTTATTTACGTGAAATCCCCATTCCTCTAACACTGTTATTTAAAAAGATATTAGTACAAATATTCTGACCTAAGTCGTATGAAGCCCCATTACATTTATATAATAAGCTATTTTTCTCGAAAGCTTGATTTTCGAGTTAGGCGGTTATTGCTTGTGACCACAGATATTATTATATATACTCGCACAATCCTGTTTAGAATCCTGTAATGACGCTCCACCCTAGTATACATAAAAAATAAGGGTAGTTAGTTTTTACAAAAAAAAAAGGAAAAAAAATTAAAAATTATGTAATTAATCAAAATTATTTTATACTTGGTTGCAAATATTTGGCATTATTACGATAAAATATTTGCCAATATATGCCAGTTAAAAGTTTTATTGTATATACTCGTATTTTCATAGTTAGTACTACGAAATGACTACCTTTCCATATACGAGTAAATACTTACATGCATATGAGTATGAATAAACCAACATGGGAACACATCTCCTAGCCAGCCAACAGAAATGCCTTGAACATCAGAGCGTAACAAATTGCATGCGGCCAAGCATCAGGCATGGAATTTTGGTATGTATTAAAATGCCAAACAATAATGAAGAAAAAAAATTAATGAACAATGGCCACCATGAATTTATAATAAAATAAAATGGTCAAATTTAGTTTTCCCCGCTACAACTCAACGATATTTTCTCTAGGTGGTAATGTTGTTTATGTTAATTTATGGTGTCAGCATAAGTGATGGTGGCCACCGTTCGACAGCATAATCTTAAGTTTTTTTTTTCAAAGTATTTTTAAATAATATTTTAAGTTAACAACAATGCCAGTACATGTTTATTACCACGAAGGTGATTTGTCTGAAACCTAACTTTTTATTAATAACAGACAATTAACCGAATGTTAATGTTGTGAAAACACTTTGTTCCGGTCAAAGGAGTTTTAATTAACTTAACATACGATTATTTAATAGTCTCCTTAATTAAAATTGCATTAGTTACTAAAGATTTTATTAAAAATTTTTATTTTTAATTGAGTTTCGCTGGCAATAAATAATTTTTGTAGATATCAGAACGTTGATCCCGAAAAAATTATTAAACGTAAGAGATTCGCGTATGCGTTGCAAATTTTCTGCGATTACTGTAAGAAGTTGTGACCAACCAAATTTGTATAGGCCCATTGTTATTTTTTATTTATTTTATTCGTATATTGGTCTATGGAATTAATCCTTACAGACTACATATTTACAAAGAAAAACATTTTAAAATTAATTTTAGTACATAGATATTCATGAATTTAGAAAGCATATTATTCTACTTTTAATTAGATTAGTATTTAATGAGAAATCAATAAATCTATAAAGTTCATTAAATTGAATACACATTCTCCTGGTAGGGTCTGCATTTGCATAATTAGCTCTATAGAACTGTACAGATAAAGGTGAGAAGTAACGTGTTGGTCATTGAGGAATGTTGAATGATATATTGTTAATCAAAAAACCGGAACAAACATCACCATTAATTATATTAAGAAGAAATGAAACATTTAGCATAGTTCTCCGGCTTTTTAAAGTTGGTAGCTTAATAAGGGCAAGTCTGCTGGTATAGGATGGAAGATTACTTGGATTGAAGTTTAAACTCCGAAGACAAAACAAAAGGAATTGTTTCTGCACAGATTCCAGACTGTCGGCATGAATTTGGTAGATTGGGTCCCAAATTATAGAAGCATATTCCAGTATAGGTCTCACAAGTGACGTATATAAAGTTTTGGTGACATAGGGATCATTAAACTCTTTAGCCCAACGTTTTATGAAACCAAGTACACCTCTGGCTTTGTTGACAGTAATTGTTATATGAGGAACAAAGGTCAGTTTATGATCCAATAAAACACCAAGATCTATAAAATTATCTACTTTATCGAGACAATAATCACCCAGCATATAGTTGACAGATATCGGCCTCTTTCTGACGAAACGCATATGTTTACACTTTTTAAGGTTTAGCTCCATTAAATTTAAATTACACCAAGAATAAAATGAATTCAAATCATTTTGGAGAAAAACATGATCAGAGTGTTGATTATAACAGAAGAAAATTTTGACATCATCCGCATACATCAAGATGTTTGAAAAACGAATAACATTCGGAAGATCGTTTATAAATAAAGAAAAAAGAAGCGGTCCAAGATGGCTGCCTTGTGGTACTCCCGACATTACATCTATCGGCTTTGAAGTAACATTTTTAAAACATACTTTTTGTGTTCTATTGGTTAAATAAGAATATATCCACTTTGCGCAAAGATTTGAAAATCCCATCATATGTAATTTCTTAAGAAGAAGCTTATGATTGACTTTATCAAAAGCCTTGCTGAAGTCAGTATAAATTGCATCTGTTTGTTTGCGTTCAAGAAAACCACGGTTGACAATTGTAGTAAATTGTAATAGATTTATAGAGGTTGAACATCTTTTTTGGAAACCATGTTGGAAGGGAGAAATTAACGTATTTACTTGATGGCATAGATAATCCGTTATAATTTTTTAAAAAATTTTAGGTATAATACTTAATTTAGCAATTCCACGATAATTAGTAATATCAGCCTTGTTACCAGATTTGAATAGCGGCATAATGAATGAATCCTTCCACATAATGGAAAAATAACCGTATTTAATTGATGTATTAAACATGAGTGTTAATGGTACAGCTAAAACTTCAGCACATTTTATTAAAATACAGGACGGAATTTTATCTGGACCACTGTTGCAGGAAAATTTAAGTTTTTTCAATTCATTAGAAACCACAGATATATCAAGAGAAGGAATGGATATAATTTGAGTATCAGTCAGTGAATATGAGCAGACATTAGAATCATCAAAAGTTGCATCGGAGTAAGTAGTAGAGAAGAAGTCAGCAAATAAATTGCATACAATAGTATCACCACAGGATTCATTATGTAGAAATTTCATAACAGCAGGATAGCCCTTAGTTTTTCTCTTAGAGTTAACAAATTTATAGAATGACTTCGGATTTCGTTTAAAATTATTTTTCATTTTGTTCAAATAGTTTAAAGAACATGAATTATTCAGAGTATTATATTCGGCACGACAAATGGAGTAGTTTCCATGATCCAAGAGATCCAGTTTTCTTATATTTTTTGTAATATTTATTTTTTTTATTCTTGACACTAGCCAGTTTCCTAGTATTCCAAGGTGGTCCAGAAAGGTTTTTCAAAAATTTTTTAAGAACACATGACTCAATAAAAGAATACATCTTGTTATAGAAAGCTTCAGTCATTTGATCAATGGCACGAGTTGTACCAGTAGATAACGATAATAAATCATGCCAGTTTGTATTATTTATAAGTTCATTAAACATAGTGTAATTCGTTTGAGCGAAACAAAAAACTTTAACACTTTTTTTAGGTGTGTCTACAAGTCCAAATGGAATGGATATATTTACTTCAATAGTAGGGTGATATCCATCTTCAGGAATAGAAATAGGGTTTGATCGCTTCATAAAACATTCAGTAACTTCATTAACAAATATTAAATCCAATAATTTTGAATGATCATTAAGAATTCCATTTAATTGAAAAAGATGTAAATATTAAAAAGCTCATCACATTTATCATTTGATTTAGTCGGAACAAAGTATTTTTCATCAGGTAAGAACTTCCACGAAATTGAATGCAAATTGAAATCTCCAAGAACAATAACAGAGTCATCCGGATTAGCAGAACGTAGAACAGATTTAGTAGCTTCTCCATGTCTAATATATAAAGACTGCGGAGACGATGGAGGGATGTATGAGCAAGTAACAAATATTTTTTTATGATTGTATTTAATTAAAACTGCAATGAATTCGATGTTTAAAGAGGAATCAATTAATAAAACCTCAGATGATAAGATACTTGAGACAGCAATAAGAACGCCACCGCCATTCATCTAATTGCAACGGTCACGTCTAAAAATATTACATTTATTAGAAAATATTTCAGTATTTAAAAAGGTATGATTAAGCCAAGTTTCAGTAAATACGATAATATGATGACTTATGTTGAAACTTTCAATATATAAAGTTGACAGTTTAGTTCTCAGACCACGAACATTTTGGTATACTAATGATATATTTTCACCAGTAAGATCTTTTAGTTTTTTGGAACGTTTGTATCAGTTTGAGGAAGGCGGCCAATATTGATAGAATTTTGTCTAAATATATATTCTCGAACCAATGTATTTTCAGGCCAAAAGTTACGATCAATAATACGGTCAAAAAGATCATAAGAAACGGTAATTTTAAAGGATGTGATAAATCTAGGTTGAGAAAAAACGAACTTATATATCGAAATTTCTGCTTTTTGGCCCAACTTAGATCTAACAAAGGCATCAACATCTTCAGCAGTAGTTTCAGTCGCTAAACGCGAGATAAAAACAGTTTTTTTTGGAGGAACAGCTCTCAGCGAATCAATTTGACCAGCATGTATCACAGGACAAGTATTTGTAGAAGACACAGGTTTATTTAATGGCACTTCAGCAAAGCCCACAGGCAAATCAGCATTACAATTAATTACTGAGGCATCAGATGTTAGTGTTACTGAACTCGTAGGAACAGCAGGAAGATTATCAGATTTATCTTTATTTGTATTTCGTGTATTTCAGTTGAGAATACTGAATTATGTATATAATATATAGTATAAGCCCTGCCGTTCTTCGTTGCGACTAACAAAAATTGTTGAATATAAAGTGTTGACAATACATCGGAAATTTTTATGAATTTGCAATTTCGATTTTTAATAATTTTGCGTTAAATTCTATAATTATATTATATATATTTTTCTTTATTTTGTGGCGAAATCATTCTGCACTGCAAGGAGTTTTCCTATCATCACGATATATATTGAAATTGTTTAGGCCAATCATAGCATCCGTTATATATTTGTTGTACCATGTCTCAGTTACACATACGATATCTACTCCAGAATTTTCAAAGTTTCGACGGAATTCTTCAATTTTGTTTTTCAAATTCTATGCATTTATATTACATATCTTAATGCCTGATCGCTGCTTGCACAATGCCCGAACCATATTAGAAGTCACATCTTTGCAATTATAGACTGCACTATCCGTAAAAGTTGCCATAATATAAATATTGTTTAGTATGGGCAACGAAAGCAACAAAAAATAATACATATTGTAACTCAAGTACAGATATTAAAAAATCTATAATATTAATAGGCCAGGCGATTTCTTTCGATTTTTTTCTACCGTTTTATCCCAATTTTGACCAAATGTATATTATTTGAAAGGTATTTATTTTTAGCCGTTTTGCAGATTTACCGATTTTAAAAGTTTTCCTTTATTTTGAGTAAATTGCATTTAAAGTTGCTACTAACACATACATAAAATTATACATGTGTTATGTGTGTTTTATTAAATTTGTTAATGTGTTTGTTAATGAGTTTGTTGTCTTCATCCACAATAATAATAAACCGTTAAAGTGATGGTTTGTGAATTGGCTAAGTTGAAAAATAAAGCTGCCTAGAAACTGCACTCGAATTTCGAGCGCTGGTTTCTGCTAGTATGTTTCAGAAGGTTAAAAAGGTATTTGTATTAAAAAAATTTAGTTAATTCAAAATAGTAATAGAAATATTTGAAATCAGTTAGCGTAGTTTGACAGCAACTAATTTTCAGCATTGTGGGAGATCAGGCAACAGCTCATCCATGCTGTCTTCGGCATTCGGTTTTATATACACTATACCCCTCATTGTATGAGAGGAATGTAGAATGTAGAATTTTAAAATTAGTTGAGGTTAAGGTCGTCCGATATATTTTTTCAAAAGTTTCCACTGTATTGTCCCTCACCGTATACCATTAGGGATATAGCTTTTTTCTGACTAAAAATTTCGCTTTTATTCACAACTAAGTGAAGGTATTTCATAAGTAGAAGAGCAGCAAAACACACATATTAAAAAATTTTTTGTATGGAAATCGCGATTTTAATCAATTGAGTTTTCTCAGTAAATTGTGAACAAAATCAAAAGTTGTGCACCGATTTCATTCAACTAAAGTTAATTTCATTCGAAATATGATTAGCTAAATGCTTTTGTACCAAACCTGTGATCTGTGTTGCATTTTTATTTTTTATGAATTTTTAAAAACAAAAAAAAATTTTTTTTCTTTGTTTTCAAAACTTCCACAATATCTTTGAAATTGCTGGACAAATTTATAACCAATACAAGCACGGCTTAAAGATAATATTGCTGACGAGTTTTGGATTCGCGAAGAGTCAAGTTGATAGAAAAAAACCTAATGCAGATTTGAAATCAGCGACCTCAAATTAGTAAATAAATTACAATAAAGATCCAGTCAACACCGAATCAATATATTTGCGTTAAAATGGCATATTTTGTTGAAAATTTATATATTCGCATATTTAGGCATTTTTGAGTGATTTTTTAAAAAAATTTCTATATTAACAAAAAAAGTTCTTCAAAAAATTTTCCAATACACAAAAAAAAAAAAAAAAAAATTCTCGAGCGTCTTAAAGAGCGTGTTACAGAAAAGTCTTCCCAATCCTTGCTTAAAATTACAGATACTACAAATAAGTTTTGCGTGGCCTTACTTATGTGAAGCATTTATTTCCACTCATATACCCTTAAACAAAAAATAACTATCGAAAATTTAAAAAATTTCTTTAAAACATAAAAGAATGTGCGTATCCCCTACCAGTCTACAAAATGTACCATTCTGCAAATGTTATTGTCGGAGTTTTGGGTAAAGATGAAGAAGTTTGCAAAAATAAATTCTTGCTTAACGTTGTGGAATTGGAAAAGGCCAACCTACTTACGGTAGCTCGTGCTTTCCATGAATCAGTATATTTTTGGGCCAATATTTCGACAAAAAGCAGATTCTTCCATTTTTGAGCGATGCAATAACTTACATGGTTAAGGCTGCCAATGGGTTTAAAGTATTTTATCTAAAACTGTTACATGTTACTTTCTTGGCGCATGGGTTACACCACATTGCAAAGGAAATTAGAAGTCAATTCGATAATATTGATTTATTGGATTCAAAAGGAGAAAAAATATGTTTAAAGGCACCCTCACGAGTTGCAATTTTTAACCCTTTGACGACGAATGGGACACATATGTCCCATTTGGTTTTTTCGTCATTACAGGTACATTTTTCAATTGGACTAAATAAGTGTTGTTCGATAAAAAAACAAATGCCTTATCTGGGTTTCATGTTAAATTTAAGGGTTTGTTGTTTCAACTGGGGTTAAGGGCATCTCAAAGTCAGAAATTTGTATTTTTTTTTTCGGCAATTTTAGTTTCCTAATTTCTCGGGTTCTAAAAGATACTGTTGGATTAACTTTTAGTATTAGATGTACCAATGCTTTATATAAATTTATTGATGAACGAATTTTAAATTAGTTCTATACTTTTCACGGGGGGGCTGAAAATATTATGTGACATATGTATCCCATTCGTCGTCAAAGGTAAAAATAAAGGAGACTTTCTTGAATTTTTTTTTTTTTTATTTAATATTGTATAATTAAAAAACAAAGAAAAAACAACCAATTCAGTAACACACATAACATATTGGACTATTGAAAAAGTTATCGAAATATAGTCCTATTCCCATATTTTCCAAACCTGCTGCCATATCTATAATAACGGATTCGCCAATGCCAACCTCTCTCTGTTCCTTTTTGCCTGTATATATATCAATTTTATATAGGTAGCCACTCTTAGCATCGCAACGACACCACAATTTAAACCCCCAGCTTATGGGTTTGTCTTTCATATATTGTTTCATTATATTGCGGCCCTTAAATTTTACCATATGCTCGTCTATAGACTAGCATTTTCCTTGGCTTAAATTTTTTCCAAATGCTGAGTTGAAATGATTTATTACTGGTCTAATTTTAAAGGCTTGATCGTATAATGGGTCGTTACGGCCTGGCTGTTCAGCATTATTGACAAAATGTATGCTGGAAAGAATTTTTTCAAAACGGTCCTTAGCCATAACTTTGGAAATAAACGGTACTGAATATATTTCCATCGTAGACCAGTACAATCTTATTTCTGGCAAACTGTGGATACTCATTGCTATAATTCCAAAAAATGCTTTCACCACTTCTTTACTTATAGAAAATATTATACCTTTCTGCTCACAATTAAGTTTCGTTTGGTGAATTATGTGCTCTACTAGTGTGTCGAAATCACAAACTGCATTGAATAGTTCTAAAACAGTTGGGAACTCCTCATCAGCGCTTACCTTTGGATTTAAAACCTGTCCGTATATGTAATCAGGGTCGGTATAAGCTGCCGAAACGTAACTTTGATTGGCTTTTTTCCACTGAAATTTAACTAAAAGTTCTTTGGCATCTTTGGGTTTGGGAACACCTTTTGCCATTGACGCATCAGTCTTAGAATTTTTGCTCGTTGAATGTTTTTCGGCCTGCAGAATATCTTCGATTTCGATATCGGCTCCGTTCGCTTAATCTGTAAAATCATCCAAAACAGCACTAATTCAAACACATTTTCTTCATCTTCACTATCCGATGCGTTCAAAAGCTGTACAATTTTATCCTCAGTTTTATAAAATCGACGCAATCTGCTCATTTTCAATAATTATGGTTTACAATAATTAAATGGAAAAGCACAACTAAAAACAGGAATTTACGCACAAATTGCAGCATGCAAACCGTTGGATAATTGATTAGAAACTAATAGCTTGAATAGTTTTTGTGTGCTTTGCAATCTACATAAAGCAACACTTTGCCGCATGCATTATGGTGCAAACTGAAAACAAAATAATAGACAAACGATTAGCAACTGATAGTTAGAATCATTTTGTTTTGCAATGTAAATCCAACACTTTACTGCATGCGTTTCCATGTTTACTTTTTGTAACGACAAAATGCTTTTTAATATTTAACTAGAGGACCCCTGCTGCTCCGCAGCATTATATTATATTATATTAATTTTTATAATATAATACCAAAATTTGACAAGAGAAGTTAACGTACAGTAAAAGTAAAGTTAATTGTCGACGCATAACTTTCCTCAAACCCAACGAATTTAAACAGTATATTCCAATGCTTGATGACAAATGTATCTGTGTCTAAATACCTTTCATTAAAAAAAAAAAATGAAAGAAATCGGCCGGATGGAACGGCCAGACGGACTGACTTTATTTTTCGTAAATTCTTTTAATATATAAGATGCCAAATAATAGTTAATCCCAAATATTTACCTTTGACTTCGAATGGGACACACATGTCCCATGATTTTTCTCGTAGAAGGAGTAACAATTTTTATATTTTGACAACATTTTAGTCTTGAAATGTTGTGTTTCTGAGAACGAATCCGCAATAAAATTTTCAAAATTTCTACCGGAAAATTCTTCGTCGTCAAAAGGTTAATGAAATGTATCCCTTGGTTCCTCTTCCACGGCAGCCAGTACTAACAAGATGGAGAACCTGGCTGGATGCTGTAGAATACCATTACAAACAAGTAGGAAAATTATAATCGATCTACACCGACTATACGATACCCAATACCATGGTTTAGAGACCCGATCTCTTCGCCCCAACCAATTGGATGTAGAAAATAAGCATAAACCATATTTGAGTGGCATTGTTATTAAGTTTTTTGGCTGCAGATATTAAAGAGTTCATATCGGGTGCTATATTTATATGAGGACCAGGTCGAAAAATGGACCGATCCTGACCATATATGATAAAATCACTTATATTTTGAAAAAAATATACAAACCAAATTTAAGAAAAATCTGTGCAATAATTTTGCTTTTTGATAGATTTAAGTGAAGATCGGGAAGCAGCTCTATATGGAGCCTATGCCTAAGAATTATCCTATAGGCATTAGGTTTGGACTACTGATTAATGGATATAATAAACACATACGCACCCAATTTGACTGAGATCTATATGATAATTTGGATCTTATGGCAATTTATGTCGATTTCATAGGGGTCATTTGTATCGGGACTAGGTCTGAATATGGACCGATTTTCACCAATTTCAATAGCTTTCATCATATGGCCGATAAAATCTTATATACCAAATTTCATATTCATATTTGGGAACTGTAATTTGATTACAAGGTTTACACAGACGGACGGACGGACGGGGGACGGACATCGCTAAATCGACTCAGAAAGTGATTCTGAGTCGACTGGTATGATAAAAAATGAGTCTAGGTCAAATATTTTTGGTAGCAATAGACTAAATTTTTTATTTTTTGTTCAATAAAATTAAGAAAAAAAAAATTTTTTATTGATATTTTTTTAGTGCATCATAGTTTTTATTTTTTAGTGCATATTTTTGGTTTTTCAGTGCATATTTAAACCACATATTTCCAATTTTTTATTGCATGAAAATCTCTGCCCTAGTTATACCACAATTCGGTCTTTCTTACTGTACTACGTAAATATTATTATTTAAATGAAAATTTTAAAGTTTTTCTACAAACAAAAATTTTATGCATCGAAAATAAAAAATAATATTTTTTTAACACTTGAAGAAAATCTAAACTATTCTAAAATTGGAACAAGACTTTAAATCTAATTAACACTTTACTAATATGGTTTAAGGTTGAAATTTTGCGGTGTGTTAGTAACACATATTTAAGTACTCAACATATTTTTTTTAAATATTTTATTAGAGTTTTCAAAAGATATTGAAAGATAAAATTATCTTAGGACATTATTGGTATTGCTATTGCCAAGATAATTATTTCTTTCATTTGACATATGTATGGCTATCGTGACATATGTATCAGCATAAGAATTTATATATTTTTTTTGATGTGTAAACATCTATACGCGCAGGGGGGTAAATTTCTAATTCACAATACAATCACAAAAACAGCGTAATATGTGAGCGTAAGATCTTACGCGTAACATGTAAGCATTAAGACATATCGGTGTGACATGATTGTTTGGTGAAAAAATTATGATATGTAATAACCTTTTTTTGTCGCTGTTTTGACGGTGATCCAAAATCGGCTAATGCAGAAAGTTTCTATATTGTTTCTAGATTAAAAAAATGTAAAAATTAAAATCCTAGCTGCTCGTCTTCGATAGTTATGCACATTTTTGTGTTCAAGGTATGCACTTGCATGAAAAGCAGAATCGAATATTCAAGTAAACATATTCAATCGGTTCATTCTTCTTAATTTGACAAAATTTGTTCAAATTATATAAGAATTATTGTTAAAATAATCTTTTTTTTTTAATCTATGGTTATTTTGATCAACGGCTCTCTGAATAATGCCGGTTTTCCATTTTTTCCGTTTTTAAATTAGTATACCTTGAAACGCTTCATAAAATTTTTATAGAACATTTCTTTTTTTTTGAAAATTTGTTAACTTCTCACCGCTAGGTGGTACAAACCCATAACAGAAAAATACATCCCTAAGTTACATATACAACCGAAGATCAACGAAAGAATCACTTAATTATTTTGTGCTGACGATCTTCAAATTGAAGCTACTCTGTTAAAAATTATTGTTTCTTTACTTTTTCAAAATGCCCAACACTCCGGGTTCTCATAATGATATGCCAGCAAAATTTGTAATAACTGAGCGTATTGAAAATCTTATAAAAGAGTTTATATCAAAGGATTTTGATTTAGCAGATGAAAACTATCTTTAATTGATTTTGAAAAGGAAATTTATAATAGGCAACTGCCTAGTATACCTGATTATAATCAATTAGTAGTAGGAGAAACCACTCGTTCAAATAAAGTATTCTGTACTTGTTAGATATGTGAGACAGCCAGATTTACAGGACACATTAAAACTAAGAAAGGCAGAGGTAAATTTAGAGAGTTAAACAAGGAAATAGATATTTCCGCTGGATTTCATGAACACAAACAGCGACACAAAACGATTCCGTAGAATCCATTAAGCTATGTACTAAATGTTTCCAAGAAATCGGTAAGGGTATTAATCATTTATGTAAAAATTTTAAAGATAACGTTATGAAAATTGTCGAAAAATTTCCTGATAAAATACTTGCTGTTGTATTGCGACACGTGTAATAAAAAATAAATTTGAATCTGATTCTGATGTAAGCGGAAAACTTGAAAACATTGATTTGGTGTTACCTATTGGCGGACGAAATACAAGAATTACAGTAAATAAAATTAAAGATGATAAAGTTGAATTTGATCAAGAAGGTTTAGATAATTTTCGATTAAAGTAGGAGCTTCAACAAACATAATGAAAAAATTTACTAATTATATTAGATGTAATGTTGAAAGGACGTACATTTCTGCATATGTCAGAAAAATCAAATAATTTAAAAGATTTATATAAAACAGGTACATAAGAATTTGATTGTGAAAATGCAAAAGATAAACAATTACGTCCTGTAGTTTATTTTGATGCCGAAGAACTTCTTAAGAATGTTATTGAGCATAGACAAATAGTAGGAAACGTTACTATTAAAGCCATGGCTGATAGAGGTCAAGGCTTTTTTAAAATAAGTTTAACTATATTGTCCGAAAATTATTCACCCGAAACAACTGATGAAAACAGCTTTGTGCAGGAAGGTTGTGAAGACGAAGATCATATACAAAATTCTGAGTATTTTAATGAATCAAAAAAAAAAGAAAACTGTATTCTGAAGGTGGAAGTCTAAGTAAGAAAGCTAAGATGTCTAGTGTAGGTAAGTTAATATTGTTGTGTATAGTTCCTGCAATAAAAGAAACACATGCAAATATTAAACTTCTATTTAATCGAATTCCGTTTAAATTTATTGCAGATTTCAATATTTTGTTAATTGTAAATTGCCAACAAATTGCAACAGTAATGTTTCCTTGTCCTTATTGCTTTATTTCCTCAAACGATATAAGAGGTGCACCTAAAAACTCAGAAGCGGGAAGTTGTAAAAATTGAAAACTTACGGAGACTTAAAAGCAGATTACGAAAAATACTGTAGTAAAGGGCATGATAAAAAAAAATACAGTAAAGAGTGTCATAGCACCATTAATCCTCCTCTTTTTGAAAAAATTAACGATATCAATGTTCTTCAAAAATGCGTCATTCCTGAACTGCACATTCTAATAGGCTTCGCAACCCATTTGTTTTTTAAAGGTTTAGTTCCCCTGTTAGGCGAAGAAAAAGCTTTGTTGTGGCCTAAAAAAAATAAACATTATATCCAAAAATTATCATGGTGCTACATTTGAAGGAAATGAAAGTAGGAAACTGATCAAGGAAGCTGATAAACTTGAAGATCCGGAAATATATAGGGATGCAGGTATTTATACCCTATACCACAATGTGGTTTGGGTATAATGACTTTGTGCTGCTGTTTGTAACAACCAAAAATATTTGTCCCAGACCCATCTTTAATTATACCGATCGAATCACAATCACTTTTTGAGTTGATTTAACAATGTCCGTCCGTCCGTCCGTCCGTCCGTCTGTGTGTCCATGTAAACTTTGTAATCAAACTGCAGGTCGCAAATATGAATATATTTTAATGAAATTTGGTATATAAGCTTTTATCGTCCATAGGATGAACGCTATTGAAATTGGTGAAATTCGGTCCATGTTCAGACCTAGCCCCCATACAAATTACCCCTATGAAATCGACATAAATTGCCATAAGATCCAAATTGTCATATAGATCTTACTCAAATTGGGTTTATATGCATTCATTACATCCATTAATGAGTAGTCCAAAAATGATCCATTTGGCCCCATACAGAGCTGCTTCCCGATATTCACTTAAATCTATTAAAAAACAAAAATATTGCACTAATTCTTCTCAAATTTTGTTTGTATATGTTTTTGCAAAATACAGGAGACGTTACCAACCATGGTCAGGATCGGTCCATTTTTGGACCTAGTCCCCATATAGATATAGCATCCGATATGAACTTTTTCATATCTGCAGCCAAAAAAAATTAATAAAAATCCCACTCAAATTTGGTTTTTGCTTATTTTCTATGTCCAGTTAGTTGGACCTAAGAGATAGAGTTTCTAAACGCATGGTATAGGGTATCGTATAGTCGGTCTAGACCGACTATAATTTTCTTAATTGTTTTAAAATTATGCCACATATTGCAGCTTTCAAAGAAATGAACAAATGAACAATGCTTCACCTCAGGCAAAGTAGGACCTTCACTTGATGCTCACATCGAAGAATTTAATAAAGCTTTGAAAAGTATTGATAAACTATCAGAAACATTAAAGCTTCATGTTATTTTTTCACACTTAAAATAAAGTTTACAGATCATCGACGGTAATCGTGGTTTAGGATATTGGTCTGAACAAAGTGGAGAGTCGGTACACCGAGACTTTTTACACTTTTGGAAACGTTACAAAGTCAACAGTTTTCATCATGATACTTACCCAATCAATTTATTAAAAGCAGTAACTGAATATTCCTCCCTTCATCTTTTATTTCGATATTTTTTTTAAATATATTATTTAAATTGAAATTAATTTTTATCCTTGGGGTTAAACTAAAGAGTAGATTATGCATACATAAAAATATACACGTAAAAAATTAAAAAAAAAGATTGAAAAACAAATAAAACAAAATGGGATCATGTAACCACTACGTCCTCGTCGTTGGTCTTGGGTCAAGCTGAAAGTGGTTTTTGTACTCATGATTCATATATTTTGAACAAATTTTGTCAAATTAAGAAGAAACAACCGACTAAATATGTGTACTTGAATATTCGATTCTGCTTTTTATGCAAGTGCATACCTTGAACACAAAAATGTGCATAACTAGCGAAGACGAGCAGCTAGGATTTACATTTTTAAATTTTTTTAATCTAGAAACAATATAAAAACTTTTTGCATTAGCCGATTTTGGATCCATTTTAAGTCCACATTCCCCGTCTTCAAGATCACCGTGTTTTCTGCATTTTATTTATTACCAGACGTTTACATATCTCCCCTGTTATCGGACTCACATGATTTTTTTTTTTGAAAAATTTAATTTAATTGAAGCTTTGAAGTTCATTGAAAAGAAAACCAGATCACCACCGTTTATCAAACGGTTCATGTGTATATATTACTGTATAAAAATTTATACATCATTCTTTATATATGTCATACATTGCCACGATTGGTATGGGATCAAAAAACACATTGGATTTACCCCTCAGAAAAGTGAACCGTGAGATTAATATTTCGAAAAAGTCTACACAGCAAAATGTTTTTATTTATTTTTCATAACATAATAGGTGAGGTAACATATTTCCCAGGAAAATTAAGTCTGGGAAAAAAAAAAACATTCTCTACCACACAATTTATAAGGTTAATGCAGCGTTCACTTAAATATTTTGTAATAACTAATATATATATTTCTTATTATTATTTTTTTACACTATAAAAAGTATTTATATATCCTTGATAATTACATACAAATTTAGAATTTTCATCCGCATCTATAATATTAATAGGCTAGGCGATTTGTTGTGACCGATGTTTTGTTCTACCATTTTATCCCGATTTTGACCAAACGTATATTATTTGGAAGATATTTCTTTTAAGCCGTTTCGCAGATTTACAGATTTTAAAAATTTTTCCTAATTTTGAGTAAATTACATTTCAAGTTGCTACTAACACATATATAAAATTATACATATGCTATGTGTGTTTTATTAAATTTGTTAATGTGTGTGTAATAAAAATGAGTTGGTTTTTTTGTGTTGATTTGTGAATTGGCTATAATTGATTAGCATACTTTTAGGGTTTTTATTTAAGGGGACATGACATTGGCAGTTTTTTTAAATAGACTTTTTTTATAATTTTGTGTTTTAGTAAATATTCAAAAATTTCATGAAAAAATTCCTACGGGTTCAAAAGTTACAGCCGGATTAGTGAGAGCGCATATTTAATTTTAATTTGAACAATGCAGACTTTGAAATATGGTTATCACAGCATGAAGCATCGTGCTCCATGAATCATAGCGGCAGCGCAGGAAAAATGGAATCGGATGCAATTTTGACAATGTTTCAAAGATCTGAACTACTATATGGTGTCAAATATCAGTATTACATCGGAGATGGAGACTCAAAAACATTTTCTACAATTTCAAATGCCAAACCGTACAATGATGTTTTTTTCTTTGTTCACAAATTTTGAACGCGTTTATCTCGAAACCATGTTTTTCGTACTGGTTGCGGCACTAGCGGGTTAATTTTTTGACGATTTTTTTTTTTTTTTTTTGTATTTCGTATGATACGCTATCGTATGACACGAGCTTTTTTTTAAATTTTTTTTTTGAGTTTTTATGAATTTTTAAAGTCAATATTTTTTTTCGAAAAAATACACTTTTAAATTTGGAACATCACCAAAAATTAAAAAAAAAAATTAAAAAAAGCTCGTGTCATACGCTAACCAATTTTGTTAAGATTTAAAAATCATTTTTTTCCAGATCGTAAAATTTTTGCGACTCCCAGCACTGCAATCACGAGGCCCCGTTTTTTTTTCTCTGCCGCCAGTTTGGAGCTCTATAAAACCATGTTGGAGTGAAAAATATATTTTTTTTCTTGTAACTTGTTCAATTCTCTACAATAATAAAAAAAAATTTTGGAAAAATGTTTCTTTTTGACTGAGTTATGATTTTTTAAAAAAAGGTCTGTTTTCTCTGCCGCGAATGTAAAGACAAAATAAAATTTCCTAGAATTTTGCATTCGAATTTCGAGGGCTGGAATCTGCTAGTTGTTATTAGTAGTAAACAAATTTGATTTTTTCCATTCTAGAATAAGGAATTGATGTCCGTGAAAATCTGTTATCATCAATATATATCGTTTAACTGAGTTTAACTGAGTTTAGAATAGCTAACACGAGTATTTTGAATAATTATTTTAGTGTGCAATTAAGGATGTTCTCATTGCTAATCTTTATAATCATTACTAAAAAATTTCGCTCATTATTTTGTGCTCCTTTATTTTGTGCTCTTCATTTAACAATATTTTACTTTAACTCAATTGTGTAACTCAGTTATATGCTGCTCGTTATATGAGTGCGCATAATTTCTCTCTTTTAATAATTTAATCTCACAATTAATGAATAAAGTTAATTAACATCATTGTAAAAGTATAAACCGTTTTGGTTACTCGTAAGCCATTATTAATGGAGAGTGGATAAACCGCACCCACTGTAAGACCCGTAGTATTCTGTGACATTCTTAGCATAATTTGTAGCATTTTCTGTTCTCTAACAGAATATTTATACCATAACGAGTCGTTGTAACAGGAATATATGAAGCCATCGTTCTAAAATTACATAAATAAGATAAAAATAAAATAAATACATCAATATTCATAATTAAAAAAATAATACCGCTATATCCACCAAAGTACCGAGGCCACAATAAATATACAGCATGATAAAACAATAAATTAGATACATAATTCCAATAGGCCACTTGCCCAATAACAAAGAGCATAATGTACAACCAATACTAACGGATATGCTAACGATCTCAACTAGAATTACCCAGAAATAGGCAGTTTTAATAAGGTCTATGAATCTGTAAGAAAGAAAAATGAATAAAATTTGTAACGAATGCTTTAATCTCACTAAGGTAAGATATATTGGACACCATAAAAATGCAATTAGCACCTTAAATTTGTATATCCTCCACCCAGTGTTCAGAAGGTATATGTAGGTTTGCCATTCCATTTGCAATACCACTGGTCTACAAATTTAAAAAAATATTAACTGCAGAACGAAGCATGTTTTAACTAATCTGGGTGCGCTGAATTCTAAACTGGCATAAAAAGTGGGATATCACGTCTTGTTCATTTTTTATCGCTGATTATACTGTAAAACAGTCAATATTGACACTAAAATTTCACAATTATTAATTTGCCAGAAGCCCACATTCATTTTAAATCTTCATAATAGCAGCGTTTAAGCATGTCAGGGAGATAGTTTGTTACCGATTCAAGCTATTTTTGCTTTGTGTGCGGTGAATATTTGGTTGGAAAAAAAGGATATGCAATATCAGAATCATTTAAATATGCACATTTACATTGCTTTGGTTTTGCTGTCAGAAACTTGGACAAACCGTGGACACTGACAATTTTTGCAATAGATGCAGAACTGTTTTATACAAGTGATCAAATGGCAAGACGATCTATTTCGATTTTTCAATTGCAGTACTTTGGAGAGAGTCAAGTAAACACCAAGCCGATTGTTATTTCTGTTTAACAAAGGATGGATTCAATATGAAAAATCGAAAAAATATTACTTACGCGAATGTCCCATCAGCTTCCAAACCAGTTCAACGTCCACCAAATCACCCATTACCAGCCATTCCCAGTGCTACGAGCAGTGAGTCCAAAACATCTTTCACCAGCAGTGGTAGTTTGTATGAGGCTGATGATGAACGCCATTTAGTGACTTAAGCTGAGCTGAATGATCTAATTCGGGATTTACATTTAACGAAGCAAGACACAGAATTACTAGCTTCACACATGCAGCAGTGGAAAACTCTTGCAGTTGGGACAAAATTAGCAATTTATAGAGATAGGAGTTTGGAATTTTCTGCATATTTTGAAAAGAAACACTCTATTCTATACTGTACTGATGTTGGTGGTTTATTTAAAAAAATGAACCAGCCATATGACAAAACTGAATGGAGATTATTTACTGATGGCTCTAAGTACAGTTTAAATGCTCTTCTTTTGCACAATGGGAATGAAAGACCATACATACCAATTGCTCATGCCATTAATACAAAGGAAAATAACAATGACCATAAATGGAAGATCTGTGGTGACCTTAATTTGTGTGATTTAAATTTCTTTGTATATATAGTATAGACCATTGTAAATAACTGTAAATTAATCTGTTTCTGGTCATTGGTTTGTTGACTGGTATGCAAGGAGGTTTCACAAAATATTGCTGTTTCCTTTGTATATGGGATAGTCGCGTTACATGTCATCATAATGTCAGAACAGAGTGGCCAAAAAGAACTGATCCATATGACGTTCTTCTGCCGCCGCTGCACATAAAATTGGGAAATTTTTAAGAACTTTGTCAAGGCTCTGCACAAAGATGGTGCAGCAGTGGTTAGCGGTTTTTTCTAAAATTTCATATGCTGAAATCAAAGAAGGCATATTTGTTGGCCCTCAGATCAGGAAGCTATTAAATGATGACAATTTTTCACAATGTTTATTGGAGAAAGAATATTCAGCCTGGAAATCTTTCAAGATCATCGTGGACCGTTTTCTTGGAAACAATAAGAGTGAAAACTACAGACAAATTGTTGCTGAATTATTGAAAAATTATCACGAATTCGGTGCACGAATGTCACTCAAAATGCATTTTGTTCATTCGGATTTAGGTTTTTTCCACAAAGCCTAGGTGCAGGGAGCGAGGAACAAGGGAAGCGTGCTCGGAGACCTTACGTGATAGAGAAAGACCAATTACAGATTCGAATTCGAATTCGAATATTTTAGTTCGAATTTTTTTTTTTGCAGTCAAATGCCGATTTTCAGCATATTGTTTATATGGTTTTTTGGCTATAACTCGTCGACTAATTGATATTTTTTCAATCTGTAAAAGCCAAATTATTGGTAGAGACCTGTGCAACAATGAAAATTTTTGAGAAAATTGATTTAGAAAATTTTTGTGGTGCTTATGAAGCAAAATGTTGGAAAAATTATTTTTTTTTCAAGCTTTTTGAAAATATTTTTCACAAAACTAAGTCTTTTTTGCTTTCTGTTTGATCTATAATATGCTTCTCGGTTTCTTCAATAAATTTCATTTGAAAAGAAAATGGTCTTAGTCGATAATTAAATGCATGGCTCGCATTGAAAGCTCATTAAACGACTTTTGGGTAAAGAACGCAAAGACAACTACAGGCAATCTGTTGCAAACATGTTGGGGTTAATATGTCGTACAAAATTCATCTTTTGCATCAGCATCAAGGCGAACGTTATCACCAAACTGCGCTTCCATTTGAAAAAAGGTAACTTTAGAGTGTGCATATTTTGAATTCCTAGATTTTTCTAATATCTTTGTCAGAGTGCACAATTTAAACATGTTAATTGAAACCTATTTTCGTTTCAGGTACAGAGGACAGAAATCTCCAGATGCAATACTCGCTGAAATTTGTTGGTGGTATAAAAACACCTTTGAATAAGAGGAAGACGAGGGAAAAGAGGAAGAAGGGGAAGACAAAGATGAAATTCCAGAATATTTGTTGGACGAAATTATCGACCTTTCTGATGATGATGGCGATGACCAAGATATAAGAGAGAGCAGTGATGTTGATCCACAGCCGCCTGCTAAACGGCAACTGGCCAACTCATTAATTTAATTTATTTAATTTTTTTACTTAAAACTTTTCAGAACTAACATTTCAAAAATATATTTTTTTTTCCATATTTTTATAATTTCTTTTTCAATGTTTCTTCAAAACCAACACTGAACAAAATTGGTACATAAAAAATGAGAAGTAAATTAATATTAAGCCGGAAAATGCAAGTTTTGCATTATGATTGTTTTCTTTTCAAATGAAATTTATTGAAGAAATTGAGAAGCATATTATAGATCAAACAGAAAGCAAAAAAGAGTTAGTTTTGTGGATAATATTTTCAAAAAGCAGGAAAAAAAAATAATTTTTCCAACATTTTGCTTCAGAAGCACCACAAAAATTTTCTAAATCAATTTTTTTTTTAATTTTAATTATTACACAGGTCTCTAGCAATAATTCGGCTTTTACAGATTGAAAAAATATCAATTAGTCGACGAGTTATAGCCAAAAAACCATAAAAACAATATGCTGAAAATCGGCATTTGACTGCAAAGTTCGAAGGTCAATTAAAAAAAAACTCGAACTAACATAAACAAACGCCGCGATGCGGGTCTCCTAATTTAGCCTCTATTTTCACCTCTCACTCTCAGAATCGACCTAACTTTTGCTCACCTTAATTTGTTCCACAGTGTAATTTGAGAAAAATCTGGATACCATAAAATATTGATATTCTCGCTCGTCATAACAAGAGCGAATTGATATAGCAACGTTCGCCTGTACATATGTGGAAATCAGGTCTATAGGTCCAATGGCATTCTAATTTTCACTGAAGATGATTCACTGACATCCTGGGCAGGTTACTGTTTGAAAATGTGCATCCATGAAAATGTTAAAAAAACTATTGAAGAAGATATAGTTATTCTGTTTTTTTTTATACCCTTCACTCCAATGTGCAGAGGGTATATATAAGTTTGTCATTCCGTTTGTAATAATTAGAAAAAAAATGTTGGACCCCATAAAATATATATATTTGTGAGTCTTATAATAACCGGAGTTGATATAGCGATGTCCGTCTGTCCGTCTGTGGAAATCACGATGACAGCATCAATCGGGCAGCTAGGGTGCTCGTTGACATAGAAAATAATTCATTAACATCCTGAAAAGTTTGCTGTTTAAAATCGTCCAAATCGCTCGATTAGGGCCCGAGATTTGAATGAAGAACTAAAAAAATCTTTAAAAAATAGTGCAGCTACAGTGCAGCTACAGTGATCATTTTTAGTGAGAATGATTCACCAAATTCACGGGAAGATTTCTGTTTCAAAAATCATTAAAATCGGTGTAACAGGTCCAGGGAAATCTCTGAAAAAGTAAAAAAAAAAATGAAAAATATGATGTTTCTATATTGTTCTTGTTGTTATTCTAAATGTTGTGTTGTTGTCATAGCTGGACTTGTTGTTTTTGTGGTCGTTGTGGTAATAATATAATAAAAACTAACCCTTTGTACATTTTTTTTTATTAACTCTGGTAGAAAAATTTAAAAGTTTCCATTGTTTTGGCATCACTAAAAAAATTTGTCAGATCATTTCTGTTATTACCAGGAGCCTGCCTGCAAAATTTCAGATTGAATGGGTAACGGGAAAGGGGGTAAATCGATCCAAATTTTTTTCGACAAGCAGACACTACGAGTTAATATAAAGGGAGTAAAAATTCACCAACATCTAAAGCAAATAATGCTAAAATACCTAGTTGTTAATAAAAAAAACAATGTAAATTTAGCAAAAAACAATTTTATGTATAAATTTTTTTAAAGAGAAAAACACAAAAATAACGTTTGAAGTTGTATTTTTTGTGTGTAATATTTACATATACATACATAAACATATTAAATAATACAAATAATATACATATATTATATATATGTATATCCGTAACAACTGCATGTTAGAAATAAATCGGTATATTATTTTATTTACATAAAATTCTGCAATATTTTGTTGTGGGGAAAATACATTCCTTTTGCATTAACAGAGTGTCACTTCATTTTGCTCAGCGTGACTATACCACAATAGATGGCGCCACAATTTTTGTTTGTTCCAATTAGCTTTGCAATAGTTAATTTTATTTTAACATGAATGTTAATATTTTCAACTAGATATCATACAGAACAATGTTAAGAATATACACGGGCTGGTCGTTTATTTCATACGATTTTTTCATTATTCTTTTACAATTATGAATATAAGTTTGGCATATTAACTTTTTGTTGTCTTCACAATATAGAGTTACCGAGTTCATCAATGAGTCTTTTGCTTTCAAAACAATTCTACATAGTTATATAGAATTATTATTCTGCTTTACCTACAAAATATCTGATTGCGATTACATCTAATTTTTAAAAATTGTTTATAATTACTAAATCATTATTATTCACATAAATACAAAATTGCACTTTTTAAATTTTCCATTCAAATTTAAGAAAATATCAATTCTAAAAACTGGAATTAAAAATGTCCAATTATAAATTACAATTAATTGATTTTCAGAAAATCATATCAAAACGTCGGAAATAATAGTTTTAAATTTAGAAGACATCAATTGCATCTTTAATATATAAATTTTATTCATTAAACACTAATTGAAATTCCAAAAAAGCACCAAATATGTTTACATCTAAAAATGTTTACATTTAAAAAAAATATTGCCATTCAGGAGAAATTAATAACTTTTCAGTACCGCGAGTCAGTAACTTCTTTTAGCGATAGTCGAATCGTTAAAAAAAAGAATATAGCAAAATTATCAGTAAAATTTTTAAACGATATTCGGTATTGTTAAACTCAGCTGTTGTTGTTATCTAAACGACAACTATTTTTGTGTTGTTTATTCAATCGATAGAAACTTAAATTTTTAGGTTAAGATGTCGTTAAGATGTATGTACTTAGTGAATCACTTAATCCTTAGTGCAAACAACAATAGCTGTCGATATATTTTGCGATTGTCGGATCGTTGAAATTTACAGTATCACACTACAGAAAACATTGATTTAAATTCAATGAATTTTAGAAAACTCAAATGATATTTAAGAATTGCGAACATAAAAACTGTTACACAAATAAACGCAATTTGATGAGAATGTTATTTTTTATATATAGTTTTTCAGAAAATAAAGAGTACAAATTATTTTATTTAAAATGTTTGGGACATTTGGTTTTTTGCGTTTGGCATCCCTAATTTGAATATTTATTATTATAAATTTATTCTCTATGTTTTCCAAATTTGGCAATATTTTAATAAAAAAAGTTTTTTTTTTGGTTATTATTTTATTACTCCATCCGACCATATGGCCGTAATGAAGAAATATTTGGCCAGTTGAAAGAAACTATACAGCCATCTCCAATTAGCACGATTTAATGCATATAACCACCCTACACAAGCATTGCCTTTACAATGGATGTTAAGGCGAGCTATTTAATTAGCAAAAACTAAATTAAACGAGAAGTTATGTCATATAACCGGAAACGCATGCATATAGGTATATAACCTAAATGCATGCCGATCAGCAACCATGATGACCAGAAAGCAAACACCGAAATAAATCCGAAATAATAGAAAAGACGAAAACCAACCCAAAGAATTTGCTGAAATAATTTGGTATTAAGTTTAACAAATTGTTTACTTTTTCATTTACATTTATTATCAAGACTCGAACCGAGGTGGAGGGTATCAAAGATTCGGCACAGCTGAATTTAACACTCTTACTTGTTTTTTTTGTAACTTTTGTTATCCAAAATTTTGTTTCTTGTGTGTGATAGCGTCTTAATAGAGTGTTTGATAGAGTGTTAAATTCGGTGATGCCGAATCTTTGATACCCTCCACCTGGATCTTAAACTCAATATTACAGCCAATGTTAGGTGCGACTACCACTTTAAACCTGTTGCCAATACTGAAATCTTAAAGTGGAATACCAATTAAATTTAAAGTTAATTGCATTTCTTGTTGTCCAGTTTCTATTATAAATTCTAATTTCTACAGAAAAAATTTACTACTATTTGAAAAATTGCATTATATTTTTTTTCTTTTATTAGAGTAGAAAACCTATAAGTTCCCCAAGAACTTCATAGAACACCAACGACATTCATTATTTAACGCAGCCGGCGTTACAATACCCTAAGTTTTATACCTATAAGAATGGTGTGGGACCATGGAAATCATACGATAATTCAAAAAAAAAAATCAAATGATTCTTGGCTAAAAATTTCCAGATATAAATAAATATAAAAAAAGCAAATATTTTTTCTATAGAATCAACGCGTATATAACTAAGCTTAAGACAAGTTAATAACAAATTATTTCCCGTAGACTTGACGAACAAAAAACTCCCATGTTATTGTTAGTAACATATTCAATTACAGAGTGCAACAGTCATTCTGGGGTTCCATAACTACCCGAGCTGACGTATAGATGGCTGCGGTAGTTTGAAAAGAAATATTTTAGTGAAAAGTAGTAACCTTATAAATCCTTAAGTATCAAGGCGCCATGTTATGTAATATATTTATTTTGAGTCATCAAAAATAAACGTTCTCAGTGCCTTTGTAAACATGGAAAAATTTGTGCACCGTTATGTAATTCAATACTTTCATCTTAAGGGAGACCCTCGTTTGCGACTATAAAATATTGGGTAGCAGAGTTTAAACGAGGCCGTACGAGCTGCCAATATGCATTGAGGTGGCCACCCCAGAAACGATTATGAAAATCTCCAAAATGGGATTGGATAATCGTCGGCTGAAAGTGTGTGGGCTGGCTGCAATAATAGCAATTTCCTATATTGACCGAATATTTCGGGAAGAGAAAGATGTTCTATTCCTCACAAAAGAACAAAAGAAACGTTGTGATGATGTTTTAATAGAGTATTTGCCGATGTTTCACCACAATAAAGCCGAGTTTTTGCTTCCATTCGTAACCATGGAAGAGACATGTGCCCACCACTTCACACTTGAGACAAAGGAACAGTCAAAACAGTGGTCTGATATAGGGAATCGCTATTAAAGAAGATGAGTAATTTGTATTGATTCATTTGAAAAAGGAAAAACAATCACCGGCGCACAGTCGGCAATTTGACGAAAAGGCGGTCAAAAATCTATAACTTTTGATTGGATTGGCATTTTGATATGCGGTTTTTTTTGTTTGGTAGGTGAGACTTTGGCCTTTAAGTTTAGCTATAAAACGTAATTCTCGACCGAAAATAAGAAAAGTTACGGAGGGTTTAAAATACATTTTCATTTGTAGTTGAATTTTAGTACAAAAGTGAAGTGTTGAGGTAAAAAAGGTTTTTTTTTAATATAATGTCTTATTTTTTCAGTTAATTTTACAACTAATACTTTTTAACAATTTTTTAAGTTAATTTTTTCAGAAAATGCCAAACTTTGGCCCCCGTAACCTTTTTAGTCCTAATGTGCACAAGGGCCAAAGGTTGTTATTTTTTTGAAAGATCCCGAGTTAAAATATAATTTATTAAGCAGCGAACGTAAAAGTTACCTTATAATGGTTCAAGATAGAGAAGTTTCAATGAAAAACTCGGTATGTTTTTGCTTTAGTTAAATTTTTTTTTATTGTCTTTTTAAATATTTCTATATCAATTTTTATTGTAAATTTACAAAATATATAAATTTTTAATTCAAGAAAATTTTTTAACTATTTAAAAAAAAGTGTAACTTATTGTTAGTGTAATGAAAAAGTACTTTAAATCAACCAATTTTAGTAAAAATTTCTTCTAAATAGCCTTGATTTTCATCTTCTAGAAGTTGTTTAGTTTCTTCGTCTAATTGAATAGAGGTAGTTTTCCATTTTTGACGAATGTTGGACATATATGGATCTAAAGTGCACAACAAAATAGTGATAAGGTCTTCATTAGTACAACATCTGGACATTTTCCTTATGTTGTGCTCGCGAAAGAATCTGTCGTCTTTGTTCCTTTTTTCTTGCGCTTCTTCAGATGGATCTCCTATTGGTAGCATATTGTTTTGAATTATTTATTCCCCATGGTACAACATTTTATGAACTGTGGATGGCATATATCTCCAAGAGTATTTTTCATTATAAAGTATAGCTGTTTTATTGGCGTACTCTCGAAATTTTTTTGCATTTATCTTTCTGCTGCATGCTAGAATTTGTAGTATGATTTTGAATCGTCTTGTTAATTCATGATCTACACCTGTGATAGATGCTGCAGTTTCCGTATTGGAAAAAAATCTCCTTGCACTATTTCCATCATTTGTGTTTCCTTCCCCTTGTTTTGGTTGGTCGATTACGAGGCCTAGCTGTAGATATTTTTGTTGAATTTGGTTTTATTTTGCTTTCTTTTTTCTTCATTTTCTTTGTTTTTTCTCACCGTATAGCCTAACGGACCAAATTCCAAATCATGAAGAGGGGACATTCTAAATTCGTAGGCTTCCTTAAAACTATTGTCTTCTGGTGGGGGTTGGCTTAATTGTCTTGATGGCTTTTGGCATATAATGCAGCTTGACGTTTACTTTGTTCCAGTTAAAGCTTGTGCAACTTTTCGATCAATCATTGTGAGACATATTTTAAAAAGTACTTCAATGTCTTGGTCATCAAATTTAAATATTACTGGTTGAAGTTCCTTAATTTGATCTTTTATTTTTTGAACTTCTTCAGTTATGACATCTTTGGTTTCCTTTTTGAATGCAAATTTTATTGGTCTGCAATACTTTGTTGAAGAAGGAATTTCATTTTTCCATATATCAATTTCTGTTGCTCTACTAGTTGACGGCTCTTAGACGCTATACCTTTTTGTTAAGCGCAATGGAACGAAAGATACCATAAATAAATTAGCATCTGATGATTTTTCGGCATTAAATTGCTTGTATTGTTTCTGACCAGAGAATCCATTACATCCCCATTTAGAAATTAAAGTAATGCTGCCATTACCAATTTTTTTAAATGATCAGTATCAAGCGTTTTTAGCAATCGTTCTGCAGTATGTTCAAGGAGATGTAGCAATTTTATTTCTGCTGATGTTGAAGTGACACTAATAGCAGATTGTGAAGGTAAGCATTCTTTTTTGGCAGAAACTAAATCTCGATACTCTGGAAAAATCCCACAATTCTTTTCATTGGTTCGCTTCCGCAATTCCTTATATTGATTTTTGGTCAATTTCAAATCCAAAAATAGGGCGAACGCTTCTTCCGGCGTAAATTTCTTAGCTTCAATTGGTGTAGGAATGCTTTTCAAAATCCTCTTTGTGCGCCTTGGGCTCGCTTCTACTATTTTTTCAATTTTAATTTTATTTTTTTTTGTATTTTGGGTTGGTTGAAGTTGGAGCAAATATGAATCCTTAATAATTCTTAGAGAAATTTCTTCATTGATATTCTCCAGCTTGCGCCTTCGAGATCTTTCACTACATCCGTCAATTGGTTTTGCTGGTCGACCCTTTTTTTCACTTTCGTTGGCAGTTGTAGATGCACTCTCAAAAATAAGTTCCTTTATTAACCAGTCTTGGTAACGTTTGTACATCTTTGCCTTGCTATGAGAGCATTCAAGTAATTTTTCCTTTGTGTATTTCAATGTCTTCTAGGTTACAATTCTTAAAGAAGTCGTTGATCACTATGTGTAAAATTACATCGTCTTCATCATTTCGTTGAAAATAAATATCTGCCAGATCTCTGTAACAGTACTTAGCCATTGCACAAATTGTAATGAATAATAATTGTGGAAACATTATTATAAATACTCATTCTTCACTTTTAGAAGCATAAAAAACCCACACCCTGCTCATATCTTAAAGGGCTATGTCGCAATAGTTTTTTTTACCATTTACTTGTTATTTAAATTGTTTCTCATTTTGTCAGGTATTTAAACTATATAACTCTAATTCAGACTATTAATGTTTTTGAAAGATACCTATGTAAATGTACCTGTAACAATTAAGCGCATTATATCTCAACCCTTTTTTATAAGTATATAACAACTGACAACTCTACCGACACGGAAAAAAATACACCGCGGTGCACCGGTACGACCAACTTTTGTATTCATAACACCCAGACGGACGGACGGACATCGTTTAATCGACTCAGAAAGTGTTTTTGAGTCGATCCGTATAATAAAAGATGGATAAAGGTCCAATATTTTTGGCAGTTACAAACCTCACCTCAAACTTAATATATCCTAACCACATAGTGGACAACTCTTGTATTCATAAATTTTGCAGAAAATATATAACCTTGGGTCAAAAAAATTGTTGTGGTGCACACGGGCGGAAACTGGCGAGTATATAATGGGGTATAGGAGTATAGGCGAGGGTTCGGACTATAGAAGAGTGCAAGACTTTTTCTGACTGCTTTTGACTGGCAGGAGTTATGCTCTATTAAGTAGGAGATTTTCGGAAAATTTTGACCTTTTTAAAAAATTTTTTTTTAAAGTTCGGAATGAGTCAGTGATTTTACATTTCTAACATTAATAGTATGGAAGCCACAAAATTATACAAAATTTATTTCACTTCAAAATCTTTTAAATCAAAAATGTTACAGTCATTCAAAAATAAAAATATTCGAAGACCCTGTTCGCTGTGATATAGTTGAGACAGAGTCACAATTTTTTGGCTCCCGATGTTTACTAGTATTTACTTTCAACTGAATAACATAACTTTAAAATCGGTAACAAAAAAAAATGATTTTTGGCCGCCTTTTCAAAATATGGTCCACTGTGCGGCGAGTATTATGCTAAATTACTGCAGCGTTTAAATAATTAAGTCAAGGAAAAAAGGCCGCATTTGGCAAAAAAGAGAGTGTTATTTCATCAAGGCAATGCACCAGTTAACACATCCACTATTGCGATGACCAAAATCCATGAGTTAAAGTTCGAAATGCGCCATCATGTACCTTACTCTCCAGATTTACCTCCCTCGGATTATTTTCTATTTACAAAGGTGAAAAAATGGATCGGTGGTAAAAGATTTGCCAAAAATGAACAGGAGTACTCTGCGGTTGATGGCCATTTTAAGGAGCTAGACAGTTCTTATTATAAACAGGGTTGCGAAGCAATTAGTATCGCTGGGAAAAATGTATCGAGCTGAAAGGAGATTATGTTGAGAAATAAAGAAAATTATTTCTTTGTCAGATCGGGTTGTTCTGGAATCGTCTTTACATAGTTTGAATTGAAATAAAATTGTATTTCAGCAGATATTATAAGGTAAAGGAATAAAGTGATGAATAACAATATCTTTATAAATTGAAAATAAAAGACAACAAAAAATAGAGTTAAAAAAAAGTGTCATGTAGTTTTAGTTTAAATAACGGGTATAAACACACGACACCGAAAAAATACAAAAATGGAATAACTATTGAATAAGAAACTGGAATAAGAAACTCAACTTTAAAAATTTTATGAGTGTAGACCGACTACAATTCTATACTTGTTTTTTCATGTTCTATATAGTATGGACTGAACCGTTTTTATGTTTTTGAAAATTAAGTTATGAGAATTAATACAATTTAAGAAAGAAATATAATTGAAAATTAATAAATACGTTCTTTTAATTTTTATTAAAGATGAGCTCAAGATGCTTTGTACCTTTTTGCAAGGGTGCATGAGCATCACCTTTACTTTATTATTGTCTATATTTCACTTCATTAAATTTAAAAAAAATTTTAAAGTGTTATCAAATTTTATTTTTTACGAACCTGAATTTATGATTTGTACTTTAACTGACCTTAAATATTTTTGATGCCATTCAAATATATCTTTCAACAACTCCATTGATTTCTCGCCATTATTGGTTCGTGGATTTTGAACAACTTCATTCAGATCTTCGAATTTACATCGCAAAATATCCTTTATCAATGGCATATGCGTTGTAAATGTAATGAAATACATGTCCCCGGCAAAATTTCCAAATACTCCAAGTAGTAAGCAAATAATGTGTAAGCCATTCAACATAAGATAACCCTTTTCGGAATTTGGATCTATGCCGGGCACTAGAAATTGCATTACAAATTCTTTTCGATTGTGAAAGATGCGTAAGTAAAATGGGGTTAACAACAATGTCACACATAAGATAACATATAGGGCACCTATTGACTTGTTAACCTTGGTAAACAGTTTTATACTCTTCCGTAAAACATTTTTATAGACATCATGTTTCTTCTCATAATATTCATAAATCAAAACTAATTCATTCATTAGGTAGGACAAATTCTGTCTATATGCGATGCAGCTAAATAATTTGGAAGCACCCTTAAAAAATTAGTAAAAGTTTTCAAAAATAAAATTTTTATTTCGCATGAGTTTTGTAATTCCACTTCTACTTTACCTGAAGTCCGCTTCCTGCCATACAAATTATGTGTAGGAAAACAGTCCATTCACCTTCCACAACCACAGTTACATACACCGTGTAGAATGTATTTAAAAAATAGAGACATATCAATGCAATCACAACATATGTGTTAATATTCATTCGATAATTCGAATCAACTACCTCCGATCCACAAAGCTTTGAACAGCGTCGTATCACCTTCACATGAAATAGAAACTCTTCATGTATTGTTTTATCCATAGTGTCTCGAAAGGCTTATATGATAATCTGAAATCCCTTTAAGAAATGCAAATACTTTTATTTATGAGACTAACAATCACAATATTGACAAACCTTTTCAATTGTTACCATCATAGATAGCCAATTAATAAATAAATATTGACATAAAAATTGTTCAGAGTGATGCATACGAGGGCGGATCAATAAATCGGTGATTTTTTGAGATGCACGCAAAAAATTTGTTATGCAACTATAAACTATCGAGTGGCAGAGTTTAAACGAGGCCGTACGAGGCAGCCAAGACGAACACTACAAAGTTTCATTGGATGATAATCGACTGAAGGTGCGTTATCTAGCTGACATCATAGACACTTCAAAAAGTGCTATACATCGCATCCTGGATGAGACATGAGTCCATAACCACTTCATACCTGAGACTGAGCTGAAATGGGAGAGTCGTGTCCAAAGATGGCGAATACAGTTCCATCTGTTTTTTGGGATGCGCGTGGAATAATTTTTATTGATTATCTTCTAAAAGCAAAAACGATCACGTCTTTTATTTTGAGTGTTCATTGCACAGTTTTTTTTTGGCAATTATCGTAGCATTGCTTCTGCATTTGCATTTTCATATGAACACAAACGACACCGTTTCCTTTTTCGGATGCTTTGATCTGAAGTGAAAGTTAAAGGTCTGGTAAAAGAACTTTCAGTAGTCAAAGCTCCAAGATAGATTTTTATGCACTTTGGGACGATTGGTGTAAGTTTTTGTTACTTTGCCTCTTTCTTATGTAAGTTGCGACTACAGATTCGCCCAATTCACGCAGGAATTAATTTCATATGCTGAGTTTCTGTTGGTTCCAATATGGCAATTTTTCATCCACAACACATATGTAGCTATTCCAGCGGCATATAGCATATTCATAAAAGATGCTAATGGCCAACTATTAGCTTTTATCGTTATCATGTACTCGTGATTAAGTTGATCAAATGTCTCAGGACCTCATTTCGTTAATTCATAATATTTATTTATTTCCGACATAACTATATTTTTTTGGTCATCATGTCATCTTTGTGAAAACCAAATAAAGTTGTGCGTGTTTCCCGGTTTTTGATTGTCAGGAGATTTTTCCCAAAATATGGTGCACATATATTTTCAACGACTTCTCCAACTACTCTGGTGTTACCCACTTTACCTGTATATGGAATTCCGCCTCGTGGGTTCGCTGTTTGGCAATCGCATAGCCACCAAATTTCTATTTAATATTTTTCAGGTTTTGATGGCATATATTGAATAAAAGAACACCGGCTGGGACAGGGCATAAGCTTTTCATCTACAACAATATTTTCTCCAGGCATATAATATTTTCCTAAATTATGGTTTACCATTTCCCAAATTCTTACTGTTTTCTAATAAATACTAACACCTATAATAAAGAGGTAATGTGTGGTTGTTTGTTTGTTTGTTTGTAGGAGGTAATCTCCGTAACTACCCATCCCATCTTCCTGAAATTTTCACAGAGTCTTACTGCGGATATGGGAAGTGCACAGCACTTCCTTATAATTTTTTAAATATTTTTGGTGGGCGTGGCACCTCCCACACAAAATAAATTTTTAATATCATATACATATATTGAGTACTATGATAGGGAGAGCTTTGCAAATTTGTGTGAGGTCACCTGTTGTTAATATTAGTAGCTACACCGGAAATGGGCGGGATCGTATAAGCGGGCGTGGTAGCTCCCATACAAGTAATAATTCAATATTATATATCTCGAGTACTGTGATAGGGAGAGCTTTTCAAATTTATCTGATGTCACCTAATATTAATGTGAGTAGTCGGAAAAAAAATGGGCAGTATCGGACCAACAGGCGTGGCGTGTTACTTTGTGTGAGCCCATAAATTATGCATGCGATTAGTTGAACAAAAAATGGGCCTGATCGGAGCAGTGGGCGTGGCACCGCCCGTACAAAGTAAATATATGATATCGTATAACTGGTGTACTAAATAAGGGAAGCTTTGACACTTTGCACGACACCATCAGATCTTAGTATGTGTAGTCGGACAAAAAATTCGCGGGTTCACACCAATGGGCGTGGCACTCCCCATGCAAAGTAACTATTTACTGTCATATATCTGAAGTACTGTAAAAGAGTGCTTTGTGGCTTTGCGTGATCGAAGCAGTGTGCGTGATCGAAGCAGTGGGTGTAGCACCGCCCATGCAAAGTAGATATCTAATATCATATAACTGGTGTACTATAAAAGGGAAAGACTCGACATTTTGCATGAGTCCATCAGATATTAATGTGAGTAGTCCAATAAAAATTGGGCGGGATGGGATTAGTGGACATGGCACCTCCTATGTAAAAAATATGAAGCACTACGAAAGAGACAGTCTTTTGACAAGTTCATTAGTTATCAATGTGATTTGTCGTGGAAAATATATCGCCAAAATCAAAAATCGCCAAACCCAAAAATCGCGAAAAATAAAAATCGCCCAAAAACAAAAATCTTCAAAATCAAAACTGGGCAAAACCAAAAATCGCTAAAAAGAAAAATTGCTAAACGATATTCTAAGTTCAAGGTCAACAGTTAAGTGTTGCCAGATCTAATATGGATAATCCATCTTCTTCTCATGGGCAGTTACATGTACCTTGCTCCAGGGTAGGAACGCCGAAAAATCTGATAATTGCTGTACCGAATGAAAAAACAAAAAACATTGTAACAAGCATTGAAATAAAAAAATATATACTAATAATCTATACTAACATAATAGGGAGGTAATATTTGTTTGTTTGTTTGTTTGTAGGAGGTAATTTCCGTAACTAATCATCTGATCTTCCTGAAATTTTCACAGAGTCTTGATGCGGATATGGGAGTGCTACAGGCTGCAATTTTTTAATCTGTTTTAAGTGGCTGTGTCACCTCGCATACAAAGTAAATTTTTATTATCATATATATTAAGTACTATGATAGACAAAGCTTTGCAAATTTGTCTCAGGTCATCTGTTATTAACGAGTAGTCAGTGAAAAAAATTGGCGGGATTAGACAAATGCTCTTGGTACCCCCACACAAACTTAATATTAAATGTGATATATCTGAATTACTGTATTAGTGAGAGCCTTGAGACTTTGCGTGTGCTCTTTCATTACGATTCGGAAGGGGGAGGGGGAGGGGGAGGGTGTAGCGAAGCGCACCGGGTTACATCTAGTTGTATATAAAAATATAAACTTCCGAAATAAAAACTAACTCAGGATTACTTTCAATCGGCTATTCAAACGAACTTATAAAAAATATTAACACACTACTAACTTATTCAAAACACTGCGCAAGTATCTAGCTATTCAAACTATCCACATGTAGAGCTCGATAGGCACTGTTGTCCGCTTGTGCGATTTTTTTTACGAAATTTAATTTTATTACATTACCGAGTTAAATCTTTTGAATTGCTTTGATTTTTATACTTAAATATTGAAAATAGACAAATACAAGACATTTTTAAAAAAAATGTACTAAATATCAACTAAGTTATCATCAATTTTATTTTAAATAGAGACTGACAGTCTCTGTTGTGCTTTTAAGGGTTAAGGAAGGAAAGGCCACATTTGGTGAAAAAAAAGTCTTATTTCGTCAAGGCAATGTACCAGTTCACACATCCACTATTGCAATTGCATAAATCCATGTAATAAAGTTCGAATTGCTTCGTCACGCACCTTATTTCCCCGATTAAGTACCCTCGGATTATACTCTGTTTCCAAACTTGGTTACAGATTTGCCAATAATGAAAAAGTGGAGTTTGCGTTTGATGTTTATTTTAAGCATATAGATAGTTCTTACTATAAGCAGGTATCGAAGCTATTGAATATAGCTGGGAAAAGAGTTTCGAGGAAATTATGTTGAGAAATACAGAAAATTTTTATAAAATTTGTTGCGATTTCTTTGTTTCGGGACCGCCATCGTTCCTTTCAAATAGTAGGATTTCTCAAAGGGAAAAATTAGGCACTTGTATGATCAGTGATTTAATATTTGGAGTTTAATCTCTATGCATCGAGTCATTTCTTTAGATTTGATTTAATCTGGAGAATATGACGGATTAGGTAACAAATCGTAGCCAAATTCGTGGAAGGTTGACACTGCAACAACACCATGCATTGTCAAGAGGCAAATCGTCGTTAAATAGGTACAATATTCACTGTTTGCAGTTTTCCCTTTTGCAAGTAATCAAAGTTTACAGCCTTATTTAGCCGCCTTCGTACATCCATAAATATTTATAAGACTGTCAGTATCAAACAATAACATGCACTGAAATGAAATTAATGCTCTGTGGTATAATTGTTGTAAAGGTATTTGTAGAGCAACATTTTCACCGAACTGTTGTTCAAATTTTCTAACACAGCTATATATTGTTAGCAATCAATGCACAGTGGGTGAAACGTCCAATCTAGCGAAATAGAATTAACTAGCAGCTTCCAGCACTCGAAATTCGAGCGCAAATTCTTGGAAACTTATTTTTTTCATTTAATAAAGACCCTAAAGGTATGCTTCACAATTAAACTCATTTTAAATGAAGAAAACAAACTCAACACATTAACACAAACACATTAACAAATTTAATAAACACACACATATCATTGTATAATTTTATGTATGTATTAGTAGCAACTTTAAACGGTCATAACTCCTAAAAAATATTCCAGACGATGAAAATCTGTAAATCTGGGTAACAGCTAAAAAGAAATATCTTTCAAGTGGTAAATTTTTTGTCACAATCGGGGTAAAACTGTGAAACTTACATCGGTAACAAAAAATCGCCTAGCCTATTAATATTATAGATATTTCGGATGTTTCGTATTCGATCGGTACCATACCTTTAAGAATATTTTTGCCAAGTATTGGACAAATCGGATCAATATAATCCGATTTTTCAATATTTCACTGTTTTCATGCGATTTTAATTAAATTAGTTTATAAGAAATAATATAATTGCTAACCATGTAGGTGAAACTGCTATATGTACATATTTAAGAAAAATAGAATTTGAAACGAATAATGGTTAATAATAAAATTAAGATAATAATGTTGTTGTTTAGATTGTAATGATACTTTAGGTTGTAATGATCTTAACAATATTACTAATGATTTTATTTCCGACAAAATTGTGTTTGGTGGTGATTTAAATGCAAGGCAAACAAATTGGGGCAATTATTTGATTAAATGATCGAAGGTAGTATAATTGGATCGGAAATAAGCCATGTTTTAAGATTATTCCAACAAAGTTTTCATTTAGAATAGTTTTATGCCCATCCTTTATAGAAATTTTTACATCTGTAGACACTGACATTTATGCTGATTTTAATAATAAATTAAAAACTTTAGATGTTCAATCTGATCCTTTTGAGGTTGAACTTTTATATCTTTTAAACAGTGTTACCTAACGACAGCAAGTCGAAATATTAAATTATACTGTAATTCAAATCAATATTTTCAATAATGTCTTAAAGGAAAATTTGCGAAGACATAATTTGCCGGTTAATTGAAATTGCTCTATTTCTGAGATTGATAATAATGTTTTAGTTTTAAATAATGCAGTTCATTCTGTTACTGAAACCTCTGTTCCAAGAAAAAAAATCATAATATAGGTTAAATAAATTTATCCCCACAAATTTTAGATTTTATTAATGAGAAAAAAGAAATTACGTGGAACTTTGTTTCTGACACAACAAATTTACTGAAGGTGTTCATTATCAAAGTAGATAAAATTATTAGAGATTTATTAATACGAAATGAAAAAGAGAATAGCTACTACATGGAGTAAAAACTCCGTAGCCTAACATAAAGATGGCGTGACAAGCTTTTAGAAATATTTTGTCAAAATTTCATAACATTTCATTAATTGAAAAAAGTTACCGTTATAAAAATGATACTGCTTTTAAAGTTTGAGAAAAAATGGATTGCAAGGAGTTCCGCTTATTGAAAATTCTGTCGAAGTTAAAAAATGGATTGGTAGACATTATGGTGAATCTCCGCCGTCATATTCAATGATTAAAACATGGTATTCCGAATTTAAACGTGTTCGTACGAGCACAAATGACGCAGATCGTCCTGGTCATCCAAATGAGGTAGTCACCGAAAAAACGTAGGAAAAGTACATCAGGTTATATTAAATCATCGAAAAATTAAGGTTATAAAATTTAAAAAAGTCGTATTTTCATAATTCTTTTTTGAAGATACGAATATTGTTGGATTATTTATTTCATATACACTTTATAGCATAACATTTGAGGAATCTTTAAAACAATTTTCAATTAAAAATTTTAATAAATAAGTCCGTGATAGTGAGTCTCCGGAGGCGTTGTTGTTTTGCGGTGCACATCATAAACTCGTTACCGGATCATATGAAATAAAAAAAATCAGAATGCGTTTAAAAGTTTACATGTTTTCTGAGGTAGTGGCGAAGAGTTTTTTTCATTTTTTTTTGGCAGCATTTGGAAGTGAAAAACATGATTTTTGCTATAAAATTTCGGGAATTTGTTGTTAAAAAATGGTTAAGAAAATGGAAAATAGAAAAACACCTTGTGATTACCTGACGATTTATATGTAGATATAGTGTATGGAATTTCAAAGGAATCGGTTAAGCAGATTTTGAGTTATGAGTTCACGGAATTCGATCGTTTATTTGCGAGAAAATCGATTTAAAGTTTTTTAAAAACTGGTTTATGTACGATATACCGTATGAGGCCGGTCGGCGGAAACGCTGTATCTTCTTAAGTTTTACTCCGATTTACTTGAAATTTTGGCACCCTCAGCACTATTTTAATCAAACCCAAATATACGGTTCCCTTAATTTTACATCCTCTCTATAACATGTCCAAGTTTCAGAGCGATCTGAGGGTGCCAATCAGGATACCTTGTACGAAAGAAATTTTGGAATCTCTACGTTAACTTTCATGTTGCATAAAAATATTGATATCGTTTTGAAAATCGCGTCCTTAGCCATTTTGGCGATATGAATTGGCCATCGCGAAGCTGCTATTTGACCCCGTTGTACTACTATTTGTGGGGAGCAGTTAAATATGAGTGTTACGCTAATCACCCAGCGTCGATTGAGGCACTGAAAAAAGAAATTAGTGCATTCATCGGCTTCGTACAACTCCATACTGTCAAAAATGTACTGAAAAATTGGATTGATCATATGGGCTACTGCAAGGCCCGCCGAGGAAGTCAATTGAATGATATAGTGTTCCTTAATTAACCACAAGGAAATAAAAATACCGAATAAAAAAATTATAGGGTTTGTTATAGCAAAATCAAAATGCAAAACTTATATGGTTCACCCTGTATAGTAAACCTTTCTTTTTACACATTTTTTAACATTAACCCATCAAGTATTGCTTGTTTTAGACAATAATTTTTTAAAAACTATGCAAAAATATCAAAATTTAATATAATTGCGTTTTTAGATTTTATGGATCAAAAGTGGCCCCGTGCAATATGATATAGAAAATTTTAAGTAAACCCTTTTAATAAAAAATAACTGCACAACGTGTTAAGTTATACTAAAAAAACTTAAATTTCACTCTTTCTTTACAACTAAAACAAAAACTTATAGTTTATATATTTATGGACAATTAAAATAAAATTAAATGCTATTATTTGTTGTGAAATTTATAAAAACAATTCATTTATGATGAGTTACATGAATTTAACTTGCATTTGGTACAATATGCTTGTATTTCGCATGTACAATTATGCATTTTAAATTTTCTTTTTCCCGAACTATCTAGGAACTCACATCAATAATTTCGTTGATCATATCTAACATCATTCGGAGTCATGGTATTATTGCCTATAAAGTGAAGATCGGTTGCTGGTATCTGAAGGTAACATTTTTGCTAAGGCACAGTTTTAAGTTCTGGCGAGTCCTGGGGCCCAATCACTGCATTCGATATCGAGTAATTTCAATTGAAATTCCATAGTTTGGTTCGCTTTTCTTCTTAAGAGGCCATAATTCTTCAAAATTATTCTTAGCATTTTATTTTGGGAAATAAAAGAATGATTACGATCGAAAAATTTCGATGACGAATGCGGTGATTTGGCTCCTGTTTTATTTCACCTACATATCCACGGAAAATAAATGGAATATTTGAAGTTGGTTCTTCCGAAGAAGATAGCTCTGTTGCTTCATAACTAAAATCTTCATCAAATAGAGAAATATCACAACCATAATCGCAGCTGTTATTTTCATCAAACATAGATTAAACTAAATCGTTTATATTATCATCCATTAGGTTTTGTAGAACATGAAAACCTTTTCTATATGGTATTTTTCTTGAAATAAGTATTAAAAAAAATATGATTCATTAAAAAATATTCAGTGTCCAAAATTGCACATAGCTGCTTTTTGGTGGCCTTAAGAAATTAAACGAATGTGATAAACAAACAAAATATTTTTTTAATTATAAGTATATTCTTGATTTTCCGGCACTCCATACTACTTACCAACAAAATTAATAAATTAAAAATAATAACTAGCAGGTTCCAGCACTCGAAACTCGAGTGAGAATTCTAGCTAACTTTATTTTTCAACTTTGCCAATTCACAAACCAACGCTTTTTTGGTTTATTATTATTGTGAATGAAGAAAACAAACAAACACATAGCATATGTATAATTTTATGTATGTGTTAGTAGCAACTTTAAATGCAATGTACTGAAAATAAAGGAAAAAATTAAAAAAATTTGTAAATCTGATGAACAGCTAAAAAGAAATACCTTTCAAATAATATATGTTTGGTCAAAATCGGGATAAAACGGTAGAACAAAACATCGGTAACAAAAAATCGCCTAGCCTTTTAATATTATAGATAATAGAAATGTTTTTATTTATTTTTCGAAAATAGTTTTTGTAAGAAACACTTATTTAATTTCTACTAGCAGAGAAATTCGAGCGCAAATTCCAGGAAATTTTATTTTTTCATTAAATACCCTCACAGTATGCTAATCAATTATAGCCAATTCACAAATCAACACAAAAAACAGACTCATTTTTATTACAAACACATTAACAAATTTAATAAACACACACAGCATTGTATAAGTTTATGTATGTGTTAGTAGCTACTTTAAATGCAATTTACTCAAAATAAGGAAAAAATTAAAAAATTTGTAAGTCTGCAAAACGGCTAAAAAGAAATACCTCTCCAATAATATACGTTTGGTCAAAATCGGAATAAAACAGTAGAACAAAACATCAGTCACAAGAAATCGCCTAGCCTATTAATATTATAGATTTTACATTAAAATAACTGTTACATTAAACAAGACTAAAGGGAAGGAGGACCATAACAAGATTCTTTGGAATGTAAGCTTTCGAAAGAGTGTACAGCCTCGTTTTCAAATGACTCCTTTTAAAAATTAAAACAACAATATTGAACACCGCTATTTCGCGACCTTGGTCATTAGAGGGTTAAATATCCAATAAGTGTAAGAAATTGTGCAGCTGTTTTAATATAAATTGCTTTTAGTTTTTAAATACCATGAGAATATTTTTATTCTTTATGACTTCCAACATTAACCTTTAGCTAATGCACATTTTTCATATAAATATATTTTAATCACACTATTTTTAAGGAGCCAGTGCCATTGAACGAAATGACATTCGAAAGTGTTTACTGTAAAGGAATTTTTAATTATTCACACGTTATGTAAATATGAATTCAGAGGGTTGATTTAAATGATTTGGTAAAATTTGTTATTTATGATTAACTTATGCAAATGTATGAAAATGCTGAACTATTAAACAAAAGCTACCTTAATAGACAATGCAGACGTCATTTTGTGTGTACAGTGTACATTGTACACTCAAAAATAAATATAAATAATACTTATATCTACATAAAACTATATCAGTAGTTATGGAATTTTATTTAAATAAAACTTCGTAAAAAAAAAAACACACTGCTCACATATAATGTGTTCCGCCTCTAACATTTTGCAACTATTAATGTTTTCTGATGTTGGCATTATTAATTAGTATTGTCAATTAGTATTGTTCTTTCTTAGATAATTGGGCACCATTTATAAGTAAAATTAATTTGATGAGCGGCATGGAATGACGATTAATATATATTTGATATTATTTCATAAAATCATTATTCTTTGATATATTCGAGAACAAAATTCACAATGATTCACAAATGCATTTAGTACGATACCTGTTAATTTAAGTAAAATTTCTTGTTCGTGGGGCGTATATTTTAGATTAGGTTTATAAGTGACTGTCAATTTTGCCTATTTTGTGATTGAACTTTGAAAGGTTCTTAGGTCCACAAAATTAGTGGATCCTTATTGCACTGGGTGACGGATCTATCTTAAAATACACAATTTCGAATGTACAGTGGTGGTCATAAAATTAGACACGACATTTTAGAAATAATACGTTTTTTCAATACTGCTTCCATACAGCTCAAATTAAATATATACGTTCAAATAACTATAAATCGAACTTAGCACCATATATCATATATAAATTTGAAGATGTACATATATTTTGGAATAGAATAAATACCATTTAGTCATACAACTCAAAAATTCGTTGGTCGTACAATTAGAAACAATCATAAAAGCATAATAATTTATTCAATATTTTAAATAAAAACATAATATTTTGTAGGATAACCCTTATATATTATCACATCAGTTCGTCTTTTTGGTAACCTTTCTACCAAAGTCCGGCCTCGTGAAGGTGGTATCAATTCTCAACTTTCTTTAATATTTTGAAAATTTTCGTCTATATTTTCACGGTTTTTTTGTTTTTAAACCCCTTTCAATGTCTGTACATAACTTCTCGATTGGGTTTTAGCCCAGACTTTGTATTGTTCAAAACGCGGGAAGTATGTTTAGGATCGTTATCCTGCTGGAAAATATATGTAACTGGCATATTTTCAAATGAAAACGGTTCCATTACATTTTAAAATATATTTTTATATTGGCGTTGTTCCATTCGACCATCTATGTGAGGTATGGGTAAAGTGACCATAATTTTTTTTAACCTGAAAACGGGACATCGAATAATTCTGATGGGTTTGGTTAACTGAAATGGAAATGCATAGATAATATAATAATATTTTATAACAGATTCCAGCCCTCGAAATTCGAGTGCAATTTCTAGAAAATGTTATTTTTTCATTAAATAAAGACCCTAAAAGTATGCTAGAATTATAGCCAATTCACAAATCAACACAAAAACCCTCATTTTTATTACAAACACATCAACAAATTTTATAAACACACACATAGCATTGTATAATACTATGTATGTGTTAGTAGTACGATAAAAATGTTTAAAAAAAGCGGAAAAAATTTTGGTACCGTGAGGATCGAAAAAGTACAATTTGTTTGTCTGGTTGGTACAATAACAAAACATATTTTCCATCCCGGGTAGGTTAGTTTTTGTTCTGTACTGCACTTTGGCCTCTTCTATATTAAAATTCTTTGATTAAGTACAAAAACATCATTATAAAAATAAACAATTGCTCGATTTTTGTCTCTTGTGTTTCGTAATATATTTATTCATACTAGCAGATTAAAGCGCTCGAAATTCGAGTTCAATTTCTAGGCAGCTTTGTTTTTCAACTTAGCCAATTCACAAACCAACACTTTAATGGTTTATTAGTATTGTGAATGAAGATAACAAACTCATTAACAAACACATTAACAAATTTAATAAAACACACATGGCATATTTATAATTTTATGTATGTGTTAGTAGCAACTTTAAATGCAATTTATTCAAAATAAAGGAAAAAATTAGAAAATCTGTAAATCTGCAAAATGGCTAAAAAGAAATTGCTTTCAAATAATATCTGTTTGGCCGAAATTGGGATAAAACGGTAGAACAAAACATCGGTCACAAGAAATCGCCTAGCCTATTATAGATTTATTCATATTCTTCAACAAAGAAAGAAGAGAATATGATTTTTGTATTGCTGCATTTCAGGTTAACCTAGCAAATTTATAGAACTGCAATTTCTATTTTTTGCAATGTTTTTTTCGATTTTTGTTTTGCGTTTGACGGGCGACGTACAAGTAAAACGCAACGTATTCTTATTTTGAGAGGGGTTAAATTTTTTATGTGTTGCTTTTTAAGAACAGTAATTTAAGTTTATGTACCATGAATTGATTCAACCAAATTCATAAGAAATTCAGTTAAATCGTTTTAAATATTTTTTAAATGAAATTATTTTTCAGCTGACTTGTGATGTATTTTAAAATACATGCATTAAAAAAACTATCTTTGACGAATTTGAAGATTTGTTCTTACATTTTTGTACAAATCAACTATCTCTTTTTTCGAATTTTCTGAAAACGGAACATTTTTGCGTCCCCGAGTTGTTTTCGGGGACAACGGGACAAAGTAGCTGAAAACAGGACGGTCCCGTTCAAAACGGGACGTATGGTCACGTTAGGTATGGGGCCAACGCATACCAACTAATAATACCCAAACCATAGTATTTGCACCTCCGTGCTTGATCGTCTTGATGGTGTATCTTGGATCGAAAGATTTGTTTACCTTACATACACTTTACCATTCGATCAAAACTAATTAAACTTTGATTCGTTGCTCCGAAGATCTTTTTTCCAAAGATTGGCTTTACTGGTGGGTAAATAATCCTGTCGTCATATGGAGATGTTTTTCGCGGCATTGGTATTTTTTGCGCTTTTCAAAGGTTCCGGTTCTTTTGAATAATTGAATTGCTCCAACAACCATTTTTTGGAACCGCAAAATCTTTTTGCAATAACTGACAATGATTATTTTTTGTTTTGATAGCAGCCCGCTATTAATTCGCGGAGCGCAGAAGTACATGACTTTTTTTTGGCCATGTTTAAACTGAATTATATTTAAAATTAATTATATTTAATTAATTAATTATATTTAAGATTAATAAAAAAAATTTTAAGATTTATTGAACTTGCAAATAACTAAAATGTACACAATTAAAATGGCGTTTCTAGTTCTATGTTTAACCTCAATTTTCGCAATATGTAAAAAAATACATAACTACAATATACTAACAAACAATATATACAACTGCAGTGTACATATATCGGAACACACAAAAGACACCGACAGTGCTTTGTCCCCATATAACGTTAGGACAAAAATAGAAGGAGTGATCGTAGATTAATGAAATTTGGTACACTACTGTAGGTAGGGATTATTAGTAAATATACGAAATTTAAAAAAAATCGATGCAAGGATTCTCATACTTCCCATATATCCTGAATTTTAAAAATGTAATTATAGCGTCACAAATGGTTAAAATACGACGAATAAAGGTTTTCATAAAAGAAGCGCATGTATAAATGCAAATTTAATAAGGAAATAGTGCAAGGATACGTATATCTCCAATATATCCTTAATATGGATATGTGTAAAGCTACTAAAGTTGTCAAAATATTTTTAAAATTGGTTACAGAATCAGAGATTGTACTTTTTGCGACAATCTTTCCTTTAATTCAAGCAAGGACTCGCTAATCTCACATATGTCCTTTTTCTTAAAAACGTTGTAAAAATAGAATGGGTTATCATAGATATATGAAAAATCGAAAATTATTTTCTACAACTATAACAAGACTAAATGCAAATTGTTAACAAAATTTTTGCAAGGACTATATGTATACCTCTCATATATCCTGGAATTAAAAATCATAGCTAAAAATACAAAAAGGTCAAAACATGTTATAAACATTAAAGAATTATGTATTTCCATATTTGTATTTCAATCAATGATATGATTTGTTTACTTGTCCTTGTCCTTTATCGTAAAAACGCTATATCTGTGGTTTTCTGTAAATTACACTTAAAGTGTGTGCAGATAAAACAACTTATGTCGAAACAAGTATTTTTCTTGCAAAAAAAGTAGTCAATACGACCAGTTGTGTATACAAAAATTAGTAGTTATAAACTGAAAAATAATTCAGAATTATTTCGCATTTTTTTCATTAATAACAACTTATGTTGACATATTTTTATTCATCTGAAATAAGTATTGTTTTAACATGCTGGTGCACTTAGGTGGAGGGTATCAAATATTTCATCTTGCAAATCAACATTTTCCCTGTGTATATATTGTTTAATACCGGCCAAATCAAAATTATTTTTTTTTTTTAAAGAGAACAATAACAAATAAACGTTCTGTTCTTATGTTCTATAAATAGAATCACTTCAGAGGAACCGTCAGCAAATAATGGGTGTAAGTAGGAAAAAAAACAATGTAATAATTAACAATAATTCAAGCTACAGCTTAAACTTAATTTTTGTGTTATTTCATATAGGTCGTTTTTTTTACCTTAACATTGCCACTCTATAATTAATAACATTTTAAGTAAAAAGTAAATTTAGAACTTTTTTAAAACTCTTTTTTTTTAGTTGTGGCAAAAAATAGGCTCTAATTTTTTTTGGACCTTTTAACAACACTATAAACTGAATAAAAACAAAATAAAAAAATGTTTCGATTTTTTCGAATTTTTTTTTTAAACTCGATCAAACTTTTGTAAGTTTTGAAATTTTTTAGAAATTTTTTTTTTGCGAGGGATTAAAAATAATTCTAGTTAACAAAAACAACACAAATGTTATTTTTTCCGAGTTCAGAACATATTGAATAAAAAAAAAATCGAAATTTCATGCTCTTTCTTAAAAAAATGAATTTTTGGTAATTATTTTCTTGAAGCAATAAAATTCAGTTTTTAGTTCATTCATTTTTGTTTAAATTTCATTGACTTTAGCGCCCTCTAGTGCATTCTAGGAGAGTCAAATAAAACCAGTTCCTAAAAATTTATTTGTGTTGTATTGTTATCTATCGATCACTATAACTTCAACACATTTTGAGAAAATTTTCTTTTTTTGATTTATGTCTATGGGTCAAAGCACTGTGCGACGCTTCATAAGAAAGACTAATGACATATGTGAATCCGACAGTATCGTTTCTAATTGTATGACCACCACTGTATTCACTAAAATTTATACTCAAAACTATTTGATTTGAAATAGAATTTGACCTAAACATCTAAAAAAAAGAAGTAAATCTATAATATTAATAGGCTAGGCGATTTCTTGTGACTGATGTTTTGTTCCACCGGTTTATCCCGATTTTGACCAAACGTATATGATTTGAAAGGTATTTCTTTTTAGCCGATTTGCAGATTTACAGATTTTTAAATTTTTTCCTTTATTTTGAGTAAATTTCATTTAAAGTTGCTACTCCACATACATAAAATTATACAATGCTATGTGTGCGATTTTTAAATTTGTTAATGTGTTTGTAATAAAAATGAGTTTGTTTTTTATGTTGATTTGTGAATTGGCTATAATTGATTAGCATATTTTTAGGGTCTTTATTTAATGAAAACATAAAATTTCCTAGAATTTGCACTCGAATTTCGAGGGCTGCAATCTGCTAGTATTTATAAATAAGTGCCATATTAATATACAACTTTAAACTTTTATTGTCAATAACTGCAACATTGCCCAAGTACTACACACGAGTATATTCACATATTCATTCATTGATGATTTGGGCTTCCTTCAATCACCCCTACAATTTTAAATATGATATTTTTAAATATCAATATTGATGGTTAGAAGTCAAGTTTGTTATTGTATCAATACAATTGTGAATAGGGGATTAATGGTGTTTTGTAAGTATTGGTGTAATCAGTTTTTCTCACATAGTTTGATGAGACCAATGGCTTGTGTGTTTGTCAAATACACATGTTTTGCATTTTGAATGGTTTTGTTTGTAGTTTTGTAATGTTTGGTTTAAAATGTTGTCAGTTGCTGTAATTGGCTCCTTTTCAATTATTATTTGAATGTCACATATCAGTGGAGTAATTACATACATATATGAATATTGACTTCATAGAAGATGACTTTAAAAAATACACTACAGTTTCGTAGATGGGCCAACGATTCCAGCTAAACATAAATACTTAACATGGATGATTTATTTTTTAGGTCAATTTTCAGTTGGACATTAAAGCTATATATAATAAATAATTCTGCAAAATATATCAACATGAATCTATATGTGACCTTCTCCGAGAAAAGGGACCTAGTGTGTCAAAAAACGCCTTGTGTCAAAAACGGCGTATTCTGGTACATAAAAGTGTGTAGAAACTTTAAATGCGTTTTTTTTTTCTCAAATCTTAATTTTCACACACTAGGTCCCTTTTCTCGGAGAAGGTCACATATAATGGAATACAATTGTAATGAATGGATAATTTTTTAACTTTTAAATAAACACTCAGCTAAATCATTTACAACAAAACTAAATAAGAAATTTGCAATCAGTTTCGACTGGCATGGAGTGAAAACTCCGTGGCGTAACATAGAGATGGCGTGACAAGTACCAATTTTTTCTATTTATTCAGTAGGGCGAACTGATAGAAAAATTGTGTCAAGTTACCGTTATAAAAATGTTGCTGCTTTTAAAGTTTGAGAAAATAAATGGATTGCAAAGAGTTTCGTGTTTCGTTTAAACATTGTTATACCCTATCCCACTATGTGGTTTGGGTATAATGACTTTGTGCTGCTGTTTGTAACTACCAAAAACATTTGACTTAGACCCATCTTTTATTATACCGATCGAATCAGAATCACTTTTTAAGTCGATTTAATAATGTCCATCCGTCCGTCCGTCCGTCTGTGTGTCCATGTAAATCTTGTAATCAAACTGCAGTTCGCAAATATGAATATATTTCGATGAAATTTTGTATATAAGCTTTTGTCGGCTATGGGATAAACGCTGTTGAAACTGTTGGGAATCGGTCCATGGTCAAATGACCCCTATGAAATCGGCATAAATTGCCATAAGATCCAAATTGTCATATAGATCTTAGTCAAATTTTGTCTATATGCATTTATTACATCCATTAATGAGTAGGCCATAAATGATCCCTATGGGACAACTCTTAGTCATAGGCCCCATATAGAGCTGCTTCCTGATATTCACCTAAATCTATCAAAAAACAAAAATATTGCACTGATTCTTCTCAAATTTTGTTTGTACATATTTTCGCAAATACAAGAGACTTTGCCTACCATGGTCATGATCGGTCCATTTTTGGACCTAGTCTCCATATCGACATAGCATCCGATATGAACTTTTTCATATCTGCAGCCAAAAAATTAATAAAAATGCCACTCAAATTTGGTTTATTCTTATTTTCTATATCCAATTAGGTGGGCCTAAGAGATAGGGTCTCAAAACACATGGTATAGGGTATCGTATAGGCGGTCTAGACAGAATATAATTTTCTTACTTGTTTTTTAATATACAACTTTATTTACAATCTATCCATTCAAGAATAATAAGCAAATTCGATATAATACTATTAACAACAATTAATGAGCTCAAGTGTGACCAAGTGTGTGTGATTAACAAATTTTTACAAAAGTATTTACAAGTTTATGTACAAATTGCAAAATATTGAATATTTTAATCAAAAACAATAATTATAAAATATAAAAATAAAGAGGGTAAGTCAAGAACATGATGCCTTTTAAGTCTTCGGACCTCATTCATATCATCTAGCAAGGATATAGCAAATAGGAGTGATTACTTAATCTCTGTAAGTAGTTTGCTGAATCGATTAATTTCATCTTTAGCCATAGTAACAAATAGGTCATTGTGAATAGTGTTACTTGATACGAACCATGGTACGTTAACAATTGACCTTATAATTATACCTTATACCACTATGTGGTTTGGGTATAATGACTTTGTGCTGCTGTTTGTAACTACCAAAAATATTTGACCTAGACCCATCTTTTATTATACCGATCAGCAATCGTTTTAGCAATGTCCGTCCGTCCGTCCGTCCGTCTGTGTGTCCAATGTAAACCTTGTAATCCAACTACAGATCGCAAATATGAACAAAAAAATTTGGTGTCTGAGCTTCTCTCGGCCATAGGATTGCGCTATTGAAATTGGTTAAAATCGGTCCATGTTCAGACCTAGTCCCCATACAAAAGACCCATATGAAATCGACAGAAATTGCCATAAGATCCAAACTATTGCATAGATCTTAGTCAAATTGGGTATGAATGTGTTTATTGTATCCATTAATCAGTAGTCCGAAAAAAATCCATATAGGACAATTCTTAGTCATAGGCCCTTTATAGAGCTGCTTCCCGATCTTGACTTAAATCTATCAAAAAAACAACAATATTGCACAGATTTTTCTCAAATTTGGTTTGTGTATATTTTTCAAAATATAAGTGACTTTACCAAATATGGTCAGGATCGGTCCATTTTTCAACCTAGTCCCCATATAAATATAGCACCCGATATGAACTTTTTCATATCTGCAGCCAAAAAAATTAATAACAAAGCCACTCAAATTTGATTTATGTTTATTTTCTATATCCAGTTAGTTGGATCGAAGAGAAAGGGTCTCTAAACCATGGTATAGGGTATCGTATAGCCGGTCTAGACCGACCATAATTTCTTACTTGTTTTTGTTGGAAAAAATACCTAACAAGCTAAATAATGGATTGATAAACATTATGGTGAATCTCCAGAGTCATATTCAATGGTTAAAACATGGTATGCCGAATTTGGACGTGGTCGTACGAATGCTGCAGGTCGTCCAAATGAGGTAGTTACCGATGAAAACGTAAGAAAAGTACATCGGTTTATATTGGATGATCGAAATATTAGAGTGAGTGAGACTGCTGGCATCATAAAGATATCAACAGACCGATCTCGGCATGTATTACATGATCATTTAGATATGAAAATGCATTCTGCTCGATGGGCGCCGCGATTTTTAACACCTGAACAAAAACTGAAACGTGTTCATGATTCAAAGTATGCTTTGGATATGTTTGAAATAAATTGTTACGTCGATTTATAACAACTAGCAGATTCCAGCGCTCGAAATTCGAGTGCAAATTCTAGGCAACTTTTTTTTAACTTAACCAATCCAAAAACCAACATTTTTTGGTTTATTATTATTGTGAATGAAGAAAGCAAACTTACAAACACATTAACAAATTTAATAAACATACACATAGCATTGTATAATTTTATGTACGTGTTATTAGCAACTTTTAATGTAATTTTTTCAACATAAGTGTAAAAATTTAAAAATCTGGAAAACCTTTCAAAAAATATATGTTTTGTCAAAATCGGGATAAAACTGTAGAACAAAACATCGCTCACAAGAAAACGCCTAGCCTATTACACTGCACACGAATAGACAGTCTGCGGATTGGTTACAAGCGTGCGAAAGCCGATCAAAGCGGCAAAAGACCCAACAATCGGCTGGAAAGGTAATGGGCAGTATTTTTTAGGGTGCACGTTGCATAATATTTATTAATTTCTTGGAGAAGGGAACAGCAAGAACTGCTAAGTACTATGTTGAGTTATTGAGCCCTCTAAAATAAGAAAAAATCTTGTATCACCATGACAATGCATTCATCTGCTTTGGCTTCGGGAAAATTTAAGTCTTTACATTACGAATTGCTTACCCACCCCCCGTATTCTCTAAATCTGGCCCCCTACGATTATTATTTTTTCCCCAAATTTGAAAAGATGGCTCCAGGGAAACAGATTTTCTACAAATGAAGAAGTCAGATCAGAGACGGAATCCCATTTTGAAGAGTCTGACAAGTCGTATTTTTTAGAGGATCGTTGGAAGAAATGCATTTCACTTAATGGAGATTACGTTGAAGAATAAAATTGATTTCTAATCCAAAAAACTGGTTTTTCATTGTTAGGTCCTGAAGATTTCACTCCATGTAGTACATACACAAAACTAATTTCATGTGAATATTTGTAATTATCCGGATCTTAGGTTTCGGTTAATCCAACTATACATTCACCGATTTTCCAAATTTTAAATTAAATTGAAATTGAAAAACTACAATTTGATATCGAAAATGGCATGATAGATCAGGGGGGCAAATCGTTGCATTCGATGTCGATTAAAATCAATATAAATTCCATATTTTGGTTTATTATTTAAAGAAGACGGATAATCGTAAGACCTCGTTTCATTTTTACTATTAACTACGGATCGAAACTCGTTAGGTGTGACAGAGTAAGATAACTCTTAGTATTTTATTTAGGAAAATAAAAAAATTATTTCGATCAAAAATTTCGATAACGAATGCAACGATTCGACCCCAGATTTGTATATCCACAAAGTAGCATTATATTCAAATATGATAACTTTAAATAAAAACAAGTAAGAGTGTTAAATGCGGCTATGCCCAATATTTGATACCCTCCACCTGAGTTTTACGTTCACATTAATATCTGGACTTGTTGAACTATTTATAACAAAATATTTGAAAAAGTGAACAATTTAATAAACTAAATACTAACTTATTAAAACAAACACTATGAATTGTTTGAATTTTTTGGAGGTATTTCCATATTTTAGGCCATATCTTGGCACAATGACACCAGGTTTACTCCAACCTGCTCGAAATTATGACAAATGGCGTTATTCTTAGGTTTACCCGGTATATGGTTTATTTTGTGAATGAAAGAGATTTTGAAAGACAGGCAGGCAGGTGGACAGACGGAAATCGATATATCATTGCATACAAGTTTCTCTATGCTTGTTGTTATTTCTTTTTTTTTTGTAAAAATGTGTATTCATCGCTAATAAACAAACAAACAAAAATGTAATTGTATTAATTATATTATTAGCTCTGTTCGTTTACTTTCCCAGTAAAAAGCAGTAGAAACCGAAATTTCAGAGAGAAAGAAAAATTGGTTCTCAAAAACATAAATATCCAAAACAGTAAACGAACAGCAATTTATAATAATTTCCAAGTTCATAGAAACAGCTGATTGTAAACACATTTGAAAGTGAAGAAAAAGTGAAACTCTAAATTAAAAAAAGAAATATACCTTAATTAGAAGAATTTATTTTATTTAACATGTAAAAATATTCATTGAAACTAATATCATTAACTATTGCTTTCGAAAATAAACATTTATTATGAAACAAATTGGCAGATACACATATTTTTTGGGCAGGAACCTGTTTTAAAAGATTAAAATTAATGAAACCTGGTTATGTCAATATTTACTTACTTCTTCTTTAGTTGGTTTTCTCAGAATTATTATTTAAAATTTTTGCACAAAAATCAAATTGTAGTATTTTTGTTTTATTTATCACAAAACTCAATCATATGTTTTTCAAACATATCGCACCTTAAATACAAAAGTGACACAACTAAAAATTTTCCAAAATTGACTTTTTTATATAAACTAATTCACAGTACACATTTCTAACTATAGAGCTGTATGCAGCTTGTTAAGGAATCTTAGCAGAAAATTTTCATATATTTCTTAAAGAAAAATAAAGCACAAAAGTACCTTTCAGTGCAACAGCAGCAATCAGCTGTTTTCTGTCAATTATTAAGAATTGTGAAATTGAAATTGAAAACAACCATGTTTGCAACTGAAAAAGAACTTATAATTTTTTAAGCTTATTACATTTCGTTTATGCTTACCTCTCCTGTCAAAATTCCGTTCAGAAAGAACGAAAAATTTGATATTCCTGCTCGAAGTCTGGGTTGCATAACTTAATTTACATCAAAAAAAGTAGTAAAAACAATACTATTTTTTTAAAAAGCAACAGACTAACAACAGAAATTTTTAGACAGAAAAATTCCTTAAGCATTTCTGAAGCGTTTTTTTATATGAAGTTTTTGATTCCTTAGCAAGTTGCATACAGCTCTTACTGCAAAAATGTATATCTCATAACTATCTTCTTTAACACGAAAAATGCCGTTATATCTGGGCACAACTTAAGATAATATCACTAGTCAAATGAAAAAATTTCAGTCAGAGAGTCATAACTCAAAATTATATTTAATTTCCACAAACACAATATATATTAAAAAAAAGTATGACAAAAATTTCCTCAAAATGGACATTTTTCATAATAAAACTACATTTTTTTAAATAATACAATAATTTTTACATATACAGTTTTTTTTACCTCTCCTGAATATTTGAAAATTTTGAGTTGTGTCACTTTTGTATTTAAGGTGCGATACATTTTTTTCTTGCTTGCTAATTCTAACTGCCAAAAATAGATCCAGTAAAAACCAGCAAGTTCTCAAAAAATGAACTATCACTTTACGCTCTCATTTGTTTTCTTTTACTGTGTTTTTGAAGTAAACGAACAGGATCCAGTAAATTTTGTGATAATTTGTACAGCTATTATATATGCACATGTTACGTATAAACATTTTTCTCTAAATTTTTTTTGATGTGTAAACATCTATATGCGCAGGGGGTAAATTTCTATTTTACAATACAATCACAAAAACAGCGTACCATGTGAGCCGTAAGACAAATCGGTGTGAATGATTGTATTGGTGAAAAAATTATGATATAAAATTGTTTCAGCTAATTCAACAACCCTTTGCTGTAGAACGTTAACAATTTCACAATATAATCGTATAACATATACATAATTCAACAACCCAACAAGTATAACCAGAGCCCCTGCAGTTGTTTGCTATAAGTGATACAAAGATGACGCTTTCTGTTTGATTTTTAAAAAAGTGACATAAAAAAATCTTTAATTAGTAGATGTTTACACATCTCCCCTGTGATCGGACTCACATGATTTTTTTATATGAATATTTATCGGAGTATCTTTACATTTTTGTTAATACCAACCAACCTGCTCAAAAAATGTAGTGGAAAGTAATATTATTCTAACTTTAAATTTAGTTGCGCTACAAACGGTATTGCAAAATTATATATCTCCTCTACACAGTGGTGTGGAGGGATAAAAATTAGACAACCCACACAAATTTGTACCATTTCTGTATATGGGGATATTAGGGTCAAAAATGAACCGAGCCAGATCCTATTTGATTGTCACTTATTTTTCAAAAAAAAAAAAAAAACAAAAACTTATAATATATGTGGAAAATTTTAGGTTTTTAATAGATTTAAGTGAGGATCGCAGCCTTATGTGGGGACTATGACTATGGAGTATTTGTTGGTGGTTACAATAAGGATACATAAACCAAACTGGACAGAGGTATATATATTATTTTGGAGCTTGGGGCAATTTAAGACGATTTCGTAAGGGTCACTTGTAAGGGGACAAGACTTGAACATACTTACATGGATTTCAATACCATTCATGCTATGCTATATACCTATATGCGACCTGAAGTTTGATTACACTGTACAACAAAATCAAATTTTTTCCAAAATTAAAAGGTCCGGCCTATAAATTTTGATAGAGGAGACAAAAAAAAAGACACGTGTATCGTTTTGAAAGTTTACATCTGAATTTCATTTGAGGGGGGGGTTAAAATTTCCCAGCCATGGCACATTCCGAAGAGAGCAAAAAACACCATTAAAACAGGGGTTAAAATGTTTCGAAAAAATATTTGACGTGAAATTTTACTATAAGTCCCTGAATACAGCAAAACGGAAAATTCAACCAGACAGTCAGTAATAAGATACAACAAAAGAGAGCTTAGGGTTCATTTTATTTTTAAACTCTTTCTTTTAACTCATACTCTCTGTCTGTCTGTCTCTGTCTGTCGTGGGTCAACCCCATTCCCCCTTATCCAATTGATCTGAAACTTGGTCCATAGTCTTGTTGTGACTACAGATTAATTTTGGGGTAGTCACGCATAGTCACGCACAGTCACGGAGTGATCTAAATGTCATTTCCTCTCATTCGATCGATCTGAAACTTGGTCCATGCACTTGCTGTGAAAAAAAGATTAACTTCGACATAGTCACGCACAGTCACTGAGTGATTTAAAACCCATTTCCCCTTTCACGGAGAAATTCAAAACTCATATACATAAGGAAAGAAAGAATTTTAGATTATTATTTTTTAATTTTATATTTTTTTTCATGCTAAATTTTTGGCGTACTTTAAAATTAAACTCTTAATAAATGTGAAATTAACCCTAAGCTCCTTTTGTTGTGTCTTATTTCTGACTTTCTGGTTAAATTTTTTTTTTAAATTAGCACAAACTCATTAGACTATGACTACAGAGTGGCACTCGTATAGGGTACCAAAATGATTTACAAAAAGTCTACATTTACAAGTTTAAATGTACCATATATGGCCGTAAATTTAAAGAGTTTATCGTCCTATTATTAATTTATATTTTCTCATTTTCAGTGTCCGAATAAGAGAAAGTTAAATGGGAAAGGACTCATCTTATTCAGACTAACTCTCGGTTACAGAAAACAAAACAAATGCCCATGTTCTCTTCTTTCTAATTAAGCGTGAATTGAAGGAGTAGGCAGAAGAATGCTTACATTGCACATGTCGTGCCTTTCGAAAGTTGCTACTCCATCTAGTACTGTCTTAAATATTTTCTATATTTCACTTTACAAAAATTTACCTGTTCTTGCCGAGCAAAACTAATTATTTGTAAAACATAAAAATGATCAGCAACGAACTTTTCAGCAATGGTAGATTGCTTCGCAAATAGAATGATTGAATGATCGAGTTAGATTGTCTTGTATTTACCTTCTGGAGATAAGTTAAAGTTTATATCGGATGTATGTCAAATATTCTAAGGCCTACAGCCACTCTGTGATGGCTAAGCGTCCTAACCCTCTTATCTAAAAAAAAACTATAATGCACACGTATTATGGCAGTTTTGTTATATTGATTAAAAAATATTTTTTTTCATACCTGTACAATGCACAATTTGCCAACATTATAACCGATTTCCTAATTCAACCATTTCCTCAGCATGTCTGTAAGGCTATTTATTAGCCCACTGACATACATTAATATTACACAAAATTTATATCAAAGTTTTAATTTTGCTTAAAAACTTTTTAACCTACATTTTTGTTGTTGGGATTTTCATTAACCTCATTGTTTGGAATGTTTTTAAAAGTTTAAAAACCCCAGCAAAAATGTTACATTTATTACCCTTTCCAGTGCAAATACAAATTTACACTAGAGCCGACTTGGACATCAAACACATTTGAAACAACATGAACTAAAATCGTAACAACTTTAACATCAGGACAAGGACATTTTCTCTGGCATCTACTGAATTAAGAAACAAAAGAAAAACTAACTATGACGATACAACAAAAACTGAACAAGTCTATAGATTAAGTATGTGTGTATGTAGGCGTATTAGATAAAACTTTTAACTTGACATTGAAAATTATAATTTTGGCTTCGTACAGCAGAGAATGTCATCGAGGAGAATAAATGTGGCAAGAGCAAAAGTAGAAATGTATACGGCTATATGTATGTTTATAAAACTGAAAGTTAATTATAAATTATTTCTAAACTAAACACCAAAAACAAAAAATTTACATATATCTTTATTAAGCAGTGAGATCGAATAAATAAAATGTAATTATAAGGAAACCATTGAACCTAGAAATTTAATTCCTTTATTTAATTAAAATTATATAAAAACTTAAAAAAAAAACAGAAAATTTTGATAGTTCGAATGGACCTTTTTCGGAAAGCTTTCTATAAGGGAATCTATAGTGGTTCCTGTCACTTTTTTAGAACAGGTAGGCCATCACCGTTTAAGATCATCTACATTTTGGGATGCGTCACAAGAGCCTAATATTTATATACTACTCTATGATCAATTGTCTGCGTCATGTTTCTGCAAGCAGGATCTCATTTTCGTAACTTACAATTTCCAACTTGTTATACCAGTTGAGAGGATTGCTTTTCGAGACTTCAAAAACATTAATTTTAGATTCCTCGAGGAAGAGTTTTGTAAAATTATTCGGAATGTTTTGTATTGTTTGAATCCTGTAGATGACCAACTCTCTTGTCTGGAGCAAAACCTAAATTATCTGTTTGATCTTACTGTTCCCATAAAGACGAAAATTATTAGTAATAAACAAAAACACTGGCCTTCATCAGAAATTAAAGATTATATTAATCAAAGAGTTTTTGCGTTTGCACGTTGGAAAAGATTTAAAACAACATTTCATAAGGATTATCTGACTGCTAAGAGAAACACAAATAAAATGATTAAGAAGGCCAAATCCGTTTTTATGCTGAAAAGTTTTCTTCCGCCATTGGCTCCAAAAGATCATGCCAAACGCTACGCGAAGTTGGTATCGGTAAATCTAAGAATCGAGAACAATGTTCGATTGATGCCTATACAACCAAAACAAAGTTTTTAAGTGTCCCTATAGTTCAAGCAGGGAAAGATTATTATATCAATAATCATGCGAAAAACAATTCTGAATTTTCTTTTTCTTTTGCTGCAGTGGACCACTGTGACATTTTATTTAGTTTATTGCATGTAAAATCGAATTCTGTACGAGTGGACGGGATTAATCCAAAGTTTACTAAGATTCTGTTACCTCAGCTACTTCCAATTATAACATTTTTCTTTAATAAAAGATTAACTTCATGCTATTTCCCATCGAATTATAAAATAGCTAAAATCATTCCTATACCCAAAGCTGGTTCCGATTATAGACCAATAGCTAGCTACTCTTCCATTTCTCTCTAAAGTCTTCGAACGTATTATGCATAACTAATTAACTTGTTTCTTGGATGACAATATCTTGCTAATAGATCGTCAGTCTGGGTTCAGAGGAAACACAGCTGCATAATAGCCTTAGTTGAAGCTTCAGAGGAGATTAGGGAGAAACTTGGTGATGGCAAGACTACATTTTTAATATTTTTAGATCATTCAAAAGCATTTGATACCGTGGATCATAACATTCTTTGTTACAAACTTAAAAACTTTTTTAATTTTTCTGCGACCGCTACTCAGTTATTGTTAACATACTAATGTGACAGGTATCAGTATGTTGGAACTAGAATTCAGAAATCAAAGACACTTCCTGTAGCAAGGAACCACATTAACTATGCTTGTGTTCGCACTTTCTCTATGACTAGAAAGAACACTTTGGCAAACCCAACATTGCAGACCTATGAAAATCAGAATCCTACTTGCCAAAACTTATCTAATGCCCGTTTTACTGTATGGTTGTGAGCTATTTGCTAAATATGACACAGAAAAAGGAAATTGAACGTTGCGTTTAACAACATAATCCGATATGTGTATGGACTTCATAGGCGTTCTAGTGTATCTTTGTTTTCATCTCAGCTATATGCCGTTTCTTTAGATAATCTCTTAAACATAAGAGTTTTAGTTTTTTTACATAAAATAATATATACCACAAACCTGATCATCTGTACGGCAAACTTTATATTTCAGATATAAGCAGGGGAAAAAGAATTAGATCATTTAGATATAAAAGTTTAAACCGGAGTGGCATTTATACATATTCGCAGTATCTCTCTGGAACTCTATACCCTGTAGCTCTAAACTTTTAAGTAACGCACTAAAATTTCTAAATATTTTTGAACTGTTTTCGGCAAAGCTATTTGAAACATTAAATATTATTTGATATTATAATACATTTGATTAAACTAAATTTCAAATATTTCAATTTTATTTTTTATTGTTAATCTTTATTGTTTTTTGTATCTTATATAATGAAAATTTGAAATTAGTTACTAAGTTATTATTTTATTCATGATTTTATAATTTTAAATAAAATCACTTCCATACTGCAAAATAAGACTTCTAGTCTTGTCTGTGGAGCAGTTCTAACAAATAAATTAATAAATCAATATATTAATATGTGAAGTTTAATTTTTAGTTCCCTTTTTAAGCAATATGAGGGCACGGAGGACTGTGAAAATTGGCTTAGTTATAGTTTATGTGGAGGAGTAGCTGAGAATGATAAAATTTTTGTTTAATCTGTCTTAACAATATATTAAATTAAATAAAATAAAGTATTTATAATAATTCGTTACACCCCGTTAATGCGAATGATTTAAATTATATATCAGACGCTCTGTGTTGATTTGTGAATTGCTAAAATTAATTAACATACCTTTAGGCTCATTTAAGTCCATAATATTAATAGGCTAGGCGATTTCTTGTGACCGATGTCACAATTTTATAACATTAGCAATATTTCTTAGATCAGCGTAGAGAATATTTTTCAAAAAACTCTAAAGATTATATAACAAACGCTGAAGTCAAAACAGTGTTGAGTGCAATGAGTTTCTTAAAAATAAAATAAGCACCAAAGTGTTTTTAAACACAGTAAGTTCTTTAATACATTATTAAATTTGGACTAAAGATAAAATTTATGTCCTAAAAATGGATATAATTTATTTTTCTTATTATTGCTTTACACTTTAAAGTTTTCTTTAAATACTAACAGCCGTAGTCATAAAAATTAAAGTGTACTTCAAGTAGACTTTATTGTATGTTTTTCATACAACATTTGTTGCATACAACATTTGTTGCCGTATTCATAAAAATTAAAGTGTACTTCAAGTAGACTTTAGCAACAAATATTGTATGAAAAACATACAATAAAGTCTACTTGAAGTACACTTTAGTTTTCATGAATACGGCTGTAAATGTTATTAAATGTACAAATAATATTCAAGTTTTTTGAAAATTAATACAAATAACTATCTTTTACAAACATATAATTAACGCTTTAAAGAGCTTTTTCTTTCTTTTAAATTTACCGCCTTTTAGAGCATTTTGGGGTACTGTTTTGAGCTTTTTGTTAGGAAAAAGTTGGCACCAATGGCGAAAAATACCAAAAAAAAAAAAATTTAAAATCGCCTTTCAAACAAAAGTCACCGATAGTATGAATCCGATAGTATGTGTTTTTCCTTTCTCATATTAAAATAAACTTTGACATAATTTAGTATTAATGTCAATTTTTTTTTATAAAACCTTGATTTCAATTGACTTCAAAATAAATTCAAAAATAATGCGAATCTTACAGATTTACTATGGAAATACATCCAGTCTGATTCGTTTACTGTTGACCTTGGTTTAAATAAAGGTACATATTACGTCTAATTTTGTTTGCTCTGTATCTCAAAGAATTGACTGATTTTCTACTTGGTGGAATTAACATAACGGATATAACAGTTTAAATTCTTCTATAAGCTAATGTTGGCCAATGATCCAAGTGTCCTGCAAAATATGATCAATTCTTACACGAGACGGTGGTTAAAATTCAATCTTGTTAAATCAAAAATATTAATTTTTCGTAATGGTGCTCGAATATTTATGATGATATTGAAATTTTAACAAGTATAAATACCTAGATCTTAATTTATCATTTTTACGACATGTCGAAGACAAATTATAAACGTCAAAAAATGCAATTGTATCCTCATGGAAGAATTATATAAATCATCCTATGAATTCTAATAACAATAAACTTAAAATATTTAATGCTGCATTCAAGTCAATTATGTTTTATTGGGCACAACTAAAATACGATGCAATCGAAGAATTGTTCAGGTTCTTTATCAAGAATATGCTCCTTCTACAAAAAAAAAAAAAAAAAAACCCCAAATTACATGCTGTACTTAGAGACTGGTGCAAACTCTCTATATTGAAAAAACTTTAAGGCTGAACTTCATTTACATTACCAAGTCTAGACCGACTATACGAGACCCTATGAGTTAAGACACCCTATCTCTTTTGTTCAACTAATTAGATACGCAAAATAAGCATAAGCATAGCCTTCGGATATGAAAAGTTCATATCGTGTGCTATATTTATAAGGGGGCTAGGTCGAAAAATGGACCGATCTTCACCATATTTGGTAAAGTCACATATTTTTTGCAAAAACCTATACAATCCAAGTTAGAGAAAAACAGTACAATTTTTTTTTTTGATAGATTTAGGTAAAGATCGGGAACTAGCTTCATATGGGGGCCATAACTAAGATCTGTCTTATTGGCATTATTTTTGGACTACTGATTAATGAATATAATAAACACATACAAACCCAATTTGAATGAGATCTATATGATAATTTGGATCTTATGGCAATTTATGTCGATTTCATAGGTGTCATTTGTATGGGGAGTAGGTCTGAATATGGACTTATATACCAAATTTCATTAACATATATTCATATTTGCGACCTTTAGTTTGATTACAAAGTTTACATGGACACATAGACGGACGGACGGACGGACGGACGGACATCACTAAATCGACTCAGAAAGTGATTCTGAGTCGAAATAAATATTTTTAGTAGTTACAAACATCAACACAAAGCTTTTATACCCTTTATACCACTATGTGGTCAGGGTATAATAAGGTTCTTCAATTGCCAAATCACAGGCTCCCTAGCATATTAGCTGAAACGAAAAAGTTATCGCTAACTATACATATTGTACAGAAGAGTAGATAAATATTTGTTATGAAAATCAAATTTTATCTGTTAATACAAATGGAGCGCTGTGTGAACGCTAGAAGTCTATTGTAGAACTGCTTAAAACAACGGAGAGAAATGAGAAATGACTTCTTTTCATAATTAAATTTTAGTGTGAATCCCCTTTTTATACCACTATGTGGTTTGGGTATAATGACTTTGTGGTGGTGTTTGTAATTACCAAAAGTATTTAACCTAAGTCCATCTTTTATTACACCAATCGACTCAGAGTCACTTTTTGAGCTGAGATAGTGATGTCCGTCCCTCCGTCCGTCCGTCTGTGTGTCCATGTAAACCTTGTAATCAAACCACATGTCGCAAATATGAATACATTTTGATGAAATATATAAGCTTTCATCAGCCATAGGATGAACGCTATTGAAATTGGTGAAATTCGGTCCATGTTCAGACCTAGTCCCCATACAAATGACCCCTATGTAATGGACATAAATTGCCATAAGATCCAAATTATCATATCGATCTCGGTCAAATTGTGTTTGTATGTGTTTATTATATCCACTAATGAGTAGTCCAAAAATGATCCCAATGGGACAACTCTTAGTCATATTCCCCATATGGAGCTGCTTCCCGATCTTCACTTAAACCTATCAAAAAACAAAAATATTGCACAGATTTTCCTCAACTTGGGTTTGTATATATTTTTTCAAAATCTAACTGACTTTACCAAATATGGCCAGGATCGGTCCATTTTTCGACCCAGCCCCCATCTAAATATAGCTCCCGATATTTGCTTTGAAAAAAAAAACAACTCGTATTTGGTTTATGCTTATTTTCTGTATCCATTTAGTTGGACCGAAGAGATATGGTCTCTAAACCTTGGTATAGGGTATCGTATATTCGGTCTATGCTGACTATAATTTTCTTACTTGTTTATATTCGTTTGTTTAGAAGATACAAAACGTACACTTTTTCCCATTTTGGCCGTTTTTCTTCCCCTAGACGTTAGAATTACCAATTAATTTATCCACGACTGATGCCCACGTATTCCATGAAGTCTGTGTACCAAAATTCATATGTATGGGGGGGTTTCATGTCAAGTGCACCAACTTTTGAAACCGATGTCTTCCGATCGGGATGACATTTGCACTAAGGTTAGTCCTATTGGATAGTAGTTTAGACACAATTTTTCAACAAGATCGGTCAAGATCTCTCTGAGTTAGAGGGGATCAAAATTTGACATTTTGGCCAAACAGGTGTTTTTTCTCATCCATGTAATTTATTACCTATTGTTCTTAGAAAATTTTCTCCCAAATAGTTTAGATAGCTATATCTTCAATATTTCGGAAAAAATACTTTAAAAAAAATTTTTTTTTTGTAGACTTTTTTTTGCTAAATCAAAGCATTTTTTGCCTTTTTTTTCAAAAAGGGCATATTTTTTTTCATAAGAAAGCTTAGGATTTTTCCTTTAAGAGCTTTTTGGTCGCTTAGTGGGATGGGAGTGGGATATATATCAAAATAAATGTTTTGCAACTCAAGACAACGGTTTTTCAATTTTTCACAAATGCACTATTTTGAATTTTTTCCTATTTGTGCCTAAAACCTTACAAGTAAAACTTATACTGAGAAACTAGACAAATTAGCCTTTCCGAAGGTATGTAACATACCTAACTAATATTTCATACCCTCGATACTGTAATACCCAGAATATGTTAACCTCAGGAAAAAAAAAACACTTTTTTGCTATAGAAATGTTGAAAAATTATTATTTTTTATTTACTTGTAATAATAATTAAATTAATATATAATAATAATAATATTAAAAATAAAAAGATAAATAATTTAATAAAATTTAATCTTAATACAGTAGATCCATTTATATCATAACTATTTTTATACTTAATTTATTGTAGCTGATGAAGTACTTAAGTCTTGTAAATTTTTAAATACCCAGTCTTTCATCCAGCTTTTTTGTCGCCTTTATTTACTGCGTTTTTTTGTCAATCCTTTCTTGGCGTTACTAGGTTCAGCTGTTGATTTCGCTGCTGGTTTATTTGTTGTCTTTGGAAAGAAATCGCATTGAATAGAGGCAGAAAACTTTTTCAACTTGAGTCTTCCATCGACAAGCGGTATAAAAGCATGGTATTGAGCGGTGCAATCGATTGTTACCGCAGCATCGAATCTGCTCTTCAGTGTTTTCAATGCTTCGTGATGATCCTCTTTGCTACTAAAAACTATTTCAGTTTCTTTACAATAATTCTTTGCCCAATGGAATAAAGCAGTCGCATCTAAGATGTGATCTTGATGAGAGCACTGGAGGCTATACTTCGCTGCATTTCTTTTAAGGTTTGCTCCAATACCATCACATGCTCCTTTGCCAAGAGCAGTAAGATGAAAATGTCACTCAGCTGGCATTCCAAAATTTTTTTCATGAGCCATAAGATTTGACGAGTTCCGTCCGAAGCGTAGCATACCTTCTTTACTGTAAATTTAGATTTTAGATATTTTAGTATTATCTTCTGGTACTCATAAACTGCAACGGTATCATGTTTTAAATCGTCGGATATGATTGCCATGCTTTTGTGTTCCAGTTTTTCATCTTTCATGTAGTAAATAACTACTGTGAATATAGTTGCTTGGTCGTTATTGAAGTGGAATGCTTGTATGGCATCCTGAAGAACATATTTATAGTTTTCTGCGAAATCATATGATATAACGAATTCACCAGACTTCAAATGTATCTTCAAATCCTTGAAGAATGACCATTGCTCTTTGACTAAAAAGTCATGGTTTCTCAAGTTTAGCAATCCTGTACACATTTCTTCCACAAAATCATCCACATTTAAAATGATTGTTTTCAATGTGAATCTGTCAGTCTGAATCCAAGAATCAAATTTGACCTCCTCTATATATTCTCGATATAAATAGTTGATTAATTTTTCTTTGGTGAATGTGGTTTTCGGGCAATTGGTACATTCACCTAAGTGGCAAGAAGTTGTTGCATTAATACACATAGTCAATTTAAGGCAATCGCGGTAATTGTGTAAATGTTCTGCCGAATCATCTGTTAAATACTTTAAGTTGATTTCCTTCAACATCAGTTTAACATTTTCATGGTAAATGCAAACGCATAGTGTATGAGTTCCGCTGCTTCCTTCCAAAACACAATGTTTTGGCCTCATTTGAGTAAATGTTGTGAAGCCAATTTTGAAATTCTCGTGTTCAGATTGAAATGTTGCAAATAACTCATTCAGGTTACAGAGAACCATTCTCTTCTGTTATGTTATGAAGGTATGTTACATACCTTCGGAAAGGTTAATTTGTCTAGTTTTTCAGTGTAAGTTTTATTTGTAAGGTTTTTCATACAAATAGGAAAAATTTAAAAACCGTTGTCTTGAGTTACAATACATTTATTTTGATAGATATCCCACTCCCATCCCACTAAGCGACCAAAAAGCTCTTAAAGGAAAAATCCTAATATAGATTAATATGTTAAGAGGATGTAAAAAAGTATAATTTTTACCATCTTTGCCGTTTTAATCCCCTTAATTTACGAATTTCTAAAAGTTTTGTTCTCATTTAATGTTTCTATATCTAGTGGAATCCACAGATTATATTTTTTATTCGTTTGTTTAGAAGATAGCAAATATACAATTTTCCCCCTTTTTGGCCGTTTTTCTTCCCTGGACGTTAGAATTAGCAATAAATACATCCTTGACTAATGCCAACGTATTCGGTGGAGTCTGCATGACTAAATTCATGTATACAGATTAATATTTTAAGAAAATGCAAAAAGGTGAAATTTTTACCATTTTCGATCTTTAACATTCAAATTTCCAAAAGTTTTCTTCTCGTCTATGTTTCCATCTCTTCTGCAATCCAGATACTATAATTCATATTCTTCCATTTGTGTGTTTAGAAGATACCAAATATACAATTTTTCCCCAGTTTTGACCGTTTATCCTCCGCTTAATATTAGAAATAGCAATAACTTCATTCTTGACTGATGCCCACGTATACGGTGGAGTCTGTGTACCAAAATTCATATATATAGATTAATATTTCAAAAAGATTTGAGCCCATGTTTGTTTCTCGGATGGAGTCTACACACCAAATTTTATATTCATAGATTCATTTGTTACCATTTTCCCCCTTTGTGGCCGCTTTTACTCCCTTAATGTACGAATTTCTAAAAATCGCTTCTAAGTGGATTTTTACGCCGAGAGGGGAACCTACAGTCTAAATTTCAAGTTTCTTGGTCCAATTACGCAACTCTTTTATATATATAGATTAAAAAGAACTTCCATTTCTTATTTTTTTATTTTTAATTATACTTTTTATAGTTTCTTTGAATTAATAAATTAGTATCAGCTACTTCTAGCCCAACTTGCGCACAAATACAATCAGCCCTGTTCTTGAAACATTGTTATTTGAATAAGAGTGAATTTAAAATCACATGAAATTTAAATTTTGGGTTTCTTGAAACCACTTTTTTATTTATTTAATGGAAACATATGTTTGAGTTAAGAACCATATGTTTGAGTTAAGAACCATATGTTTGAGTTAAGAACATATGTTATCTAGGAACCGAGGTGTCATATGGTTCTTTATTCAGTTTCACAAAAAACTTTTAAGTATTTTGTGCATGTTTTTTCTTAAGTTTATAGAAAAATTATAAAGAAAAATATTTTCTTTTAAAATAACAACTTATTTGTTCATTTAATTGTTTTTGTTCTTCAATTTCATTCAATTAAAAAAGACTTTTCTATTTTTACAAAGTTAGGCATCACCAAAAAAAATTTCGATAATCAAATAAATTGGATTTGACTGGCATCACTACTGTTTCGAACATATGCAAAAAAATAAAAATATGTCATTTGATGAAAATTTTTTTTTTAATTCCTTTATTTGCAATAATTAGTACATAAAGAATCTATGTTATAATTGAAAAAATTATAATGGAAAATAGATAGCATCATCGCAAAAAGTGTGTTTTATTAACATCGACCACTTACTACGATTTTTTTTTTAAATCAGCGCAAAATGTAGACGTTTTTTAAAATCGTTTTTTTTTTTTCATAAAATTAATGTCTAATTTTTTAAAATATTGACAAGGTGCAATAAAAAACATGTTAGAGTTTAAATATCAATTAGTTTTTTAATCTCTTAAGACCTGCTTAGTAGAAAAAAATGGCATTTGTTTTGATTTCACAAAGCCTTTTCTATGTGAATTAAAACGAGAAAAATTATTAGAGAACAGCAAAAAACTCGTAGATTTAAGAATTTTTTCATTTACGAGTTTTTGTTTGTGATAGTGGTTTCAAGAACAGGGGTGAATGTTATGCCATTTCTATAATATTAATAGCTAAGACGATTTATTGTGACCAATAATTTGTTAAACAATTTTCTCCGGATTTTGACCAAACGTATTTTATTTGGAAGGTATTTTTTTCAGCTGTCCAACAGATTACAGATTTTAAAATTTTAAAATTTTTTTTAAAGTAAAATGCATTTAAAGTTGCTACTAACACATGTATAAAATTATACAATGCTATGTGTGTGTTTATTAAATTTGTTAATGTGTTTGTGAGTTTGTTTTCTTTATTCAATTTCAATAATTTTGGGCATAAACCAATAATTGGGCATAAACCAATAACGACAATAATCGATATGTAAAAAGTGTTGAATTGAATTGTGAATTGGCTAAAATTGATTATCATACCTTTCGGGTCCTTATTAAATGACAACCTAAAATTTCCTACAATTTGCACTCGAAATTCGAGGGCTGGAATCTGCTGGTATAGATAAATACTCAATATAGTATAAATCTTTGTTGAAATATTTATTAAATAAATAAAAAATAAAAATAAATAAAAACCTTTTCCTTTTTTGATTTCTGGATATCAATTTGAAAATTTCATTTTTTAATTAATTAATTTGGATTATCTTTAATTCTATTTGATGCTGTTAGTATATCTTATAAAGTAGTTTAAAGTCCAGTTTCTTCAGAGTAATCCTATATTGACATCCTTGGCAGTTGTATAGAATCACATCCAAAAAATGTGTTATTTTTGAATAATAAATAATAATAAATAATAATAAATGTGATTATTTTTTTACTTAATGGTTGAATAGAAATTAACAACAATTAAGTTTATGAACTTAATATATCTCCTTTTAAATAGTAAAATCTAGGGTATTTTTTAATTTCGAACATCATATCATGTCGCCTCATGTGAGATCTAAATTTGACGACAATCATTTAAACTTAAATTATATATAATTTATTTAACCTTTTAATATAAGTTTGTCATACCATTTTTCACTGTTCGGAATAATCTCCTGTCATAACTCCAATAGTACCTGTAGCAATATATCGCATTTAGTTCTTCAATAACTTAGGGATCGTATTCGTTTACATTTGGAAACAACAAATAACTATTCATCTCTTTACATTAACGAATTGGTAGACACTGAATGTTGTTATAATTAAAACACAAAATAAGAAAAGTTTATGCCACCCTAACGTGAAATACAAAGAAATATAATGCTTTTGGCAAAATCTCAAATTAATAATAATCATCCATTGAAAGTTATGGTAGCCTGGTATTTAGAGCTTTGTAAAATTCTCTTATTCTCTCAGCATTAAATGAGTTAGTTATTTATACTAAAAGGGGTGTTATTGTGAAACTACATATTCGTATTTACAATTAGTTTCATAAGAGACCTTCAGTTTAAGTACTCAGTATAAAACTCAAAACTCCTTTTAATAAATTTTCAAGTTCACCCTTTTTTCTTAAAGAATCTTTGTTAATTTTATCCCAACTTACCTTGTGTTCTTGACCTAGGCTAAGAATTTTATTCCTATTAAAACTTCTACATATTTTCAATGATTTTTACTTTCCATTTAACCGAAAAAAAAAAGAAAAACACAAACACCCTCTTTTGAATGAGATGGCGTGATAATTATATTGAGTCTAATTAGATGAAGCCACTTAAGTTGTATAATGCTGTATTTTCTATTCGGTAGACAGTTTTTATGGCCTTTTTGGTTTGTTTTAAAAAAATCCTGCAAATGAGCTTTTAAAGGGAAAGTTTTTCCTGTTTTTTTTTTTTATTATTTGTTTGCATAAATTATTTTTTTTTTTAAATCACGGTCATAAGTTTTAACAGAAAAAATTCATTAACATTTTTATGGCCATAAAAACGATGGTTTTGTCAATTTGTATTTACAATTTGTTGGTCAAGGTCACAACTTTATGTGTTATTAATTAGTACGCAGTAGTACAATAAACTAAGGTCAAGTTGGAAATAATAATGGATGAATTTAACATTTTTGGAAACAATTTGCTTTGAAATTTAATGAACATACAAATGCATACTTTTGTATAACACATACATGCTCCTTATGGTGATGGGTGCGGTATACGCTATAGGGGCGTAATTCTTAATGCGCTGGGCAGCATTTTTATGACTTGCGGGTATGTAGACACTCTGGATGACTTATAATTGATGTTTTCTTTTTTAAGTAACATTAACGAAGATCGTTCTCCAGCTCAAACCACAATCAAAAATATTTTGTTGTCAAGTTTTTGCAGACATTTGGCAATGCCCAAGTAATTGCGATTTGCAAGGGACGGTAACTGGTGTTTGGGAACAAAAAATTGGGAGAGCCAGCTAAATTTTTGCAGTTTATTTCAAATTCGGAAGGTCCTAGCCATATATGTATACGGTGGCGCATAAATTACGTTATGATTTATTTAATGCATTACTTGGTTTTAACTCGTGAACCAATTGAAGGGGTAACTTGTGTAAAATTCTTTGCAAAGACCGCCTAGACATCACCAACTGCTGCGAATGTTGCGGAAGATTCGGGAAAAATACTTGTTTGCCCGTGAGCAAGCACATCATTTCGAAATGCACGCGATAAAGCAGTCTATAAATTGTTGAAGCGCAAGGTGCATTTCGAACACTAAAGAAATTTTATATGATATTTGTGTCTGCATAATCTGAATAAAGTTAAAACTTTAGATCCTTGTTCTGTACTGATTCCTTCCATCATAAATTTTCCAAGTTTCTCAAAGTTAACAAAATACGTATTCACTGAAATAAGGCAAGTGCTGCAAAAACCTAAAGACCAAAGCACCAGACGAAGATCGCGTTCCATATGAATTCTATAAAAATGCTCCAGAAGAATTGTTAGAAGAGATATCAACGATATGTAATATAATGTATGATAGTGGCAATATAGACGATACTTTTATATTAAATACTAGCTGGACCCGGCAAACGTTATTTTGCCCTCAATGAATTTTTTATTTTAGTTAGAATCTGTATATACCTATGTAGTACTTCACCTGGATATGTCTTCTGTGTATCTCATATTTTGCCAATAAAACGCATCTTTTATCACATAAATTCTGTATATTTTATTTAATGGTATTAAATAATTTTTTTGTTTTATTTAACGATACACAAATTAACTGCCGTTTATTTTTATTTAAATATATTAAATATTATTTTGTTCTTTTTAATGATACACAAATTCAAGAATACCGCTGACACTTCTATTCCTCTCCAACCATTTACTACAACTGTCTGTCTTGTTCAATCGTATTCTAATACTATGTCTGTCTGTTCGCTTGTTTTGTCTTTATTTAACCCTTGTCTGTCCGTAGTAGTCCGTTTTAGTCCAATCCCACATCCGGCCCTCCTGACCTTACATTCGCCCCGAATGTGGTTCCCAAGGTTTCATATATTCTGTTACCGTAGTACATTTTTTTGCCCCTTCTGAAATTCCGATCTTTTCTACCTCATACCGACCATGATTTAGCTTCTTCACAACCTTATATGGACCTAGGAATTTCGGCCTCAACTTCAATCCAGCACCAAACTGAGTGCGCTTAATGGCGACTAACTCGTTTATGTCATATGCTCTCTCTGGAATTCTTTTCCTATCGAAGTTCTTTCGGTTTTCCTGTTGCATCGCCAAAATGTTGTCCCTAGCTTCTCTTCTCAACAGATCCCGCTCTTCTTTATACTCCTGCATCAATAGTTCATCCAATAAATTCCTAAAATTTGTATCATCCCCAACTCTCATATCTACCCCTGTCAAAATCCTAAAAGGGGTAATCTTAGTGCTTCTAGGTGGTGTATTATTTATAATCCGCTGTACACGTTCTACGTGCTTGTACCAGTGGGTTGGCTTCTCCGCACACAATTTGGTCAACATTGCAACTATGATGCGATGCATTCTTTCAACCTGGCCATTTCCCCGTGGTACCCCGGTTGCAATTAAAAGATGTTCTATTCCCTCTAATTCGCAATAATCTTTAAAATGGTTAGACGTGAATGCCGTGCCCCTATCTGTTATCACCCTTTCAGGGTTCCCAAATACAGAAGCTTGCTTCGTCAGGCGGTCAACAACCTCATTGGTACCAGTGCTCTTAGTAGGGTACAACCACACAAATTTCGAGAATGCGTCCACTACGACTAAAATATGGTTATACTGTTTATGAGTCGCCTCCATTGGACCAACGTGATCCAGGTGATATGTCACTAGGGGTCGATCAGCCTTATCTATCGGATTAAGTAAACCCTCTTTTTGTCCCTTTTTTGACTCTGCCACTATACACTCAACACAGCCTTTCACTATTTTGTCTACCTTTGAACCTAGATCTGGAATAAAAAACGACGTTTCTATCAAATCCTTGGTCTTACGTGAAGCAAAATGACCCTGCCGATGTGCAATCTTTATAATTTCCTCCTCCATCAGACTTGGTACCACAATTAATTCCTTATCTGGATCTTTATACAGAATATCAAATTTCAAATAGTAGTCCTGGTATGTATTGCTTTCCAAGACTGTCCTGATTGCTTTGATCCACTCATCCTGAACTTGTGCCTGTCTTATACGGTGTCTCAAGGAATCTTCCATCATCAAACAGGATACCCGACTTAAAGCGTCTACATGCTTCATTTTTGACCCAGCTCTATGTTCGATTCTATAGTCAAATTCTTGTAAAAATAAGGCCCATCTCGCGACTCTAGGTGGAACGTCTTGCTTCCTCATCGTTAATGCGAATGCGTTGCAATCCGTTACAATCTTAATTTTTGAACCTAGTACATAAACCCTCCACTTTTTTAGTGCCTCTATCACAGCTAAAACTTCTAACTCATATGAATGGTATTTTTGTTCCGTTGGGTTCGTTTTGCGGCTCATATACTCCACTGGGTGCAATTGTAAATCTTCTTCATCCTGTTGTAGTAATACGGCTCCATAACCGTACTTACTTGCGTCCGTGTGGATTTCTGTTGCCGCTCTCGGATTAAACAACTTTAGTACTGGTGCCTTTACTAATGAATTTCTCAATTGTTCAAAAGCTATTCTTTCTTCATCCTCCATTTTGAATTTAACATTTTTTCTCAAAAGGTCTGACAAAGGTTTTGCCATTATTGCATAATTCGGGATAAATCGTCTAAAATATGATGTAAGTCCCAAAAATCGTTGAATGGCCTTCTGATCCGTCGGCAAAGGAAACGTTGTAACTGCATTCGTTTTCTCTGGTGAAGGTGATATGGTTGAGTTCTCGACTATATAACCTAAGAAATTTATCTTCTGCTCTTTTTTTAACAGTATATTTTATTTTACAAACACTTTTCACAAATTGTATGCCTGTGGCTAGTTTTGTTCTTCCCGGACGAGCCCCCAATTGTAGTACTTCACCTGGATATGTCTTCTGTGTATCTCATATTTTGCCAATAAAACGCATCTTTTAAATATTATTTTTGTTTTATTTAACGATACACAAATTAACTGCCGTTTATTTTTATTTAAATATATTAAATATTATTTTGTTCTTTTTAATGATACACAAATTCAAGAATACCGCTGACACTTCTATTCCTCTCCAACCATTTACTACAACTGTCTGTCTTGTTCAATCGTATTCTAATACTATGTCTGTCTGTTCGCTTGTTTTGTCTTTATTTAACCCTTGTCTGTCCGTAGTAGTCCGTTTTAGTCCAATCCCACACCTATATAAAAAAAATGTTTGTGCATTTGTTAATATTAATTGAAAACTGTTAAAGAAAAAACCATGTTTTATTTATGAAAATGAAAATAAATATTTATTGTAACATATAATAATGACCAATATATATCTTTTATTTCAATGCTAAAGAGTGAACAATATTTTTAGTTTCATTATTCTCGCAGTAAATGAATAAATTTGCTGGTTTTCCGACACGGGAACATGTCACATATAGTTGCCCGTGGGAAAAGCAACTGTTTTCGAGGTCCAAACCACATATTTGCAATGATTGTCCTTGAGATTTATTAATTTATAAATTTATTATTATCATAGGAATTCTTGGCAGCAAAACGTGTTCTCTTTTAAATTTCCCTTTGAGAATTGTGGCCTCTATAACATTGGAAACTATTCTCTCAACACTTAACCTGGTTCCATTATATAGTCTCGGAGCGTTGAGGTTACGTGGCAGAATTATTGGAGAATCAATTTTTAATTTTAATAAATGTGGTGGTATACCGGGCACATCAACTGAATTCAAAAATTCTGTTGAATAATTGACTGCTTCATTTTCTTCAACAACACTATCCATAGATTTGAAAGAAAACGTTTCGGAATCAATCATGTCCTGAATAACAACATTAATATCATCGACATCGATACTTTTTGCGGCTAAAATAACTCTTTCGCTTAATCAATCATGTTTACCATATTGATTTTGAATATCGGGGAATACATTTTCAATTAATTCATCGCGTGACGATATAAATTGTCAAAAATCTTGCGGATATTTTAACAGTTTGAATGGTTGGGTTAATACTGATTTCACCATTACCCAGATCAAGTAGGTGTTTTGAAAATTGGTCAGCCATTGGACCATTTTGCAATCGTACTCGCATGTTTGTTGTTAATTTTATAGTTTGAACGCTACTCCATAATGTTGATGATTTTCAGCAGGTATTTATTTCGTCAGCATAGGTTGATTTTGGTATCCACCACCAAAAAGTCTTTCATTGCCTTTCAAATCTTTTAAAGTTCTATGTAATGCTTCTAAGGAATGTTTGTGAGCCATGGTACATTCATTCCAAATAATAATATTGCATTTTTGCAGAAATTTTGCCATACCGGAATGTTTTTTGATATTACATACGGCATTCTCATTTGTTTGTACGTTTAATGGTGATTTGAATGCTGAATGAGCTGTAAGACCACCATGCAATAATGTTGCTGCTATTCCAGACGAAGCAATAGCCAATGCAAGTTTTCCTTCCTTTTTGGTTAGAATATTTATATATAAAAACGTTTCAGAATTCTGTAACTTATAAAACCAGCGCCACCTACCGGGTCCAAAAAAAAATTTTTTTTGGCATTGTCTAACATGCATATATGTACATTCTTAGTTTCAGTAAAATCGCACCGTCAATAAGAATATTCGAAATAATTTTACCCCAGCGCCACCCATCGGGTCCATTTATACACACAAAAATTTCTTATGACGAAACATACATACATACATTCTGAATTGCAGTCAAATCGCACTGAAAATAAGAATTTTGTTTATAACTTAATCCCAACGCCAGCTAGAGGGTTAAAATTGAAAAAAAAAACACAGAAGAGCTCGAACTGAACATATGCTGGAAATATTAGCTAGACAGCTCTTATGGTTCCGAAGATCATTCGTTACAAACAAATGCACCAACGTTTTTATATATATATATATATATATATATATAATTTTCCCAATACATAAAAAAGGAGATGTGGCAATACCAAGTAATTATCGTGGAATTTCTTTCATGAACTGTGTACCAAAGATAATGGTGGATTTGTTAACAAATAGACTCTAAGAGTGGACCTAACGTCAAAATTTCTTGAATGAATAGCAGGCTGGTTTTAGAAAGAACTACTCAACAGTTGACAACATATATGTATAACCTTTCAGCTTTGGAGCATTTAAATCTCAATACGAATAAGAAAACCTCTACATTTTTTGGGGATGTCAAAGCCGCATTCGATAAAATTTCTGGAAATGCACTTACATATATAGAAGTAACATACAATACGTCTTCGTCAAAAGCAGTGAAGTTTATAGAAAAATTATAAAACTAAAAACTCGGCAGTGTGGACTGGTCAAGAACTATCTGAAGACTTTTCAACTGTATCAGGCGTAGCACAAGGTTGTCCTCTACTCTTAGCGTTCTACCTTAATGATCCACATGACTTTTTAGAAGGAGGACTTAGCACCGAACTTTTAAATATACGACTGTTGTTGTATGCAGATGATATCGTTATTCTTGCTGATGATATAATCTTTTTGCAGAAAATGATATATAAATTAGAAGACTACTATAAAATGTGGTTTGTCTACGTAAATTTAATTAAGTCTGAAATTATGATATTTAGAAAAGGTGGAAGAATGTCACGAAATGAAAAATGGCATAATAAACAAGTAAGAAAATTATAGTCGGTCTAGACCGACTATACGATACCCTATACCATGCGTTTAGAAACCCTATCTCTTAGGCCCAACTAACTGGACATAGAAAATAAGCAAAAACCAAATTTGAGTGGGATTTTTATTAATTTTTTTGGCTGCAGATATGAAAAAGTTCATATCGGATGATATATCTATATGGGGACTAGGTCCAAAAATGGACCGATCCTGATCATGTTTGGAAAAGTCTCTTGTATTTTGCAAAAATATATACAAACCAAATCTGAGAAGAATCAGTGCAATATTTTTGTTTTTTAATAGATTTGAGTGAAGATCGGGAAGCAGCCCTATATGGGGCCAAAGGGATCATTTTTGGACTACTCATTAATGGATGTAATGAACGCATATAAACCCAATTTGAGTAAGATCTATATGACAATTTGGATCTTATGGCAAATTATGTCAATTTCATAGGGGTAATTTGTATGGGGGCTAGGTCTGAACATGGACCGATTCTCACCAATTTCAATAATGTTCATCCCATGGCCGATAAAAGCTTATATACCAAATTTCATCAAAATATATTCATATTTGCAACCTGCAGTTTGATTACAAGCTTTACATGGACACACAGACGGACTGACGGACGGACGGACATTGTTAAATCAACTCAAAAAATGATTCTGATTCGATCGGTATAATTAAAGATGGGTCTAGGTCAAATATTTTTGGTTGTTACAAACAGCAGCACAAAGTCATTATACCCAAACCACATAGTGGTATAGGGTATAAATAGCATCCGAATACTGCTATCTTGGCCTTATGCTGACACCAAAAATGATTAAAAAAAAAAAAATTAAATAAAAACCGCTTCTGCCAAGAGCAGCATAAATCTGACCTGGAACAATTTTTTGAACAAACCCTCGAAATCTCTAAGATCCAAATAGAAACTGTTTCTGGCAGTTTGTAGAGCAGTACACAGTTATAGCGCACAAGTCTGAAGATTCTCTCTGTTTAATGAAGTTGATAAACTATAGCTATACTTTTTAAAGGAAATATTGAGGCTTCCTAATTTTATACCGACATAAACGCTAATGCTTGAAACGGGAATAGAAAATGGTCATCTGTATACTTTGGACTTGCAACTGAGCTATATAAACAAAGCTTTGTTCGATTACAATTGGGACAGACTTCAAAACCAACTCTCCAAAATTTAGATGGCAAATTCTATCGCTGAATGTTTTGAATAGAATAGGAGCTTATTATGGTATTATCTCATGGGAAAGAGCAAAATCTCAATAAAATACCTTTCTAATGAAAGCTGCCGAAACAAGCAGAATATATAGAAAACCTGACTCAATGGCAGAAATCAGAGTTCATTTCAGGAGTTTATTTCTTAGGAATATTTGAATTGTAAAATAGTTATTTGTTTAAATAGTCTTTCGACTGACGACATATTTTCATATATAGTCGAATATAAATATATTCTTAATTTAATCCTTTCTATAATTACTAAAAGATCCCAGCCCTCGAAATTCGAGTGCAATTTTTTTTTTTTCATTTAATAAGTTATTTTTTGAGACCCCAAAGGTATGTATATCAAGTTTAGCTAATGCACAATTCAACACTTTTTGTTGTCGTGATGGTAATACAAAACGCTAAAGTAACTTTCTGTACGTTAGTTTTCGTGTTGCATAATGTGAAGTTGGTTGTGCACGCATAACATTCCTCAAACTCAACGAATTTAAACAGTTAATAGCTGAAAAGAAAGAGCTTGATCCACTGAGCATTCTGATCAAGATCCATTTATTAGAAGAGGAGCTATGAGAATTCGAATTGCTTGAGTGAATGTGTCCCATAAGAAATGTACAGGGAAGAATCGCGATTGGGTATAACTTGAGTAAGCTTGTAGTTGAGTGAATTTCAATGATTGATGACATATCTGTATCTAAATACCTTTCATTTAAAAAAAAAAGTGATGGAAATCGGCCGGATAGAACGGCCAGACGGACTGACTTTAGTTTTCATAAATTTTTTTAATATGCTGCTCCGCAGCATTATATTATATTATATTAATTTTTATAATATAATACCAAAATTTGCCAAGAGAAGTTAACGTTCAGTAATGCCAAAATATACCAAGAGAAGTTAACGTACAGTAAAAGTAAAGTTGATTGTCCACGCATAACTTTCCTCAAACCTAACGAATTTGCAAAGAGAAGTTAACGTACAGTAATGCCAAAATAGGCCAAGATAAGTTAACGTACAGTAAAAGTAAAGTTGATTCTCCACGCATAACATTCCTCAAATCCGAATATAAGCAGTTAATAGCTCAAAAGAAGGAGCTTGAACCACTGAGTGTTCTTAGACCTATGTCAACAGCCTACGTTAATTAGAACTCTAGTTATAGAGGCTTGCGAGAAGAAATATATTGAAAAACAAGTAAGAAAATTATAGTCGGTCTAGACCGACTATACGATACCCTATACCATGCGTTTAGAGACCCTATCTCTTAGGCCCAACCAACTGGACATAGAAAATAAGCAAAAACCAAATTTGAGTAGGATTTTTATTAATTTTTTTGGCTGCAGATAAGAAAAAGTTCATATCGGATGCTATATCTATATAGGGACTTGGTCCAAAAATGGACCGATCCTGATCATGTTTGGTAAAGTCTCTTGTATTTTGCAAAAATATATACAAACAAAATTTGAGAAGAATCAGTGCAATATTTTTGTTTTTTTTATAGATTTAAGTGAAGATCGGGAAGCAGCTCTATATGGGGTCAAAGGGATCATTTTTGGACTACTCATTAATGGATGTAATGAACGCATACAAACCCAATTTGAGTAAGATCTATATGACAATTTGGATCTTATGGATATTTATGTCGATTTCATATGGGTAATTTGTATGGGGGCTAGGTCTGAACATGGACCGATTCTCACCAGTTTCAATAGCGTTCATCCCATGGCCGATAAAAGCTTATATACCAAATTTCATCAAAATATATTCATATTTGCGACCTGCAGTTTGATTACAAGGTTTACATGGACACACAGACGGACGGACGGACGGACGGACGGACATTGTTAAATCAACTCAGAAAGTGATTCTGATTCGATCGGTATAATTAAAGATGGGTCTAGGTCAAATATTATTGGTTGTTACAAACAGCAGCACAAAGTCATTATACCCAAACCACATAGTGGTATAGGGTATAAAAACTTGAATGCAAAGTTTATTCATAAATTCTTTTAATATATAAGATATTTTTTATACATAGTTACATATATTGTTAAATTTAAAACGAAAAAATAAAAGAATATTACTATTATTACTACTAACACGTATTCACCAATAAAATCATAATGTAACTTATGCACCACCCTGTATATACAATATATTATATAATCTGTCCTAAGTCTTACATTCATGTTAAGTTTGATATTCACATGGCGTACATATAAATCATTGAAATTAAGTAAAAGTCTAGGCAGCCTGTTTTTTGGAAATCTAATTTTTACTCTCAGTCTATATGAATTTTACATTCTACTTATATTTCAAGGGTGCTTTAATGTACATACATACATACATACATGCAATTGTAATGAAATTATTTAAAAAATATTATTACATTATTTTCTACCCTAAAAATAAACAAAACAAGTAAGAGTTTTTAGTTTGAATATAATTCCAAAATATTGTCGATAACATTAGGTATTTCATAAATTCAATACCATAAAAAAACCGAATATACGATACCCTATACCATGCGTTTAGAGACCCTATCTTTAAGGCCCAACTAACTGGACATAGAAAATAAGCATAAACCAAATTTGAGTGGGATTTTTATTAATTTCTTTGGCTGCAGATATGAAAAAGTTCATATCGGATGCTATATCTACATGGGGACTAGGTCCAAAAATGGACCGATCCATACCATGTTTGGTAAAGTCTTTTGTATTTTGCAATAATATATACAAACAAAATTTGAAAAGAATGCGTGCAATATTTTTGTTTTTTGATAAATTTAAGTGAAAATCGGGAAGCAGGTCTATATGGGGCCTATGACTAAGAGTTGTCATTTTTGTACTACTGATTAATGGATGTAATAAACACATACAAACCTAATTTGACTAAGATTTATTTGATAATTTGGATCTTATGGCAATTTATGTTGATTTCAAAGGGCTCATTTTTATTGTAGCTAGGTCTGACCATGGGCCGATTCTCACTAATTTCAATAGCGTTCATTCTATGGCCGACAAAAGGTTATGTACCAAATTTCATCAAAATATATTTATATTTGCGACCTGCAGTTTGTTTACAAGCTTTACATGGACACACAGACGGACGGACGGACGGCGGACATCGTTAAATCGAATCAGATAGTGATTCTGATTCGATCGGTATAATAAAATATGGGTCTAAGTCAAATATTTTTGGTAGTTACAAACAGCAGCACAAAGTCATTATACCCAAACCACATACTGGTATAGGGTATAAATATGCGAAAGAGAATATTTTCGCGGCGAAATAAAAAAATTGGAAGTAATATTTTTGAGGTTGTGGGAGTTTTTTTTTCATTTTTGAATCCCTAGACACATTTTGCTTATTATCAAACTGCTTATAACAAAACCGTCCTCCTATTTTCGACGTAACAGTTTACAAAACTCGTAATCAAGGATATAAACAAGTACGTAAACAAGTACGTAAACAAGATCGAGTATGAGATACCATATACCATTTCGAGAATTGGAGTGAAATCTGAGTGTAATTTTTATTATTTTTTTTTTTGCCTGCAGATTCTAAAAATTTTATGTCGGATGCTATATTTATATGGGGACTATGTCGAAAAATGAACCGATTCTGACCATATTTGTTAAAGTCACTAATTTTTTGCAAAAACATTGCAAACCAAATTTGAGAAAAATCTGTGCAATATTTTTGTTTTTAATAGGTTTAAGTAAAGATCGGGAAGCAGCTTCATATGGGGGCTATGACTAAGAATTATCATATAGGGTAGATTTTTTGACTACTGATTAATGGATATAACGAACACACACGAACCCAATTTGAATGATATCTATATGATAATTTGATCTTACGGCAGTTTAAGTCGATGTTATAGGGGTCATTTGTATGCACCGATTTTCGTCAATTTCAATAAGGTTCGTCCTGTGGCAAAATATATTTATTTATATTTGCGACCTGTAGTTTGATGCACGGACGGACATCTCCAAATCAACTCATAAAGTGATTCAAATATTTTTCGACATAGTGGTATAGGGCATAAAAATGTGATTGGGATCCCAGACAATTATATCCATGTGTTACAAACCGAATGACAAATATATTTATAGACTCCGGCGTGGCGTATACAAATTTTTTTCTCTGATGTGCAAATATGCATGAATGCATAAACTCGAAATTTGTATTTATCGACTAAATGGTGGCCGTGAGGGGGATGAGACATATTTTCTGAATCTGATTATATGAATATTGTTCGCATGTAACAGTACAGCGTAGGCATTTATTCTTCATTTATTCTTTAACATTGTAGTCATGTTTGTTATTTTTCAGGCAGACTCTTTATTTGGAAATGCTTTATAGAAAAAGACACAGACGTATTTACAAAACTAAATATATATTTTGTATTTATCAGTTAACTATTGTCGTTTCGAATTGAAAATGTTTTTTAGGCCAAAAATAAGTTCAACATTTGAAATGATTTATGGAAAATTATTTGGCTTTCTCGTTATATAAGCTTTTTGTAGGAAAGAGGAAAAAAATTGTTGTATTTTTTTCTTAAATCAATTTATTTAAAGTTTTAAACCTTCTGCTCGTTTATGGTTTTTTCTTCATTTTTATAACATTAAAAAATAATAACATTTATGTACATACTAACTGCGTTTATAGCAGAATCTTAAATGTTGAATTCTTTTTTAGAAGAATTACTTTACAATTTATTCTAAATTTAAGTTATATTGCTGTAGTCTGCGTTGACAGTTAAAGAGTTCGTATTTTGTGCTTCTACTGTTTAATTAAAAAAATAAATAAATATTTATTTTGTTGAATTTAAATAAGCTTTAAAATTTTATTTCTTTTTAAACTCTTTCTTTTAACTCATACTCTCTGTCTGTCGTGGGTCAATTGATCTGAAACTTGGCCCATAGTCTTGTTGTTACTACAGATTAATTTTGGGGTAGTCACGTATAGTCACGCATAGTCACGGAGTGATCTAAGTGTCATTTCACCTCATCCGATCGATCTGAAACTTGGTCCATACACTTGCTGTGAAAAAAAAGAGTAACTTTGATTAAGTCACGCACACTAACGCATAGTTTCGCACAGTCACGGAGAGATTAGAACCTCACTTCCCCTCATCCGATCGATCTGAAACTTTGTCCAGAGACCTGTTGTGGCCGAAGATTAATTTTAAAATAGTCACGCAAAGTCACGGAGAGATTCAAAACTAATATGCATAAGGGACGAAAGAGTTTTAATAAAAACTTTGTTCTTATGGGTTTTTATTTTTCAATTATTTCTTTCTTAGTACAAATTGGCTACTTTTTTCGATGTTTTTTGAGGGGTTTTCAGCAGTTAATATTAACAGTAGTTTTTTTTTGTGAAACAATGGACAGAATCTCTTTCTAAACAAATTTAGGGTTTATTTCCACTGGGCTAGTTTAGTTGAATTGCCGCTATATTAGTAACGTATTTTGTCAAAGTTTTTTGGTCTTTTTTATTTATGGTTATCGTCCCGGAGGGACTCGGCCAACCTCAGGCGACAAATAACATTTTTACTGATGGATCTAAGATGAATGAACGAATAGAATGTGTTACTTGGGTAAGTCAACCTGATGGCTCACAGGTTGAAATTATGACTACCAATTTGGCTATTATTTAAATAGGATGATTTTTTCATGATTTTTTTGATTTTTTCATAATGCCGGGTGTCTATTGAAGAGCTAGCGAGATTTTCGAGTTTGACATCCGAGATACAGGGATAAAACTGGAAATTTTATAGAGAAATAATTGGCTAGGTACTGGACATCTCGACATATGCCAAGAAAACATGTTCAATACGAGTAAGCAGCAATATAACAAAAAATATATCAAGATATTGAAGGCAATGACTACATGCACACAACGACTTCGGTGGAACTTGGCAGAATGGAGAAGAAGAGGAAAAGACATAACATTACTCTGTTAATAATCTGCATATGACCACCGTCGATCCCACCACTGTGGTCCCAAATCCATATTTCTTTTTTCATAAATTCGCAAATTCTGTCAGAGCTTTCAGTCCAGTTTTAGCTCATTTACAAATCATGGTATATAAATAAAATACCACGCTCACAACCACTCGATAAAATTATGCGTGCACTTCTGTCATGATAGACTTTTTATACCCTATACCACTATGTGGTTTGGGTATAATGGCTTTGTGCTGCTGTTTGTAACTACCAAAAATATTTGAACTAGGCCCATCTTTTATTATACCGATCGGCTCAGAATCACTTTCTGAGTCGTTTTAGCGATGTCCGTCCGTCCGTCTGTGTATCCATGTAAACTTTTTAATCAAACTACAGGTCGCAAATATGAATATATTTTGATGAAATTTGGTATATAAGCTTTTATCGGCTATAGGATGAAAGTTGTTGAAATTGGTGAAATTCGGTCATATACAGACCTAGTACCCATACAAATAACCCCTATGAAATCGACATAAATTATCATAAGATCCAAACTATCACATAGATCTTAGTCAAATTGGGCTTGTATGTGTTTATTGTATCCATTGATCAGTAATCCAAAAATAATCCCTATAGGACAATTCTTAGTCATAGGCCCCATATAGAGCTGCTTCCCGAACTTCATTTAAATTTATCAAAAAAAAAAATATTGCCCAGATTTTGCTCAAATTTGGTTTGTATATATTTTTTCAAAATGTAAGTGACTTTACCAAATATTGGTCAGGATCGGTCCATTTTTCGACCTAGTCCCCATATATATATACTACCCGATATCAACTTTTTCGTATTTGCAGCCAAAAAATTAATAACAATCGCACTCAAATTTGGTTTATGCTTATTTTCTATACCCAATTAGTTGGACCGAAGAGATAGGGCCTCTAAACCATGGTGTAGGGCATCGTGTAGTCGGTCTAGACCGACTCTAATTTTCTTACTTGTTTATATTCCATTTATTTTGGTGATAATGAGATTTCTATTGATGCTGCGAGTACAAAACGACTAGATTTCGGCATTGTGTATGACTTAGTATATGAATAACAAATAATGTGTACCAAAAACGTTAAAAATAAGAAAAAAATAATTAGAACTTGTATAGCCCAGCACTCGAAATTCGAGTGCAAGTTCTAGGAAATATTATTTTTCATGAAATTTTTGTCTTCCAATGTTTTTTAATCTTTTGAAACCGATGTCTTCCGATCGGGATGAAATTTCCACCAAGGTTGGTCCTATTGGATAGTAGTTTGGACACAATTTTTCAACAAGATTGGTCCAGATTTCTCTGAGTTAGAGGGGATCAAAATTTGACATTTTGGCCAAACAGGTGTTTTTTCCCATCCTTGTAACTTACTACCTATTGTTAAAACAAAATTTTCTCCCAAATAGTTTAGATAGCTATTTCTTCAGTATTTCGGAAAAAAATACTTAAAAAAAAAATTTTTTTTGTAGACTTTTTTTGCTAAATTAAAGCATTTTTTGCCTTTTTTTTTCCAAAAAGGGCATTTTTTTTTTATATTTTTAATAAGAAAGCTTAGGATTTTTCCTTTAAGATCTTTTTGGTCGCTTAGTGGGATGGGAGTGGGATATCTATCAAAATAAATATTTTGTAACTCAAGACAACGGTTTTTCAATTTTTCACAAATGCACTATTTTGAATTTTTTCCTATTTGTGTCTAAAACCCTACAAATAAAACTTATACTGAGAAACTAGACAAACTAAACTTTCCGAAGGTATGTAACATACCTTCATAACATAACAGATTAGAATGGTTTTCTGTATCATGAAAGAGTTATTTGCAACATTTCCATCTGAACACGAGGATGTTAGAATTGGCTTCACGAAATTAACCCAAATGAGGCCAAAACATTGCGTTTTGGCAGAAAGCAACGGAACTCACACAGTATTCGTTTGGATTTACTATGAAAATGTTAAACTGATGTTGAAGGAAATCAACTTAAAGTATTTAACAGATGATTCGGCAGAAGATTTACACGATTACCGCGATTGCCTTAAATTGACTATGTGTCCTAATGCAAAAACTTCTTGCCACTTAGGTGAATGTACCAATTGCCCGAAAACCACATTCATCAAAGGAAATTTAATCAACTCTTTAGATCGAGAATATATAGAGGAGGTCAAATTTGATTCTTGGATTCAGACTGACATATGCACATTGAAAACAATCATTTTAAATGTGGATGATTTTGTGGAAGAAATGTGTACAGGATTGCTAAACTTGAGAACCCATGACTTTTTAGTTAAAGAGCAATGGTCGTTCTTCAAGGATTTGAAGATACATTTGAAGTCTGGTGAATTCGTTATTTCATATGATTTCGCAGAAAACTATAAATATGTTCTTCAGGATGCCCCACTTCAATAACGACCAAGCAACTATATTCACAGTAGTTATTTACTACATGAAAGATGAAAAACTGAAACACAGAAGTATGGCAATCATATCCGACGATTTAAAACATGATACCGTTGCAGTTTATGAGTACCAGAAGAGAATACTAAAATTTCTAAAATCTAAATTTACAGTAAGGAAGGTATACTTTGTTTCGGACGGAGCTCGTCAACATTTTAAAAACAAAAGTAGCTTGGCAAATCTTATGGCCCATGAAAAAGATTTTGGAATGCCAGCTGAGTGGCATTTTCATCCTACTGCTCATGGTAAAGGAGCATGTGATGGTATCGGAGCAAACCTTAAAAAGAAATGCAGCAAAGTATAGCCTACAGTGCTCTCATCAAGATCGCATCTCAGATGCGACCGCTTTATTCAATTGGGCAAAGAATTATTGTAAAGAAACTAAAATAGTTTTTATTAGCAAAGAGGATTATGAGAAAACATTGTGACGGTGATCTGTTTTGCTCTGCACTGTAGCAAAAGAATTTCTGTTACAAGCAGAATAAGAAAGAAGAAAAAAAAAATAATAACCTTGATCTTGAAATTATTTTCAAGTTCAAGTATGTACATATAAACAACACCTTATATGGTAATATGTTGATGGCATTTTTTTTGGCAAACTGATTTATGGCGTTTTTTTTTTTCTCTTCATTGTGTTGTATGAAATCATGAACACATTCATATGCAATCATGCTGGTCAAACCACGTATTTTCTTGTATTGATCTCACTTGCTCTCATAGTCATATATGAGTGGGACTGTTATAAATACTAGAGAATATTATGAATGCATATGAATGTTCTCAATGAATTGGTGGTGATTTTGTTTTTTTAATAAACAGGTTTTTATCTGCAGACGAATGAATGAAGATGAGAAGGTTAATGTAATAAAGTTAAATTTAAATCGAGGAGTTGAATTTTGATAGCAGAACGTAAAGGTTGAGGAAAAACCTCTATTACATTAAATAATAATTTTAAGAAATTTTTAGGCAAAAATTAGTGTAGTAAAATAAAGTAATGTAAAGTTAAAATTAAAGATAAGACATAGTGTAATCAAATAAAGTTAATTCTGAGAAAAGTATTAATGTTCTAAGACTTAAGAAATTTAAAATTTAAAACTTAAAAGAAATTGAAATTGATTATAGTTTGATTTGTGAGATCAAGCGGCGGTGATTGTTTATTGGAAATTTTGACCAAAGCTAACTGTTTTTTTATAGAACTAAAAAGAAAGTTTAATTAAATACTAAAGTTATTGTGCAATATTAAAACAAATAGTATTTAAAACAAACAAAAAACTAAAATATTTTTACTGTGAAAAAGATTACAAAATAGTCGGTGGCGTCTTAAATTACAAAAGAAATTGTGGAAGAACCTTTTTTAAAGAAACTAAAAATCAAATTATATTTAAGAACTTAAATACTGTCAAGAAAAGAAAAGAAGGTTTAAAAAAATAAATAGTTGAAAAATAATATAAAAATATAAAACAACACAAGTTGATTAAACAAATTTTGTATGGAAATCAGCAACAATATCGTTATTAATGCAGCTATGGCCGATTTGTTTAATGGCATATTGAGAGACACAACCACGGCGTCTGGCGGCAGCAGCTTCATCGGTACAACCACAAGGCGGTAAATTTTTTTAAAATACAAATAATTTTCCAAATTAAAATTTTTACACACATATAAATATTTTCTATGTTTAAACTTTTCCTTATTAAATTTAAGAATGTTACTAGATTAATAAAATTTTGCTATATATAAAATTTGGTTAAAATATAAAATTTTTACTAACTATAAAATTTTCGATTATAAAAATTTTCTTTTATTGTAAAATTAAACTAAAATAAAATATTTCGAAATGTGAATTTTTCTAAATGTAAAATTGTCTAATTATAAAGTTTAAACAAAAATTTTTCTAATGCTAAAATTAACCTAAAATTAAATAGTGCTAAAAGTCAACTTTTGTAAAAACTAAAAATTTCATAAATTAAAATAATTTTCCTAAATATGGATAAAATTAAGCTAAATTTAAAATTCTCCTAAAATTAAAATTATGCTATACTTTAAAATTTTTCTAAAATTAACCTTTTCTTAAAATTAAAATTTCCCTAAAATTAAATTTTGATAAACTTAAAAATTTGCTAGAAATAAAAAGTTAAAATTAACCTAAATTTAAAATTATAAATTTAAAAAAAAAAACAAAAAAAAAAAATTTTTTTTTGTTAAAGCTAAAATTAAAACTAAATTTAATTAAAAAAAAAAAAAAATACATTGAGTTGAAATCGCATTCAAACTTAATTTTTTTTACAAAATTATATTAAACAAAATTTTATAACATTAAAATTTTTCTAAAATTACATAAACAGTCTTCTAATTATAAAATTTAAACTAAAATTTTCCTAATTCTAAACTTAAGCTAAAATTAAAAATTTTCCTAAATTAAAATTTGGCTGAAAATAAAATGTTGCCAAACTTAAAATTTTTTCTAAAAAGTGAAATTTTGCGATAATATAAAAAAAAATAATAAAATAAATTTTGATAATTATGATTTAAATTTTTAACCCTTAAAATGAAGGGTAAATAAAAACTTTTTTTTGTTAAAACCAATGTAGAAAACCAAACCAAACCTAATCTTATCATTGCAGTGGGTTACCTCCAAGTAAGATGGAGTCGAGGTAACATGGTAGGGAGGGCAAAAAGGGCAGAACACCTCGTCCCCAATCCCAAGATAAGTATGGCCATCCGTCCCATTTAGCGTCCGTTCTTTTGACAGTTGTTTTTTTTTAATCGCACGTGAAAATCTGTAGTGCGGTTTCCCTGGGCCTGAGCAAGACCCCACCCATCCGGCGAGCTGGGCCCCTACGCCAGCACGTGCGACCAGCAAAGGCTCAGGGAAACGGAAGCGGATCTTCCACCAACGCCGCACCATTACAACATTGAAAACACTGAAGAACAGATTCGATGCTGCGGTAACAATCGATGGCACCGCTGAATACCATGCTTTTATACCGCTTGTCGATGGAAGACTCAAGTTGAAAAAGATTTCTGCCTCTATTCAATGCGATTTCTTTCCAAAGACAACAAATAAACCAGCAGCGAAATCAACAGCTGAACCTAGTAACGCCAAGAAAGGATTGACAAAAAAACGCAGTAAATAAAGGCGACAAAAAAGCTGGATGAAGGACTGGGTATTTAAAAATTTACAAGACTTAAATACTTCATCAGCTACAATAAATCTATATATATAAAATTGAATGTGTGTTTGTTTATTTGTTTGTTTGTGTGTACCTTATAGGAGACCAAACCTCTGGACCGATCTTCCTGAAATTTTCACAGCATTTAACTGGGACTCTGGCATGATTAATAGGGTACTTTTTTTTGACCACGCCCACTTTTACGCCCACTTTTTTAAAATTATGTAATTGCTCCCATATAGTTTTTAACAGATTTACTTCAAATTGTATACACATTATACTCCAGGCGAGGTAGAAATAAACATTTCTTACGCCACGCCCCCTTTCACGCCCCTTTTCACGCCAAATTTTGTTTGAAAGTTTTAAACTTTTTTTTCTCTGTACAAATTTGTTCCTTCCAACGGATTTTTTTATTTGGTAGTATATTGCTCTTAATACTGTTAACGTCGCCATATAACTATGAACCACGCCCATTTCACCGCCCCCTTTTTTTTTACTTATACCACTAACAATGTTTGCTTTACAAAATAATTTTTTTGTAATATGTATTTATCTAAAGTTTTATACACTTTTTATCTACAGATAAGGTAGCCATACATTTTTTTATTACCAAGTCCCCCCTTTTTCGCCCCATTTTACCTTAAATCATAATTAATCTGCTTTCAATCTATCTATATATATAAAAATGAATGTGTATTTGTTTGTGCTTTATAGGAGGCCAAACCAAAGAACCGATCTTCCTGAAATTTTCAGAGCGTGTTACTGTGACTCTGGAAGGAATAATATGCTATATAAATTTTTGATTGGACAAAGGGGCGGTGCCACGCCCATATAACCCAAAATTTGAAAAAGTCATATCACGGGAATTTTTTTACCTACAGCAGTCATATTTGGTACATATGGTATTAGCATGAATAGAAATACATACAAGAAGAAAAGAGGGCGGGACCACGCCCCTTTTTAGAAAAATAAAAAATCGTAATATCTTCTAAACTACTGGAAGGATCGTCATGAAATTTTCACAAAAGGATATTTTTGCGAAATAATAAGACCTTAGATATATAAAGTTGTTAGTGGGCAAAGGGGCGTGGCGTATATATAAAAACGTTGATGCATTTGATTGTAACGAATGATCTCCGGAACCATAAGAGCTGTCGAGGTAGGATTTCCAGCATAGGTTCGGTTCGAGCTCTTCTGTGTTTTTTTTTTAGTTTTAACCCTCTAGCTGGCGTTGGGGTCAAGTTAAAAACAAAAATTTTTACTTTCAGCGCGATTTGACTGCAATTCAGAATGAACGTATGTTTCGTCATAAGAAATTTTTGTATGTATAAATGGACCCGATAGGTGGCGCTGGGTAAAGTTATTTCGAATATTCTTATTTATGGTGTGATTTTAATGAAACTTAGAATGTACATATATGTATGTTAGAAACATTTTTTTATTGGACCCGGTAGATGGCGCTGTCGTTCGAAAAATAATGAGTTGTCAAATTTATATAAATTTTAATAAATAAACTCACCAACGTTTTTATATATAAATATTCTAACGAAAAAGAAGGAAAAAGCCGCTACATTATTGCATGGTGGCCGCACAGCTCATTCAGCACTCAAATCACCGTTAAACGTACAAAAAAATGAGAATGCCGTCTGTAATATCAAAAAACATTCCGGTATGGCAAAAGTTCTGCAAAAATGCAGTATTTTTATTTGGGATGAATGTACCATGGCTCACAAACATTGTGATTTGATTTGATAAAAGATTTGAAAGGCAATGAAAGATTTTTTGGTGAAGCTCTCATTTTATTATCTGGAGATCTTCGTCACACATTTTATATAGGTATATACAGATTCTAACTAAAATAAAAATTCATTGAGGGCAAAACAACGTTTGCCGGGTCCAGCTAGTTAAGTATAAAAATAGTTATGATATAAATGGATCTAATGCAATTAAGATTAAATTTTAATAAATTATTTATCTTTTTATTTTTAATATTATTATTATTATACATTAATTTAATTATTATCAAAAATAAATAAAAAATAATAATTTTTCAACATTTCTATAGAAAAAAAGGTTTTACACACAAATAGGAAAAAATTCAAAATAGTGCATTTGTCAAAAATTGAGAAACCGTTGTCTTGAGTTACAAAACATTTATTTTGATAGATATCCCACTCCCATCCCACTAAGCGACCAAAAAGCTTTTAAAGGAAAAATCCTAAGCTTTCTTATGAAAAAAAAAATGCCCTTTTTGAAAATAAAGGCAAAAAATGCTTTAATTTAGCAAAAAAAAAAAAGTCTACAAATTTTTTTTTTTTTTTAAGTATTTTTTCCGAAATATTGAAGAAATAGCTATCTAAACTATTTGGGAGAAAATTTTCTAAGAACAATAGGTAATAAGTTACATGGATGAGAAAAAACACCTGTTTGGCCAAAATGCCAAATTTTGATCCCCTCTAACTCAGAGAGATCTGGACCGATCTTGTTGAAATATTATGTATAAACTACTATCCAATAGGACTAACCTTGGTGCAAATTTCATCCCGATCGGAAGACATCGGTTTCAAAAGTTGGTGCACTTGACATGAAATCCCCCACATATATATATACATATATTGAAACTTAAGATTTTTTTTCGAAATAAACAAGAACTAAATTAGGGAACTAATTATTCTAAAGTTCTGACTCCACGCTACAATGTGGGTACATATTTAGTATGCAACAATGTTGTGCCTCTATAATATGATGACTCGAAGAACAACTGTGTCTATGTGTACAGACAGTTCTGTGGAAATATGATTGCGTTGCAGTAGTGTTGTTTTCGGTGTTACATAGTTTTACTTGTTGTATCATGAAAGTCAGTCGTCTATAAATTATATCCGTTCCAAATTGAAATTCGCGTTAAAATGTAGTTAAATTTTATGTGTATTATTATTTTCTCTTCCTTCTTCGTTCTTTTCGCTCTTCTTTAGATGTTGTCATGATAGAAACTTGTTCATGAAACATTTAAACAAATAATGGTTAAAAGAATGTATATGAATGACTATCTAACGTTTTGTGGTTCTCAGAAGTGTGCTGCAGTGCGAAAAAGATAACAATTTGGAAATCATTGCATTGCACATTTATTCTCCGCTGGTATCGCTAAAATGATGAAAAATTAATTCAAGGTTAAAAAATTGTTGAATTTGAAAATAAATATGAACATATGACGCACTCTTTTTCAACTCTATTACCCCATAAAAATAAGAAAAACATGAAAGTATTCTTTATTTTTTCTAAAAATGGCAAAGTAGGTGGGGAAATACCTTTTAAAATTGAACATAATACCTATAATTATTCGAAATTATTGTACTAAAGAAAACCTTTTTTATACCTTCCAGACCACTGAGCAATGGGTATATATCAGCTTTTCATTCCGTTTGTAACGCATCGTAAAATTCATATTTTTGATCCTTATAACAACTCGTGTTTAACTTTGTTTTTCGATGTGTGATAAGATTTCTTGGAAAAACGACTTTAATCTTTAGCGCATTTCTTTATACGCAAATATTTTTAAAAACCTCTATTTGACGTTTTTTCATATAATTTTTTTACTGTTTTATTATTTTGGTGTGAGCTCTCGATCTAAAGAAATGCTTTTTGATGATTTTCGTATACACTAGCTAATTTTTTAAATTCCAATATAATAAATAAAAAAACAAGGGGGAGTGTTAAATAATTACCAACAATATTATAACCAACCAACAAATATGAATATATTCTGATGAAATTTAGTATATAAGCTTTTATAGGCCATCGGATGAAGGCTGTTGAAATTGGTGAAAATCGGCTCATGTTCAGACATAGTCCCCGTAAAAAAGACTCCAATTAGATCGACCTAAATTGCCATAATACTAAAATTATCATATAGATCTCATTCAAGTTGAGTTTGTGTATGTTTATTACATAAGTAGTCCAACAATAAACCTGCTAGGATAATTCTTAGTCATAGGCCCCATATGAAGCTTATTCCCTATATTCAATTAAACATTAATATTGCACAGATTTTTCTCAAATTTGGTTTGTATATTATTTTGGAAAATATAAGTGACCCCATATAAATTTAGCATCCGATATGAACTTTTTCGTATCCGAAGTCAATAACATTAGTAACAATATCAATTAAATTTTGGTTTATGCCTATTTTCTATATCATAGTTGGGCCTAATGGTATCGTATAGTCGGCATAAACCGACTGTGATTTTCTTGTTATTATTACTTAGTGTGACATGTATAATATTAATAGGTAAGGCGATTTCTTGTGACCGATGATTTGTTCCACAGTTTTCTCCCAATTTTGACCAAGTTTATCTTATTTGAAAGGTATTTCTTTTTAGCTAATCACCGGATTTACAGATTTTGTAATTATTACAGTTTTTTTAAGTAAAATGCATTTAAAGTTGCTACTAACACATACATAAAATTATACAATGCTATGTGTGTGCTTATTAAATTTGTTAATGTGTTTGCGAGCTTGTTTTCTTCATTCACAATAATAATTGTGTTGAAATAAAAATAATTTTTGGAAATAAACCAATGACATTGAAAAACAAGTAAGAGTGATAAATTCGGTTGTGCCGAATCTTTGATACCCTCCACCTCGGTTTGAGTCTTGATAATAAATGTAAATGAAAAAGTAAACAATTTGTTAAACTTAATACCAAATTATTTCTATTATTTCGGATTTATTTCGGTGTTTGCTTTTTGGTCATCGTTGTTGCTGATCGGCATGCATTTAGGTTATATACCTATATAGACTCGTTTCCGGTTATATGACATAACTTCTCGTTTAATTTAGTTTTTGCTAATTAAATAGTTCGCCCTAACCTCCATTGCAAAGGTAATGGTTGTGTAGGGTGGCTATATGCATTAAATCGTGCTAATTGGAGATGGCTGTATAGCTTCTTTTAACTGGCCAAATATTTCTTCATTGTGGCCATATAGGTCGGATGGAGTAACAAAATAATAACCAAAAAAAAAAAAGCTCTCTCAACTTTTTTTAAAATATTGCCATATTTTGAAAACATAGAGAATAAATTTATAATAATAAATAATCAAATTAGGGATGCCAAACGCAAAAAACCAAATGTCACAAACATTTTAAATAAAATAATTTTTTCTCTTTATTATCTGAAAAACTTCAAATTTTCATCCAAAAAAAATTGTGAAAATTTATATATAAAAAAATAACATTCTCATCAAACTGCGTTTATTTATGTAACAGTTTTTATGTTCGTAATTCTTAAATATCATTTGACGTTTTCTAAAATTCATTGAATTTAAATTAATGTTTTCTGTAGTGTGATTCTGTAAATTTCAACGATCCGACAATCGCAAAATATATCGACAGCTATTGTTGTTTGCACTAAGGATTAAGTGATTCACTAAGTACATACATCTTAACGACAGTCGAGTGGCATCTCTGTCAAAATAAGCGAAAAACACAAAGAAGAATAGAAAAAACAAATTACTTCGTGTTTGACAGGATGATTTTATGTTTATGTTTAATATCTTTATTTTTTTACTAATATTTCTGTGTTTTTATTTGAAAATGAAATAATGAATTGAATAAGCTATTTAATTTTTTATTTATATAAAAAAGTTTTTTAATTAAAGCGAAATATTTTCACTATTTTATGATTTTTATTTATGTATGACGACATTTCAACATAAAAATTTAAGTTTTTATCGATTGAATAAACAACACAAAAATGGTTGTCGTTTAGATAACAACAACAGCTGACTTTAACAATAGCGAATATCGTTTAAAAATTTTACTGATAATTTCCTTTTTTTAACGATTCGACTATCGTTAAAAGAAGTTACGCGGTACTGAAAAGCTATTAATTTCTCCTGAATGCCAAGATTTTTTTTTTTATATAAAAATTTTTTTAAATGTAAACATTGGTATTTGGTGTTTTTTTTTTTTTGGAATTTCAATTTGTGTTTAACGAATAAAATTTATATATTAAAGATGCAATTGAAGTCTTCTAAATTTAAAATTATAATTTCCGATGTTTTGATATGATTTTCTGAAATTCAATTAATTGTAATTTATAATTGGAAATTTTTAAATCCAAATTTGAATGGAAAATTTAAAAAGTGCAATTTTGTACTTATGTGAATAATAATGCTTTAGTAATTATAAACAATTTTTAAAAATTAGATGTAATCGCAATCAGATATTTTGTAGGTAAAACAGAATAATAATTCTATATAACTATGTAGAACTGTTTTGAAAGCAAAAAACTCATTGATGAACTCGGTAACTCTATTTTGTAAAGACAACAAAAAGTTAACATGCCAAACTTATGTTCATATTTGTAAAAGAATAATGAAAATACGTATGAAATAAAAGACCAGCCCGTGTATACTCTTAACATTGTTCTGTATGATATCCAGTTGAAAATATTAACATTCATGTTAAAATAGAAATAACTATTGCAAAGCTAATTAGAACAAAAATTGTGGCACCATCTACTGTGGCATAGTCACGCTGAGCAAAATGAAGTGACACTCTGTTAATGCAAAAGAAATGTATTTTCCCCACAACAAAATATTGCAAAATTTTATGTAAATAAAATAATATACCGATTTATTTCTAACATGCAGTTATTATGGATATACATACATATATAGAATATATGTATATTATTTGAATTATATAATATGTGTATGTATGGATATGTAAATATTAAACACAAAAAATACAACATCAAACGTTATTTTTGTATTTTTCTCCTTGAATAAATTAATACATATATTTTTTTTTTTTTAAATTTATCTTTTTTTTTTTTTATTAACAACTAGGTATTTTAGCATTATTTGCTTTAGATGTTGGTGAATTTTTACTCCCTTTATATTAACTCGTAGTGTCTGCTTGTCGAACAAATTTTGGATCGATTTTAATCACTTTCCCGTGACCCAATCGATCTGAAATTTTGCAGGCAGGCTCGTGGTAATAACAGAAATGATCTAACAAATTTTTAGAGTGATGCCAAAACAATGGAAACTTTTAAATTTTTCTACCAGAGTTAATAAAAAAAATGTATAAAGGGTTAGTTTTTATTATATTATTACCACAACGACCACAAAAACAACAAGTCCAGCTGTGACAACAACACAACATTTAGAATAACAACAAGAACAATATAGAAACATCATATTTTTATTTTTTTTTTAATTTTTCAGAGATTTCCCTGGACCAGTTCCACCGATTTTAATGATTTTTGAAACAGAAATCTTCCCACGAATTTGGATGATCATTCTGACTAAAAATGATGACCCTAGCTATCCCGTTGAGGGCATGATCGTGACAAGAACAACATAGAAAATTATATTTTTTCAAGACTTTTTTTAGTTCTTCATTCAACTCTCGGGCCCTAATCGACCGATTTGGACGATTTTATACACTAAACTTTGCAGGATGCCAGTGAATCATTTTTTATGTCAACGAGCACTCTAGCTGCCCGATTGATGCCGTCATCGTGATTTCTACAGACGGACAGACGGACAGACCGACATCGCTATATCAACTCGGGTTGTTATATATTTATATATATATATATATTTATTTATATATATATATTTTATGGGGTCCAAAATTTTTTTTCTAATTATTACAAACGGAATGACAAACTTATATATACCCTCTACACACTGGAGTGGAGGGTATAATAATTTTGGACATAAACCAAGTGTTGAATTTCAAAAGTGTTGAAATTGTGAATTGGCTAAGATTTATTAGCATAATTTAAGGGTTTATTTATTAAATGCAAAAATAAAATTTCCTAAGATTTGCACTCGAATTTCGAGGGCTGGGATCTGCTGGTTATTCTTAATTACTCAGAAGCCATTCGAGCTACACTTACAGATAGTAATAATAATTGGTTTATAATCGACATATATTTTTTGAAATGTGTTAAAAATACTATTTTGTGAAACATCTGCCCTAAACTTAAAATAATGAAGTGTTGACCTTTAACTTTGTGACATATCATTTTAAAGAAAATTTGATTAGCTTTAAACTCTGCCCAACTAATCACGTAGCAGATATGTATGTAATTTAGTAAGGTCAGTTCCAGTTATTTTTTCAGATTTTTAAAGTCTTGAAGTCGTTATATTTCGCGAACTTGTATAGCGCGTAAAAATGTGTGAAAATGTTAGTTATGTGAGAGACAACATTTGTGCCAAATGTTATTAATTTCGGAAGGGGCAAGGGAAATCATTAAGTTCTATATGTTCTAAACCAATTATTTAAAAAATAAAACATCTAATAAAAAATAAATAAAAAATTGCATATTTCTATTGAAATTTTCTTAATATTTAAAAATTTCTTAATATATTTAACGTTTGTTTCACTTTATATTGAAACATTATTATTGATGATACATCATATTGTTTCAGAAAACACAAAAACAAATATATTTCAAATATATTGAAATATATTTCAAAAAATTATTTTTTCCTCTATGAACTAGATCTTTTTTTGTGTTTTAAGTCAATATAGAAAAAATTTTACAACGTATTTACTTCTCCTGTAAACCTATGAAAAGTGATGTTACGTTTTTTTATAGTTTAGGTGACGATATGTAAAACTTTACTGGTCAGATGTTTCGGCATTATACAAAAGTCCTTTTGTACCTGTAGATTTTAACCCATGCAATCCGATTAATAGAACTGACAGTAAATTAAAAATATTTATTAGGTGCGGAAAGGTTTTTCTTATTTAAATATATATATATATTTTTTCAATTAATGGAATATTAAAAGATTCTGTTAAATTTCCATGAAAATAAAAGTACTCAAACTTACTTACATGAATTTTGAAAACGTTTATCTCAAATTCATTGAGAAGACACGTGTTCAAAGAACAAACAAATATTTCCCCTAAAATAGTTGAAAAAGAAAACATTCCAAATTTTGAGAGAAAATACCAAAAAAAAAAAAAAAAAAACAATAAAAATTATACATTTATATTCTCTACAATAGAGAGAAAGTCCTTTTGCATATAAAATAACGTATGATGTTTATTCAACATAATGTTCACCAAGGAAGACAACAAGGAATAGCCATTGTCTGAATGTGCTCACAAAATCAATAAGAGCACATGTTTGTTGTTCGTACATATAAAAACGTATAATGTAAAGTTCACGAGTGTGTATCATGGCTAGAATACCTCAGTCCAGTCTATTTATATGACAACCACTACCACCGCCCACTTTATAGGCATTTATACGCAGGACATAAAAAACGTAACGAAAGAACAAAATCCAAATTTAATATCAGGTTAACAACAGATTGTATTTATATGGATTTATGTGTATGTATATCTGTGCGTATGTGTAAGTTTGTAATTTCAAATAAATAGAAGATGCTAAGTCTGGTAGTGGTACCATTTTCTATGGTTTACGATAAACAACATTTAAACGTACATGTTTACACTGAACGAAATTAGCTTAGAGTCACTGTATTTATGATATTCTTATTCGGATTCTATGTGTACGAAACTGTCTTTGGTCTGTTGCGAAATCCATGAACATCTAAAGGAATAAGTCTTTCAGAAATAAACAATCAACAGGATTAGAGAGCCTCCATATTTAGCCCATTTATGATATCCCGTTTTGTTTAAAAAAATTTGGAAATGTTTTCAAAAATTTGATTCTCATAAATCAAAGTGCTAGGTTCCCAAAATGAATTCATGAATAAATATTTAATTTCATTAGTTTTACCACCCAGGCTTCCAAGACATCACAAATTAATAAGTTTAATTAATCAACAGTGGATACAAAACAACCTGTATAAAAGTTCAAGTCTAACTTCAAGTTCATGTGAAACAAAATTTTTCGTATTAAACTTTTCAATCTGAAATGGTAAATCATTAAATGATTTAGAGATAAAGGTCTGTCCTTCCGTTATGAAATGTTTCGCTTCAAATTCTGAAAGCTCGAAGCTGGCTATGGATCAAGTGGTTGACTTTCTTTATATAATTTTATTAAATGAAATTATTAAACTATATTTAAACAAAAATAATAACAATTTATGTATTTTTGTGTCCACCTTGTTTCCAGTTTTTTCTGAGTATCTTCATCAGCTTTCGAAAGTGTTGTTTGTGCCATTTCATTCAAAATCTTGGTGTTTACTCTTCTTTCAACTGTGGCAGCGTAATAACCAATGACCTGAAGCTAAATCAAGCTAGCATAGAGTGGATCTATCGTGGGTTTGTATAGAAGAATTTAATCTCTATTTTCAACTCTGTGCTATGTATGCTTGCGAATTAATTCTTCCAGTTATTCTAAATGAAGATGATTTTTGGCCAAATTTACGCATATTTCCAACCAGACTTTTAAAGTTTTCGCATCTGAAAATATTTTTCCTTCAGAAGCATTATAATATTGAGGACCATGAGTGCCTTCACGTACTTTTCACAATTTGTTCCTTCCGCAAAAGTTCGTTTTTATGTTTTTATGACTTTCTTCTGCTATTCATCCTCAATTACTTTTGGGTTTTTAAGGCATTCCCTCCTATGCACTTCTTAACCTTTTTTTTTTTGGTAATAACTTCAACAATTTTTATACCCTCAACCCTACTGTGGTGGGTGTTATTGATTCTTGTAACAACTTGGGTCGATATAGGGATGTCCGTCTATCCGTCCGTCCTTTTGTCCATATGCCTGTCTGTCTGGCTGATGAAATCACACTCATTCGCAAAATAAACCATTTACATAGTGAAGCTTAGAATAATACTAGCTGCTTTTACCCGGTCGTGCCCGGGATTCAAAGGTCTTTGATTTGAAAATGATTCACTATGCTTACCAGGCGCTGAGTACTTAGTCCCCAATGAACAAATGCTGCCACGGGTGTCATCAACTTATTTTAATCGCCAAAATATATTTTTCAGATTATTCTGATGTTTTAGCTGAGCTGCGTTCCGAGATGATGTTCGTGCACCGAAATGATGATATTGAAAAGAATACAGATTTTAAATTCATTTATTTCAGGACAGATATGGAGAGTAGTATGGGGAATTTGTTCATTTCTTTTGGGGACCTGTTTTAAAAATTTGGCGCATTTGTTTATCATAAAATTATTCTTCAATTTTTGGGGGGAATAAGTTAATTTTTTTTTTGGGTATTTGTTCATTGGGTATTTGTTCAGTGCCTGCGTACCATTACAACTAACTATGTTTATGCATGGATTATTGTGAGTGTATGATGTCTAAAAGATACGAATTTTAGTTATTCTAGAGCTTTGGGATATACGGCCTATATGCTATGCTTTCATGTGCAAGTCGAAATTGGAAATAGTTATTTTTCTACCTTTACAACTCATTTATATAGTGAAAAAGATGAAATGGAAATTTTGTAATAGGCGAGATGGAAATTAATGTAATATTTTCGAATGTACTTAAAAAGGCAAGATGAAAATATTTGTACGAACTAACCTCATCGGAGTAATCCTAAAATGGTAGTCAACCTGTGTCTATTTACCCATGAAATAAATCTGCGCTAATTTGGGGTGTTACAACTCATCTATAATATTAATAGGCTAGGCGATTTATTTTGACCGATGTTTTGTTCTACCATTTTATCCCGATTTTGACCAAACTTATATTATTTGAAAGGTATTTCTTTTTAGCCGTTTTTCAGATTTACAGATTTTTAAATTTGGTGATTTTTAAATATGGTGACCTTCCCTATACTATAGAGATCGTGTATACCAAATTTCGGAGAAATTTGTTGAAAAGTTAAAATTTGTGTAGCGAACAAATATACCAAAAACCAGAAAATTAATTGTATTTAAAAAGTGGGCGTAAAAGTAAGCAAGAAGAAGCATATGGCGACCTTTCCTGGGGTACAGAGAGCGTGTGCACCAGATTTCAGAGAAATCCATTGAAAAATAAAAATTTGTATAGCGATCAAACAAACAAACAAACAAATAAACAAAAAAACAAACAGAAAATTAATTTTATATAGTTATGTATATAGAAATATAGATATAGATTATTTGTCCTTATTTCGGACAGGTGGGTATTTAAAATTGGGTATGTCGGTCATAAATTTGCCACTATATGTCCTAAAATGTGGAAACAACCTATAAAAATGCCAAAAATCATTGTCTAACAATTTGTTTACTTTTCCAAACAATTTTTTTACATTTGTTATAAATAGTGCAACAAGTCTAGATATTAATATAAACATAAAACCCAGATGGATGGTATCAAAGATTCGGCGTAACCGAATTTAACACTCTGAGGGCCATTATTATAACTTGCCAATAGCTAAAGTTAGGATGTTATCGGGCAGATTATTAGTTTTTCGTTATTACAACTATACTTTAAGCTAGAAGTGACCGAAAAGCAAAAGGGAAGATATTGTTGCCTTTAACTTTTAACGTGTTATATATTGCCGTATTTAATGTTGCCGCATTTTCTGACCTATGAAGAAGAAAATCACATGAATTTAGTTTTGGAAATAAATTTATTTACATATCTATAATATTAATAGGCTAGGCGATTTCTTGTGACCGATGTTTTGTTCTACTGTTTTATCCCGATTTTAACCAAATGTATTTCTTTTTAGCCGTTTTGCAGACTTACAGATTCTTAAATTTTTTCCTTTATTTTGAGTAAATTGCATTTAAATTTGCTACTAACACATACATAAAATTATACTATATGCTATGTGTGTGTTTATTAAATTTGTTAATGTGTTTGTAATAAAAATAAGTTTGTTTTTTTGTGTTGATTTGTGAATTGGCTATAATTGATTAGCATACCTTTATGGTCTTTATTTAATGAAAAAATAAAATTTTCTAGAATTTGCACTCGAATTTCGAGGGCTGGAATCTGCTTGTATATCAAATTTTCTAGAATTTGCACTCGAAAATCGAGGGCTGGAATCTGCTTGTATATTTTTAAAAAGTTTAATTACACATTTACAACAATTATGTAACTTAAAATAAAGGTTTTTGGTTTTTATTCTATATTTTTTATTCTTTTTTTGCGAACAACTGAATGAACGTTGCCACGATGTATTTTGATAAATCAATTCATTGGTCAAAAGTAATCGGTATTTTCTTTGGTGCTGTCACAATATCAAAAATATTAATTTTATTTTAATGGGAAGTTGTAAAAACGAACAAAAGTTAAAGGTAACTTTATTGCTCAATTTATGTTATGTTGACGCGGACAGCAGGATTCGCGGTTCACTATCTTATTCACGGTTCGCGCCCGAATAATGATTGAATCTACATGATTCGCCATACAAAATTTTGAGAGCGAATCTACTTGGTTAAAAATGAACCTAGTTGTGAACCTAGAAACATTGATGTCATCTCCAAGTTTGATGAGAAATTATCGCTAGTTTGTCTGAACTAGCTGTCAAAAATATATAAAAAAAGAAAAAAAAATCATGTGAGTCCGATCATAGGGGAGATGTGTAAATATCTGGTAATAAATAAAATGCAGAAAAAGCGACAAAAAGGTTTTTTCACCAAACAATCATAAGTCATATCGATTTGTCTTAATGCTCACATGTCACGTGTAAGATCTTACGCTCACATATTACGCTGTTTTTGTGATTGTACTGTGAATTATAAATTTACCCCATGCGCGTATAGATGTTTACACATCAAAAACAAAAAAACTAATTTGTGCAATAAAATAAATAGGAACATTTAACAAATAAAAAGTATATATTTACATATATATATATTCAAATAAAAATGGAAAAAATGAAATAGTGAAACGTAAAGTGTAGAAGGAAGTCTTCAGATATTTGCACAAAAAATATAAACATCAAAATGAAACAAGAACACTCGTCTGAACACCAAGGTTCACAATCATGATTCAGAGAGCGAATCAAGTGGTTCATTTTGCCGTCTGAACATGCTATTAGCTAAAGTAACCTTTAACTAACAATTACTTTAAAGGCAAGTTGTAATAATAGCTCTTACTTTATTTTCTTCTTAAGTCTTAAAAATGTAGCATTTCATACTAAAGTTTTGTCTGTATATGTTGGTGGAATATATATTGTGAGCGTACGTAAACACCGTATTTACTCATATTAAAAGTTTTATTAAAATTAATTAATTAAGAAAAAATCCAAAATAAGGAATTCAAGAATTATTTAATAATACCTGAACTCAAGAAAAACATTAAACAAAAGTAATACAAAACAGAAATAAATGCACTTTATTTAGAAAATAACCAAATTTTACGGGTCAAAAAAAAAAATTAACAGAAAAGAATAGGCAACAGAACTTTAATATAATTTTTTAATATTTGGTTTATTTTTATTTGGTCTTAAGCACCGCATATAGTTTTTTAGGCATCGACTCCATAAGTTTTTTGGTTATATCGGGGGAGATTATGTGCCTTCTTCCTTTATACCCTTCTTTAAGTTTGCCTTACACGAAATAAGGCTAACATTGCCCTTCAAATTGCTAATTTTTGTACTTTTTACCGAAATTCATTAGTTTGCCTTGTTTCGCCTTGGATATGTATGGCTTTTTACACGGTATCCTTCCATGTGGACTTTACTGTACTCGAACTTGCTGGCTTGCCTGATGTCTGCGTTATGCTTTCAGATAACTTAACTCCACTTTAGGCTGGATATGCCCTTATTTCTCTTACTACAGCTCTAACTTCGGTATCACTAAGCCGCTTTGGGCGTCCAGATCTCGGTAAATCTCCAACCTGATGGTGTTTCCCGTATTCATCAACTACTACTTTATTCTGCAGTAGTTCCTACCCAGAATTTCGCCAATTTCATGCAAGGATTAACTCTTTCTTTTCAATCTAAAATATTAAACTATTTGCTTTTACATCTTTTTATACCCTATACCACTACGTGGTTTTGGTATAATGACTTTGTGCTGCTGTTTGTAACTACCAAAAATATTTGACCTAGACGAATCTTTTAATTTACCGATCGACTCAGAATCACTTTCTGAATCGATTTACCGATGTCCGTCCGTCGTCCGTCCGTCTGTGTGTCCATCTAAACCTTGTATTCAAACTACAGGTCGCAAATATGAATATATTTTGATGAAATTTGGTACATAAGCTTCTATCGGCCATAGAGTGAGCAATATTGAAATTGGTGAAATTCGGTTCATGTTCAGACCTAGTCCCCATACAAATGATCCCTATGAAATCCACATAAATTACCATAAGGTCCAAATTGTCATATAGATCTAACTCAACTTGGGTTTGTATACGCTTATTATATCCATTAGTCAGAAGTCCAAAAACAATGCCTATAGGAAAATTCTTAGCCATAGGCTCCATATAGAGCTGCTTCCCGATCTTCACTAAAAACTATCAAAAAACAAAAATATTGCACAGATTTTTCTCAAATTTGGTTTGTATATATTTTTTCAAAATATAAGTGACTGTGCCAAATATGGTCAGGATCTGTCCATTTTTCGACCTAGTCGCCATATAAATATAGCACCCGATATGAACTTTTCATATCTGCAGCCAAAAAAATTAATAACAACGCCACTCGAATTTGGTTTATGCTTATTTTCTATATTCAATTAGTTGGACCGAAGAGGTAGGGTCTCTAAACCATGGTATAGGGTATCGTATAGTCGGTCTAGACCGACTATAAACTACTTGTTTTAAACTCTTTATTTTAACTCGTACTCTCTACCTGTCGGTCTATCGTGGGGCAACCCCATTAATCCTTATCCAATTGGTCTGAAACTTGGCCCATAGTCTTGTGATGACTACAAATTAATTTTGGGGTAGTCACGGCCAGTCATGCATAGTCACGAACAGTCTCGGGGTGCTCTAAATATCATTTCCCCTCATTCGATCGATCTTAAACTTAGTCCAACGCTTGCTATGAAAAAAGATTAACTTTGACTTAGTCACGCACAGTCACGCATGGTCACTCACAGTCACGGAGAGATTTAAAACAGATTTTCCCTCGTCCAATCAATCTGAAACTTGGTCGACAGGCTTTCTATAGAAAAAGATTAACTTTGTTATAGTCACACACAGTCACGGAGTGATTTTAAACCCATTTTCCCTTACCCGATCGATCTGAAACTTGGTCAGTAGACTTGCTGTGAAAAAAGATTAACTTCCACATAGTCGCGCACAGTCACAATTAGTCACGCACAGTCAGATTAGGAGATATTAGAACCTCACTTCCCCTCATCCGATCGATCTCAAACTTCGTCATAGACTTGTGACCAAAGAATAATTTTAAAATAGTCACGTAAAGTAACTCACCGTCACGGAGAGATTCGAAACTCATATGCATAAGGAAAGGAAGAGTTTTAATAAAAACTTTGTTTTTTTGGGTTAGATTATTGTTATTATTAATTAGTAAAAGTCAAATGAAATTGCTTTTTAATAAAGTAAATCACGTGACCAATACAACTCGTGAACATTTTTAACTAATTTTTTTTATCAAACCCCAGCTGACGATATGATTTATAATTAATCATATCAATGGAGTCCGCAATGTGTACAACAAGCTGCTTGACTACTTCCCCAACCGTGTAAATCCTGTTACCAGACCTGAAAGCTTATATTATCCAACGTCTCTTTTTAAAGTTTTCTTTTTTAAACGTGGTAATTACATACATTGATTTAAATCAATGTTTATCCATCATAAATTGGCTTCAATTGTTATCTGTAGCTGATGATACTAAAATCTCTATTGATGCGATGTTTGAGATATTTTACAAAATCGTTTTTGACTACATGAACGACTGTGTCCCGATCAAACAAAATCTTTTATAAATTTGAAAACTCAAAAAGAAAATCTACCGGCTATCTATCCATTATGAAATATTTAAGCCAAGAGTCTAGTGACCACGCTGGATTCACATGTTCTAATGTTCAATATGATAACTGCAATAACTGTCCTTTCCCACTGTCAAATAATATCATTTCCCTATATATTCATGGCAGATATTATTAAGATTTCAAAAATTTTTAAAACATCACACAAAAGTGGACCTCAAGGTATTCTGAGCTGCACTCTTCTTAATATAACCCTGAAATACGGTTACGGTTAAAAAAGCCTTACTGCTTCACTTTGCCATCAAGTATTATCATTAATGTCACCTTTTCAACGTGGCGGTTTAACAAACCATAAAGCCGCGGTTTTAGCGAAGTCATCTCATTTAAAAAAAACCAATCACTTTCTTCTCAAAAAGTAACACCTAATGGCGTTCAACAGTAAATGTGTGAGTGGGATTAGTTTAGGTCTAACTGTCACAATCAACGTGTCAATTTTAATAATAATATGTCTAAATATATATCTGTAAATTTGGAGTGTCTAAAAATAGTCATTTTGGTCCAATTTTATTCTCGCTTCTTATCAATGATTTACCAAATACATTGTAATTTTCTAACACGTTCTGAGCTCCAATATCTATGGCAACCAAATTTCTTTTCAAAGTGATTTAAAAAGTTTCTTAATATGGTGCAGTTCGAACTTAATGCGTTTAAATTTTAAAAAATGCAATCACATGCACTTTATGAGAAAATTTGGAATTATTGGTTGCTACTCCATTGTACTCGTTCTTAGATTTGAGTATTCTATAGGATGCTAAAATAAATTTCGTTCACCATATCACAACGACATCCAATAAAGGTCGTGCAGTTCTTGCTTTTACAAAAGGAGGGACTAAAGAATTCATCGAACCTTAGATGATTACCAACTTTATATATCGTTAGTAAGGCCAATTTTAGAAAACGGTTCTACCATTTTGAATCCTCAATACCATGTTCACTGTATAAAAACTGAATCAGTGCAAAATAATTTCTACTATTTTGTCTACGAATTTTTGATCATTTATAATTAATTTCCGCAATCATTTAAAAGTATTCTTAACGCTATAATTTGTTCCATATAAACAACACTATTATCACGGCATTTAATAACAATGATAATTAAACATAAATAAAAATAAAAAATAAAGGAATGACAGTGATAGGAGGTGTTTGGAGGTGTTTGGAGATAAAATAATGACACATTTCATTGGGAAGTGTTTGGAGACAAAATGAAGGCAAAATCAGGCAGCGAATAGCGTTATAAAAACGTTTTGTTCTAAAACAGTGACCTAATTTCGGTATTCCTTTAGAATATTGCTTTTTCATTAAACATTTCTTTTTATAAACATTTATAATTAATTTTATCAATCATTTAAAATTATGCAAAACATTACAACATTCCATATATATTAAACAATTATCACTGCAATTAAATGTTTTTTAATAAATAAATAGAATAATAAACACATGTAACCGGTACTAGAGTTTAAAAAACATTTTGAGAAAAATCTTGAGATTTTGAACCAATTTCACGCTTTATAAATATCTGCATATTTTTGATGTGTAAACATTTATACGCTCAGGGGGGTAAAACTCTAATTTACAATACAATCACAGAAACAGAGTAAGACAAAAACGGTGTGAGGTACTATTGTAATAGTGAAAAGATTAGGAAATGTTTGGAGATAAAATGAAGGCACGATTCATTAGGAAGTGTTTTGGGATAAAATGAGGGAGCGAATAGTGTTATAAAAACGTTTTGAAAAATGGAAAATTAAAAATAAAAATAAAAAATAAAAAATGAAAAATAAAAAATAAAAAATTAAAAATTAAAAATAAAAAATAAAAAATTAAAAATAAAAAATGAAAAATTAAAAACGAACCAGTTGAAATAATAAATATTTTTATATTAGCAGAGCCCCTGCAGTTGTTTGCTATAAGTGATACATAGATTTGATTTTGAAAAAGTGCCATAAAAAAATCTTTATTATCAGATGTTTACACATGATAATGATGCTTTTATCAGAATTTGTTGTGATTTCAATAAACTTTATTACGTTATTGATGTTTCTATTCATGACATCAATACAAAACGTAATTTTAGATTGTTTTTAAATAGAATATACATAATCTTTATTATAATTATTTTAACTAGCAGATTCCAGCACTCGAAATTCGAGTGCAATATCTAGGTAACTTTATTTCTCAACTTAGCCAATTCACAAACCAACACTTTTTTTGGTTTATTATAATTCAGAATGAAGATAACAAATTCATTAACAAACACATCAACAAATTTAATAAACACACACATAGCATATGTACAATTTTATGTATGTGTTAGCAATTTACTCAAAATAAGGAAAAAAAATAAAAATCTGTAAATCTGGTGAACAGCTAAAAAGAAATGCCTTTTAAATAATATACATTTGGTCAAAATCGGGATAAAACGGTAGAACAAAACGTCGGTAACAAGAAATCGCCTGGCCTATTAATATTTTAGATATATTCCAACTAATTAGATATAGAAAACAAGCATAAACAAAATTTTAGTGGCATTGTTATTAATTTTTTTTAACTTCGGATATCAAAAAGTTCATATCGGACGCTATATTTATATGGGGACTAGGTCGAAAAATGGACCGATCCTGACCATATTTCGTTAGGTCACTTATTTTTTTTTCGCAAAAACACATACAAACGAAATTTGAGAAAAATCTGTACAATATTTTTGTTTTTTGATAGATTTAAGTTAGCTTCATATGGGGGCTGTGACTAAGACTTGTTTCTGGACTATTGATAAATGAATGTAATAAACATACACAAACCCAATTTTACGGTGGCCTCTATGGTAATTTAGATATTATGATAACTTATGGCGAAGTCATAGGGGTCATTTGTATATTTGTGTATTTGAACTTGGTCTGAACCGATTTTTAAAAATTTCAGTAGCATATGGGTAAATCCTGAAACAGGTCAACCGAAACCAAAAAATGTAAGTTAGTATTTTCGCAAAAATTTCAGTATATATATTAAGCTGCATCCCTTCCTTATTTAATCCAACTCATAAATTTGAATTCTTTTAATCTTGACTTTGAAAATTGTAAGACTCTTTGCATCACACATACAAAATTATAGTTTTTTCCTTTTATACTTGTTTTTATGACAGCTGTTAAAGTATCAAAGTGAAGCTTTTCCTCCATTTGTTTGCATACTCATTTTCGTCTATCTCTCTATTTTGATTTTCCGCTATGAGATCAATGTTGGCACTACTGTATGGCTGTTAAACCCACTTTTTCTCAAGTGCTCCCTATGTGAAACGTCCGACATGCAAATATCACATTAGTTTACTATAGGGCTGCAAAAAAATAAAGTACTTGCGAGAAAAGTTTGTTTTCTAAGCAAGCTTTGTAAGGTCTTTCGAATAAAAAACAAAGGTTTTAAAAAAATAAAGGCGTTTAGTTTTAAAAGCAATTTTATTATTGAAACGTCCGAACGGTGAGTCTTAATATTATTAGATTAGTTGTGCATATATATACAATATGCTCGTATGTCTTATTTGTGCAGATGTCAAAATCATCAGCAGAGAGGTCCAAAGCATGGATGGACACAATGAAAAATAGTGAAGAATTTCGTGCAAAAGAAGCTGAAAGGAAGCGAATTTACAGGCAGAAGGTAAAAGTGCAAGCAGCAAGTAACCCCTTACTCGCCAAAAAATTACACCTAGAAGGTAGTAAGCGGTTAAAATCTTTCCGAGAAAGAAAAAAAGAATTAGCCCCACTTCCAGCCTTACAGCCATATACGTGTAAGCAGACTTTGGCTAAAGCTGTTCGAAAGGCAGAACGAGGTTTGCCATTAGGCTCTTTGAAAAGGCGCAAAGTTCTTGAAGTTCTTTGTAATAAAAACAAAGCAGTAGCAGCAGCAGTCAACTCATCACACAGTGTTGAAGATATAGACATAAAGCTTATTCAGAACTTTTTTGTTCGAGATGACATTTCTGTGCAAGCACCAGGTCGTAAAGAAACTCTGCTAATTGGTCCAGAGAAAATCCCTACGCCTAAAAGGTATATGATAATGACTGTAAACGAGGCATACGAACTCTTTAAAGAGGAACTTTTAAATACTAATATTAGTAGAAGCAAATTTTACAGGTACAGACCAAAAACTGTAATACTTAGTCAAGCCATGCCCCATAATATGTGCGTCTGCAAATATCATGCAAACTTTACCTTTTTGCTGGATGCTATGAAAAAAAAAAAAATGTCCATCATTTCCGACAACTTTTAATGAGTTTCTCAAAAGTGTTTGTTGCGATGTCTCAAATGAAATGTGCATGACAAAGAAATGTGACAGCTGGGAATCAGATATAATTTTTAATTTAGTGCCCATAAGTTATATTACTAGAATGATTTTGAGCTACTCAAAGGAGACAGTAAGTGATCTCATTTTTGAAATCGAATCACAGCTGCCTTCTTTAAAACTACACACATACATTAAGCGGTCTCAGCAAAGCCATTTTCAAAATTTAAAAGAAAATATGAAAGACGGAGAGTTAATTCTTCAAATTGATTTCGCTGAAAACTTCAGGCTAACTGTTCAAAATTAAATACAGTCTGCGCATTTTGGTTACAGCCAAGTAACAATTTTTACATGTGTGGCATGGCTTGAGGGTTGTATAAGATCGTTTGCTATTGTTAGTGACAAATTAACTCATAATAAATTTGATGTGGTTTGCTTTCTATCTGAAATTGTAAATAAGTTGCAGGAAACCCACCAAGTTTCAAAAGTATTTGTATTTTCCGACGGTTGTAGTGGGCAATTTAAAAATAAGTTTATTTTAAGATCTATGCCACATTTTCTAAAATCATTTGACTTAAACGCTTTTGAATGGGAATTTTTTGCCACCTCGCATGGTAAAGGTGCAGTTGATGGCATTGGCGCAGTAGTAAAACGAAAGGTTTGGGAACTGATAAGAACTCAAAACATAGTTTTATGTAATGCTGCAGATTTTTATAGCTGTGCGAAACAGAATATTCCCGGGATACAAATCTTGTATATTTCATCAGTAGATGTTGATGATAAAGTTGAAGGAATTGGTAAAATGTGGAATAGTGTTAAAAGTATTCCAAAGCTTAAAAGTTATCACCATTTTAAATATTTAAAAGATAAAAACTTTATACTATCAGCTAAAACTGCAAAATCTGTCTACACAAAAATACATTTGTAAAAAATATTAGGCTAAATTAATCTTACCATGTATTTTCAATAAAATTTCTTTGAAAAAATAATCGTTTTTATTGGGTGGAAATATGTGAAACGTCCGACACGAAACGTCCGAACAACTAAAATAATTAACTATGACCTTACTACTGCCCTTAATAAAGACGAAATATAGCTTGTTTGAAAGCTTGTTATATTTATAATAAATACTGTCTTCAGAATTTTTTTGTATGGCTGCTGAATTCGCAGATTTCTGCAGATTATTAACTTAGTCTCAAAATAACTTCCGTTTTGAGAAACGTCCGAACGCATATTTAAAATAAAAATTTAGTGCAGCACTTAAGTTGAAATAATAATTTAATATTAAGTTTTATTATACTTATAGATAGCTTTTTGGTACTTTACACCCGTCCTACATATATCCCTCGATGGTATAATTTTGTTTTAAAAGAAGCGTCCGAATGAAACGTCCGACACGCTGGGATTTACCCATATATTACATGGCCGATAGAAGCTTGTATACTAAATTTCATCAAAATTTATTCATATCTGCGACCTGTAGTTTGATTACAAAGTTTACATGGGCACAAAACGGACGGACGATCATCGCTAAATCGACTCAGAAAGTGATTCTGAGTCGGTCGGTATAATAAAGGATGGGTCTAGATAAAATATTTTTGTAGTTACAAACATCAGCACAAAGTCATTATACCCTGACCACATAGTGGTATAATGCATAAATGTTACAATCTCATCTGATATTAACTTATATATCTTTGGTCACAAGCATTAACCGCCTAAGTCGAAAATCATGCTTTTGAGAAAAATAACTTTTGATATAAATGTAATGGGGCTTCATTCCGACTTAGGTCACAATGTTTTCATTAATAACTTTTTAATAAACAGTATTAGAGAAATGGGGATTTCACGTAAATATAATTTTTAAACAGAACATGATAGCATACTTAATCCAAATCGTCCAATACCATGCTTTCGAGAAAAATTACTTTTTATATAAATGTAAAGGGGCTTCATTACGTCTTATGTCAGTATGTTTTCATTAATAACTTTTTATTAAACAGTGTTAGAGAATTGGGGATTTCACGTAAATAAAAATCGTTTTCAGTAGAATATGATAGCATACATAAATCGTTCTTGAGTCGACTTAGGCGGTCATCGCTTGTGACCAGAGATATATTTTCTAAGAAAACATATTTGACAATTTGTTTTAAATTTTAACTATTTTATTTTACGATCTTATTTGATTGGCTCATTTCATTTAAAAAACCAACTTTCACCTAGAAAAGGCCTACAAAAAATCGACCTTATTAAGAGTTACCTGTACTCGTATTGAAAAAAAATATATATATTTAGAATATGTATCCGTCGTGTAGTGTTGTATAGTACGTGCTGCATATTCTAACTTTTAATACACGTATGTATTCGTTTAGCAAATTGTTTTTATTTGTTTTTAACTTCTATGATTAAACTTTATTTAGCTGGATATTCTTTTTATGAAGTCAAGTATTTTTCTTTTTTTGCAAATATTTTCTTGTTTATTTCGCATTCTTTTCAATTTGTTTGTGCTCTAAATAGGGTTGCCATAACAGTATTTAAAAAGTTTATGACTGCTGTAGTCTTATAGGTCCTTTGTGGAGATTTTGGTAAATGAAGAAGAGATAAATATGATAAGAAGGGTAGGGAGAAGTAGGAAACAGTAAAGTCAATATTTCGGGATGTTCAAAATGTTATGTTTGCAAAAGTTTTCTAGATGTATGGCAAGCCTGTATATGTGGTTTGAGTAGATGTGTTGTTGTTTCAGTGGTTAGGCCTTGTGTATGATAAAGTTTTCTAAAGGGCATGTTAGTAAAATTGTTATTTTTCTTTTGCAAAACTTTTATTTTTTGTTTGAAATTTTCTATTAAAGCACAATATAATGCTAGTGAAGTCTATAGAAAGAAACAAACAAAAACACAAAAAAAGATATTAATAATAGAAACATTTGTTTATGTTAAATATACAAATATGTTTTTGTTGTAAAACAGAGGACTAGTTTCCTTTTAAATACTCAAATTTATTTACTTTTGTGCATTTAAATACTCTGCAGCACTCTCTTTTAAGAATGTAACGAGTTTATTGTGATTTTTGTAATACGTGACCCAGACCTAGCGCTCAATGTCCCGATTGACACAATAACTGTCAATAACTAAAGTTATGATCTATTTTATGAATAAATTTTTTTTCTGATTTTATATAAAGTGGCATTTATTAAATCTCTGATAAGAGTATGGAAATATGTTCACATTATGATTTTAAGATAATATTTTTCAAATGGCGCACATTGTTTGTTACGACCTGATGTACTCTTTCCAGAGTATTTTCAATAACTTTGCTTAGAATTTGGAGTCTTAATGCCCTTACTTTTTCTTAGATATTGGCCTTAAGCTGTTGGATGGTTCTTGGCTTAATGGCATTCACCTTGCCCTTTTGATAACCCTTTGAAGAGACGTAGTTGGACGAGCTGTGTGAGCTGTGTCTACACCTTGTTGGAACCACAATTACTGCTTGGTCTCTATCTCTGGCCTTCAAAAAAGTTCAATCATTGCACGGTATTGAATGCCATTCACATTGTTCGTCTTTTTCCAAAAATATGGTCCACTGCACCTTAGTTATTCCACTCCACATTGTGCATATAATTGGATGCATTTGATTTTTAACAATTATTGCTGGATTTTAGGTGCCCATATTCTGCATTTTTGTTTATTGACGTGAACATTGAGGTGAAAATAGGACTCATCAATCATTACGAGTTAGAAAACGGCTTCTGTTTACATCGAAGGCTTATTTGGTCTTAACTTGTGAACCATTTGAATCTTATATAGGGAAAAGGGTGTAACTTATGTAATATTCTTTGTCAAGACGGCAAGACATCAGCATCTGATGGCTGCTTCGGAAATTTCCTCAATACTAACTTGCACCCGAGTAATGTTCACATTATTTCGAACTACACGAGGCCTTCCAGCATGCGGCGGATCGTCGGCAGCCCCTTGTTGCCGAAAAAGCTGAACCAATCGGTAAATTGTTGGATTGCACTCCGAACATGAAAATACAATTGAATAACTTTTGTTCCTCGTTCAGTCTTTCATCATAAATTTTTTAAAAGTTAATTCTGAAAAAAGGAAAAAATATACGTAAAGACATGTATTAGAAATGTATGCAGAAATGTATTCACTAACTTAATCACAACGTTACTTATGCACCACCCTATAAAGTCGATTCAGCTATATCAGTCTGTCCGTCTGTCTATGTATCCCCGCAGATCACAAAATGTGGGATCGAAAATATAAAAAAATATGTTACTGACATTTGATAGATTTACGGTAAACATTAATTCATATTTAGTCGCAGTTGTCCTGCAAATATCCCCTCTATACCCAAATTTCTCAATGACTCATATAAACAAGTATTTTTGGATAAAGTTGATTTTCTATAATATTAATAGGCAAGTCAATTTCTTGGAACATATCTAAATTCAACCGATTTTGACAAAAAAATTTACCATTTGAAAGGTATTTCTTTGTATATGTTCACCATATTTATTAAGCTTCAAATAAAAGAACTATACAATCCCAATAAACAATTCTGTTTGCTATCAACTTGAGGTGCATTTGAGGTCAAATACATATCTAAAATCTCCAATGTTAATTTTCAAACGCACCTCAATAGTCCGATTATAGACTTCTCAACTTAAAAGGCACATTTTTATATGTTGATTTTCTTAGTTATCAAATTGAGAAATTTGTGATTCTCAACTTGATAGCAAAGAAATTTCTCCAATCGGTATCAAATGGAAGGTATGGAGTTACTATATTAAAAAAAAATTAAACTAATTTTAGAAATGAAAATAATGCACTTTTTTTAATGTTTCAATTTAATTTCATTACATATATAATATTATGTACATGTTAATATTTATAAAATTTAGAATTAAAAATAAATGAATTAATTACACAGGTATACACACATTTTGGTGCCGATACTTTTTGAACTGATCTTTAGTAAATTCGACCTCCTGAATACGAATCTGCAATCGGTTTTTTGCCTAGCAGCTCGACTTTTCGCGATATACCATTATTTCCAAAATTAAGGCACTTCCGCTACATATATTGGAATAACTTGAAAACGGTTCACCATATTCAGTTAGAAAAAAAACTGAAATTCGTCAACAAAATTATCTTTAATCCGTGCCTACATTGTTTTTAATTTGGCCCAGTAGTTTCAGATATATCGTTAAAGTTTTGTAAAAAAACAACAATTTTATAAAAAAAATAAAAAATTTGTTCTTCAGTGTTGGTCTAAAAGCATTTAGTTTAATATACTTATAATAATAATATATAATATATAATTAATATATTTGTGAAAATAAGAAATATATTTTCCACTGCTTACTTGATGTACTGAGAACCAAGAAGCTTCGTTTTTTGGTTAATCTGCAATGTGGTTTTTTAGGACAATCTCTTTGCAGATTCCAACAGTAATCTGTCATAATATGAGTATCCCACTTGCCCTGGTATCGTTCTTCCATTGTCCTTATATCCTGGTGAAATCGTTCACCTTGCTCTTCACTCAAGTCTCCCAAGTTTGCAGGAAACCGGTCCAAATGGTTTTGCAAGTAATGCACCTTGATGCTCATGTTGCATCCAAGCTCACGAAAAGCAGTCAGCATGTTCTGCACTAAATCCTTATAGTTTGAAGCCTTCTTGTTGCCTAGACAGCAGACACAAATGATGTCCACGCTTTTCGCTCGTTTTCATTCATAGATTCAACAAAATTGGTGGCCTTCATTAACTGTCTGATTTGAGGGCCATCGAATATGCCAGCTTTTATTTTTTCATTGCTTAAACCTTGCATCTTTGTAGATATGAATTTAAAACATGATGAATCTCTATCTAGAGCCTTAACAAATTGCATCATTAAGCCAAGTTTTATATGAAGTGGAGGCAGGATTATTTTATTCCGATCAACCAAAGGCTCATTAACAACATTTTTTCCTCCAACAGCCATGTTCTCTCTTTCAGGCCAGTCTTTTTTTACCCAGTGATCTTGTTTAGCAAGAAGCAAGGATATTTTGTGTATCCACCTTGCTGTCCAAAGAGGAAGTTAACCATTTTCAAGTCAACACAAATGACCCATCCATGTTCGTGATAGTTAATCTTTTCCAAGACTTTGGCTATATTCTTGTACTCTTCTTTCATTTGGGTAGAGTGAGCAATAGGTATTCATGCCAATTCGTTACCATTATGTAAAAGCACACACTTCAAACTTCGCTGTCAATAAACAGACGCCAACGATCTGGATCATACTCGGGAAGGCCGATTTTTGTTAGGAGACCTTTAACATCATGACAGAAAACGAGGTCTTCTTCCTGAGAATAGAACGTAACCAACTCTGCTTCCCTTCTACGATAGAACGTTATTTGTGTTCCTTTATCAAGAAAATTTTTTTCTTTAGCCGGGATGCCAGTAACTCAGAAGATTGATTTGAGAGGTTAAGATCCCTGATGAGATCACTTAACTCACTTTGGTTAAATCGTTGGGGACTTGATGTATTTTCCTCATATTCACTGTCTTCATTTGTGTAGCAGTGCGATATTTCATCCTCCGAAAAATCTGGTAGCTGATGAAATGTTTGCATGGGAACTTCATCGGAATGAGGGATGGGCCGTCGAGCAGAGTCTAAATCAGGATACGTCCACTTCCTTCGGTTTTTACTACTGATACCTCTGATATTCACTAGACAGAAATAACGTTCCTCATACTGATTTTTTGGTTCTCTCCAAACCATAGGCACACCAAATTTCAGACTCCTCCTTTTCCCATCAGTCCACTGACGTAGATGTTCAGTACATGTTTTGCAACCTACATGTGGTGCCCAAGATTTATCTTGCTGTTCAAGTTTGATACCAAAATAAGCATTGTATGCTTTCTTTATAAATTCAGTAATGGATTTTCTGTTTTCAATTCTCGTGTATTCACCACATATATAACAAAATTGCTCAGGGAGATTTACACAGATTCTGCGGCTAGATGACATCTTTGAAAATTAGCTTTCATTTAAAATTATCAAATGTTATATCTTGATGTTCTATTGAAACCTTGAATGATTGCAACGCGTACTTGACGTAGGTTTCTTATCGATATATATTTAGCGAGTTTTAACTCCAGACTCAAGAATTATAATAAGAAACAAGCTAGGGAATGACATTTATATAACTACAATGTTGCCAACATACCAAGAAACAATCTATACAATGTTGCCAACATACTACATACGTTTGTTGCGTTTATATCAGAAGGGCATATGCATTTTTTAAATAAATAGTAGGGTAAATTGAATATTTTTGTACATCGAGAACTAGGTTTGGAAATAGGAAATAGTTACTGCGGGCTAAATCCGAATACGGCGGATGAGGTACCAATTCGTAGCCCAATTCATAGAATTTGGCCATTGAGACAGCACACGTGTGCACCAGTGCCTTCTCTTGATGAAAAATAACTTTTTTCATGGCCATATGGGGTCGTTTTTTTTAAATCCTCGTTAAATCGGTCCAATAAGTTGGCATAATATTCGCCGTTAATTGTTTTTCCTTTTTGAAGGTAATCGATGTGAATTATCCCGCGTGCATCCCAAAAAAACTGTTGCCATCACCTTATTGGCCGACAAACTTACATTGGCTTTTTTCGGAACCGGTTCAACCGGAGAAACTGCTGCTTGGTCTCCGGAATGTTGTAATGGATCCATGTTTCATCCACAGTTACAAAACACCGAAAAAACTCATACGAATTGCGGTTAAACAACTGCAAACAATCCTTTGAAATTGTCACACGATTAAGTTTATGGTCAATTGGGAGCAAACGCGGCACGCATCTTGCATACAACTTTCTTAAGCCCAACTGATCATTTAAAATCGCCTATGACATCAACAATCTCAAGCACTTTTACTCTTCGATCGGCCATTGTATTGACCTCAATTGGCCGTCCAGAACGTTCAACGTCATTTGTATTTGTGCGACCACAACGAAAGTCAGTAAACCACTTTTTTACCTTTGAAATCGATGGTGCAGAGCCCCGGTATTATTTATAAAGGTTTTCCATAAAATAATGTTTAATGAGCACTCGAATTTCACTTCTTTCAATTTAAAAAAAACCACGAGGTTGTATGTTTTGAACAGCTGTTAAAGGCAAAGTTAATGACGGAACTTGCTCAAAATTTTACAGTAGTCTATTAAGAGGTGGTACTTCATGGCAACAGTGTTGTATTTCATATAGCAACGAGGGAAGTTCGAAAAGTCACGTACTTATTGAGCCGCCTTCGTAATATCCCTAACTTAACACAAATCGTATTCACATTGAAAAAATGTTTGGTCTCAAGTGGAGAAAAGTGTTGGATATCCAATTGAGAGTTAAAATATATCTCAAAGATTGGAAAAAATTTTAAGTCTCAACTTGATGTCAAGTTGAAAGCAAACAAGGAGAAAAATTATTAAACTCAAGTTGAGAATTACATTGGATCAATTTGAGAACTTAACTATTCTCCAACATTGGAGAAATAATTTTTCAATGCATACTGGGATGCTGTGTGTGTGTATATTAAGTTTTAAGTTTTTGTGTTTTGAATTATGAATTTATATAAAAATTCACAATTTAATCAATTTTATTTAAATAAAAATATTTATTTAGATCAAAAAAACATTGAAAGAAAAAATTGAAATTGAATGAAAAAATAAACTTTCCAATAACACTCGAATTTCGAGGGATGGGCTCTGCTACTATCCATATAAATAGACAATTTTAGATGTAGTCCTCATAAAATGCATCTTCCAAATTTCATACAAAAAAGTATATGACAATTGGAATTGTCAATTGTGTACTTAAACAATAGGAACAGCCAAAGTGACAGAAAGAGCAAAATTTAAAAAAGATATGAACTGATTGCGTACACACATGTGTGTAAAAACATGCTATTTGAATAGCTTATTGGAACATGAAACCATCTAGCTTAATATACACATAGAGAAAGTATTCGTTGTGGCTACCGAATTTTGGTAGTCCCATGTACAATCACATTAGTCTGTTGTGATTACTGAATTGTATTCTCCTGATTATCGTATTAAGTATATACTGACTTTTTAAATAATTTCGAATCAATTATCACAGTCAGACATTTAAAAGTAAATAATTGCATAAAATATAAAATATTTTAATGCTTAAATTTAGTTTTATATATTTATTTTCATTAATAATATACACATTCTTCTCAGGTTGGTCGCTTACAATGGTCCTAAAGTATCTTAAAAGATAAAATCTTATTAAATTTATAAAAAATTGAGCTTATTACTTGAACTTTTAGCAATTCTACTTTTCAGGAATAACTAAATTAAGGCAACAAAATTTAGTTTCAATTGCAGCAAAAAATATAATAAGTATAAGAAAACCAATATTAAAATACACCACGCACAAAATGAGATGAAGAATGAAATGAGAAATAATCAATGGTTCTTGAATTATAGCTGAAAACGTAAGTAAACAAACATCAAGATAAGCATAAATATAGAGTCAGTCTGGGTAATGTGCATTTTTCTGCCAAAGTAATAGCGGGATATTCAGGAATCTATAATATTGATAGGCTTGGCGATTTCTTGCGAGTGATGTTTTGTTCTACAGTTTTATTCCAATTTCGACCAAATGTATATTGTTTGAAAGGTATTTCTTTTTGGCCGTTTTGGAGAATTACAGATTTTTAAATTTTTTGCCTTATTTTGAGTAAATTGCATTTAAAGTTGCTACTAACACATACATAAAATTATAATGTGTTTATAATAAAAATGAGTTTGTTTTTTGTGTTGATTTGTGAATTGGATACAATTGATTAGCATACCATTAGGGTCTTTATTTAATTAAAAAATAAAATTTCTTAGAATTTGCACTCGAATTTCGAGGGCTAGAATCTACTAGTTTTTTTTATTAATATCTTCCAAATTCAATAGCACATATGAAAAAAATTGAATTAGTTAGAAATTTTACGTATGAAAAAGGTCAGCTACCTCAAAAATCGTCATTTTCAAAACTGGAGTGTAATTCGGAACACACTAGGTGGGTAACGAGGAATACTGTTCCACAATAGCCGAAGTCAAATTTGTTTAAATCTCTATTAAAAATTAAAAAACAAAACTAGTAAAGTATAATGTATTTACAATTTTTTTAAATTTAAATTAATTATCTACAATGTAGATTCTACATATTTATTTAAGCAGAATTAACAAAAAAGTAAGTCTCCTTTTTCTGAAAGAGAGTCGACGTGAGTCCAAGCTAATTCGCACAGTATGCATTGTATACCTTTTTTTGGTTCTTTATCCTCATTGAAGGAAATTTTACAAAAAGCGCATTTTAAATCAGTTAATAACATACTTTCGCCTGTATCGCTGTAGCGAAAGCGATGTTGCTTACCTTTTGTTACATTTTAGTTGCTCATTTCTAGGACTTTCTTCACAGTCTTCTTACGTTTTTTAATTGATTGCTGACTTTTCTTCAAACTATTTTTGTATGGAGACTTAGCGGTAATTGTTGGTTTGGTTTTTCTTCCTCGTCGACTGGTTGATGGATGTTGTTGGGTTAGAATAGGTAATATAGTCCTTGGAGTTACGTAGTCACTAATATTTGCAGCGACCGATAAAGGTGAATTCACGGCAGTATTGTTACTAGAGTTATTCGCGAATACTTCTGCCGCTAATTTTGGTTCCTCAATATTTAAAAAGTCTTCATCTATTTCGCCAGCAATAAAATCGGATTCAGAAAAGAAAATATATGTTTATCGAATGGATAAATATCAGTGCATTTCAAACCTTTTTGGTGCTCTGATGGCCAAATAATATATCCGTACAGTGACCCACAAAACTGTTTATTTAAAATATAATTTTTACATTTTAATGTTTGTCATTAACAAAAACAATAAACTTAGTACTTTTTTCCTATGTTCTTATTATTTGTTGTAATAGCAATGCACGTTGCATTTTTCTTTTGCGTTAGTAATGAAGTGTTTTTGTGTTTTTGCATTCATTTTAGGTTTTTAAGCAGATTATAATCAGTTTGATTAACAAAAAAATTTAATTATCATCAGTGAATCTATTTAGAAAAATTTTGATTGTAAAAAAATTCCGAAATTCAGTATTAATGCCTGGTTTTCACTATGTGATATAAACTGACAATAAATAATTGCCTCGACTGACATCTCTTAACTAACTCGACTGACACTCTTTGTAACTACCAAAAATATTTGACCTAGACCCATCTTTAATTATACCGATCGAATCAGAATCACTATCTGATTCGATTTAACGATGTCCGTCCGTCCGTCCGTCCGTCTGTGTGTCCATGTAAAGCTTGTAATCAAACTGCCGGTCGCAAATATGAATATATTTTGATAAAATTTGGTATATAAGCTTCTATCGGATATAGGATGAACACTATTGAAATTGGTGAGAATTATCATATAAATCTTAGTCAAATTGGGTTTGTATGTGTTTTTACATCCATTAATCAGTAGTCCAAAAATGATCCCTATGGGACAACACTTAGTCACAGGCCCCATATAGAGCTGCTTCCCGATCTTCACATAAATCTATCAAAAAACAAAAATTTTGCACTGATTCTTCTCAAATTTTGTTTGTATATATTTTTGCAAAATACAAGAGACTTTACCAAACATGGTCAGGATCGGTCCATTTTTGGGCCTAGTCCCCATATAGATATAGCATCCGATATGAACATTTTCATATTTGCAGCCAAAAAAATTAATATAAATCCCACTCAAATTTGGCTTATGCTTATTTTCTGTGTCCAGTTAGTTGGGCCTATGAGATAGGGTCTCTAAACGCATGGTATTGGGTATCATATAGTCGTTCTAGACCGACTATTATTTTCTTACTTGTTATTATTTTTTTTTTATACCCTATACCACATAATGACTTTGTGCTGCTGTTTGTAACTACCAAAAATATTTGACCTAGACCCATCTTTTATTATACCGATCGAATCAGAATCACTATCTGATTCGATTTAACGATGTCCGTCCGTCCATCCGTCCGTCCGTCCGTCTGTGTGTCCATGTAAACCTTGTAATCGTACTGCAGATCGCAAATATGAATATATTTTGATGAAATTTGGTATGTAGGCTGTTATTGGCCATAGGATGAACGCTGTTGAAACTGGTGAGAATCGGTCCATGTTCAGACCTAGCCCCCATACAAGTGACCCATATGAAATCGACATAAATTGCCATAAGATCCAAACTGTCATATAGATCTTACTCAAATTGGGTTTGTATGCGTTTATTACATCCATTAATGAGTAGTCTAAAACTGATCCCCATGGGACAACTCTTACTCATAGGCCCCATATAGAGCTGCTTCCCGATCTTCACTTAAATCTATCTAAAAACAAATATATTGCACTGATTCTTCTTAAATTTTGTTTGTATATATAAAATACAAGAGACTTAACCAAACATGGTCAGGATCGGACCAATTTTGGGCATAGTCCCCATATAGATATAGCATCCGATATGAACTTTTTCATATCTGCAGCCAAAAAAATTAATAAAAATCCCACTCAAATTTGGATTATCAAATGTTGCCAGGGATTACAAATGACAAGGCATTACAACACGTAATGACAATAATTGACAACAATTGCCATTGAAAATGATATTTATAATACGGAGTATTTACAATGATGGGCCCGTACAGATGATGTGTGAAGGATATAACGCGAAACCCTTTGGGATTTTTTTCACCATACTGGCCTAGTACTTTCACTCTGACTTGGAATTTCTCATCCTCAGACAGTAATCCCGAATGTGTTCCACCATGTATTTACTATTGTACGTTGCGTCAATTGAATCAGTTTCATAGTTTATATAAAGCCTTTGATTCCTATCATCTTAAAAAAATTTTCAAGCGGCAATCGATTGGTAACTAAATAATATCATTTCTGTGTGTAGTAATGGATGTCATCCAATATTACATATAATGCCTTTATATGAAAATATTTTATTTTGTCTTTAGAACGACAAGAAATTTTCATCAAGTTAATTTTTTGCTAAATATTGAGTTATAAATCATATTTTTTGACATTTTAAAGTGTCTCAGCTACATTATTCATCACCTGATAGACTAAGAAAATGTATTAACTTTTAAAGCGGCGTGTGTTTGGTTTATTTGTTTTTTTTTTTTTAATATATATAAGACGGATGGCAGTAATTCAATGTCAACCTTAGGCATTTCGTTGAAATATATACATTTAAGTATAAGTTGAAGGATAAAACTAAGTACATACATAAACTTATTTCTTATATAAATAATTAGCAATATAAAATTAAAAAAAAAAAACAGATGCATCTTGCTTAAGCTTTCGGCGTTTACTTGTCATTACGTTATGGGTGCCGTTATTCATGATCATTTTCAAACTCATTAATATAAAAATATATATACTTTCAATAACGTACGATTATATATTATAATTAAAAGTTAAATGTTAAACACAGTTTTAAAGAAATTCTGTAATTAGCTATATATTTATGTAGATAAGAATATGTTTTCAATCTTTATTTTAGCAGCAGGAAAAAAACATTTGCAAGTCTTTGCTCTATATGAACGTCGCATATTGAGGTATTACATTCTAAGAAAAATTCCGCCAAATACCGATAAACGGCATTTTCAGATGATAATTCTTTGAAGCTCTATGCTATTTGTTAATTTAGCCAAGATATATGGAGTTCTCATGATTTTCAGTACGGATATGTATATACATATATATACACGATTTCTGATATTGTCAAATACATACAGCTGTGGAAATTTTCATATGAACAAATGCATTATTCCTTATTCATACATACTATTATTTGATACTCATTAAGTAGGAGAAATATTTTATGAAATTCATTGGTTTGAAAAGAATATCTGAAAACCCTGACGTGCTCAAAAAAATTGAGTTGATTCGGGTTCAGAATGAGCACGGTATATAAGATATGTTATTTATTAACTTAATGATGCACGTTGAGCTTAAGAATATATTCCATTTATAAATATTCTTGTAGGAGGTAATCTCCGTAACTTCAGAACTGATTTTAAAAAGGTTGGTTTCAATATTTTGTGATATTTTTAGTGAGAGCTTGGGAAATTTGTGCAATGTTACCCATTATTACTGTTAGTAGCTATGCCAAAAATGGGCAGGATCGGACCAATGGGCGTGGCATCCCCATAGAAAGGGGAAGTACTGTAGTAGTGATAGCCTAGGAACTTCGCGGGAGCCCATAAGTTATTCATATGATTGGCCGGAAAAAATGGGCGTGATCGGAGCAGTTGGCGTGGCGGTGCCAATTGTACTGGAGTACTATAGAAGGTAGAGCCTTGACACTTTGTACGAGGCCATCATATAACAATGGGCGGGATAGGATTAGTGGGCGTGGACCCTCCTATACAAAACATATGAATTACTAAGAAAGCGACAATTTTGAAACATTTTGCAAGTACGTTAATTAGCAATTTGAGTGGTCGAGGAATATATCGGCGGAATTACCAAATTCAAGAGTCGCCAAAATCAAAAATCGTCAAAAAATGAAATTCGGGAACAACAAAAATCACTAATAACAAAACTTCAAAATCACATATGTGCGAAATCAAAAATAGCTAAAATGAAAAATTGCCAAATGATATTCTAAATTCAAGGCTAATAGTTAAGTGTTACCGGATTTAATTTGGAAAATTCATGTTGTTCCCATGGGCAGATATCTACATGTAGGTTGCTCCAGAGTAGGAACGCCGAATGAAAAAACACAAAATATTGTATATCAGCCAGCATTGATATAAAAATATGTAAAACAAATAAAATAAATTATTTCAATTGCACAATACAAACTTCATAGGAAAAATTGATTATGAAATAGAACATGTCAATATGTCTCTGTAAGTCGACTACGACATAAATTAGAAAAACTCGAAATAAAAGCTCTCAATTTTGAATCTAATTTTCAATAGACCACTTGGTAACATATTTAAAAAGATTTTCAGCTTTTCTATTATATTTTAACTAGCAGATTCCAGCACTCGAATTTCGAATGCAATTTCTAGGCAACTTTATTTTTTTACTTAGCAAATTCGCAAACCAACACTTTTTGGTTTATTATTGTGAAATTCGGGAACAACATTTGAAAAAATAAAGAAATTGATAGACTTAATACAAACACACTGAATTTTAAGTTTTTATACCCTATACCACTATGTGGTTTGGGTATAATGACTTTGTGCTGCTGTTTGTAACTACCAAAAATATTAGACTTGGACCCACCTTTTATTACACCGACCGAATCAGAATCACTATCTGATTCGATTTAACGATGTCCGTCTGTCCGTTCATCCGTCCGTCCGTCTGTGTGTCCATGTAAAGCTTTTAATCAAACTGCAGGTCGCAAATATGAATATATTTTGATGAAATTTGGGACATATGCTTTTATCGGCCATAGAATGAACGCTATTGAAATTGGTGAGAATCGGTCCATGTTCAGATCTAGCCCCCATACAAATGACCCCTATGAAATCAACATAAATTGCCATAAGATCCAAATTATCATATAAATCTTAGTCAAATTGGGTTTGTATGTGTTTATTATATCCATTAATCAGTAGACCAAAAATGATCCTTGTAGGACAACTCTTAGTCATAGGCCCCATATAGAGCTGCTTCCCGATCTTCACTTAAGTCTATTAAAAAACAAAAATATTGCACTGATTCTTCTCAATTTTTTCTTGTATATATTTTTGCAAAATACAAGAGACTTTACCAAACATGGTCAGGATCGGTCTATTTTTGGGTCCAGACCCCATATAGATATGGCATCCGATATGAACTTATTCATATCTGCAGCCAAAAAAATTAATCAAAATCGCACTCAAATTTGGTTTATGCTTATTTTCTATATCCAGTTAGTTGGGCCTATGAGATAGGGTCTCCAAACGCATGGTATAGGGTATCGCATAGTCGGTCTAGACCGACTATAATTTTCTTACTTGGTTTTTTTTTAGAGCTGTTTCCATATTCGGTCATATTTTGGCTCAATAATATCGGATTTAGGCTATTTTAAATAGCAACCTGCCTGAATTAATGGCAAACAATATTCTCTTAAGTTTATGCAGATAAATGGTTTATTTCATGAATGAGCGTGATTTCAACAGACAGACGGACACCACACTATCGACTCCATTTTATATGCACAAAATAATTATTCAGTTTCCTGTATCCCGAGTAGGATGATGGGGATAGCTTTGCGTGAGATCATTTATTACTACTATGAATAGCCGTGCCGAAAATGGACGGGATCTTGTCACACAGATTTTCAATATCCTATATCTTGAGTAATATAAAAGGAAGATTAGCAACACTTTTGTGATTTCACAGGTTATTAGTGTGAGCAGTCTTGCCGAGATTGAGTGGTATCAGTAGACGTGGCACCTTCCATACATAGTAATTATTCAATGTCAAATATTTCGAGTACTTTGCAAACTTGGGTGATGTCATCTGTTGTTATAATAAGTTGCTGAAGAGGACGCGATGAGATAAATAGGCATTGTAGCTTCCATACAAAGTGCTTATTTAATCTAAATAACTAAAAACGTTGGTGTAATTATATGCCTGACCATCGAGACTGAACCCTTAAAGCTGTTCACCTACTAGTCAAACTGTAATATAGTATTCCCCGTATATGATTTTTGGCGGATTCTTCCAGCTGGCATTCAAATCATTTTTGATTTCACTCATCTTGGCTAAGATACATTCACAAGGTGAGATTGGTCTGGTCATCGCTTCATCAGGACCGCTTCATTGAAATCCTCATTCTACACTTTAATTGCCATTATATATACGTACAAATGAAAATGCAACATGCAATATTGAATTGCATTCAGATATGGCTAGTATGTTTAAAAGATGCCAAATTATTATATGGGATGAATGACACATAAAAATTCATTATAAGCTTTAAATCGCACGTTGAAAGATTTGAAAGGAAATGACAGACTCGTTTTTTTATTAGAAGATTTTCGAAAACCAATTCCGGTTTTCCGCCTATTCAGGTGAAATATATTTCATAACTTCATCACTGTAGAGCAACGTTCACAAATTAAAGTTAACAACAAATATGCATGCTTAACTTCAAAATTATCCATCCCACAGGAATTGTTTAATAGGGGAGAATACAAAATAATTTAAGTCCAATGAGTCAGACAATCAAGTTGCCAGATATTTTTTGTATCACCGTGCCATACAGAGCCGAACTAATTAAAAATCTGTTTCAAAACATTTAGAATAATATCAACAATCATCGTCGACTGACCGAAAGGGCAGTTTAAGCAAAAAGAAATAAATAAAAATAAAATGGTGATGTCAATATCATTAATATCTTTAAAACATTAAAGTCAATTGATACAGTGGTTGAAGAATATTAAGAAATTTATTTTCCGACTGCGAATTTACACCACTGCATAATTTAATCTGGACACTGCGACCATTAATAATATTGCTCCGAAACCTAAGTGCATCAAAATTATATAACGAAACGCGTTTAGTTGTCAAGAAACTTTTGGGTAACATTATTAAATCGACACTTATCAATGGTAAGTTTAATATAGAATTCCGATGGTTCCAACAGATTTTTCAAATGCATTTAAATGCTTACAATTCATTTGACATATCGCACCTGTACCTCTAAAGTGAGTCAACTCATAATTCAAAAATTTTCATTAGAGGCAAAAAACGGTTTTTTTTTATATTTACTATAAAATTTAAAAACAGTTGTTTCATTGTAAAGAATTGCGAATAATAAGTATACAACAGTAGTTGTTTTTGCGATTTTTTCAGTGACCATCAAAAATAACAAGTTTTTTGGGTGCAACTCAAAATATGTCTTTTTAATGGATTCTAAAGAAGCTACTCTTATAACACAATGAGGGTTACAACTGTATTTTTTTTTTGCGAAATACCAGAAAAACCGATGTAAGATTTTTACAGTGGATAGATACGACCACTGTGCATTGTTTTCTTGCAAAAAGTGAAAATTGAAAAATTTTGAGTTGACTCACTTTAGAGGTACAGGTGCGATATGGATTGATAATCAACAAATTTCAAGATCAGTCGATGTCAAACATTTGGATCAATTATATGTAACCTGCTCCAGATTTGGTAAGCCAAATGATTTGTTTGTATCAAGGACTTAACTATTATAAGCTTTATGACGAATCCCTTAAGGCATGATTATTGCAAGGTAATTTTTATGTTTTTTCTTAATTCATAACTATTATTGTATAAGTAATATTATTTTTCGGAAATGATAATAGTTATGAATAAGAAAAAAATATATTTCCTACTGATAACTATTATTGTTTGATAAATATTTAAGAATTGTTTTGTAAGTGCTCGTGATAAAAAGTGGATAAGTAAGTTAATGTTATACTACAAGTTTTAATACAAACTAGTAGATTCCAGCCCTCGAAATTGGAGATCAAATTCTAGGAAATTTTATTTTTTCATTAAATAAATACCCTAAATGTATGCTAATCAATTGTATCCAAATCACAAATCAACACAAAAAACAAATCATTTTTATAACAAACACATTAACAAATTTAAACAAGTAAGAAAATTATAGTTGGTCTAGACCGACTCTACGATACCCTATACCATGCGTTTAGAGACCCTATCTCTTAGGCCAAACTAACTGGACATAGAAAATAAGATAAACCAAATTTGAGTGGGATATTTATTAATTTTTTTGGCTGCAGATATGAAAAAGTTCATATCGGATGTTATATCTATATGGGCACTAGGCCTAAAATTGGACCGATCCTGATCATGTTTGGTAAAGTCTCTTGTATTTTGCAAAAATATATACGAACAAAATTTGAAAAGAATCAGTGCAATATTTTTGTTTTTTGATAGATTTAAGGGCAGATCGGGAAGCAGCTCTACATGGGGGCTATGAGTAAGGGTTGTCCCATAGGGATAATTTTTGGACTACTCATTAATGGATGTAATAAACGCATACAAACCCAATTTGAGTAAGATCTATATGATAATTTGGATCTTATGGCAATTTATGTCGATTTCATAGGGGTCATTTGTATGGGGGCTAGGTCTGAAGATTGATCGATTTACACTAATTTCAATAGCGTTCATCCTATGGCTGATGAAAGCTTATATACCAAATTTCATCAAAATATATTCATATTTGCGACCTGCAGTTTGATTAAAATGTTAACATGGACACACAGACGGACGGACGGACGGTCGGACACACGGGCGGACATTGTTAAATCAATCAGATAGTGATTCTGATTCGATCGGTGTAATAAAAGATGGGTCTAGGTCAAATATTTTTGGTAGTTACAAACAGCAGCACAAAGTCATTGTACCCAAACCACATAGTGGTATAGGGCATAAAAAGTTTTTTTATTAAAAACAAACACATAGCATTGTATAATTATACCCTATACCACTATGTGGTTTGGGTATAATGACTTTGTGCTGCTGTTTGTAACAACCAAAAATATTTGACCTAGACCCATCTTTAATTATGCCGATCGAATCAGAATCACTTTCTGAGTTGATTTAAAATGTCCGTCCGTCTGCCCGTCCGTCTGTGTGTCCATGTAAACCTTTTAATCAAACTGCAGGTCGCAAATACGAATATATTTTGATGAAAATTGGTATATAAGCTTTGATCGGCCATGGGATGAACGCTATTGAAATTGGTGAGAATCGGTCCATGTTCAGACTTAGCTCCCATAAAAATTACCCATATGAAATCGACATAAATTGCCATAAGATCCAAATTGTCATATAGATCTTACTCAAATTGGGTTTGTACTCGTTCATTACATCCATTAATGAGTAGTCCAAAAATGATCCCTTTGACCTCATATAGAGCTGCTTCCCATTCTTCACTTAAATCTATTAAAAAACAAAAATATTGCACTGATTCTTCTCAAATTTTGTTTGTATATATTTGTGCAAAATACAAGAGACTTTACCAAACATGATCAGGATCGGTCCATTTTTGGACCTAGTCCGTATATAGATATAGCACCCGATATGAACTTTTTCATATCTGCAACCAAAAAAATGAATAAAAATCCCACTCAAATTTGGTTTTTGGTTATTTTCTATGTCCAGTTAGTTGGGCCTAAGAGATAGGGTTTCTAAAGGCATGGTATAATGTATCGTATAGTCGGTCTAGACCGACTATAATTTTCTTACTTGTTTTATGTATGTGTTAGTAGTTAGATGAAATTTACTCAAAACAAAGGAAAAAATTTAAAAATCTGCAACTCTGGTGAATAGCTAAAAAGAAATAATTTTCAAATAATATACGTTTGGTCAAAATCGGGAGAAAATGGTACAACAAAACATCGGTCACAAGAAGTCGCCTAGCCTATTAATATTACAGATATGTATATACCTTTTTATACCATATACCACTATGGTTTGGGTATAATGACTTTGTGCTGCTGTTTGTAACTACCAAAAATATTTGACCCAGACCCATCTTTTATTATACCGATCGAATCAGAATCACTCTCTCATTCGATTTAACGATGTCCGTCCGTCCGTCCGTCCGTCTGTGTGTCCATGTAAACCTTGTAATCAAACTGCAGGTCGCAAATATGAATATATTTTGATGAAATTTGGTATGTAAGCTTCCATCGGCCATGGTATGAATGCTGTTGAAATTGGTGAGAATCGGTCCATGTTCAGACCTAGTCCCCATACAAATGACCCCTATGAAATCGACATAAATTGCCATAAGATCCAAATTATCATATAGATTTCAGTCAAATTGGGTTTGTATGTGTTTATTATATCCATTAATCAGTAGGCCAAAAATAATCTCTATAGGACAATTCTTAGTCATAGGCCCCATGTAGAGCTGCTTCGCGATCTTCACTTAAATCTATCAAAAAACGAAAATATTGCACAGATTTTTCTGAAATTTGGTTCGAATATATTTTTTCTAAATATAAGTGACTTTGCCGAATGTGGTCGGGATCGGTCCGTCTAGTCTTGACCGTTAGATTTTATCACTGCTTTTAAAGTCAGCCAAGTTTTATAAAAATCCCCAAGTATTTGCTGTTCTTTTTGTAGAAGTATTGTCGTTTCATAAACAGGTTTTGACACTTCTACGATCTCCTCAACACTTTCCCACTCTTCACATGTTGGTGGGCTTTCTATATCTTTAAGGATTAGTTTCAGTTTCATTGCTCGTTTTTAAAATATTTCGGAACATGGCAGTTCGTAAGGTTTTTACGGTCTCACGAGAGAGATCAATTATTGACTTTTTAAATATATTGCCCAGAAAATCTTTAACCGGCAATTGTAATGTATGAGCAGCGTAGCTTATAGATATTGCCGTTGTTCCGTGCAATGTTGCTGGTAAAAATTGCTCGACTTCTCCCTTGTTATCGCTTTCATTATTTTCATCAGCACTGGATGTCAGCAAATTAACAGCTTTTATTATACTAGCAGATTCCAGCGCTCGAAATTCGAGTGCAATTTCTAGGCAGCTTTATTTTCCAACTTAACCAATTCTCAAACCAACACTTTTTTGGTTTATTATTATTGTGAACGAAGATAACAAACACATTAACAAATTTAATAAAACACACTTAGCATATGTATAATTTTATGTATGTGTTAGTAGCAACTTTAAATGCAATTTACTCAAAATAAAGGAAAAAATTTAAAAATCAGTAAACCTGCAAAACAGCTAAAAAGAAATACCTCTCAAATAAAATCCGTTTGGTCATAATAGGGATGAAACGGTAGAACAAAACTTCGGTCACAAGAAATCGCCTAGCATATTAATATCATAGATTTCGACTGTTATCCGTTGCTATTGTATGTATTTGTTCAGAAGTTATTTCAAATTAATTAAGAACTTTCTTTAATTCATTTAATAAATTTTCACCTGTTTGTCTTCCCTCAATCTCCGCAACAGCGGGTGTATACACAACTATGCTTTTGTAAAAATATTTCTTCTTAGCTTGTTTTGTAAAATTTGAACTTAATGTTTTGTTAAATCGCTAGTTTCCATACACTATTTATTCAATATATTATTATTATGTCGGGGCCCAAATCCCGGTTTGGCCAACTATTTTTTTTTCTTTTGATTAATTTTGTTTTGCTAATAAATTGCAGAATATTATTATTATGAGATATTTCTATTTTCTTTTAATAATTTAATTTTTTTTTTTTTAATAATATATTTAGTTATAAAATGGACTAAAAAAGGTTTATTTCCTTGGTTATTTTTTTTGTTTTAATTTAAATGTTTAAAAATATAATAACTAAAAATTAGTAAATGTTTTGAGATGTCACCGGCTCCATAGAAGGTCTTCGAAAATTTGCTTCGTGATATCTTTAAACGCGTTGGAATTACAAAGGGCTGCGATTGTGTTGTCAATAATTCCCAGCAAGCATTCTTCATTTTTTTTTTCAAAATTTTAAATATCTGATCTTGTTCTTCGACGCACTTCTTTTTAGATAGTACCTTCTTCTTCCAGTTCATTTTTATATAACTCATATGAGGTGTAACCATGTGTCTTTTGAAATTCGTTACATTTTCGCCAATAAATTTTGCAGAACAAATCTTACAAATGGACACATTTGAGATTTATATATAAATTTTTTTATGAAAACGGTCTAATTGTGGTCATAGTTTTCATTTTTTTTCCATTCTATAAAGCATTTTAAATTTTGTTAGGGTGGATATAAATTTTTATATTAAAATGTTTAGATTTTCCACAAATTTTTGTAAAATAATCATAATTTTATTCACAATATTGTTACGATAGCCCAGAAAAGCATCAGTAATTTCAAGACAATGATTGAAAGACGACCAGGTAGGACAAAATTATGCTGGTTAGATTGAAATCTTGACGCTAATGACTGGACACAGTTTGCAGCAGATCGTAAGATATGGACGAAACTTGTATAAAAAGCCGAAGACCACTCCGAGCTGTAGCGCTAATGAATGATGGTAATGATGATGCTGTTTAATACCATATTGCAGACCCTTGGCTCTATATTTCTTGTTTTTCGGAAAAAATATGTCTTTTAAGATAATCACGAATTTTTATACATACTTATAAGCTTAGTTTTGGTTCAGGATATAGGGATTTACCAATATATAGCCCTTTTCCCGGTACCCCCAACTTAATTTTGGATATTGTTTTTTAATTTATTTTACGGGATTACCCTCACTCATTTCGAAACAAATTCGGGCTCTATAAGTCAATCAACATTCATAATAAATAATTATGGGTGTTGACATAAGTGTTCTTATCTTCTTTTCGTTAATGTATTTAAGCCAAGTACAGCTAAACCTTATTAGCAAATTCTCTACCGTTTGCACATTGTTATTTTACAAATAATACGTTCGGTAATTGATGTCTTTTAATTAATAATTTTACTTAAATTTTATGATTACAACAAGTACGTGAACATACAAATGGTGGAGCTTTTTTTTGCAACATCACGATCGCGGCACCGGTTATATTGTGTGACTTGTGACAGTTAAAATGAAACTAAATGACTAAAGGCGTTTTCGCAAATATCCCTAAATGTAATGTTGATATGCAAAACAATGATAAAATAATTATTATTACATTTTTATGTTATTGGTGTTTCGTTTTAAGTTCTTTTTTTTTTGTTCTCCATTATAAATAATTTTACGTCAACTCGAAGACACATGACGTTGGAGTCAATATTACATGTGCTTATGGAAAAATGACTTGAATATGTAAATTGAATTGTTTAGGGAGTAGTTTCAGGCATTACAATTACTTAAGATGTAAATTTATGGGAGTATCATATAAGTGAAAGGATATTTCGAGCAGGTGATGATAAAAAAAATATGATTGTTGGATTAAACAATGATTATAATGGCTGAAAATTTTGTTTAATATATGGAATGGAATGCCAATTGTTTTTATTATTCATTGCGATTAACTAAAAGAGTCAAAAATCACTAGCAAGATTCAGAATCGATAAATAGAAGTGGTCAACGTCTACCTGAAGTGCTAACTTGTTTTATACCCTCCACACATCTGTGTTTTCTGGAATAACCCTGTATGCCCATTTTTCTTGAATTTGGGTTATTGAAATATATTCCGGAGATCCCATAAACTATAATATATACTTAGACCTAATAAAATGCTGCATTGATTTGGTAAAGTACGTCTTTCTGTTGAAAACAGTATCCTGTACGCAATAGGTCGAGTGGATAACTTAGTCTTAAAACGTTCTTAATAATCTGGAGGAGTATCCAAAGATACTCCAGTAAAATTTCATATATATTTGAAATATGATATATTTGTGCTCGTATATACATTTATACACTAGGGCGTTTTACCAAAAACTTCTTTTATTTCTAACTCTTATAGCTCAGAAGTTTTTTGTGGATATCTTCAGATTTTCTGCACGTCGATGCAATGATATATTTTTCTCTGAAGAGTACACACGTATTAATAAGAATTAAGAACTTCCCAAGTTCAAACCTCGATAGTTCGAGAAATAGGCGATATGTTGTTGGGCGTAAAATTAAATGTATATTGAAACAGAACTCCATGTTACTAGAGTATCAAACTACTCGAGTAGTAAGTGAGCTACTCGAGCTGAACGAGTAGCTCGAGTAGTAATAACTAATATTTTTGACAGATATTCAAACATAAATATTACTATTTAGAATAAAAAGTGTACACTTTTATAAATCGCACAAGTTCGAGGAATATGTCCTTAAATTTCACTTGAACCGGACTGGCCTCCTGGCGTGGGCAACTACAACTTAAAAAAAACTTAATCACTAACGCAAAATATGCACTCTATAAACTATACTCATCATTTTTATTCACGTCTACACATTATATATAATAACCAGAGTTCAGAAAAAAACACACACTGAATAAAAAACTCGTACATATATGTAAACAAACATAACTTAGACAAACACACACATATTTTTATTTTCATATCAATTATGTTTGTTTTTAAATTTTCTTCGGTGCCCAACACAACCATGACTGTGTTCGTTTTAATATTTCGTTATTTACACGAACATTTTTGTATCACGTACTTTTTTAAACACGACTTAAAATATAACTGAACTCGAACCTGTTTATTGTACATGTTCTGGTTTTTCTTACTACACGAGCCACAACACGACTTAAAATATAACTGAACTCGAACCTGTTTATTGTACATGTTCTGTGTTTTTTTTTTTCAGTACACGTACCAGAACATGAACTTCAAATAAAGCAACACTCAAAAATGTGTGCTTTATGTGTGATTGAAACAAAAAGTACGTGATACAAAAATGTTCGTGTAAATAACGAAATATTAAAACGAACACAGTCATGGTTGTGTTGGGCACCGTTGAAAATTTAGAAACGCACATAATTGATATGAAAATAAAGATATGTGTTGGCTGCTTTTGAACAGAACATTGTGTGTTTCATGTGTGTATTTTCTGAACCTTGATAATAACAGACTAAAGATGTAATGAAGTGTAATTAAATTAAGTATTCAAATGTAAAATATATTTTTCTTTTTACAACAACATTGCTCTCATTTTTACATATTTATAACTTTTGTTGGAATTTCCACATATGCGGCGAAAGGTGTCATTATTGTCATAACAGATCTATAATATCTCAGATTTAAGAAGTTGATCTGGTTGGAACGCAAAAGATAATTTTACCAAGTAGGAACTCAGAACCAACTTCACTACAAATTTTACAAAAAAATTTCCAAAACTACAAACTATATTTTCTAGTAAGATATACTTTACTTTACTGAAATATTATACGTTTAACGTTTATTTGAAAAAAATTCTTCAAAAATACAGGGAAAAAACTATTAGTCTCTCAACTTTAATATATATGAACATTATGAATTCAAAATTTCAAAGCATTCCGACAATACTTGTGCGAAGCACTACTTAACAAAACTTGTCCACTCTTCATACAAAAGCTTCAAAATACAAGCTCTATTGAGGAAGAGATTTAAGGAAGACATGGTACAAATTTTTGCTTTGTACTGTTCGAAATATTATGATATTGTGTCTAAGACGAATTACTAATCAAAATATAGCAGAAACTTCCTATACAAAAGTGTTAAAAGCTTCGCGCTACTTGGGTAGATTGCGGACTCGAGCTTAACCGTAGGCTATAATATGAACACCACATAAAATTTGTATAATTTGCAGCAAAATGCAAGTTCAGGTTAAAGAATCGGTGTAAAAAAAATTATTTTTAAAATTTGGTTTTATAATTCTCCTAATTTTAATGTGGAATATTTCCAGCGTCGTTCGGGGGTGAGAAATTCTAAGTCAGGGTGAAAGTACTATGTCAGTGTAGTAAAACCTTCAAATAATTTCGCTTTCTCAGGCCAAAATTTTTTTGATGGCCTCTTATAATTTTTCCTTATCTTGATGTTTAGTTTTTCAGCTATAACTCAAGAACCATTGATGATTTATCATTTTACTCTTCAGCAAAATTGTAGCTAGTGCAGTGTAATTTTTACCGCAGATAAATTTCATTCATAGGCTAGTTCACCACAGAATTAATCATTGGGGTTTTGAGGAAATGCAGCACGATTGAAAAAAAAATGTTTCGTGACTTATTTTTTTTCGATTAAATCGACTCCAGCGACCCCGTACTGACCCAGGAAAAAAATATGAAGAGAATATATTTAACAAAGTATTAAAAATTATTAAATTAATTCTCATTAATTTATAAATTTGTATATCTCATTATTTTAAAAACGAAAAAATTATTAACCTAAAATAGCTTCACTTCAGAAAACAATAACAAAACTTAAATTATTAGTTTTTATGCTGCTGACAAAACAATGTAAACCTTTACTATACAATAATTGAGCACTTTACCTATAGCCTTGGTTTCAATATTGTGGTGGGTATTCATTATTTTTCAGTACTGCTTCACAACGCCGCTCAGTGGCGCCTTTCACCATATAGCGTGGCAAAAATAAAAAAATTTAATAGAAACATTCAGTAAAATCAATAATCTATCAATAAGATAGAGGTTTAAGAATCAATAACCTGTTTTAAAATCGGATAAAAATTATGGATGATAGAGATCCGCAAAATTAGAATTTTTTAGCTTTTAGAAAAAGGCGCAACATTTTTTGAAAAATATCCTCTTTCAAATGAAATTGCAGGCAAACTAGTTAACCAATTATAATGATTTTGGTTTCGTTTGAAATGTATTTTTACTTTCTATAAAACAAAATAAAAATTAATTTATTTGGTCGTTTACTTTTTCTTACAGTTTACAGTTTTTTCTACTTTAATAGAATATTACTAAACTTATGCCGTTTTCTTTTTTTACAAAAAATGTCGCATTTTATTCGCACTTTTTTCGAAAAGTGTATTTTTTCATATATTCTGAATTAGGAGCACCCTTTTCTTATACATATATCCGTCGAAAAGTTTCAAAGTGCTGTGTTCATAAATTGCAAAAAATTTTGATTTTTATCATCTTTGAAGTCATAGGGGTAAAATATTCAAAAAAGGGGAACAATGGGGAAATATTCACATACTATGATCTGAAAAAGACAATGGCTGCAATTTTTTGCGATATACGAGGTCTCGACTTTGAGACCTTTCGATTGATGTATTTGATAAGGTTGGTCCTAATTCAGAATATTTTAAAAAATACACTTTTCGAAAAAAGTCCAAATAAAATGCGACATTTTTTTTCAGAAAAGAAAACGGCATTAGATATTACCTAAAATAGTTAACTAATACAATACTCTAATTGGTAAAAATAAACTTGGCTGCATTACTTGCCAGTCTGCACGCAACAACCATATAGTTGTAAAAACATCTTGACATACACTGAATAGGTGGTTAGACGTGTTTTGCCATAACTCAGTGAAAAATTAATCGATTTTTAAGTGATATGGCTTGGTTTAAAGGCTATAAAATACCAAATATTATCTAACTTTTGTAGATTTTTATAATATTTTTCACGATTTTTTTTTTGTGCTTGAAAACAGAAATTAAATTTTTTCATATTTTATTTTGATTTTGATAGGAATGCGAAGTGTTTTTAAGAGGATTATTAATGTTTCGTAATTGGTATGTATTGGCAATAATAAAAACTATAAATTCTAGATGGCAGTGATCATCAAAATTTTGTTAATGAAATGAGGACAATAAAAAATACGCTTGCGCTAACTGAATTATTTTGAAGCGGCACAAAATTTTCAGTATTCAAATTGAGTTAATGAATTCAATATAATAAGAAATTTACACTAAAAAAAAGAAAAATAAAAAAATTTGCTTGCGCTACCTGCTTATTTTTTGAAAGGTCGAAAATATACAATGTATATATTTTTTGCAACAATTAGAAACTTTTACCCTGATGTTAGGTCAAAAAATTAAGTTATCATAATAAAAATTTTGCACTAAAAAACTTAAAACAACGAAAATTCGCTAGCGCTACCTGCAATATTTTTTTGCGGTTATTGAATTAAGCATAATAAAATAAAAAAAGTAAATAGAAACTCTTATGCCTAGTATTAATATGCTGATGACTGATATATATTGACATACATTTTCCGGCAGAGGCCAGTTGGCATTTCACTCAATAAGAGACCACAGAATATTTTGGTAAAAAGTAAAAAGAGTGAAGTGCAATAATGCCTTTACAAAATTTTAAATGTTTGATATACTTAGAAGCTCGGAAGATGATTTAGTTTACTAGTTTCAAAAAAAGAAAATATATATAAAATAACTTAATATCTATAGCATTAATATATTAATATTAAAAATATTTCAAAAATGTGTATTTGTAATATTAATAAAAACTTTAATATTAGTATAACATGTTATATTGGAGTCAGTGATGCCAGGAGATTTATTTACACCCACCTACACCCACTTTTTTCTCCCTACATTTTTACCTACACTACTTTTTTAAATAAATTGAATTTTATTTTTAATTTGTACATTTTCAATTTCAATAATGCAAAAATAACATAAAAACGAAGAAAAATAACATAAAAAGTAAGATAAGAATATCATAAGAATGAAAAACTGAAAAGATAAAATAACAGATATTATAAAAAATTATTTTTACTATTCTGTATAATTCATCTTTTTGATATGACTAGATATACATTTAAAATTTACACAATTAATTAAATTGGCTTGCAAATGAGATTTTATAATGCAAACAGAATTTTGTTTTTTGGTTTTAAAAGTTTTTTATGTTTAGCATGTTCACTTAGATCTGATTTGTAGCAATTTAACATTTTTTCACAAGCCTTGCATCTTCATTTAAAGTCGTCATCTTTGACCTGTTCCAGCTTCTCGTCTCTCAAACAATTCGAGCAAAATCTTTGTTTTCTATATTTCTTTGATGTGTTTTCATCATCATTCGAAAAACGAATCCGACATATTTCTAAAATTAATTATATATATATTATATAATTTATAATATTTTAATGTCATTTTTATATACAAACTTATTTACTAAAATCGAAGAGACCTGCAAAGATGGTGCACGTATGTATAAAAAAAGAGGCACAAAAAACAAGTAAACTGAACAAACAAGTATTTTTTAGTTGTCACTGTTATTTAAGAAGTCACATACATATATACTTCTATCATATTATAGACCTATAAGCAAACCTACGAATTTCTAATGATACGCTTAAAAAAGTATATATTTTAAATTTTAAAGTTTAAAATTTAAAAGTATATAATTTTAAGCTGTTTCACTACATGTCAAATTTAAAAAAAAATCCCTACAAAAAGGGAAAAATCCCTACACTTAGCATTACTGATTGGAGTGGCCTTTTTTTCTAGACTTTCGGATTTAAACAATATGTATTGTGAAATTATAAGTCCTTTGAGTGGTTAATTAAAAAATTTTCATTGCGAAATTTTGAATTCTGAGAACTTTGGGTGTTTTTCTTTATAAAAAAATCGGATAAATAGGTCCAAAAGTGGTCCGATTTCGTTAAATTTTTACATTATTTTCTCATTATTTTTGTAAATTTCTTAAATATAATGCAGAAATTAGCAAATTTGTCATCTTTTGTGGCATTTTAACCAAATTTTGAAGAAAAAATCAAAGATTTTTTTTAGAACTCGTCAATGGCCTAATAAATAATAGAATTACATTTAATTTGTATTTAATTATGCTTTTGGCCGGAGTCTTAAGCGCCACTGGCTCTTTTCCATAAAACTCGGACCTTCAAAGTTGCCAGAGTTAAAGCACTTAGGAGTGCTAGTGGTTTCAATAAAAAAACCAGAGCCAATTACTCGGCTTGAGTTCACTTTAATTATTGATTTTTATTGATATTCTTATCTTACTTATAAATAAAGTTAACGGTACTTAAAGCTACTTAAATCTAATTAAAAATTATGTTCGAAAATTAAGTCCTAAAGCTACAGCTGATTTATGTTCACATTTGTATCAGCTGGTTTACCTATGTTTTAATATCAGTGATTAAAGCCATTTAGTGGCTTTAAAACTAATTTGTATGGGGTCTAGGTCCAAACATGGGCCGATTCCAACAAATTTAACTAGGGTTCGTCTTTGGGTTAAAATCAGTTTAAGTTCCCTATTTAGGCACATTATCTTTATATTGGCAACATGTAATATTAGCATCGAAATAATATTGAACTTTGATAGAATATATTGAAGCCCCTTGTGCAGCACCCTCCGCCAGGGTGTTTTCAAAATCATTTCTAATTTTTAAAATATCTTAATTGGTTTAAAAGTTATGATTTTTGCAACGAAAAAAGCCACACACTGGGTTAGAATTGCTTGTTTTCTTGGACTATTAAATTAAAAAAATTTAATTATCGTCAAAACCGTTGATACCAGGTTAAAGCATACAAAATTCTACATCATTTGTCGTTAAAATTAATGTCAAATGTGCTCTGGTGTTTTTGTAGTGAAACTTAAAATTCAGATTTTATTGACATTTTTTGTGCAGAAGACTGAAAAAAGTTAAAATTTCGCCTTGTAAAAATGTATTTGTTCGAAAAAGTATTTCAAAAGTTAACAACTTTGCTATGGAACCATCAAGATCAGGATATTTTGCAAATATTTCGTTAAGATTTGTGTAACAAATATGTATGTGAAAGTGTTTAGCTTTTTGTTATTTACATTGGCAGTGCAAAAAAACTAGTATTTTTATATTATAAATGAACATATAGTTATTACTCGTATAATAACGTGTCGTAATTTGTAGTTTATTTTAAATTGTTTATTTTATATTGCAAAATTTTTCGCAATTTTTTACGCCTTTTAGAAGCTATGCATCTTTTTATGCAAGTCCAACAGCAGTGAAATTACCAAGAAATCATATTGATCTCGCGACTGCTGCTCTTGTCTGTGTTTTGCTGTTTTTATGTAAATGGCACGCTAGAACTGACTACGAAAAAAGAAGAGTAACTGAAATAAAAAAGAAATTCGGAAAAATTTAAAGACTATGGAAATAATAGTTGACCAACGAATGATGGGAATACGGCGGAACAAATCGGCAGAAGCAACCAAAAATAGATTTTAATAAATAAACACAAGTAAATATAATATAGTCGGTCTAGAGCAACTATGTGATACCCTATACCGTCTGTTTAGAGACCCTATATCTTAGGTCCAACTAATTAGATATATTAATTAACTAACTAACATTTTTATTAATTTTTTTCGCTGCAGATACAAAAAAGTTCATATCGGAAGATATTTTTATATGGGGACTAGATCGAAAAATGGACCAATCCTGACCATCCTTGGTAAGGCCACTTTTTTTTGCAAAAATATATACAAACCAAATTTGCAATATTTTTGGTTTTTTGAGAAATTTAAGTAAAGATCGGGTATCAGCTTTATATGGGGTTTAGTTTTTGGACTACTGATAAATGGATATAATAAACTTAATTTGGATATTGTGGCAATGTAACTCAATCTTATAGGGGTCATTTATATGGGGACTAGGTCTGAACATGCGTCTGAAAATTGAAAATAGTTTTTTTTCACTAATTTTAATAGTATTAACAAAAAAATAATGAAAAATTATCCGAACATAGCTGCCCTGAATTGATCCAAGAAAATATGCTATGTTAACCCACTGTGCGCCGAGGCAATGGAGTGAGTTAAGTTGCTATATGACCTGTTTTATTTGCATATGTCCGTTTATTTAGAACTACAATTTCTCATAGATTTTCTATTGAATTGAGATCTAGTGATTGGGTTGTCCAATCCAAAATATTAGCAGCATTAGACCGAAGCCATTCGGTTACAAGTTTGGAGGTGTATTTTGTGTCATTGTCATGTTGGAACTCTTAGATCAGTGGCATATTAAATTTAGAATTTGCTTCTATACAGTTCTAGCTTGATTAGCTTTTACTACATAAAGTGGACCCATGCCCATTCCATTACCACCGACAAACCTAACAGTTTTATTTATATATTTTGTGTCAAGACTTTTTCCGTTTGGTCGTCGTATAAACTTTCTTCCATCAAATAGTATTCCAATTCCGTCTTGACATTTTCATGTCTTGTTCGTTAAAAAATTTATGCGAGCTAGACGATTTTTATTGATATCAGTGGTTTCTTCACAGGACGATAACAACCAGGATCAGACTCAATTCCTCGTCGGAAAACAGTTTAAGCACATATTTGGAATATCAGAATAATTTTAGAATTTTTCTACTGTTTTTAAACTCTCCTGTCTTTGACTAGTTTTAGGGGGCCTGCCGCCTAAAATGTTGAGTCGCTACCGTACCTCTTTCATGATATTTCTTGACATTTTTTCAAATTATGGATTTATTCATAAAATATTTCTCACAAATTTTCTTCTGCTTAAGATCAGTAAACACAAAACTTTATTCTTGGCATTATTTTAAAGCAATTAATTATAAGTATAAGACATTGAAAAATACAATTTTGTTTAAAAAACATTTGAAAGAAAACTTCAGAAAATATAAATATTTAGATAACGATTAAGATTTTATACTTTTTCTTTCAAATCATCTTCTATTTTTATTGTTTTAGTAATATCTGGTAGAGAAGTTTAAAAGTTTCCATTGTTTTGGTATCACTAAAAAAAATACTATTTTTCACTTATCAAATTTTTTTTAATTGCGTTTTTTCGTAACAAATTTGTTATCGCTCGCTAGAGAACACCCAGCGAGTTATTTCTCAAAACAATACGTAAATTTAGGGCACGAAATTATTAAGAAAGTTTAGAGTTTTGTAAACGTTTGTAATGTGTTTTCACCCACCGTATGTAATTTTTTTTAGTATAATAATATTAAACTAGCAGATTCCAGCCCTCGAAATTCGAGTGCAAATTCTAGAAAATTTTATTTTTTCATTAAATAAAGACCATAAAGGTATGCTAATCAATTATAGCCAATTCACAAATCAACACAAAAAAACAAACTTATTTTTATTACAAGCACATTAACAAATTTAATAAAACACACATAGCATATGCGTAATTTTATGTATGTGCTAGTAGCAACTTTAAATGCAATTTACTCAAAGTAAAGGAAAAAATTTAAACTTCTGTAAATCTGAAAATCAGCTAAAAAGAAATACCTTTCAAATAATATACTTTTGGCCAAAATCGGGATAAAATGGTAGAACAAAACATCGGTCAAAAGAAATCGCCTAGCCTATTAATATTATAGATAAAAAATATGTAAAAAAAATATTATTAATATCTTATGAATAAGGCCATTATTCAGTACCGATCAAATAAGATAAACAATTAATACTATATTTTTAGAACTTTAGTGGAATCGATAGGTACAGAATCTAAAACAGTATTCAAAGGGTAACCGTACCCAACCTTGGCTGTGTGGCCTCATCTATTAAACCACAATATATTTATTTTCTTTTTTTTTTTTGGTGAAATCTTTAATTTATTAAGTATTATTTACTTATACGTTTTAAAAACTTAAAACTTTTTTACTTTAACATGAACACATATTTCAGTCTCTTTCCTATGGGAACAGTCATTCGAACCGATCCTAGGACCTTTTACTTTTACATTGCTATGTTAAAGACTGCGTAAATTGACCACTTTTGACATGTCTACCATTTATTCTGGAAGCGGTTTCTCTGACTTTTCCCAAAGGTTAAAGCCGGAGTTTAATTCTCTGAAGTTAATTTAATCAAATAATCTATAATATTAATAGGCTAGGCGATTTCTTGTGACCGATGTTTTGTTCTACCGTTTTAACCCGATTTTGAGCAAACGTATATTTTTTGAAAGGTATTTCTTTTTAGCCGTTTTCAAGATTTAAAAATTTTTAAATTTTTCTTTTATTTTGAGAAAATTGCATTTAAAGTTGCTACTAACACATACATAAAATTACACATATGCTATGTGTGTTTTATTAAATTTGTTATTGTGTTTGTTAATGAGTTTGTTATCTTCATTCACAATAATAATAAACCATAAAAGTGTTGATTTGTGAATTGGCTAAGCTGAAAAAAAGCTTCCTAGAAATTTCACTCGAATTTCGAGCGCTGGAATCTGCTAGTTTTAATAAAAGTATAATATAAATCATCAATTATGATATAAAATAATAATAATAAAATAATATGATATAAAATAATAACAACATACTTATGAAATAAATATAATTTGCTAACTGTCTAAAAGGCAGCTGACCTGATTTTAAAACGTTAAGTAAAAGCAAAATACAAACAAACACCAAATAGAAAGCAGTTATAAAAAAATATTTTTTTTTTATCATCATTATAGTTGTAATTATATTATACGAGTGGCTTACATATTGCAGCACACATAATCACTGAACATAAAATTAAACGAAAAATAGTACGTGGTTTCAGAAAACAACTTGAAAATTGTTTCACTTCTGTTAAATTTTAACTACCTACCATACATTGGGGCAGTCCTACTGACTGACTAATTTGGGCAATAAATTTCATTAAAGGGACATGTTATTGCATGTTCGAATAATTATAGGTTTCATAGGATGACACCAAGAAGCCTTCTTTTTTCATATTTATTTCGTTTTATGAAAAATTACTTTAACATGCTTTAAATACGTACATATGTATAACTTACACAAAAGACTATGTAATATGTTAAGGTTGAGTAAATTTTTAATAACATGTTGTTAAAATATATTTTTTATAAAAAAAAAATGCATCATTATGGATGTGTATGGAAGTTTTTTTATGGTTAATTTTGTTTTTGGAAAAACTTTACTCAAGAAAGTAAAAGTTTTGATATTGTTAAAGTCTGTTTTAGAAAAATATTAAATTTTCTAAAGACAAATAATGGATTGAAGTTTAAATTCGATTCAATGAAACGAATGCTTCTGGTTAACGAAATTTTAGTTACAACTATAGATATATGGGAATAAATTGTCACAATGATTATATAGAAGAGGCAAAATGTAGACTTTTCGACTGGCAAATCAAGTTAATTTAGATAGTAGGGGTAGTTTACAACTTCACTACTGTAGCATCATTTCATTTGTAAGTAAATTATTGCTTTACTTGATAACATGTACATTACTTTTGTCTTAGTCTTACTTTGTATTTAGTCTATGGAATAATCCTTGCAAAGTACTTAATGTAACAACTAATTATTTAATTTAACATTTGACTTAATCAAATTTTTATAATTCTTAAAAATTTATTATATTATTGTATTTATCTATATATTAACACGTGAAGGCAAACTTTAGTATTCCTTTAAATTTAAGTGTAGTATGTATTAAAAATATATTAAATAAAATAAAATAAAATTTTATTATAAATAATTTTGTAAGAGCCTAAAGGTATGCAAATCAATTTTAGTCAATTAACAATTCATCGCCTGTGCATGTTTTATTGATGGTTTAATAAAAGAGTACATTTTAATCACCCTGTATTGAATTGTGAATTGCATAAAATTGATACCTTTAGGCTCTTGTAAGATTATTTATTATTATTTATAATGAAAATTAATGAATTTTATTTACAAGTTCACAACTTAATGAATTTTATTTAAACATTCATAAATTTTTTATATAGATTAAAATGAATCGTGGTCTGTTCGTCCGCTTAAAACTTGATAACTACAGGACCAAAACAGATACTTTCTTTTGCGAGTTTGTAACTGCCACTCGAAGGTTTAGGAAAAAAGAAAAGTACAAAAAGTCTCAACAGATGGCGCTATATGCGGTTATTCCATTTTAACATCATATATATTGAATACTATGAGAGGGAGAGCTTTGTAAATGCGTGTGAGTCCATCTATTATTAATTTGGACAGTCGTACCGAAAATGGTCGGTATCGGATAAGAGGGCGTGGTACCTCCCATACAAAATTATTTTTGACATCATTTATCCTGAGGACTGTTTTAGGGAGAGCTTTGCGACTTTGTATGAGGTCATCTATTATTGCTGTGAGTTGCTGTGAGTAGCCGTTGTAAAAATTACCGATATCGGAATAGTGGGCGTCGCACATACAAAAAAATTAATCACTCAATATCAGACTCAATGTCATGATAGGGAGAGCTTTGATACTTTATGTGACGTCATTTGTTACAAGTGTAAGTACACCTGACGAAAAAAGGCTGGATCGAATAAGTGGGCGTGGTACATCCACTATAAAGTACTGATTAAATATTATGTACATATACCGAGTATAATGGTAGGAAGAGGTTTGCGAGCTTTGCGATTTGGCCAGATCTATGTCGTTTGTCTGCATTGCAATGCAGTTAAATTTGAGAAGGAACCGCCTGGATTGTGTTGCGTGGGTGGAAAGGTGAAAATTGCCAAATTGCTTCCACCACCAGAACCATTATGCACGCTGCTTTACGGTGAATCTCCTAATCCGAATTAAAGTTGGATCTGTCATCCTTATGCCCCGAAACTGTGCAATGGAATCCGACTGATTGTGACGAAATTAATGAGTACAGTCGCAAGGATTTTGAAAGGGCGCTTCAAGGGAGATGCTTAATTCCGCGAATTCCCTTAACTTCAACCGATTTGACTTTCCAGTTCACAGGTGTTCAGTTCCCAGTGAAACTTGCATTTGTGGTGACAATAAACAAGTCACACGGACTGTCCCTGAAAGTGTGCGGCATAAATCTGAAAGTGTCATGTTTTTCACAAGGCCATCTATATGTTGGGTGTTCCCAAGTTGGCAACCATCCTCACTATTCATTTACGCTCCGGAGCAGAAAACAAAAAATGTTGTATATCGTGCAGCTTTAAATTGATTACAATCATTTTCTATTTTTTTTTTTTTAATTAATACTTGATTTCATTCCATTTTCGCCAATTTTGGACGAGACGAAGAGCTTCGGATCAGCTCTCCGTATAATTATAAGATATTGAATTCAACCGAGTTCGAAAAGTGTTGTATTCATATTATATTATTGCGTCATCTGTTAACCGTCGATAATTTTCGATAAAAAAAAATTTCGAAATTAATTCAATCAAAAAATCTCTTTTGGACAAAGCGAAGTCTGTCGGGTCAGCTAGTATATGTATATGGATTAAAAAAAATTTTATATATGTAGGTTAAAAAAAATTTAATGAAAAAATAAAATTTCCTACTAGTTAGTTAAAATCAATAACTTAATACATTATATTAAACTCATCATAAATTCTGCGAAATGGATAAAAATTGTCATGGTTGGTGCAACATTATTTAATAAATAGAAAGTCATAATATTTTGTGATCCAAGCCAAGGACCATGAAACCATGAAAACTGATAATGCAAGAGTGTCAAACAATATACATAGGATGGGAAATTGTAACCGAGAACCGTGTTGCTAGAACTAAATATCTGTCATTTATTTACGGTCATTGGTACTGGCGCCGCAAGTAACGATAAAAATGTTACGATAATTGAAATGTATTGAAATTGTAAAAGAAATATAAATAATAATAAATAATGAAATATGTTTAAAAAAAAAAAATTAATAAGAATTGTGTTAGTAAATACTTAATATGTACACGAAATATGTTAAGGAAATATAAAGCTTAACAATTTATGTCGTTATTTTATTATATTTTTATAATAATAATCGAAAATAGAAGTTTTATAAAATATAAAAAAAATTTAGAAAATTCATACACAATGAATTATATTTTTAAAAAGAATAAATGCAAATAAATTATTTTGATAAATATATCTGTGGTTTTCTAGAATAACCGCGTATGTCATAAAATCAAAATGTTCAGGGGAGCCAAAAAACATTATATTTGAAATTATGGGCTCGATATAAAGTTTTTAGAGCTTTTTATTTAACAGTCCTGTAGATATGGGCAATAAATACTTTATATGAAATTTTGAGTCAAAAATCTTCAGAGGAATAGATCCTAGTGAAGGACGAAGAAACAATATGTAAATAACGCTTAAAGTGTGTGCAGATAAAACAAATACAACTTATGTCGACAAACGTCGTTTTGTTTGAAAAAGAAAACTACCAATGCAACCACCCATGTAGACATAAGTTGTTGTTGCTTTTAAAATGGATTTTTTTGTTCGTCAACAAAAAGTTAACTGGACTTTGGATGAGAATATAACAACGTATAAAGAATAATTGTGACAAAAAATAACAGAAATAAACGCACAGTAATTATAAACTGAAAAATAATCCAAAATTATTTATTTTTTTTTTTCATTAATAACAACGTGTGTCGCTATGTGTCGTTTTCTGAGAAAATAATTTGTCAGCGATCAAACGTAGGTTGACAGACGTCGATAGTGCTGCAAATTAATTTAATAAACATTTAAAATACGTCGTTATTTAAAGAAAAAACTCAGAAATGGTCAATATTTAAAAAAAAATTTAACACATGTAAAGTGCGTTAAAAATTAATATATTTGGCATCGTTAACTCAAAAATAGACGTACGCGGTTATTCCAGAAAACCACAGATATAACAATTTAATATAATTTGGAATAAACTTATTTTTGGTTTTTGATTCATTCGTTCAACATCATCATCATCATCATCATCATCAAGATTTGTTAATAATAAAAAGATGCATTGGTGGCCCTTAAGAAGGCCTTTTGTACCTCTTTTGACCTTCAGTCGCAGCACGCTTATCCAAAAGAGCTAATTAATTAATGAAAGAAACAAAACAAAAAAATGTTCTTAATTAATATTTCTAATATAATTGTATTTTAGACAAATATTTAAAATTAATGTTATTGTTTTTAAAATAAACACATTTAAAATTTCTCAAATTTAAAATTTTTAATAACTTAACATACATAAAGTTTTGATAACATATAAATACATAAGCCAACATAAAAATTTATGTCATTGCCTTTAATTTAATAATTTTAAGACAGTAGTTGACCTAAAAAATTATGTCGTTAATGTTACAAAATACGCAAAAAAATATATAAAAAGAATAATAAATAATTAGTAATAATATGAAAAGTAACAAAAATGTTATTAATAAATATTTCATATATTATTGTATTAAAAAAAATAGTTAACATAAAAATTTTCGATATTGTCTTCGAATTATAATTTTTGTATTTTAAAATGTTACTTATTTTATGTTGCTAATTTTTTTATTTTATACAAACCGGTGTCTATTTTTTAAAATAATACTATCAACTAATGTTTTTGAGATTTGTGCAAAACAGTTAAATAAAAATCTAAAAGTGCTCTCCGATGCCATATGCAGGGATCGCTTTCATCGAACCATGCAGAGAAACGCGATTTTATTCATTATCGTCTACCTCAAGTTTACTTCGAGATATTTTTGATGTGTAAACATCTATACGCGCAGGGGGTAAATTTCTATTTTACAATACAATCACAAAACAAGTAAGAAAATTATAGTGGGTCTAGACCGACTATACGATACCCTATACCATGCGTTTAGAGACCCTATCTCTTAGGCCAAATTAACTGGACATCGAAAATAAGATAAACCAAATTTGAGTGGGATTTTTATTTTATTTTTTTTGACTGCAGATATGAAAAAGTTCATATATGATGCTACATCTATATGGGCACTAGGCCTAAAATTGGACCGATCCTGATCATGTTTGGTAAAGTCTCTTGTATTTTGCAAAAATATATACAAACAAAATTTGAAAAGTATCAGTGCAATATTTTTGTTTTTTGATAGATTTAAGTGCAGATCGGGAAGCAGCTCTACATGGGGCCTATGAGTAAGAGTTGTCCCATAGGGATAATTTTTGGACTACTCATTAATGGATGTAATAAACGCATGCAAACCCAGTTTGAGTAAGATCTATATGATAATTTGGATCTTATGGCAATTTATGTCGATTTCATAGGGGTCATTTGTATGGGGGCTAGGTCTGAACATGGACCGATTTTCACCAATTTCAATAGCGTCTATCATATGGCCGATAAATAATTATATACCAAATTTCATCAAAATATACTTATATTTGCGACCTGCAGTTTGATTAAAACGTTTACATGGACACACAGACGGACGGACGGACACACGGACGGATATCGTTAAATCGAATCAGACAGTGATTCTGATTCGATCGGTATAATAAAAGATGAGTCTAGGTCAAATATTTTTGGTAGTTACAAACAGCAGCACAAAGTCATTATACCCAAACCACATAGTGGTATAGGGTATAAACAGCGTAACATGTGAGCCGTATGACAAAATCGGTATGACTTATGATTATAAAAGAATAATCATGTGTAATAACCTGTTTGAAAATAAAAAATTAAAAAAGAAAAATAAAAAATTAAAAATAAAAAATAAAAAATGAAAAATAAAAAATTAAAAATAAAAAATTAAAAATAAAAAATTAAAAATAAAAAATTAAAAATTAAAATTGAAAAATAAAAAATTAAAAATGAAAAATGAGAAGTAAAAAATGAAAAACAAAAAATTAATAATAAAAAATGAAAAATTAAAAATATGAAAAATGAAAATGAAAAATTAAAAATTAAAAATGAAAAAAATAAAAAATTAAGAACAAAAAATAAAAAATAAAAAATGAGAAATGAAAAATGAAATATGAAAAATGAAATATGAAAAATGAAAAATGAAAGATAAAATATGAAAAATTAAAAATGAAAAATAAAAAATGAAAAATGAAAAACGAAAAATGAAAGATAAAGAGATAAAATAAAAAATTAAAAATGAAAAATGAAAAATTAAAAATGAAAAAGGATATATGAAAAATGAAAAACGAAAAATGAAAGATAAAGAGATAAAATGAAAAATAAAAAATGAAAAATGAAAAACGAAAAATGAAAGATAAAGAGATAAAAATAAAAAATTAAAAATGAAAAATGAAAAATTAAAAATGAAAAAGGTTATATGAAAAATGAAAAATAAAAAACAAAAAATTAAATTTCTCGCAAAAAAACATTGTAAAAAAAATCCTGGCAGAGGAATTTACTTAAAATTCACACTGTAAATGTCTAACATACGTACATATATTTAATAAAACCTTGAACTGCCAGATCCATTTTTTTAAATTTTTTTTAAGAAAATTTTTTAAAACTTAAAAAGGAGTTTCCAAATTTTATCAAAAAAATTTTCCATCTTCCAATGCTTCATGTCTGACTACATATAGGTATAGAAACAAAAAAATTATGGCTTTAATTAAATTCTTAAAGTTGACAACAATTTTCATCAAATTACACGATAAATATATATATATATATTTTTTTTTTGGCACAAAAGTGGTCTGGGACATTTTCTTGGCAGGTTTTTTCCGATTTTGAAGCTATATAGCTATATAAAAGATAATTTAGTACAAATATGGACGCATATAACAACTTGTTGAACAAATTGAATTGTAGAACAAAATTTTCGTAAAATCTGAAAAAAGTCATATTTTCCCCATATAAAAAGCACCATCGCATCGAGCTTAAAAGTGAAAACCGCATTTATGACAGCAAACCTCATATTTTAGACAAGGCATATATATCAATTAAAGAAAAAAAATTTTGACGACCAGGCTTTATGCCTGGTTCAAATATACTACTAAAAATTGACTTAATACTGATTCTAAGGATTCTAAATATTGAACCAATAAACATTTTTGCCTCATATCTGACATAAAATATTAACCGTGAACGTTTTTCGGTTTTACCAATTTTGTATTTATTTGGCGTTACTGCTGTAGACTTTTTTCTTTCATATGACAAAAAAAAACAAAACCTCCCTGGTCGAGTGTCAGTCATGTTGGTTGTTCTCTATATAAGATGGTACATGTAGTATAATTGCTACTTTGAGACAATTTGTACTTGAATATTTACTTGTGTAAACATTGTATGTGCACGTTGTCGACATTGTTAAGGACATGCAATTCAAGTTGTTTGGTGACCAAACATATTCACTCCCCTTTGGTAATGTTTATTTAGAGCTCATTTCTTTTTAATTTTCCTTTCATTCTTGTTATTTATGAAAACAATTTTAACAACTGTTTTTCTTTATTCAAGAGCTTGTATACTTAAGTTTAGCACTCCACCTTCAATCATTCTGCCATTTCATATTGAATAAAACATTTACACTGTAGAATTCTGTTTTTTTTTGCATAGATATTAGAAAGGGGAAAAAGTTGTTTTACAGCAGCCTAAGTAATTGGCTAAAAAAAACATTCTTAACTATTCAAACATCAAAATTCTTAATTGCAGTTGCCTGAAGTTGTAATATGAGGTATTCTAAGTCATAATCTTTACTTCTTGAACGATTTTAGCTCTTCAGGAAACTGGCTGACACTGATAAGGTCATCCTTAGTTATACAATTAAAAAACAGGAAGGGGTTCTTCAGTGTTAAGCTACACATTTATATCTATAACCATAACTTTTAAGTTGCTAAAGATTATAACTATTTGGGTAAAAGATCAACTGGGCTAAGAAGTGTATAATTATCAGATACTTTGAATAATTCATTTTCCTCTTATTTGATACAGAGCTATATTGAAACCGTCGTTGCTGTCTGATCTACTAGGGGACTCCGAATTAAGATAATTACAAAAGAGTACGTTTGTGATAAATATGAAAATCGTGAGCTGTAGAATTAGGATAACATGTATCACTCCATAAAGATGATATTCTTCGAAGTTTTCATACAAAGTTTAAAGTCGATGTTTACTGGAATCTATCATTGCTATTGGTAACATATTGGACTATTACCGGGAAGCATGTGACTGCCATTCCCAACTGCATGAGGTCCCCAAAATTAAGTAAGGAAAGCACGTTCCCTTAACTTAAACCATAAAGTGATTTACTTTTCTTCAATATACGAATTCGCTTTCTCATTTATCCAACAGAAGTTTAAATACAAAATATTGCGTTTGTTACAATTGTCATCTACACTCATTGTGTTGGCACTCTGTCAGCGACAAGACTTTTTTTTTAGAAAAAATAAAAGAAAACAGTACACCTTGTATAGCTCCATGGGGATGCACTTCGTTTGGACGTAGTTCTACAAATTTACAAATTCTTTTATATGTATGTTCTGTATGTTGTTGTTTCATAATTTGAAGATAATTTTTCAAGTAGTTTAGACAAAAAAAAAAAACATCAAGAATGGAAAACAAACAATCTTTATCATCAGCAAGCGATGTACTGCAAGAAGATATAACACAGCTTTAATTCAACCATAAAGTACACTTTTTTATTTTGCAAAGCAGAGCTCTCCATTGTTACCGAAAAATAATTGTTTATTTTATAATTTGAATCAGAGTTAGTGTGGAATAACTGCAGTAATTTGCTTTTAATACAGTCAATTCGACCAAAAAAGTTTTCTACTAGATTATGAATACATACCGAGATCTACTCTTTGATCTTAAAACAAAGTCAAACAGCATATATCATTCGATACATAAAATATATGTTGAAAGTGTCAGGCCACCACGAAGGCTACCAGAGTATAAATGACGGTAGTATTTTGAAAAAAAAATTACTTTGAAAAGTGGAAGCCTTACAAAACATATGTTCTAAGTTTCAAGGCGCCACATTGTTTAGTATATTTTTTTTGGCGCCATCAAAAATGAACGATATCAGTGAATTTGTAAACATGGAAAAAATTTGTTACCCCTATGTTTGTAACCATCAAAAATATCTGACCATACATATCTATTATAACGATCGACTGAGAATCATTTCCAGATTTAGCCATATAAACTTTGTATCCACACTACAGATATTAAATACGAATATATTTTGATGAAGGTTATACGCTCTTGTTGACTGTAGTATGCACGGCATTCGCATTGGTGAAACTCGGTGCATGTTCAGACCTACTTCCCATAATTTGACTCTTATGAGATCGACTTAAATTGGCCTAATATCTAAGATCTCGGTCAAATTTGGCTTGCATATTTTTATTATATTCATTAATCAATAGTCCAGAAATAAACCATGTAAGGCATTTTTGGTCGTAGCCCCCATATAAATCTATTTCCGGATCTAACTTAAATCTAACAAAGAACCAAAGTATTGCACAGATTCATCGCAAATTTGGTTTGTATATGTTTTTGCAAGAAATAATTGCTTTTACTAAAAATGGTCTTGATCGGTACATTTTTCGACCAAACCCCCATATAAAAATAGCATCCGATATGAACTTTTTAATATCGACAGTCAATAAATTTATAAAAATGCCACTCAAATTAGATTTATGCTTATTTTCTATATCCATTTAATTGGATATGTGACCCTTTCTCTCAACTCATGTTGTAGGGTATCGCATAGTAGTCCTAGATTGACTATAACTTTCTAATTTGTTTATTATCCTTTTTTGCACCACAACTATCGACATTCGGTCAATCACCAGCATATACGTTTCCCGTATTTTTCCTATAAAACATATACTAATTTAGAACGATCTAAGATTTCCTAACTAGAAAACCTTCCCTGTAAATCTATTCGCTATTGACTACGTTCTTGCTTTTGCTTTCGCAGACCTCTTTTTCCTAAAAATTTTCAAAGAACAAATTTTTTGACATATTTGTAGTTCATCCATCATAACTTATTTAGTGAATTCTTACCTTGCAGTAAATACCTCGGATTTATTGAATTTTACATGATTGTGATGAAATGTTTTCTTAAAATATAAAATACCAGCAGTATAACCCTCTACGTTGTTAGCGTAATTATTATATTAATTATTTAAGCCATATAATATTTAAAACCAATAAGAAATATAGTGTGAGTGACAATACGATGGAAACTATTAACAAAATATATTTTTGACGACTTGGATGGAATCTTTTATTAGTTTAAACATTTGTACGTTTTATTTATTTAACAAAGAAAAAATATTAATATTACTTCAGAAAAAATTAACAAAACTTAAAAGTATTAATTTTTATACTGTTGACAAAACAATGGAAACCTTTACTATACAATAACACTGTGGAATAAAATGATGGTCATGATCTTGGGGGTGGATGATTTCTATACCGAATGAATGTATTAAATTATTTTAGTAAAACTCTTGAAGTGTTTAAACGTTTTGGGTCCATTTAAATATATAATTTTTTGGTCAACACTATTCGCAAGTTTAATGCTAGCTAGACGATTTTATGGATTTATTCATAGAATATTTCTCACAAATATTCTTTTGTCTGTTGCCATCACTAAAATCATCTAAGCATCATCATCTAAAATCAAAATCATCTAGATTTTAACTCTTCATTAAACTTTATTCTTGCCATTATTTTATAATAATTGAAAGAAAACATTAGAATTTATAAATATTTAAATAACGGTTAAAATTTTAAAATTTTTTTTCACTGGTTCTTCTATTTTTTATTATTTTAGTCAACTCTGCTAAAGAAAATTTAAAAGTTTTCACTGTTTTGGCATCACTTAAAAAACATATTTATTTTCGTTTATCTATTTTTTTTAGTTGTATTTTTTGTAACAAATGTGTTGTCTTCCAATATAGAATACACCCGAAAATAAATACATAATTTTATCACTAAGCGTAATTATTAAAAAACAAAATTGGCAAGTTTTGAATTTTGTAAAAATTTCCAATGTATTGCGACCCACTGTATTTAAGTACCACTTTTTCTATTCATTATAGGTTCGAAAATTATTCAAAAATAATATTATTGGTAATATCGATGGCTTAGTTTGGAAAGAAGTAACTCAAGCCATAGGACAAACGCTATTGAAATTGGTGAAAATGGGTGCATGTTTAGACCTTATCCCCATTCAAATGACCCTTATGATATCGATCCAAATTACCAAATAGATCTCAGTCGAATTTGGATTGTGTATGTTTATTACATCCATTAATCCGTAGACTAAAAATAAATCCTATAGGACATTTCACTTAAACCTATCTTAAACAAATATATTGCACAGTTTTTTCTCGGTTTGTATATGTTGTTGCAAAATATAAGTGACTTTACCATAAATATTCAGGATTGGTCCAATTTTCGACGTAGATTTGGTTTATGATTTTTTTTAAACCCAATTAGTTGGACCTAAGACCAATTCTCTAAACGCATGGTATAGGGTATCGGTCTAGACCAACTATCATTTTATTTCTTGTTTTCTTAAGAAAATGTACTTTCAAAGGAAAATTTACCAGTTGAAAATTATCAGTTTTCGCATTTTTTGGCCGTTTTTACGGCCACCCCCAAGGGATTGAATTAAAACAAAGTTTATACTTCTCCGCTGTATGTGTCTCTGGTGGAATCTTTATATCAAATTTCATATTCCCAAATTACTTTGTGAAGAGGATACAAAAATGTACACTTTTACACTTCCGTTTCTGCCAACTCATTCATCCTTGGCTGATTTCCACGTATTCAGTGTAGTCTGTATACCAAAATTCATAAATATAGACTAATATGTTAAGAATTTCCAAAAGTTTCCCTCTCATCGGGTGTTTCAATTTCCAGTGGAATTCACGAACCTCATTCTATATTGGATTGCTTAGAAGATACCAAATGTACAATTATTAGAATTACCAACTAATTCATCCCTGACTGATGCCCATATATACGTTGGAGTCTGTATGACAAAATTCATGTATACGGATTAATATATTAAGAAGATACAAAAAGGTACCATTTCCTCTTTTTGACCGTTTTTACCCCTTTAAAATCCGAATTCCAAAAATTTTCATCGCATCTTAAGTCTCCAGTGGAATCCACATTCTGTATTTCATATTCCTAGATTCATTTGTTTAGAAGATACCAAATGTAAATTTTTTTCCTTTTATTTTCCCCTTTTTAGCTCCGTAAAGCGCGAATTTATAAGAATCCCTATTTCGGTTCGAATCTGCCTCCCAAAAGGACCCCATATTCCAAATGTCATATTCCTGGGACCATGTTTAAAAATATCCCTTTTGGACCGTTTTTATTCCTTTTTACCGCTTAAAATGTGAATTTAAAAAATACATATTTTGGTTCGAGTCTGCTTCGTAAAAGCAACCTACGTTCAAAATTTGATATTCCTGGGACCTTTTTTAAAGATTTTTTTAAATGTCCCTTTTTGGACAGTTTTTACCCCATTTTACCCCCTAAAAAATGCGAATTTCCAAAAATCGTTATTTTGGTTCGAATCTGCGTTCCAAAAGGAACCTACATTCCAAATTTCATACTCCTAGGAACTTTTTAAAGATTTTTTAAAAATGCCATTTTTCGGCCGTTTTTACCCTTTTTTATCCCCTAAAAATTCGAATTTCCAAAAATGCCACCTTAGTGGATCTACACTCAAGTTTCTAAGTTTAGCGGTTTGGGCTGGGCGACGATGAATGGGTCAGTCAGTCAGTCAGTCACTCACGCAACTCTTTTATATATATAGATTAATTACCACCTATATAAAAACTACCAATTTGTTCTTACAAATACGAACAATATACGTGAATTACTCAAAGATCTTATCAAGCGACTATCTCTCCAATTAGAATACACTCTGTCTGTCTGTACGTTTATAGATAAGTTCGTCAGCTATATGTGACCTGGTCTATAAAAAGGGAGCTTAGGTATTAAAAAATAATTTTTAATTTTTTTGCCGATTCGGAAGAGTATGAGACGCTCTTTCACATTATGAAGAACAAAAAGTTTACTAAAAAAGATGAAAAACCAGTTTTTAATGATAAAAAACACAACTTGGGAAAAAGCAAGTAACTACTTGCGTCGAAAACTGCGATTACTATCGTCGATTCGTCGTCATTGTGGCAAGCAATGGATTTTCAAGTAAAGAAGGACTTTGCCTCGTTGGAATTCAACTTTATGACGCGATAGTCCGGCAATGGAAAAGCCAATAGGTCGGCAGGATACTCGATGAATTTGACAGCTTCGTGGATGTCAGTCGGTTTTACCACTGTATAGATATTATATTTGCTAGTCCATGTTCTTAACTGTTGCACCGTGTGCTGGAAAATCGTATACTAAGTATTCGTAACACTTCTTCCAACATGCATGTACAAGACAAATAGGCACGTTGCCGATTTGTCTCGTAACTTGTCTATCCTCTCTCTTCATTACAAAACATTGCGGCTTCGATATAACTTTTTATCACTAAAGGGTAATTCCATTTAAAGGTCAAGCGTCCAATTTGAATTTTTTTTAAAATAATTTTTATTGATACCATTTCAAAGAAAAGGGCTTGAAAATATGTATTTTTGAATATATTAATAGCTGCTATTTTTCCAGTAAGAAAGGAAAAGTGTAGTTATGTAATTTTGAAACTGAAAGCAGTGCCACGTCTGTCGTATTACAAAATACTTCTTTTTACTATAATTTATTTTAGAATTCATGTTTTTCATATTCTTTATAAAAATAACTTCAGAGATTTTCTGTGTTTTACAAACATCGTGTATAATGATGTCTGTTTGTTGTCATGTCTGTCACGACTTCTTTTTGCTCCCAAATATAAATAACAACAATACTTTTTCACTTTTTCCAAGGCAAATATGTTGTTCAGGTCCGTCTGTATAATTTTGTATATTTTTATGAACAATGAAAAACTTTTATCGTATAAAATTGTATTAGAAAGATCTCTGAATGTCATGTCTGTCACTATGGAATTAGCCTAAATCGAGCTCATTCTTTGCTAACTCCAAAAAGTTATATAATTGCTTGGCATTTGTTATTACAACAATCCTTTGAGAGAAATTTGGTTAGCAGCTCCACTTCCTCTTTATCTGTAGCAGATAAATCTATCCAAACGTAAATTTGTTCCATTTCATTTTTGCCTTAGACAAATATAGGTTATCATCGCCATTCCGTCATCAAAGCCGTCATTGCCTTCATCGTTTTCAAGGAAATATTGACTGTATTGCACACTTCTTTTTCTGCTAAAGACCAACAGATTACAGAAACGATTACATTAATGTGATAATAATGTGATAACGAAAAAGACGGCCGGCACGATAACAATGATAACATTTACAAGCTCCACTTAACGCGATTTACTACGATAATATTCCGAGCAGATATAAAACTTGACGCCGTTGAATATAGTTGGACATATGGCGAAACTGACCCAACTAGCTTTTACCATTAGCAACAGTTTTCTCGATAACTTGTTTTTGCACGTAAGCCCCCTTTTCATAGACCGCTGTCGATATCGCATAAAATCAATTGATATTCCATATTTGAGTTTATTGTTTAATGAAAACGGCCAAATGTCAGACCTCGTTTCACTTTTGCTCCTAATTTGGGGCCATAATTCGTCAACTATGACAGAGTAAATTTTTCTTAGTATTTTGTATTGGAAAAGGAAAAACTAATTTCGATAGCAAACACTTAAAAAAAGAGTTTATATAAACTTATTAGTTAATATTACCCTCACAACATCTCCTGATTCACGCCTTAGTGGAAAACTAATTTATTAATGTCTGCTGATTGGAAATTGAAAACAATTACATTTTGTGGCCAAAATAAAGTAACAAAATAACAAACACAAGAAAAAAAAACCCTTAATGTGCCATTAAATATTTATCACGCCACTGTCTTACACAGGACCACACGCTTGTTTAGTGATGCTTGTCATAAAAGAAAGGAAAACAGTAAAACTGAAACTAAAAATAAAAATAATGCGTATAGGACAACCGTACTTATGAACAGGGGACAGCATCTAATATTTTGCCATCAACCAAGCACATAAAATAAAAATTATTATAATTTATAATAAAAAACCAAAAAAAAAAAAAACAAGTATATTAAATAATTTCACAAGAAAACGAACAACTGAAAATAAACGTAGCGTAAACGAAAATATCTAACGCATAACAAGAAAATATGAAATTTAAATATCAACGAGACCGAGAACGCAAACGAAATAAGACAGAGCAGATCTTCTACTCATAAGGACACTTTAGAAAGCTTAACAACAATATACGCGTTATGAAAATCGAAAATAAACAACCAACCCACACTACAAATGTCTCGTTTTGCATGAATAAATGCAAATATCAAAGTTGTTTACAGCAAGTTAATAAAAAATGCTTAAATCGAACAAACTAAAAGTAGAGCTGAAATTCGAGAAGTTAAACTACTGAAAAATGCCCTCTCGATACTATTATTTCAAACCTTATTAATGTTGAGTTACTTTAAAGAAAATTTGGATTTTATTGTCGGGATTTAAAAAAAATTTAGACTGGATCGAAAAGTACAAGTCCTTTAGTTTATACTCAAAATTTTACTTTCTATTCTGCATTACAAACCGTATATAAAACTAATGATTCCCCAAACCAGTTACATCTGATTTTACAAGGTTTGTTGTTGGTGACCAAAAGGAAATGTACATATAAATACAAATATTATCCACTTACAATATAACAACGACCATTGTCCTCTTTCATTTCGACGCATATTACGACAACAACATTAACTATAGTTATATATATAAATGAAAAATGCTTGAAAAATGCTGATGTGGCACACGTCATTTCCAACTGAGCTTACTTAACATTTTATGCCGATTTTACAGAAAGAAAAAAAAAAGAACATTGAGAGAAAACCCCAAATGAAAATCCTGAGACAATATGCATGAAAAAACAAACAGGAATTTCAAATGGATGTACATGTTAAGCTGCTACTTTATTATTATTTTAAATAGTAGATATAAAAAAGTTTGCTCGTTTTTATCCCAGGTTCTTTCTGGTGTTTAAGGTTTAAAAAGTGGTTGATTCATGTTTCATTTCGTTCAAGAAATAATTTCGTAAATACGCAAATTCGCTGTTTTTTGTTTGTTCTTGCTGATAGTGCCACAAAAATTACAGCTATTGTCGTTTCTTACGATAAACACGTATTTGTAGGTTTTTTTGTAAACTCATTCGCAGACGTAAAGATTGCCAAATGTTTTGATTTTACTTGAAGGTATTTCGGAAAAAATAAAATTGTGTATATATGTAAGTTACAAAATATATGAGAATGCTTTTAAAATTGAAAATAAATATTTATTTTTTGAAATTAATTTAAAATCATCAGTCAAAAATTATATTTAAACAAAAAAAAAAAAAAAAAAAAATCAGCTCCATTTTCGTGTTCCCTCTTTTCTCAGCTCCTTGCGAGTGGCTTCAACAAGACTTTGACTTTCGGAAAAAATAAAATTGTATATAAATTTAAGTTACAAAGATAATGCTCTTGAAATTGAAAATAAATATTTATTTTTTTAAATTAATTTAAAATCATCAGTCAAAAATTATATTTAAACAGAAAAAAGATCAGCTCCATTTACGTGTTCTCTCTCTTCTCAGCTCATTGCGAGTGGCCTTCATCAATACTTGTTTTCTGTTATTTTGAAGGTATTTCTTCTTTTGATTTCAAAAGATTTCTGGTCACTGGCAGTTCGTTTAATCTTCTTCAAGTAGGTTGCCTTTATACCCCACTATTTTTCAATTGTCCAATATTGTGGGAAGTTTGGAGAATTGATGTTTTTGTTAACAAGTTTTATATTATATTTCCAGAGATATTGCAGCGTAATGAGCGAAAGCCAGTGCTAATTTTCTAAAAATAAACATGTTTTACTTAATATTTTCTTTAACTTTTTTTAATAAAAGGGCATAATAATGAAGTACACACTATTTTCAATTCAAAATAGTTTTATTATTCAAATATTGTAAACAGAAGTAAACAAAAACACAAAATCACAAAAAAAAAAAAAAAATACAAAAAATTCCACACACACAGCATATTTGATTCATGTTCAGCATCCCTTCTTCGCTCCTTACTCTGAGTGCTGAGAGCAGAATGATGTCCTTTGACGATCCATGATTCAAATTATTTAGTAAGGTGAAAGTGACAAAGTGGTGGTTCAACAATAATCAAAAAAAAGAAGCGATGAAACACTCTTTGTGAGAAGGGATGCTCTTCCAGATGTGAGAATGAGATTCATTTGAGAAAAGTCTCGTTCGCATTTTCTTGAATAAGTCGGTATCATATCCAACGCATTTATCAATAAAATTTTTGACTTAAATAGTCTCGAAATCCATTTATTTGTAGTCTTTGCGCCAGATTTTGTATTTCCTCTCTTCCAGACGTGACTGGCGCAGTTTCTGGCCAATTACTCGGCCAATTACTCGGATATAAAATTTAGTGTCATTATTACTTAGAAGTCGTTCTTCGTTAGATCTTTCCAATTCTCCGTAAAATGTATTTGGATCGATAGCAGGTTAATTCTTTTTATTATTTTTGTGTAGCTCAATCCCCTCAAAAGTTAAATTATTACTGGCTATCACTGCGTGTTTGTAATATGTTCCTGGCACGATACGTCTTTCTTCGAAAATTTGAACAAGCGACTCAATATTTACATCGACCTGGTAAAGATTATTTATTTATTAATTTGGAATTCTATACACAAGACTAATGTCTCTTATTACAGTATAGAATTATTAATTTGTTGAAAAAAAAGTTATACATTACAAATAATTTATAAAAAGGAAGAAAAAAACAAATTACAAATAGTTACAATATTAACTTAAATGTAAATATATTAGACATAAGTTTAATTTTGACTAAAAAAAGATTTAAAAAAAAGTACGAAATTAAAATACTTAGTAATAATAAAGTTTTAAAGTTTTACAAATCAAAGATTTCAAAATGATCAAATGACAAAAGAGAAAAAAGAATTTTTATCCAATCAAACAATAAAGTTCAAAATAGTTAAATCGAGAACAGACTAACAATGCTTTTTTTGAAAATTTGTGCGTTACTTATAGTTTGTATATGGTGGTATGGGATTGAATTCCAAAGACGGACAGCACTAATGAAGAACTGCCAGCTGGAAATGAAATAACGACGTTTGAGAGGTATAATTCTGTTTCCTCTATTAGAATTGGAAAAAGTTAAACGTTTGTATAGATATTCCGGCTCCTTAGTGTAGTTTACCTTATGTAAAAATATTAAAACTCTGGTTTTGAGTAATTCATCAAACTGAAAACCATAGAGCATAGCTGTTGTAATTGGTGAAATGGAATCATACCTTCTCTTGCCGTACACGTAACGTGTTATATTTTTAAATGCAGAGTTGAGTTTATCTCTGCTAGCAGCATCACATTCAGCAAACAATTCACATCCATACATCAGAATTGGCATTAAATAGGTTTTTGCAATAAGTAATCTAATATTGATGGGTGTGCAATGCTGCGTTGACCAAAGTGTTCTTAGCATCGAAAAAGTTCTACCACATGCATAGTTAATGTGGTCGGACCATGTCAGAGTATTGTTGAAGAAGATTCCTGGGTTTTTTGCTGAATTTACAGTTTCTATACGTTCATTATTAAGATTAAGGTCAGGTATATAAACAGTTCTATTAAATCGTGTTTGAATAACAAGGCATTTAGACTTCCTTGGATTTATGCTAAGTCCATTTGCTGTAGCCCAGGTATTAACCCTCTGAAGTTCCTCATTCAAAATTGTGATACATTGTTGAATCATAGAAACGTTACAGCTGATGTACAGTTGTACATCGTCGGCGTACATTCTTACTTTACATTACTGAAGTTGGTTCGGAAGATCATTCGCATAAAGAGAAAACAGAAGAGGGCCTACAATTGATCCTTGCGGAACACCTCTTCTAACTGGCAGTAATTTAGATCGGGTTGAAATACTTTGAACAAACTGATATCTATTATCAAGATAGGTCGATATTAAACGTGTGGCAGTAGTTGAGAAATTGAACACGTTTTTAAGCTTATAGTATAAAATATTGTGATCAACAGTATCAAAAGCTTTCGAGTGATCTAACAGTATTAAAAAATTTGTCTTCCCTGCATCAATCTCTTTCCTTATAACCTCCGCTACATCTACCAAAGTAGTAACAGATTAATATTTTGATCTTGCAGCTCTAGACTTAATTCAGACAATTCCTGAAGAGCATCACACATCAATCCTAAATCCAAAATAAATTCGATTGATGTAATCGTTCTTTGCATGCCCTGGTACATGCAACGATCTTTGTGGGATAATTTTTTGCTTCTTTAATGAGTCGAAACAATGCAGAAAAATTTTCCCACATAGAAAAAACGGAACGAAAACTTAATGCCACCCATCGAGTGCTGAAAACTCTACCAATTTTTAGAAGTTGAATTTCTAACAATTTTTCACATTCATGTTATTCCCTACTATTCTTCGGAGATAATTGATAGATAACGTATAGTTTAACAAAAAATTATTTAAACCTGTGTATTTCTAATAAAGCTTTCAAAGTATCAGCCACTGCTAACTGCAGCCTATGATTGGCACAGTGTCAGATAATGATTGATGGAAATTCATCTCTGAATAATTTTAAGACTCCACTCTTTTGTCTTAACAATACCGCTGCACCATCGCATACCACACCTATATATTTGTTTCGTTATTCCATGCGATTGTAAACATTATAGTAAAGCCTGGAATCTTCCATTTGCGGTAGTACTTTGGAGTTCTGTCAAATCTAAATAAAGATTAACAGCAGAACTCATTCCATGGTTAGCAAGGCACACTGTAACGTAAATTATTAATGTTGATTTTTGCTAAGAGTTGTAGACTCATCCATAATAATTAATATTTTACTCATGAAACTAATTATTTTGGCCACTAAAGATTTTGTCATTTGGGTGCTGATATGAGTGATAATATTTGTGCAAGCATTTGCGGAATGCAAAAGTGTACCCATATTTATACCGATAAGTTCGCGTAAATCTATTTCCATTTTAAAATTAAGAAAAGATTGCTTCTCTTTTGCAAAAAGACAGATTATTACAGAACTAAAATAAGTGCAAAGTTTGAGGGCACTGGCACTTCTGTATCCGGAAATATGTGGCCTTGAAAATCGTAAAAAAAGGTCAAAATTTACAAAGTTGTACTTACTTAATTATCATTTTCTTGAAAAGTATTATAGTTACGCAACTCATCAAGGTTGCATTTGAAAGGTTAATTAATTATCTTTAATTTGATATACAACATGATTTTTTTTTTGGAAAGGTCCAAGGTCACATCTCTTGACCTATAATTCGGGAGGCTATAGCTGTAAAACGACAATTTTAAAAATCTGAAAAAAATATATGTTTAAGATTGCTTCCTTCCCTAAAGTTCCAAAAAATTTTAGACTGGGGGTATGCTTGGATCCAGAAATATTTATCATAGAGTAAAGGTAGATATTTAAAAAGTCGGTGCTGTTACTGTTACTGTTTATGAATGGGGTTGGTTGTGCTCGTGAGCGTCGGCGGGCTATGCACGCACGCCGCTATTTGTTTCTGGCTCTTTAGCTCTGTACTGTACTCAGTACAGACCTGTGTTAGGGTTGGTTTGACAGGTAATTATGTTTGAGCGAGACAACAGTATAAATGTTGTCGGGTGTGGTTCGTAGTGTCAAATAACTTGGATATAGAGAAATTATTGAAAAACGAGAAGTCAAAGGAAGCACCACGAAAAAAAAACCATTCTAAGCACGTTGCTTTAAAAAACCACATGTGTTGTTATAATATCAATATTTTTAAATAAAACCAAAAGTGTTCAAAGTGATTGTTTTTTGCCTCTGTAAACAATATGTCATTTAATACAATATATTGTTGTAATCCATTTAAAAAAGTTGCTCATGTCCGGAATGCAAGGGGACTTCGAAAAGTTCAGCAATGGATGATTGAAATTAGTAATAACATTTCAATATCAAATAAAATATGTGATATATGCAGAAGAGAACTTTATAAATTAAAAGGAAGTGTAAACAATAATATTCAATCTATGAACGAGCCAGAAAACGAGACTTCAGACTCGGAAAGTGAAGCATCAGTTTCGGGAGATGTTCGAATTTCTAAGTTAAACGAAAGTTTAACATATTTACAAGAATCTCCAATATGTTCGAGAAAAATTCCATTAAAAGGGTATACAACTAGAAAGTTAGAAAAAATAACAACATCAATTAAAACCAACATTTTCCCAAATTCAACACCTTCAACCTCTCACGTATGCCCAGAATCGGAAATAATCGAACAACTAAAAGAAAAGTTTAAATCAATAACTAAAAACAGTGATAAAATTCAACTTTTAACTATTTTACCTAAAAGCTGGACATTGAAAAGAATGGAGGAGGAATTTCAAATAACAAATTTCATGGCACGAAAGGTAAAAAACTTGGTTGAGACAGAAGGCGTATTGAGTACACCGAATCCAAAACTTGGAAAACGATTGCCATTAGAAATTGTTGATGTGGTGAAAATCTTTTATGAAACTGATGATGTCAGCAGATGTCTACCAGGATGTAAAGACTACGTGTCAATAACAGAAAATGGTGTAAAAGTAAAAAAAAAAATTAAAGACTTTTACTCGGAAATCTTCGAGAACTTTATGCTTTATTTAAAGAAAAACATGAAGGGATAACTATTGGAATTTCTAAATTTTGTGAACTTCGGCCAAAAAATGTGGTTCTAGCAGATGCGTCAGGAAGCCATAATGTATGTGTTTGTGAAATACCTCAAAATACAAAACTAATCCTCCACGCAATAAACCTGAAAAAATTGACAGAAAATGTGCAGGATTTTGTGCTGGAAACTTATAAAGATTGTTTAAAAAGACTTATATGCAATCCCCCATCACCAAATTGCTACCTTGGCAGATGTAGCATGTGTCCAGATATACAAAATTTTAAAGAGAAACTTGGTGAATTATTATTAGAAAATGAAATTGATGAAATCATATATAAACAGTGGATAAGTGTAGATAGAGACTCTTTGGAAACTATTATTAAAGAAACTGATTCTTTTCTGGATTCTTTATGCGAAAAACTGCAAACTCTTCTACCCCATTCATTCGTATCTAAAGAGCAGGGTGCATTTATGGCTCACAAAAAGTCTGCGTTGGAAGAAAATGAGTATTTAGTAATTTGCGACTTCTCCGAAAATGCAACTTTTGTGGTTCAGGATTCTGTGCAAGGCTTTTTATGGAATAATAGCCAGGCCACACTATACCCAATAGCAATTTATTACAAATCAAATGGAAAATTAGAAACTACAAATTTTATAATAATATCAGACTGTCTAATACATAATACCATAGCAGTTCATTTATTTCATCGCCACCTAAATGAGTTTTTAAAAAACAAGTTCTTGAAAATACCAAAGAAAATTTTTTATTTTTCGGACGGTTCTTCCGCTCAATTTAAAAATAAAAAAAACTTTGCCAATTTATGCCATCATAGCGAAGATTTTAATTGTTCCGCTGAGTGGCATTTCTTTGCTACCAGTCACGGCAAAGGACCTAGTGATGGTCTTGGGGGAACGGTAAAGCGTGAAGCACGAAGAGCCAGCTTGCAACGTCCATTCGAAGATCAAATAACTACTCCTCTCCACTTGTATAATTGGTGTCAGCAAACTCTTCAGAACTGCAACTTTGCATATTTAACGGAAAAAGATTATGAAGAAGAAGAGAAATTGCTAACTGATAGATTTATAGGATTACGTACAATTCAAAAGCAGCACAGCTTCATACCAATTTCAAAAACACAATTACAAGCTAAAATTTATTCCGCTGATAGCAAATTTGTAATTGAAAACATTTATAATAAAACTAAACAACAACAACAGCATTCATCATAATAATGTCAACAACAACAACAACAACAACAACAACAACAATAACAACAGCATTCATCATAATAATGTCAACAACAACAACAACAGCATTCATCATAATAATGTCAACAACGCCAACAACGCCAACAACAACAGCATTCATAATAATAATAATTCACTTGTTAAATATCTACCTTTACTCTATGATAAATATTTCTGGATCCAAGCATACCCCCAGTCTGAAATTTTTTGGAACTTTAGGGAAGGAATCTTAAACATATATTTTTTTCAGATTCGTTTTTACGGCTATAGCCTCCCGAATTATAGGTCAAGAGATGTGACCTTTGATCTTTCCAAAAAAAAAAAAAATCATGTTGTATATCAAATTAAAGGTAATTAATTAACCTTTCAAATGCGACCTTGATAAGTTGCGTCACTATAATATTAATCAAGAAAATGATAATTAAGTAAGTACAACTTTGTACATTTTTATAGTTTTTCCCGATATTCAAGACCTCATATTTCCGGATCCAGATGCGTCAGTGAACATAAATTTAGGATTTTTCTTATTTCTCGGATACACTTTAATCCTGCCGAAATTCAGCCAATTTGGAAACAGTGATGTAAAAAACAGCCATATTTTAAATTGAGTTCAGATGGTTTAACCCATATGCTACAGCCGAGTTTCTTACATTCAATAGTATGCCAATCATATTCTTTTGCTGCAACATCCAACGACCTGACCAGTCATTGCATGTAGAAGTAGAGGAAGATGTAGAAGGTAATGTTGTGTCACAATGAGCATAAAGTGTTACATTCTCTGTTTCGGCTTGAATATGTTCGGGTTTTTCTTCTGTTGTCCGCGTTCTTTTGTTTGAATTTAAAAAAAAAAAAAATTGTAATTTTGTTAATTTTGTTCGTATGGAATTTAAAAGAGAACTATTAAATAAAATTCAAATTAACTGAGCCCAGTAAACATATATAAACAACCGCCTACTAGACTGCATTATTTTTTAGGGCTTTTCTACGATTTTTAACTTTATAATTTTTGAAAGTGAACATTTAAAAAAAAATGTCATCCGTAATTTTTTTTAACTTTAAATACATTCAAAATAGGTCCCGCAACAACTTTCCGATTTATGTATTTTCCAAGGTTCAGAAAATACACACACGAAACACACAATGTTCTGTTCAAAAGCAGCCAACACATATCTTTATTTTCATATCAATTATGTGCGTTTCAAAATTTTCTACGGTACCCAACACAACCATGACTGTGTTCGTTTTAATATTTCGTTATTTACACGAACATTTTTGTATCACATACTTTTTGCTTCAATCACACATAAAGCACACATTTTTGAGTGTTGCTTTATTTGAAGTTGATGTTCTGGTACGTGTAGTGAAAAAAAACACAGAACATGTAAAATAAACAGGTTCGAGTTCAGTTATATTTTAAGTCGTGTTGTGGCTCGTGTAGTAAGAAACAACAGAACATGTACAGTAAACAGGTTCGAGTTCAGTTATATTTTAAGTCGTGTTTAAAATATAACTGAACTCGAACCTGTTTATTGTACATGTTGTGTTTTTTCTTACTACACGAGCCACAACACGACTTAAAATATAACTGAACTCGAACCTGTTTATTTTACATGTTCTGTGTTTTTTTTCACTACACGTACCAGAACATCAACTTCAAATAAAGCAACACTCAAAAATGTGTGCTTTATGTGTGATTGAAAAAAAAAGTACGTGATAGAAAAATGTTCGTGTAAATAACGAAATATTAAAACGAACACAGTCGTGGTTGTGTTGGGCACCGAAGAAAATTTAAAAACAAACATAATTGATATGAAAATAAAAATATGTGTGTGTTGGTCTAAGTTATGTTTGTTTACATATATGTACGAGTTTTTTATTCAGTGTGTGTTTTTTTCTGAACTCTGGTATTTTCTGGAAGGAGCTTCTGGAACGTCATTCCGGTGTGTTCCGGCAGAAAAATAGTACTGGCTAAAGCTATAACAGGCTAAAGTATATTGGATCCATTGTGGGGTTGTACAAAAAAATGAATTAATCTCTTTTCTAAACACTCTTTGTACACATGTGCATTAATTGTTTCTGTTGTTAAAAATGAAGACAATTTGTTGAAACTAATGCTTGGTTTTCACTATGTCATACAAACTGACAACAAACAATTCCCTCAATTGACATCTCATAATTTTTTATTCATTACGTTTGCATTACATCCTATAAACTAACAAAAAATCCGGTTGTAAAACACAAACAAATTGCCAGCATGCTGGCAATTTCAACTTAGATGTCAAATGTTGCCAGGGGTTGTAAATGACAAGACCTTTAACCACGTTTTCATACAACTGACAAAAATTGACAACAATTGCCATTGAAAATGACATAATGAAAACCAGTCTTAAGGAGTGAGATCCAAAAAAATTTTAACAAAAGTTTTTCCTCTTAACTTTTGTCGCAAGCATTATTCGTCTTTTTCCGACCAAGTTGTCTTTAATAATATGTTTGTTATTATGCTTAATGACAAGCCTATTCATGTATTGTTAGTTTGACTAAAACGAGTGACGAAATAAAAGTACGTGCTGAAATTATTAAACATTTTCAATAAAATGCAACTTGATGCTACTAAAAGTTGGCCAAAGAATCAAGGGTCTGCTGCCAAACTATTTCCACGGAAATCGAAATCACATTTCATAAAAAATACTCGTGCTGCATAATAGACGACAAAAATTATGTAGTGACAGATTTTTCGCAACTTTGGGGTTGTTGCTAATCCTGGAGGAAATTTTGGAGATAAGTTTAGGACCCAAAAGCAGACACAATTAAAAAAATTTTAAGGAGTGTCTGCAAAAAAGACTACTTCCTTTCATAAGCTAGCACATTGTGTCCATATATTTTTAACCCGATTTGACATCCTGTTAGTACCATGAAAAAGATTTTGAGTAGTCAAGGAACAATGACGTGGTTTTTGTACCAAGGGAGGCAAATCTTCCAAACTGTCCGACGCTTAGGGCAGTACAGAGATATTGGAAGGACTATATGTTACAAAAAAGTGACAGAAACCGCTATAAAATTCCTAATGGGAGGGTTTCTGCAAAAAGTCTATAACTTCATAGGTATTAGAACTATAAAAAATTATCTTTTTTGGTATATAATATAATAATAAAATCTAAAATAAATAAAAAAAAATCAAAACTCTAGGTTCAGTGGTTTCCTTATTATTACATTTTATGTATGCTAAGATTTTTTCGATCTCACTCCTTATTCAACGCCAATATAAATTTCCTTATCTAGAAGTATCTCGTCTTCAAAAGAAGTATAATATATTACAGTGCAGCATTTTTGAAGTCATCTAGGGCAAATTCCTTCTCGTGTTCGGTTTTTCGAAGTACTTATCGAAACTAACAAAACCCCATTTTGGTTTTTCTAATTTAGCTGCTGTTCGGATTTTTTGACATCGTGTATATTTTGGGTAAAGCTTGATTTTTCCGAAGAACATGCAATTTTTCTCACGACTATAACTGGGCAACCAATTGAAAAATGTAAAACAAACTAATCAGAAAAAACTGAATCTTGTGCCGCAAAATTGGTAAAATTTGGAAATATTTATTTCCATCGTTATTAAATAAAAATTATTACTTTTCCAGCTGTATGTTAATTCGAAAATTCGAGAAATGTGTGGAAAATTTAGCAAAGGCAAAAACATGAATTAATCACTATTCATTCAAGTTTATGTTTTCGTTGAAGCCTGCTCTTGCTCTTTGGTGGTTCAGGTACATTATCCATGCAAAAACATACAAAAATGAATTTCTGCGTGCCTTGTTATGTTTCAATCGTGTTATCTTGCGTAATATTTCATAAAAAAACTAATTATAATTAAACATCAAATTTATTTTTAATAGAAATAGTTCCATAGAATTATATTTAAAATGTAACTTAAAGCATTCTTGTAAACAAAATTGTAAAATTCAAATACGGAATGCTGCAGAACCAGAGTATTTGTTCATGCACTTGGCAACCCTATAATCGAACGTATTTTTCTTAAATATTGCACTTTGTTATGGAAAACTTACAAGAAATCTCACGAAAACCTAGCAGCGTTATTAAGCGGAATACATACGCATAATGTTTTTAAACCAGCACAAATTTGTCTACAAACCTCCTGTTTGAACTGCCCCTGAAAAAAAATTTTTTTTTTTCTTAATATTTATTTTATCCCCGAATATATTTTGCTCGTTTATCCTCAAAAGAAAAAAAAAATAGAGAAAAAAACATAAAAGTACTTTTGTTAATATTAAATTTTCAAAATACCTAGTAATAAATCTTTTGCTGCTATACTTACTACGAGTACCTTGGTTATACATATTTTCAGCTTCTTCTTACATTCTTTTGCCAACAATTTGAATGTTTCCACCACTCACCATGAAGTCATCCTAAGCCCACATCAATTGTTACAACTTCGTAGGTTAAATAATAAAAAAAAACTGAAATCCTTACGGAAATCTGGTATAAGTAAAAAAAAGCAACCATTTTGTCACGTTTCTAATATGTATTTTACAACAACTCATATGCAAAATTCAATTTCGCCATTATTATTATTTTTTTTTCTTTTTTATATTTTACATTCCACATGTGTTGTTTTTTCCGCTGTGTTTTCTGTAACATGGCTGGAAGTCTTAACTACCATGTTGATTTTTATTTTGCTAATATGAATACGCGCATGTGGTGTCTTTATCGCCCTAAATATTTATATGAACATGATGACTTAAACTATTTTGAATTGCTGGTGGTTAGAAAAAAAAACTAATATTTTGCAAATATTTAACACCCACCCTTAAAAACAAACACGTTTCGTAATAAATTCTAATGTAAAGTGTAGAGTTTAATATTATGAGTAAATATGGCAAACTTTATCCGATGTAAATGATAATTTTAAGTAATAGAAATACATTATTAATATATTGAATACACAAATCCGTAGAAAGAAACAATTTAAAAATATTACGTTAAGATAATAAACCCGAAAACAGTATTGAATCAAAGCCTACTCAAGTAACTCGAAGCTCTAGTAGTAAATGAGCTGCTGAGGCCGAACGAGTAGCTCAGTAGTAAAAACTAAAATATTTATGTTTGAAAGCATGCAGAAAGATAAGTATGAGTATTTAGTACAACAAATATATAGCTTTTGGAATTGTACAAGTTCCAGGAATATCATCCTGATATGGAAACGGACTGTCATACTGTCGTGGGCGAACTACTACTCGAAAAAGCTCAACCACTTTCTATACAAATGTGTGAAAATATGCACTCAATAGATGTTTAACGTCATAAAAAAAAAAAAATTCCAAAAATACATGAATTATATGGTTTTATACATATATTACAATGTGTGACAGAAAAAAACACCTGGGATGCGATACTTTTTTCTGATAGGTCTTGTCGAGTCCAACAAGACTCTGTCCTTGAAATTTGCGAAACACCTCCAAAATCTGATGGATAAAAAACCGGGTTTTCGGCCCATTTGCACATATAAGCCAGTAACTTTGTTGAATATCAACCGATTTTGAATTTCTCAGCGGATCTAGAAACAAGAAACTGAGGCCTTTCGATGATATGAACGTAATATTTAAGTAACATTTTTCTCTATTTTTCAACTTTGGAGATGTTTAACACATTTTTTATACCCTATACCACTATGTGGTTTGGGTATAATGACTTTGTGCTGCTGTTTGTAACAACCAAAAATATTTGACCTAGACCCATCTTTAATTATACCGATCGAATCAGAATCACTTTTTGAGTTGATTTAACAATGTCCGTCCGTCCGTCCGTCCGTCTGTGTGTCCATGTAAACCTTGTAATCAAACTGCAGGTCGCAAATCTGAATATATTTTGATGAAATTTGGTACATAAGCTTTTAGCGGCCGTGGGATGAACGCTATTGAAATTGGTGAGAATCGGTCCATGTTCAGACCTAGCCCCCATACAAATTACCCCTATGAAATCGACATAAATTGCAATAAGATCCAAATTGTCATATAGATGTTACTCAAATTGGGCTTGTATGTGTACATTACATCCATTAATGAGTAGTCCAAAAATGATACCTTCGGCCCCATATAGAGCTGCTTCCCGATCTTCACTTAAATCTATTAAAAAACAAAAATATTGCACTGATTCTTCTCAAATTTTGTTTGTAAATATTTTTGGAAAATACAAGAGACTTTACCAAACATGATCAGGATCGGTCCATTTTTGGACCTAGTCTCCATATAGATATAGCATCCGATATGAACTTTTTCATATCTACAACCAAAAAAATTAATAAAAATCCCACTCAAATTTGGTTTTTGCTTATTTTCTATGTCCAGTTAGTTGGGCCTAAGAGATAGGGTTTCTAAACGCATGGTATAGGGTATCGTACAGTCGGTCTAGACCGACTATAATTTTCTTACTTGTTTTATTTAGGAACCGTGTAATTTATGAACTTATAATAAAAGTATGTTTATCTATGAGTAAAATGTAGATTGGGTTAAAAAAATTTTGGACCCCATAAAATATATATATTTGTGATCCTTATAACAATCGGAGTTGATATAGTGATGTCCGTCTGTCCGTCTGTCCGTCTGTGGAAATCACGATGACGGCATCAACCGGGCAGTTAGGGTGCACGTTGACATAAAAAATGATTCGCTAACATCCTGAAAAGTTTGCTATTTAAAATCGTCCAAATCGGTCGATTAGGGCCCGAGATTTGAATGAAGAACTAAAAAAAGTCTTGAAAAAATATAATTTTCTATGTTGTTCTTGTCACGATCACGCCCTGAATAGTGTAGCTACAGTGATCGTTTTTAGTGAGAATGATTCAACAAATTCATGGGAAGATTTCCATTTCAAAAATCGTTAAAATCGGTGGAACAGGTCCAGGGAAATCTCTGAAAAACAAAAAAAAAAAAAAAATTAAAAATATGATGTTTCAATATTGTTCTTGTTGTTATTCTAAATGTTGTGTTGTTGTCATAGCTGGACTTGTTGTTTTTGTGGTCGTTGTGGTAATAATATAATACAAGCTAACACTTTGTAAATTTTTTTATTAACTCTGGTAGAAAAATTAAAAAGTTTCCATTATTTTGGCATCACTAAAAAAATATTTTAGATCATTTCTGTCACTGCCACGAGCCTGCCTGCAAAGTTTCAGATCGATTGGGTCACGGAAAGGGGTTAAAATCAATCCAAAATTTTTTCGACACTACGAGTTGATATAAGGGGAGTAAAAATTCACCAACATATAAAGCAAATAATGCTCAAATACCTAGTTGTTAATTAATAAAAACAATGTAAATTTAACAAAAAAAAAAAAAAAAAATATGTATTAATTTATTTAAAGAGAAAAACACAAAATAACGTTTGATGTTGTATTTTTTGTGTTTAATATTTACACATACATACATAAACATATTAGATAATACAAATAATATACATATATTCTATATATGTATATCCATAATAACTGCATGTTAGAAATAAATGGGTATATTTTTTTTTTTACATAAAATTCTGCAATATTTTGTTGTGGGGAAAATACATTTCTTTTGCAATAACAGAGTGTCACTTCATTTTGCTCAGCGTGACTATGCCGCAGTAGATGGCGCCACAATTTTTGTTCTAATTAGCTTTGCAATAGTTATTTCTATTTTAACATGAATGTCAATATTTTCAACTAGATATCATACAGAACAATGTTAAGAGTATACACGAGCTGGTCTTTTATTTCATACGTTTTTTCATTATTCTTTTACAAATATGAACATAAGTTTGGCATGTTAACTTTTTGTTGTCTTTATAAAATAGAGTTACCGACTTTATCAATGAGTTTTTTGCTTTCAAAACAATTCTACATAGTTATATAGAATTATTATTCTGCTTTACCTACAAAATATCTGATTGCGATTACATCTAATTTTTAAAAATTGATTATAATTACTAAAGCATTATTATTCACATAAATACAAAATCGCACTTTTTAAATTTTTAAAAACTGGAATTAATGTTTCCAATTATAAATTAGAAAATATTAATTGAGTTTCAGAAAATCATATCAAAACGTCGGAAATAATAATTTTAAATTTAGAAGACATCAATTGCATCTTTAATATATAAATTTTATTCGTTAAACACAAATTGAAATTCCAAAAAAAAAACACCAAATCATGTTTACATTTAAAAAAAATATTGCCATTCAGGAGAAATTAATAGCTTTTCAGTACCGCGATTCAGTAACTTCTTTTAACGACAGTCGAATCGTTAAAAAAATAAAATAGCAAAATTATCAGTAAAATTTTTAAACGATATTCGCTATTGTTAAAGTCAGCTGTTGTTGTTATCTAAACGACAATCATTTTTTGTTGTTTATTCAATCGACAAAAACTTAAATTTTTAGGTTGAAATGTCGTCATACATAAATAAAAATCATAAAATAGTGAAAATATTTTGCTTTTATTAAAAAAGTTTTATATATAAATAAAAAAATTAAATAGCATATTCAATTCATTATTTCTTTTTCAAATAAATAAACAGAAATATTAGTAAAAAAAATAGAGATATTAAACATAAACATATAATCATCCTGTCAAACACGAAGTAATTTGTTTTTTTCTATTCTTCTTTGTGTTTTTCGCTTATTTTGACAGAGATGCCACTCGTTTACAATTTAAATAAACAGCAAAATAGATTTGTCGACTGTCGTTGAGATGTATGTACTTAGTGAATCACTTAATCCTTAGTGCAAACAACAATAGCTGTCGATATATTTTGCGATTGTCCGATCGTTGAAATTTACAGGATCGCATACAGAAAACATTAATTTAAATTGAATGAATTTTATAAAACCTCAAATGATATTTAAAAATTGCGAACATAAAAATTGTTACATAAATAAACGCAATTTGATGAGAATGTTATTTATACATATGTATATTATTTTTCAAAATTTTTTTTTCGATGAATATTTGAAGTTTTTCAGAAAATAAAGAGAACATATTATATTATTTAAAATGTTTGGGACATTTGGTTTTTTGCGTTTGGCATCCCTTATTTGCTTATTTATTATTATAAATATATTCTCTATGTTTTAAAATATGGCAATGTTTTAATAAAAAAGTTGAGAGAGTTTTTTTTGGTTATTATTTTGTTACTCCATCCGACCTATATGGCCGCAATGAAGAAATATTTGGCCAGTTAAAAGAAACTATACAGCCATCTCCAATTAGCACGATTTAATGCATATAGCCACCCTACACAACCACTACCTTTGCAATGGAGGTTAGGGCGAGCTATTTAATTAACAAAAACTAAATTAAACGAGAAGTTATGTCATATAACCGGAAACGCATGCATATAGGTATGTAACCTAAATGCATGCCGATCAGCAACCACGATGACCAAAAAGCAAACACCGAAATAAATCCGAAATAATAGAAAAGATGAAAACCAACCCAAAGAATTTTCAGAAATAATTTTTTTGGTATTAAGTTTAGCAAATTGTTTACTTTTTCCAATATTTTGTTTACATTTATTATCAATGCTCAAACCGATGTGGAGGGTATCAAAGATTCGGCACAGCCGAATTTAACACTCTTACTTGTTTTTTATTAAAAGCTTACTAACTCAGTTAATTATACCCAAACCACACAGTGTGCTGCTGTTTGTAACTTCCAAAAATATTTCGTCCGTCCGTCCGTCTGTATGTCAATGTAAACTTTGTAATATGAATATATTTTGATGAACTTTGGTATATGAGCTTGCATCAGTAATTGAAATTGGTGGAAATCGGTCCATGTTCAGACCTACTCCCCATACAAATGACCCCTATGAAATCGACACAAATTGGGTTTGTATGTGTTTATTATATTCATAAATCAGTAGTCCAAAAATAATCCCTATAGGACGATTCTTAGTCATTGAGTCCCATAAAGAGCTGCTTTCCGATATTTACTTAAATCTATTAAAAAACAAAAATATTGCACAAATTTTTCTCAAATTTGGTTTGTATATACTTTTTCAAAATATAATTTACCAAATATGGTGAGGATCGGTTGATTTTGACTTTTTCATATCTGCTGCCAAAAAAATTAACAACAATTTGGTTTATGCTTACTCAAATTTGGTTTATGCTTATTTTTTATATTCGATTAGTTGGACCGAAGAGGTAGGGTCTCTAAACCATGGTATAGGGTATCGTATAGTCGGTCTAGACCGACTATAATTTTCTTACTTGTTTTTACCTAATTTTTTAAGCCGAAGCTGCATTTTACTCATAGATAAACATACTTTTATAATAATTTAATAAATTATACGGTTCCTAAATAAAAAAATGTGTAAAAACATCTCCAGGATGCCAGTGAATCAATATAACATTTATTTTTTGAAATACCTTAATAATATTTATTATTTCTTTAATTATATCTGGCTTCATTGATACTCTCAAGTCAGATCTACTGATTGTGAGTGCAGAAAATAATGTGTGTGTGTATAAGGACACTTCTTTCGGTGGCAATGCCGCGATGATCAGAGCAGCACCCTGGATAATCTTAGAGTCCTTTGGAATTGCATCTTTTTTTGCTAAATCTGAAGAATGGTCAAATTTCTCTACCTCGTTTAATGCCTCGTAAATGTCTATTTTAAATGTAGCTAAGGCTGGTGAATTTTCTACTTTCTTCTAAATTTAAGTGACACTTGGACTACACCTGTTCGTCGAATTTTTTTTCAAAATCAACATGTGTATATAGAATTTAATGAGAAATTATCTAAAACATCAGATCTTTAATATGTAATACTAGATGTAACCTGCTGTGCTTTGCTAACACACCCCCTTCCCCCCGCATAGTAATGAAAGGGCTCACGCAAAGTCCCAAGGCTCTTGCTATTACAGGGCACCAGATATATGATATTTAATACAAGCTTTATCGGTGTGACATGCCCCTCTGTCCGATCCCGCCCATTTTTGTCTGACTAGTCACGTTTATAATAGATGACCTAAGACAAATTTCCAAAGCTGTCTCTGTCGTAGTACTCGCGCTATATGATATTGAAAAATTACTTTTTGTGGGAGGTACCACGCCCACTTATCCGATCCGCCCATTTCCGGCATAGCTACTAACATTAAAAGGTGACATCATAGAAATTTGCAAAGTACTCAATATATACAACCAAACACACATTACCGCTTCATTATATTAGTATAGACTAGCAGATTCCAGCGCTTTAAATTCGAGTGCAACTTCTAGGCAACCTTGCTTCTCAACTTGGCCAATTCACAAACCAACGCTGTTTTAGTTTATTATTACTGTTAATAAAGATAACAAACTCATTAACAAACACGTTGACAAACTTAATAAATACACACATAGCATATGTATAATTTTATGTATGTATTAGTTACAACATTAAATGCAATTTCCTCAAAATAAAGGAAAAAATTAAAAAATCTCTAAATCTGGTGAACAGCCAAAAAGAAATACCTTTCAAATAACATACGTATGGTCAAAATCGGGATAAAACGTTAGAACAAAACATCGGTAAAAATAAATCGCCTAGCCTATTAATATTATAGATTAGTATAGATATAGATATATATATAGTATAGTATAATAGTACAGATGAATTATAATAATTTATAACAAACAAATCAATTTTAATTTTATGCTGAATATTGTTCAAGTTCATTTAAATTAACCTCAAACCTTGACTTCTGCTAATGCAATTTAGTCTCATGCCCGCGCTAGTAAATAATGAGTGAACTTACTCTCATAAAATAACTTAAAATCTACTTATTCGTAGTGGTCTGTAAAATAAACGGTCCGCCAAATAACTTTTTTTTTTTTTTTGAAAATGCTATAAAAAAAACTACTGAATATTATCTCAAATTTCTTTTTTTATTTGAAAGTACAATTCTTCCGGTTAATAATGGAAAATAATTTGGTTCAAATGGCTGCCTCGGCTGGCCATGCAGTAGCCTACACGATCGGTCTAATTTATAAGCACATTATCGATTGTGTGCAGCTGTATTTCACCAATGGCTTCACGAATATTGTCCTTTAAAGCGTCAATTGTCTCTGGCTTATTGGCGTAACACTTATCTTTGAGGGCACCCCACAAATAATGGTCCATCCGCAACAAACAGTGACTCGTTTTGGGTGTATCGGCTTTTCAAAGTATGCGTGCGGGTTTTCTGTGCCCCAAATGCGACAATTTTGCTTGTTTACATACCCGCCAAGATTAAAATGAGCTTCATCTGAAAAGATTATTTTTTTTTGGCAAAATCGGCATCTTCTGTAAGTCGATCGCAGACCCACTTAGCGAAGCGAAAACGCATTGGATGGTCAGTTGGCTTCAAGTCCTGAACCAATTGGACTTTGTATGGCGTCATACCAAGGTCTTTATGCAAAATTCGTCTCAATGATGCCTCCGAAATGTTCAATTTTTGAGAACGACGGTGAATTGATGTTGATGACGCTTCACGCACACTTTCTGCCACAGCAGCAATATTCTCGGGTGTACGCACTGTTTTTGGCTTTTCACGCTTTGGTTTATCGATGAGGATGCCAGTTTCTTTTACTTTTTTCACAAGATAACGAACATACGGAACTGACAGTGCTTCTCTTCTTCCAAAATCCGTACGCAATTTTCGCACACTTTCTGCAATATTACCATGATTTTCAAAGTAATGTCGCAATATTTCCCAGCGTTGTTCAAGAGTATACACAACCATATTCGTTCAGCGGAAGGATAAAAATAATTATCTGTCAAATCAGACATGAGCTAAATGTTACCATTCACGAAATAAGCACTAGTTGAAAAAAAAACGGCGGACCCTTTATTTCAAATTCGAAGAATTTTTTGTTTTGGCAAATATATAAAAAAAATGTTCATGCATGTGCAATAACGACTCGGACTCCACAGCCCTGTATTAAACGACAACCAGAACCAGCATAGATGATTGAAAATTCATATTTTCTATTATCAATGATTGATTTTCCTAAAATTCTCGGCTCACCTTTAATAAACAAAATTTGAAACATATGTATTCAACAAGGGAACAAAATTAAAATAACTGGGTGCTTTCACATGTTGGTGTAGTCCGAGATGAATATGCTGACTCAGCAGCAGAAGAAGCAAAAGGTCGACCACCTTTTAAAAATCGCACCTAGCAGCCTCGGGACTTACTAAACACCAAAAATGGTTAAACTATCAACACTATTATTAGACTTTTAATTCACTAGGAAACAAAGCAATCTACCCGAAAAACTTCACTGGAAACTGGAATTTTCACACATACATATGTGCATTACACAACTTATCGCCAAACATATCCTAGACGAGTGCACCGCCGCTAATTTATTCAGAACCATTAGTTTCGGGTATATGCTAAAAACACATATCGCACCTGTACCTCTAAAGTGAGTCAACTCAAAATTTACAAATTTTCAGTAGAGGCAAAAAACGGCTTTTTTTATATTTACTATAAAATTTAAAAACAGTTGTTTCATTGTAAAGAATTGCGAATAATAAGTAGACAACAGTAGTTGTTTTTGCAATTTTTTCAGTGGTCATCAAAAATAACAAGTTTTTTGGGTGTAACTCAAAATATGTCTTTTCAATGGATTCTAAAGGAGCTACTCTTATAACACAAATAGGGTTACAACTGTATTTTTTTTGCGAAAGACTAGAAAAATTGATGTAAGATTTTTACAGTGGATAGATATGACCACTGTGTATCGTTTTCTTGCAAAAAGTTAAAATTGAAAAATTTTGAGTTGACTCACTTTAGAGGTACAGGTTTGATATGTGCAAATAATATTAAATTAATTTGCAAATTCATGAAAACCTCATTTAAAATGTTCAGAGTCGGAAGCCGTTGCAACTAGTACTCCTTATCCCAAATTAATTATTGGTATTGCATTATTGTAATTAATAGAGAAATAAATAAATAAAAATATGCTGTTATAAATTTTTTTTGTAAATCGATGCCAAATTTCAATGGAGTACATATTTTCATACATTTGTACGGAAAGTGGTCGAGCTTTGCCGAGCCGTAGTTCGCCAACAGCACAATTATTGTCTAAATACTTTGAAATTTTAATAATATTATGTCGATATATTTGCCCACAATTTTCTTTGTATGTGTTTTTCTTCATATATTAACATTAAAAAAAGAATTTGTATATTATTTCATCGTTAAATTATTTATGATTTTATTACTGAAGTCTTCTTTATGCATAAAATAAGAAACTTATTATTGGAGAAGTCATGAATATTATAGTTTTTCTGAAGATATATTTTAAAATTGATTTAAACCACCAAAACGGCGCTAATATCTCCAATTCGAATAATTGAAGTAAGAAAATAGATATTCGACTTTCGGTTAAAACCAAATACCGAATATTCGTTTTTCGGTAGAATGCCGAATAAATTATTGCTAAAAGCAAATTTTGTGTGTTTTATTCAGAAACAGGTCGTTTATTTATGAGACTAATTTTCAAAATATTAAAACCTTCATCTTAATAGGCTAGGCGATTTCTTGTGACCGATGTTTTGTTCTACCATTTTGTCCCGATTTTGACCAAGCCTATATTATTTGAAAGGTGTTTCTTTTTACCCGATTTGTAGATTTACAGAATTTTAAATTTTTTCCTTTATTTTGAGTAAATTGCATTTAAAGTTGCTACTAACACATACATAAAATTATACAATGCTGTGTGCGTATTTATTAAATTTGTTAATGTGTTTGTAATAAAAATGAGTTTGTTTTTTGTGTGACCCCTTTAGGGCCTTTATTTAATGAAAAAATAAAATTTCCTAGAATTTGCACTCGAATTTCGAGGGCTGGAATCTGCTGGTTAGTATTAATGCTGGCGAAGAAAATCTTTCCTCGAACATGATATTACGAATGTATGTTTAAGTCCTTCTTAACGTATAAAAGCTTCTTAGGATTAACTGAAATTTACATATACGGTTATGTAAACACCGTCCAATATTATAATTTAAAAACAATATATAATAATAGTTACAAAAATTCTATCAAAGAATAATATATTAAAAAATTAAAAAATTATTTCATCCAGCTGGAGGTCATATTTTGAAAAATTTTATTTCTTTATTTTTCCATCCTCAGGGATTTATCTAAGAACATATGCATAAACAAACATTATTGTAACAAAAATTAAATCACAAAACAACAAAAATTCTCACATTATATATTCTTAAAATATTCTTAAAACTATTGTTGTGCCTCCATCATCATCAGTTATTGCACTCTATTCATATTAAATACATTTTTAACGACAATCAAGAGATATAAGCCCACTCACATAACTAATTTAAATTGTAATAGTTTTTTCTTGAAATTTTTGGGAAAGGTATTTGTAAATCATTTTGGATACGAAAACTACTTATCAAATATGGATTAATTTTTTTAATTTTAGATTTTTGGATAATATGGAAAATATTTATTTTTATTTTCTGTTCTTTGTCGACTAGTTAGTAGTTCATCCAAGCTTCAATTTTTGGCAGAATGCCATGAAACTTGAATAAAGCATTCTATTTTTGCGTTCAGCTGTACGGAATAAAAATTTGTTTTCTGGCAAATACTGTCAAACTAAAATCTAGAAAGTGGCCAATATCAGTCGAGTAGAGTTATACCGACGCCGCAATTTTGGTCGAAATGGTTTAAAATTTTTAATGAGTATTGTGTAAATTACTGAAACAAGTTATTACGGAACCATTTTCGTTATATTTTATGTAAGTTCGGTGACACTTCAACAAGAACGTGCAAAATTTTTTAAGGATTTCTGTAGTAACTTTTGTCAAAGGTCATAAAACTAGGTATCGAGAACTTTCAAAAAACACGTCCGACAGAAAATAATCAATATCTATACACACTAGGGTGGCCCTTCATTATATGGAGGGTAAAAAAACTGTTTGAATTTAAAGTCTCACCCCTAGAAATATACGAATAGCAAAAGAACTGAGAAATACAAAGTTTTGGGTCAATCAAAAAAATTTGGAGGTGCCTCAACGCGACTGAAAATTTCAAGTGTGTTTATATAGGGAAACTAAGACTTTTTTTTTCAGATTTTACGAAAATTTTGTTCTATAGTTTAATCTTTTCGACAAGTAGTTACATGGATCGTTATCAGTGCTAAATTATTTATTTATTTATTTATTTAATTCCATTTCCTGTACAACAAGATAGAGTCTTATATTTAAAGTACAGGAACGTATTGCATTACAAAGAAAACATTTTACAATATAATTAATTATTAACATAACATTTTTAGTATAATATAACAATATTGATAAAAAAAAAATCATGTGAGTCCGATCACAAGGGAGATGTGTAAACATCTAATAATTAAAGAAAACGTCAACATCATATTTTCCAGTGCATAAAAAATAAGTCGATTATGCTGTTTTCTGAAATACAATTGATGTTTTCTGAAATGCAATTGATGTTTTCTGAAATTCTATTGATGTTTTCTGAAATACAATTAATGTTCTCAGCAATTCAAATAATGCTCTTTGAAATTCAATTGTTGCTTTCTGAAATTCTATTTATGTTTTTTGAAATTCAAATGATGTTTTCTGAAATACAATTGATGTTTTTTGAAATACAATTGATGTTTTCTGAAATTCTATTGATGTTTCCTGAAATTCAATTGATGTTTTCTGAAACTCGAATGATGTTTTCTGAAATTATATTGATGTTTTCTGATATTCTATTTATGTTTTCTGAAATTCAAATGATGTTTTCTGAAATTATATTGATGGTTTCTGAAATACAATTGATGTTTTCTGAAATTATATTGATGTTTCCTGAAATTCTATTTAAGTTTTCTGAAATTCAAATGATGTTTTCTGAAATTATATTGATGGTTTCTGAAATACAATTGATGTTTTCTGAAATTATATTGATGTTTTCTGAAATTCTATTTATGTTTTCTGAAATTCAAATGATGTTTTCTGAAATTATATTGATGGTTTCTGAAATACAATTGATGTTTTTTGAAAGACAATTGGAAAATGTTTAGAAAAGAACATATCATAATTTTTTCACATATACAATCAGATAAAGTCACACCGATTTACATTTCAGCTCACACTGATGTGTTGCGCTGTTTTTTCGATTGTGTTGTGAAGTAGAAATTTACCCGCCTGCGTGTATAGATGTTTACACATCAAAAAAATAGGCTATTTAAAAAAGTCAAATAAAAAAGTTTTAAAACCTTTAGCATTGCTGTTTTGTTGGTGACTTAGTGGAAGATTGTTCCAAAGACGAGCGGCATGTACATAAAACTGCCATTCAGATACTAGGAATTGATGCCTTGGAATTACAATATTTCTGTTTCATGGCGATTGGAAAAAACGGATTTTGTCAAATATATATTTGGGTGTTTGTCTGTTTATTATTTTATATGTAAGAGTGCGAATTTTCAACAGATTATCAAGAGAGACCCCGTAAAGATTACTGGAAACAGAGGAAACATGATCAAATCTTCTCAATCCATACACATATCTTATAACATTATTAAACAAGACATTTAGTTTTCTATTACTAACTGCATCACAGCTTCCAAAAAGCTCACACCCATACAACAGGGAAGAAATCAGATCCGTGTTGGCAAGTAAGGCCCTTATTCTTAAAGGGGTGAAATACTGTGTGGACCAGACAGCTCGTAGTTTTGCATAAATTTGACCAACCAGCGAATTTGTATGATCAGTCCATGTCAAATTGCTATTGAAAGTTATCCCTAGATTTTTCGCCGTATTAACAATTTCAATTTTCTGGCCATTTAAATCAAAGTCTTCAGAAATGGTGAGATTTAAACTTTTTTTTCGTATAACAATGCATTCAGATTTCTGTGGATTCAAACAGAGTCCGTTAGCATTAGCCCAAATGTAGATTCTGTTTAAGTCGTCATTTAGAAGGATTATGCCTGAAGCAATATTCTGAACTGGTCTACTTAAAGTGAGTTGCACGTCATCTGCGTATAAATGTATCTTACAATTGGAGAGCCAAAATAGAGCCCTGAGGCACTCCCCTAGTAAGTTATCGCTGCCCATTTCATTTGATTTTATTAAAGAGCACATTGAAATAACGTCATATTGAGTTACGCAAGAAAATTGAAAATGTTCGCTGATTATCCCGTTATCTGTATTTAAGGTGTCTGAGGAAAAATTATAAAAAGTGGAATTTGCTTTAGTTACAGGTGCGTTGGTAAACGTTCTGTTAAGCGTATTTGCATCTACTTGGCAAGCAATGTTGTTGTTCGCATTGCCAATTCCTATTTCACGAATATTATTCCAAGTCTGCCGTGAACTGATCGCAGTGCTAAACCGTTTGGAATAATATTCGGTTTTAGCATATCTGATATGTCTATTAACATTTTTCCTGGCAATGGAATATTGTATTTTAAGCTCAGATGTTTTAAATCTCCTCCGCCTGTCATGTGCAAAATCCCTTTGGTGTATAGCATTCCTAACAGCATTTGAAAACCAGGGTTTTTGCCTATGTATCGTTCTCTTGTGTTTCAGTGGTACAGTTAAATCAAAAATATGTTGAATATTGTGCTCCAAAAATGATGATTGCTCATCAACGGAAGACATAAAATAGATGTCACTCCAAGCAATGTGAGATGAATATTCATATAAATGATTAAAAACTGTGTTTAAGGTCACGATAACTAAAAAACTGATTTACTTGTTGAACTTGAAAGTTATATGTTAGAAAGATCAGGTCATGTTTAGAAAAACATGGAGCTGATATCTGATCATACAGAATTATATTCGCGGTGTTAGACACAAAGAAAAGGTCAATCAGTGTGCTTGATGTGGATGTATGGTGTATTGGATTTATCATGTTTACTGGAAAAAGACCAAGCAATAACATATTATCAGGGAGGGTCGTCTCCATTAAGACATTTGAATTAAAATCACCAGTAATGACTATATCATCATACTCTGAGGCGAGATTCTAAAGCGCAGAATACAAAACGGTCAAAGGTATTCTCTTATTTGGCCTATAAACGCAACCCACTAATAGCTTTTTCCAAATGATAAAACTTCAATGAAACTAAACTCAACTACTTGACCAATTGAACTATTTGATGACTTGCAGCAAATTTTACAAGAAGTACTATTTTTCATAAATATCGCAACAACACCACCATGACTTCCTCTATCAGATCTAAAAATCTTGTAACCAGAAGGACATATAAAACTATCAGGGGTTAATGTTACCAGCCATGTCTCCGAAACACAAATAACATCAATGTCGGAGTTCACAAAATCTAATTTAAATTCAGTTTAGCTCTTTCCAAAAAGCTACGTAAGTTCAAAATCTAATAAAAACTCGCCAAGAAATGACAAATGCCCCAGACCATTTTTGTGCGAAAAACTCTAGGTCATGAAATGTGATGAACATTTTTTCAACTTTAACAAATTGATTCAAACCATAATTTTTTTTTAGTCTCTTTACCCAAAAGTACTCAGATATGAAGTATTGCTTTATTACCACGTTGCTAACCTATTGTGAAATGAGACCAAAAATGGAAACATTTTTTAATAAAATTTTTAAAACTCCTTTTAAAAAATTTTCTTAAACAAAATTTCAAAACATGCATCTGACATTTTAAAGTTTTGTTAAATATATTTATATTAGAGATTAACTGTGTGAATTTTAAGTAAATTCCTCTGCCAGAATTTTTTTTTACAAAGAATTTTTTTTTTGCGGATTTCGAGAATATGGAGTAATCCATGTAAAATTTGAAATAAATCGAACAACGTTAACCCATTCCTTGCCGAGGCCAAACTTTGAATTTTGGCATATTTAAAATAATCAATTGTTCCAATAAACTAGATGAAACCCTTACTATAGGTTGGGAAATAAAATTTTGCTATATTTTACGAAAACTTACCCTCATTATTACTGTCTATTACTTGGGATAGTCACTATTATGCCCGCAACAGTTCCTCGTGAATTGTGATTTTGTGCTGATGTACTTGCAATTACAGTCAGTTTTATTTTGCAAATTAGCAAAATTGGTAACACCGATGGCCATCTAGAATTAAAAAACTAAGAGTTTTCAAGTAGTTCCACTTTGGATTCATTTATAAGCAAAAAGAGTAAGTTAAACGATGTTGGTACACAAATTTTCAAATATTGATATGTGTTATTTTTTTTAAAATAAATTTTCATTAAATCCAACACATTTGCTGTGTGTCTTGTTATCATAATAAATCACATAAAATAACACACACACACAAACAACAAAAATTATGAAACAATATGCAGCAGGGTGAATATCCTTTCCGTTTAATAATAACGTATTGTCTATACACCTAGACACAAATACTGCTGTTGTTGTAGTTATAATATTTTTTAATATTTTTTTCTCCTTACTTTTTTTTTGTTAGTAGTTGTGTGTTTTCGTTTATAGTCTCGGTTTGTTTTTTATAACTATGTTTTTTTTTTGTTTAACTGACGATTTTTAATGTTTTTTTTTCACAGTACAACATTGAACCAAACCATGTCTGCATATCTGGTTCTGTTTTTGTTTTACATTGATGATGGCTCTCGTATAGTGTTTGTTGCAACAACTATGAAAATACATAAGTATACAAATTTACATATACTCGTACTGTGTATACGAATGTACGAGTATCCTAGTGCAGTCTTTGCACAAACATCAATATAAAACTTTAATACACTTAATCCTCTTAAGACGACTTGTTTAGATTTTGTTAACGTAGTAAACTTTTAAGGAACGAATTTGAAATAAAATTATTTTGTATTCATCTAAAAAAAATTTAAAGGATGCGCTATATCATAAATCCAGTTTACTTTAAAATTAGTCGAATTACTTAAGGAACATTCTAGGGAATATATTTGTAGAAAATCATAGGTAAAAATTTTTCGTCAAGAATCTGTAATTGGGGTTTGTCAGTGCACACCAAAAGTTTGAACATACAGGGCGATTATATCGATCAACTCAGAATCACTTTCTGAATTGATTAAGCGATGTCCGTCTGTCCGTCCGCAAATATTAATATACATATTATGATGAAATTTATTGTATAAGCTTCTATTGGCCACATTATGAACGCTATTGAATTTGGTGAAAATCGGTTTATGTTCAGACCTGGTCCCCTTGCAAGTGACCTTTATGAGATCGACTTAAATTGTCATAATATTTATATATAGATCGTATAGATCTCGGTAAAATTGAGTTTGTGTATGTTTATTACACCCATTTATCAGTAATCCAAAATTAAACCCTATAGGATAATTCTTAGTCATAACCCCCATATGAAGCTGATTTCCGATCGTCACTTAAATCAATCAATTTGGTTGTAAGTAACCTTATCATTTTTTGACCTAGCCTTAAAATCCTATGTGAACTTTTCCATATCCGAAGGCAAAAAATTTATAACAATGCCACTCAAATTTCTGTGGTTTTCTGGAATAACCGCGTATGTCATAAAATCAAAATATTCAGGGGAGTCAAAAAATGTTATATATCAAATTATGGGCTCGATATAAAGTTTTTAGAACTTTTCATTTAACAGTCCTGTAGATATGGGCAATAAATACTTTATATAAAATTTTGAGTCAAAAATCTTCAGAGGAATAGATCTTAGAGAAGGACGAAAAAACAATATGTAAATAACACTTAAAGTGTGTGCAGAAAAAACAACTTATGGCGACAAACGTCGTTTTCTTTGAAAAAGAAAACTGCCAATGCACCCACCCACGTAGGTATAAGTTGTTGTTGCTTGAAAAATGGATTTTTTGTTCGTCAACAAAAAGTTAACGGACTTTGGATGAAAATATAACAACGTATGAAGAATAATAGTGACAAAATATAACAGAAATAAACACACAACATTTTATAAGTGGTTATAAACTGAAAAATAATCCAAAATTATTTTGCATTTTTTTTTATTAATAACAACGTATGTCGCTATGTGTCGTTTTCTGAGAAAATAATTCGTCAGCGATCAAACGTAGGTTGACATACGTTGATAGTGCTGCAAACTAATTTAATAAACATTTAAGTACGTCGTTATTTAAAGGAAAAACTCAGAAATGGTCAATATATTTTTTTTTTAATTTAACACATTTAAAGAGCGTTAAAAATTAATATATTTGGCATCGTTAACTCAAGACTGATAAAAATTGACATACGCGGTTATTCCAGAAAACCACAGATTTGTTTTATGCTTGTTGTCTATATCTAATTAGTTGGACCTAAATGATACGATCTAAAAACACATAGCCGGTCTAAACAGATGGCGTGGGCTTTTGAGTAGAAAATTGTGAAGTAGCATTTGGGAAAATAACAAAATTAAAAAAACATCTCTGCAAAAATATTTTGTTCTTTCTTTACGCCAGAAATAATGAAAACAGATGTGGAAGAAACAGCTTAAAAGTTGATGATGACCAAGATATTAGAGAGAGCAATGATGCTGATACACAGCCGCCTGCTAAACGGCAACTGGCCAAATCATTAATTTAATTTATTTCATTTTTTTAATTAAAACTTTTCAGAACTAACATTTCAAAAATATATTTTTTTTTCCATATTTTTATAATTTCTTTTTCAATGTTTCTTCAAAACCAACACTGAACAAAATTGGTACATAAAAAATGAGAAGTAAATTAAAATTAAGCTGGAAAACCCAAGTTTTGTATTATGATTGTTTTCTTTTCAAATGATATTTATTGAAGAAACTGAGAAGCATATTATATTTAGATCAAACAAAGTGGAAAAAAGACTTAGTTTTGTGGAAAATATTTTCAAAAAGCATGAAAAAAAAATTAATTTTTCCAACATTTTGCTTCATAAGCACAGCAAAAATTTTCTAAATCAAAATTTTAAAAAATTTTGATTGTTGCACAGGTCTCTAGCAATAATTTGGCTTTTACAAAAAATCATATAAACAATATGCTGAAAATCGGCCTTTGGCTGCAAAGTTCGAAGGTCGATTTAAAAAAAAAATTCGAACTAACATAAACAAACGCCGCGATACGGGTCTTCAAATTTAGCCTCTATTTTCAACCCTCACTCTCAGAATCGACCTAACTTTTGCTAACCTGAATTTGTTCCACAGTGTAATGGTACATCTACAGACCCTAATTTTAGTGGTATAAAACGTGAAAATAAAGCTAAGCACCCATGTTATGACAACACGGATCCTCTCCCGAAGAGGCTAAACAGACAGAACCGCGAGAAAACTTGCAAATATTAGAATAAATCAGTAACCCAATGTATTGCTCAAAATGTGGAATAAACTTCTTTGCCTCAAGTATTAAAATTTGTAGTAACAGTATTAAATTTGCAATAAATTACAGGAGTTATAAAGTTTAGAAGCCTCAAATCCAATTTGTGATGGAATGAGCTGTCATAATGCCAGACAAAAATCTTTTAACACATTAAATCTTTAAAGTCAAAACCCTATAAAAAACAGCCAAGAAAATTATAGTCGATCTAGACCGATATACGATACCCTGTACTATGCGTTTAGACACCCTATTTCTTAGATCCAAGTAACTGGGTATAAAAAATAATTTAACCCATAAAAACAAAGTTCTTATTAAAACTCTTTCTTTCCTTATGCGTATGAATTTTGAATCTCTCCGTGACTATGCGTGACTGTGTGTGACTTACTTAAAATTAATGTTTGGCCACAGCAAGTCTATGGACAAAGTTTCAGATCGATCGGATTAGGTTAAGTGAGGCTTTAATCTCTCCGTGACTGTGCGTGACTATGTGTGACTGCGCGCGACTATGTCAAAGTAAATCTGTTTTCACAACAAGTTTTAGACCGATCGGATAAGGGAGATGGGTTTTAAATCACTCCGTGACTGTGCGTGACTATGCGTGACTAATCTATCTTTACAGCAAGTGTATCTACCAAGTTTCATATATATTGGATGAGGGGAAATCCGTTTTAAATCAATCCGTGACTATGAGTGACCATGTGGGACTAAGTCAAAGTTAATCTTTTTTCACAGCAAGTGTATGGACCAAGTTTCAGATCGATCGGATGAGGGGAAATGACATTTAGATCACTGCGTGACTCTGCGTGACTATAAGTCAGTATGCGTGACTACCACAATATTAATCTGTAGTCACAACAAGGCTACGATCCAATTTTCAGATCATTGGATAAGAGGGAATGGGGTTGCCCCACGACAGACAGACAGACAATATGAGTTAAAAGAGTTTAAAAAAGCATAAACCAAATTTTTTTGCCTTCGGGTATGAAAAACTTCATATCGGATGCTATATTTATATGGGGAAAAATGGACCAATCCTGACCATATTTGGTAAGATCACTTACTTTTTGCAAACCTTATTGGAGAAAAATCTGTGCAATATTTTTGGTTTTTTGAGAGATTTAAGTGAAGTTCGGGAATCAGCTTCACATGGTGGCTATCAGAACTAACCTGTATGGTTTATTTTTGGACTACTGGTAAATAGATGTAGTAAATATACACAGACCTAATTTTACTGATATCTATATAATTATTTGGATATTATAAAAATTCAAGTCAATTTCATAGGGGTCATTTGTATGGGGACTATGTCTGGGCATGAACCGATTTTCAGCAATTTCAATAGCATTCATTGTATGATCGATGAAACCTTATATACCAAATTGAATTAAAATATATTCATATTTGCGACCTGCAGTTTGATTAAAATATTAATATGGCCACACAGACGGACGGACGGACAGACATCGCTAAATCTACTCAGAAAGTGATTCTGAGTCGATCGGTATATATAAAAGGTCAAATATTTTTAGTAGTTGGAAACGTCGGCACAAAGTCATTATACCATAATATAGGGTATAAAAATATCTTCTGGAAAACAAAAAATACAAACAAGTATGTGAAAGAAAGTATTAAATAAATATTGTGAAAAATAATAAAGATTGGTGGAAGTTAAGAAGAAAATCAAAATCGTCTAATAAATTCATTGGAATTAAAAAATGTATTGGCCAGGGCAACAAATATAACAAGGACCGGAGTGGACCGATTAAGTTTATTTTGTTTTAAAAATAAAACAGGCATGTTCATTTCACAAATATATATTATTTCGAAATTTTGTTTTAAAAAAATGTAAGTCTCCTTGAATTTTACGTTTGACCTTAAAGAGGTACAGTTTATAGTATTTCAATTTAACCTTAATTTACAAGATTGAGGACTTATATCAAGTAGTATAATATTTTGATAAAAGATATTTGAAATATGACAACACCAAAAAGATGTTGCCTAAAAGCTGAAAAAGTATTAAAAACACAGATTTTTCTTCAATTCCGCTGAAATAAAAACGCCGCCCTCGCCAAATTAAGAACAGGATACCTTTAATATTTATCATTTTTAATCACATATATTTGGCTAATAAGACCTTAAGGTCCAATTTTTGATTTCGGAAAATTTCTTGAACAAAATTTTTGAAAACGTGAAATTGGAGAAATTTGAAATAGTGCTAATAAATACGTACCGTTTTCACATAAATTTAGAACGGCACAACAATAGACGAGTTGCAAAATACTTTACATAAGATTTTGGAATCAGGAGAATGAAAAATGTTGTTTCATTCCTTATTATGACCAGGCAATATTTTGAAGATTTTGTACTTTATTAATCGAGCTTGCTGGTCGTTTTTTTCAAATCAAATAAAATTCTATTTTATCTTCATTGTTCTACCCGACGTTTCGTCGATTTGTTGTCAACATCTTCAAGGGCTATAATATTTTTATTGAATATAAATTTTTTTTTATTTTTAACTAAATTTAAAATTAATTTTGGCAAAAGAAAAACTTACGTTTAAAACGACCAGTAAGCTCGATTAATAAAATACGAAAAATGTTTTTGTTGTAAATTATTTCAATGTCTTTAAAAATGTGAGCTCGATTTTCTTAATCAAGTGGTCTGCGGCGCATTTATTGCCTGGGGAACTTGGTCTAACTTGGCTGTTTTTTAATCGATAATAGATTTTGTTGTTTTATTAGAAAGATAATTTTTTCCAGATTATGGCTTATTAATTAAGTTAATTGAAACGCAATTACTAATATCAAAATTTTTGTGAAAAATGATTTTTTTTTATAATTTCTACATACAAATGCATATTTGCACTTTGAACTCAATGCGCGTCCAGAAAGCATTGTCCGATTTGGCTCAAATTGTGCGCACTAAAGTTTTAGATCCAGTGTCATAATAATCCGACCCGCAAATCTCAAAATTCGACTAAAATTTTTTTTTTCATACAAACTGCTGTCTCCCTAATGTTCATAGAATATTCGGCACATTCGTACAATATTATATTTGAAATTGCATAATTAGATGAGAAATTCATCAGAAGTATCTTTCCTATGCTTAAGAAAGGCAATAAGAATATTCCTAACAATTATCGCTAGATTTTATTTATGAATACCATTGCTAAAATTGTTATTGGATATCTTATATAAAAGAATACAGAATATGAAGCAGGATTTAGAGAAGGATATTCATCGGTAAATAACTTGTATAATTTAGCAGCGAAAGCAAAGACTCGAATACAAGAAAAATAAACAATTATACGCCTTTTTCGACTTCAATGCGGTCTTTCTCAAAGTTTGCAGAAAATTTATATTATGTAAGCTACAGGATTTTGGCATATCTACAAAGATGGGTAGTATGATGTAAAGCATCAACAATATAACTAAATCAACAGTCTGAAACGGAGAAAATTTGCAAAAAAAAAAAAAAAAACATAAATGCCACATGGACAGAATTTCTAGTAAAAAAAAAAGAGTTTCTAGTAAAAAAAGAGATTAGTGTGGATGTTAAATGGAATCTTTTCAAATCAGTCGTTTTATCTATTCGATGAAGTCGCTAAACTCCAACGAAATTTTTTTAAAAAAAGTTTAAGACTACCACCTTCTACACCTACATATATACTGTTCCTTGAAACAGGTATCGAAAATAACCACGTGAATACATTGGAATTATACCTTCGGTACATTATAAAATTATTATATGATTACAACGGTTAGGTTACCAAATCAGCTTACAAAGATCGTAATAGAATAAGAATAATATTGGTATTGATAGGTTAGCAAGAATTGTTAATACATTAAATATCTCAGAATGCTCAACGAGAGAACACTGAGAACTTTTTAGGGCTGATATTATAACAGTTTTAAAAATGAAAGAAATGGAACTCAACATATAGGCGGCAGCACTAACAGATCACTTTTCCTCACACTTAGATTCTAAAGAGCAACAAACTTTTTTTCAAATAAATCAAATAAGTGACATAAGTTTCATCTTTAAAGCAAGGTCTGATAGAATGGAACAAAATGAAACACGATTCCAACAGCACTGATCACGTATCTGCTGATTGTGTAATTTTAACGACACGGAACATATTCTCAATTTTACAGGCAAATGTAAAATTTTTAAACACATATGTACTGATAAAATATTACCCCAACAGACACTGAATTAATGAACATTCTCAATGATGCTAAAAAAAACTTTGTAGAAAGATCTTGTTCTGTTATAGATGCGATAGCGTTTAAACGAAAAATGATGAGCTCGGGATGTCATAGTTATTATAAACAAGTAAGAGTGTTAAATTCGGCTGGGCCGAATCTTTGATACCCTCCACCGTTTTAAATTTCAATTTTCATTTTTTTATCATTTTCCATTTTTCACTTTTCAATTTTCATCTTTCGGTTTTCATTTTCAGTTATTCATTTTTAATTTCTCATTTTTCATTTTCCACTTTTCATATATCATTTTCCATTTTCCATTTTCGATTTTTCATTTCCCATTTTTCATTTTTCAATTTTCATTTTTCATTTTCCATTTTCCATTTTTAATATTTCATTTTCCGTTTTCCATTTTTGATATTTCATATTTCATTTTTATATTTTAATTTTTCATTTTCCATTTTTTATTTTTTATTAATTTTTAAATTTTAATATTTAATTTTAATGATAAAAATATATGTGGTAAAACTTGCTTAGTCCAATGTGACACGGGAAATTCTAATATACACATAACTGTAATGACTTCAACAATACGAAGAATTACAACATATACAACATATCTTAAGAAAAACAACAAACACACTGAAAAATTTTATTTTTTCAAGAGTTTTTTCAAAGTTTCCTTCATAGCTCGTGAACCCTTTGACCGATTTTGACGATTTTAAATAGCAACTCTTTGGGATGTTAGTAAATGATTTTATACAAAAACGAGCGGTCTATCTTAGATACTGCCGGCGTGATCGTGATTTCCACAGACGGACAGACGGACAGACGGTCATTGGTAATAAGGATCAAGAAAATATATATTTGGGGTCTCAGGAACTTATTTCGATACGTTACAAACGAAATGACAAACCTATTATATCCTCTGCCACTGAGGTGTGGAGGGTATAAAAATAGTTTGAACATTTTTCATTCAACATTTTAGAATCCAGTTTAGAAGGTTAAATATAATCGTCATATTTTACTGATTCTTTTCCACAACTAAAATTTTCGAATAAATCTGCACTGAAGTCTGAAAATACTTTACAAAATTACATTAATTTCTCAAAGCACGAATCTTTTCTATTATTATTTAATTATTTTCTCTACATTATACTGTACAATTTAATAGTGGGAAATGCCGCACAACGAGGGATGGCTACAATTTTTCCAAATAGAAAAAAAGTGTTGAAAATCCGTTGCATACCGACTGGGTATATATGCAAATTAAGATTTTTTGTCGTATTTTTTTAGTTTGTTGTTTTTTTATCCTTAAAATTCTTGAGCCTGTGGCTCATGATGGCTACCGGCATAAACGAGCATTGTATTCAGTCGACAGGATAACAAAAAACGTAATAAAACGTGACCCGTTTTAAAGTAAAACCCACAGAAAAAGGATGAAAAAATACGCCACTATTGTTTTTTATTTATTTTTTTTGCTGTTAAATATTTTGTTGCTTTTATGTTCGGTTAAGTGTAAAACATTTTGTTCGCTGAGTTGTTTTATTACTGGTTGTAGTTAGTGAAAAATCAAGTTTATGAAACACGAAGTAATAACTGATTCTGTGTTATATATTTGTATAGAAAATTGAAATAATATTTTAAAAAACTACGGTTGTAGGACATATTGTTATTAACAAACCTAGATTTGTTAATAGAATCTCTATATTTATTTACTCTAAAACTCGAATCCAAAATACGTCTTACGTAGTTTCTTGACTATATTCGTCGTAAAGAAAAAAACAGAACAAGAAATTAATATTTCAGGACCCTTGAAATGTTCATAAATTTTTTTTAAACATTTATAGACAATTCGAGGGCGAATCCAGAACAACCCGACCTAGCAGCTGTAGGTTGAAAAAATTGCTTTGGTGAAAATTGGTAACATTATAAAATATATGCTTTAATTTTCAAGGCGCCAGTGGGTTAAGTATTTTTTTTTTTTACTTTGGAGCTATAAAAAGTAAACGATCTCAGTGAATTTGTAAACATCGAAGAAATTGGTCACCGTTATGTAATTCAATGCTTTCATTTAAATTGCCTCAGTCAAACCACTGTTAAAGCCAAGCTATGTTATACTCTGAGGGAGTGCACTCCTTTATTTATGACCATTAAATATTGCTGCCAAGATGTAAACGGTAGTGGTCGGCCACGCCAGAAACGGTTAAGAAAATCCACAGAATTGTATTCAAAAAATGTTATATGTACATCGCATATTGACCGAAAATTTTAAGCTGAGAAAGCTGTCCGGGTTGCTCACAATAGTACGAAAACAGAGTCGTGAATATGTTTCAATAAAGTGTTTGGCGATGTTTCGCCGCAATAAAGCCGAGTATTTGCGGGGAGTCGTAACCATGTATGAGACATGGGTCCACCACCTGAGACAAAGGAATAGTCAAGAGAGTGGGAGAATCGTATCCAAAGAAGGCAAAGATAGTTCCATAATTTTTATTATCTTCAAAAAGGAGAAACAATCAACGGCGAGAATTATGCTAACTTACTGCAGCGTTTAGGTGATGGAGTTAAGGAAAAAGGCCAAATTTGGCAAAAAGAAGGTGTTGTTTCACTGAGATAATGCTCCAGTGTACACATCCACTTTTGCGATGGCCACGATCAATGAATCAATTGCCAACAGTGAAGATGTGCAGTCTGTGATTGATGGTAATTTACGGAGCAAAAAAGAGATTATCTTGAGAAATAAAGAAAAAAAATACAACACACTGCGCTCTCTCAATTAATAAAAAAAAATATTTCTAAAAAATTTCGCAAATATCGTGAAAATTATTATAAGGATTATCACACAATTACCACCTTTTTGTTAACTGACTTCATAAACACTTTCTCAGGCGGACCTTACGTCCGTGGATTTATACTAGGAAATTCAAAAATTGATTTTACCATTACGCAACGTTATATTCTTTAGTCACGTAGCAAAAAAAAAAAAAAAAAAAAAAACAATTAAACGAAGTGAAACTATATAACACGAAATAATAAATCCGAAACTTTTTGATGAAAAGAGAGTTGTTTTAGCAAAAAAATTTTTGTATCCCTTTAAAATACAAGGTATTCAAAATGGACATCAGTGTAAAAAAATGTGTATTTTCATAATTTGTTTTTGAAGATATGAATAAGTTCGATTATTTATTTCATATACACGTTATAGCATAATATTTGAAGAAGAAGTTGGATTATTTATTTCATATACACATTACAGCATAATATTTGAAGAATCTTTGAAAAAAAACTTCAATTAAAAATTTTAATAAATAAGTCCGTGACAGCGAATCTCCAGAGGCATTGTTGTTTTACGGTGAACATCATAACTTATTACCGGATCATGTGAAATAAAAAAATCGAAATGCGTTTAAAAGCTGATATGTTTTCCGAGGTAATAACGGAGCTTCTTTTTTATTAATTTTTTTTTATTTTCTGCAGCATTTTGAAGTGAAAACCACGATTTTTACTATAAAATTGCGGTGAATATCTTGTTAAAAAAATGGGTAAGAAAATGGAAAACAAAAAACTCTACGTGGTTGCCTGGTGATTTGTGTGTAGAAATAGTGTGTAAAATTTCAAAAGAATCGGTGAAGTAGATTTTGAGTTATGATGTTCGTGAACTTCATACACGTTATTTGCGAGAAAATTGATTTAAAGTTTTTAAAAACTGATATATCGCACCTTAAATTCAAAACAGTCACAACTCAAAATTTGCAAATTTTCAGGAGAGGCAAAAACTGTAAAACTGATTGTATTATTTAAAAAAATTTAGTTTCAGTATAAAAAATGTCCATTTTGAGAAAAGTTTTGCTATACTTTTTTTTTTAATTTATATTGTATTTGTGGAAATAAAATATAATTTTGAGTTATGACTCTCTGGCTGAAATTTTTCATTTGACTAGTGATATTATCTCAAGTTGTGCCCCAGATATAACAGCATGTTTCCTGTTAAAGAAGATAGTTATGAGAAATAAATTTTTGCAGTAGATAATGTGAACTATGAATTAATTTATAGAAAAAAGTCAATTTTGGATAATTTTGAGTTGTGACTCTTTTTTATTTAAGGTGCGATATATCGATTTACCCTCGTTTGAAATGGTGTGCCATCGTAAGATTTGCTTCAATTTAATTCAAATTATGACACCACACTCTCGACATGTTGTACATTCAGAAAAAGAAATGAAAAAAAGGTTTTAAAACCTTACCCCCCCCCCCACCCCCTTAATGATCTGCTCAGCCATTTTTTAGGTTTGGAAATATAAATCCGGAAAATATGCTCGAGGAAGGAGCAATTCGTAACCCAGTTCATGGAATTGATGAAAAGCCACTTTCTATTAGCCAAATGTTGTCTTTTTGTTAATCCTCCTTGAATCGATCAAATAATTGGTTTTCCCTTTTGGAGGTAATTAATGTGGATTGTGCCGCGTACATCTCAATAACAAATCGTTATGATGTTGTTAGCCCATAAACCGAACTTCGCCTTCTTCAGCTTCGGTTCGGCCAGATAAACCCATTGTTTATGCTGCTGCTTGATCTTGATGTCTTGTTATGGCTCCATGGTTCATCAAACGTTATAAAATGGAACAAAAACCATTGAAGTTGTCACATGATTATGGTCCTGGCAGTTGTTAGCAAATGCGGCTTTTGTCTTTATTTCCGACAGCTTTCTAAAATCCAACTGATCATTTAGAGCGAATGGCTTAAACAGTCTCGTTTACTTTCAGTTTGTGAGTGGCCAACAGAATATCATGAATTTTTTTGATTTTAATGACCTCTGAGCAACTCCTTCCTTTTACCATTAAAATTGTCTACATAACACTTATTCCGCTTTTTCTTGGTTTCATTGTTGTTTTTTTTTTTTGAAAACTAATATATTTTGTGAGGTTTCGAAATTAATTTCTTTCTATTTTTGAAGAAAATTCCCCAATTTTGTGTTTTAAATAGCTGCCAAAAATAAACTTAACAACGACGTTTTCCCAACAGTTAAGGCTTGCGTATGATGAACCCAGGAAAAAAAAAACATTACCAAATAATGGGTTTTAGAAGGAGAAGTAACTGATTGAAGTTTGCCTGATAAGCTCATTATTTTAACACGGGGATGTCATTGGAGGTAGCTAGTTGCCTAGAAACTCATTATTTTCACTTTGAAAGTAATGCAGTGGGGTAGGTCATTATTGGTAATACAAAAATCAATGAGCGCTGCTATTACGAAATTTTTCCTGGGAAATTTGTCCACGAATAACTTGAAATTACTTTTGAACTAATTGACAAAAAATAGTGCAAAATACGTCTTATAAACAAAAATCATATTTATGTTTTCATGTAATGAATAAAATCTCATACATTAATGATGTTTAATAAAAATTTTAATTTCTTCTAGAATACCTCCCATTAAACTTTTAATAGTACCCTCATAATTTTTTTGCTTGAAGATAACCACTTTCTCGAAAAAGTTGAACTGTTTTCAGCAACCTGTTCGTGCCCTTTATGATTCTTTTTACCAGAGCCCAATATCTCTCAATGGGTTTTAGCTCCAGACAGATGGATTTGTATATTTGGGTCCGATTACAATATTATTATATTCATGCCATTCAATTGCTGATTTGCTGTAATGATACGAAGCCGAATCAGGCCAAAAAAATAGAGAGACCACGTGCTGTCTTATGAATGGTAAAAGTCGTTTTTGCAAGCACTCTTTTATACGTATATAATTCGATGTTTATTGTCCCAGTTATAACAAACGAACTGCTTCGTCTGCCGCAGCTACGTTTGCCTGCCATACCAAAAATTTCTTATGGAATTTTGACTTATGGTGTATCTTATACTCCTCTATGATCTGCAACATAAAAGTTGACACATGGAAGCTGCGAAAAGTTACTAAGTACCGACCTATTTCTATATTACCATTTCTATCAAAAGTATTTGAGAAGCTACTACATAAGCAAATGTACGATTACATAAATACATAGTAATGTTTTACTTACAAGCAGACAGTCAGGTTTTCGGCCTACTTTATTAATAAGATTTTATGTCTTGTTGTATGCGATTTCGAAAAAAATAAATAAATAAAAAAGAAAAAAAGAACATAAGTCTCATCGTCCATAATGCAGCAATCAAATTTCTTAAAGAAATCTTTGTGAAGTATTTTGGCTCTCTTTCTGCATCACTATTCTTTTTGGAATTTATGTCCGAAACTCTCTGGACTTTGTACGACTTTAGCCCTTCCATCCTTTTAACTTTTATGACAAAAGCCTCAGAGCATTGTACTTTTTCGGCTAAAAGAGCGACTAAGTTCTTGGTAGCATTTGTGTTATTTAAACCTTTTTTACGACTCACTTCTTTCCTATCAATAGCTAAACGCTCAGCATCGTTTTTAACAATACGTGGAACAGTATTCCTCGAAACTTTGGATTTTCTAGCAATTGTTTTGAAACTCTAATTTGAAGTTTCTTTAATCAACAACTCATTTTAAACCCAAAAAGAATACAATAATTTACAAACTTTACGTGAGGATTTGTACACAAAGGCGAGGCGATTAAAAAAAATTAATTTTAAAATTTTACACAAGCCTTAACAGGGAAGTTCAAAAGGTCACGAAGTTATTGGAAAGGTATCCCGATAAGTTGGATTATAACCAATGAATCAAACATGATCTTGTCATAGTGCAGAATTGTCTTTTATGGATCATATCAACTATTTAGCATATCATGATTAAACTTTAATCATTAATCACTTCTTTTGAATTGTTCTTCTTTAGAACCACTTTTATAAGTACTTTAGGGTATTTTTATACCCTATACCACTATGTGGTTTGGGTATAATGACTTCGTGCTGCTGTTTGTAACTACCAAAAATATTTGACCTAGACACATCTTTTATTATACCGATCGAATCGGAATCACTAACTGATTCGATTTAACGATGTCCGTCCATCCGTCCGTCCGTCTGTGTGTCCATGTAAACCTTTAAATCAAACTGCAGGTCGCAAATATGAATATATTTTGAAGAAATTTGGTATGTAACTTTTTTATCGGCCATAGGATGAACGCTGTTGAAACTGGTGAGAATCAGTCCATGTTCAGACCTAGCTCCCATACAAATGACCCCTATGAAATCGACATAAATTGCCATAAGATCCAAATTGTCATATAGATCTTACTCAAATTGCGTTTGCATGCGTTTATTACATCCATTAACGAGTAGTCCATGATACCTATGGGACAACTCTTAGTCATAGGCCCCACATAGAGCTGCTTCCCGATCTTCACTTAAATCTATCAAAAAACAAATATATTGCACTGATTCTTCTCAAATTTTGTTTGTATATATTTTTGCAAAATACAAGAGACTTCACAAAATATAGTCAGGATCGGTCCGTTTTTGGGCCTAGTCCCCATATAGATATAGCATCCGAAATGAACTTTTTCATATCTGCAGCCAAAAAATTAATACAAATCCCACTCAAATTTGGCTTATGCTAATTTTCTATGTCCAGTTAATTGAGCCTAAGAGATAGGGTCTCTAAACGCATGGTATAGGGTATCATATAGTCGGTCTAGACCGACTCTAATTTTCTTACTTGTAAATTTAAAAATGTTTTTTTTATTTTTTCAATAAACCTGTAGGAATTTTTCTTTTATTAACTTAATATCAGTTCTTATTCAAAAATTAATTGTACTTTCCTATCCGCTCTTAGAATCCGAATGTAGTGAAAACTTGGACCATCACCAATGAATTTTTCATAGGTTTATGGAATGCCATGATAAATATCTTTCTCAATATAAACATTTAAAATTTAATATGCAGTCGGTGATAATACATTGGAAACTTTGACAAAACTCTAAATTTGTCAAATTCGTTTATTGATAATTCCGTGTTATGTCCTAAGATTATGTGTGTGTCCTCTATCTATAGATAACAAATTTATTACAAAAAATACAATTAAAAAATAGATAAAAGAAAAAAAAATATATATTTTTAGTAATGCCAGAACAAATTAAATTTCTGTATCAGATTTTATTAAAACAATAAAAGTTGAAGACGGTATAAAAGATAATCTTTAAATATTTGTAGTTTCTAACCTTTTCTTTCAACTGTTTTTTAAACATAATTGTATTATTAAATTTTTTAATCGTATAGTTAATTATTACAAAAAAATTACAAGAATAAAGTTTCTCTAAGAGTTAAAAGCCAGAATAATAGATGATTTTGCTGCCGGTCTAAAACAGAAGAAAATATGTGAGAAATATTCTATGAATAAATTCAAAAATAATAATTTCACAGTCTCAAAAATTATCAAGAACTACCGCGAAAGAGGTACGGTGACTACACATTAATTAAGCGGCAGGCCCAGTGAAACGAGTCAAAGACAGGATAATTTAAAAATTGAGAAAAATGCTACCCAAGGAGGTCATTTATCATCTGAAACTAAAAACTGTAGCAACTGTTTCCCGAGGAGCATGGGGTTGCTTTTCGGACCAAGGAATGGGTCCAATTCATGTAATAAAAGACACTCTAACTGGAATTGTAAACATGCAAATACCAAATTAAGTAATGTATCCAAACGCGGAGGAAAATATGCCCCTGGTCTGTCAGTTCGAACATGACAATGACCCAAAACATACCTCCAAAATTGTAACAGAATGGCTGCAATCTACTACAGTTATTATTTTGGAATTGGATATTGTAGATCTAAATATATGGATATGAAATTACACAAGCAAGACAGATCTCATAGAGGCAGTTATCATCAACAATTTAATTGACTCCATGAATCAGCGTTGTGAAGCAGTACTAACAATTAATGGACTTCAAACTAAAATTAATACTTTTAATAATTTTAATTTTTTATCTTTTTCTAAAGTTATTTTATGTTAATTAGCAGAGCCCAGCCCTCAAAATTCGAGTACAAGTTCTAGGAAATTTCATTTTTCATTTAATAAATAATTTTATAAAGGTATGCTAATCAATTTTAGAAAATTCATAATTCAACAATTTTTAAAGAAAGTTCATTAAATTTCATTATAAATATTTAACGAACACACAGAAGATATATAAATGGGTTTAAATAAATTTTTTTAAAGGAACCTAAAGGTATGCTAACCAATTTTAGCCAATTGACAATTCAATACAGGACCTTTGATATTTGTAATAAATACACACACACAGTATCTGTTTTATTCCAAAAAATATTCAAGAAGATGCAAATCTGTAAATCTGGTGGATAGTTAAAAAGAAATAATTTTCAAATGAGGTACGTTTTGGTCAAAATCGGTCATTACCTACAGTTTTTATATCGGTCACAAAGTATCGGCTTGTCTATTAATATCATGGATATTTTTGCATTTTTAAATAAATAAACAAAAATTCTTAAATTTATAAAATAGTTTTTAATTTTACGATCCATTTTTTGATCCAATATTGTATCCTTTCTTTTCCGACTATAAACTTTTATGAACTGAATATTAGTTACTCCTATTTGACTATCAATTATCTATTTCCAATATAATTTTTTAATTTTTTTATATTGCTTTTTTATTTCAATTTTTTTTTTTTTTTTTGATTTCTCGATGTAGATAATTTACAAATAGATCGATATAAAGTTTTCATATAAAAACTTCGCTTTCAATAAACTGAATTCCCAATGTTCACATGGCAATCTTTGAGAATGACTTTACTTTTTTTCTAAGAAATATAATTTATTTATTTCAATTTATTTTTGTTTTATAATTCCTCAATATCAATTTGCAATTTTCAAAATAAATTTGAATAACGTAAAGAATTGAAAGTGTAAAAATAACTTTAAGGCCTAGTTAGCCACACGTAACCGTAACCAACCGTGTCAGCTGTTTTTTTCTGTTATATGAAAAGCATTTAGAGCAGTTACCGAACTCAACTGTAACCGGAACGTCTCAATCTGTTGAAAATAGATTTTAGCTACATTTGTACGTGACATTTGTGAACAGCTGATAAAGTTTGGTTAATTTTACACAGCAACATGCTGGTTCGTTTTTTACGTTCTATAATCGCACTAAATGCCAAAGTTTCATTTACGGCACAGATACATTTTAACAACGTGTGGCTAACAGGGCCTTTATATTTGCACATTTTTAAACTGCTTAAATTTTAAACTTTAAAACCACATCTAAAGAATTTTTATTTTTTTGGGAGCAATGACTAAGTGATTTTTTAAAAATGATGGGAGCCAACCATCGCAGAGAACTTTGTAAAACTTTAAACTATTCCACATCTTATCTATTCAAGAGTTGAAAAGCGACTGATCAACGATCTTTAAAGAGTTTCTCTTAACCCTTTTATTTCATACCTGACATCATATTAAGATTTTCCCATAGGTTTTAAGTATTTTTTTTATTATTATTTCTTTAACGGAAGACGTTAAAATTGTGTATGTCTAATTAGCATAACAATGGATGTTAAAAGGACATTTGCATTATCATTTTGTAAGCCTTTGAGCATAAGATGTGTGTTGTATTCTTTCTTCTGTATTGTGTCGAACAAAGGAAGGAAATGATTTTACTTTTAAAAGGTCTGTACACACAAAAAAAAAAGGATTATTATCTATTTGATAAGGTTGGGTAACATTAACATGACGTGTAGCAGTAGAAAATATGAATGTAGTTATTTGTAAAAGGATGTGACAGGATAAGAAAACAAATGTCCCGTTTTTTTAAGATTTCATTATTTTGGGAAGTTTTGAAAGCAAGGAAAAAGAGCAGCATCACAAATGTGTGAGAAAATAATGATTATAAAAGAATTATGTTTAATATGCAAATTAAGATTTATTTAAAGGGTTAGTCAGGATATTAACACATACATAAAAAGATTTGTTTTCTTTTTAAGTAAATTTGGAAAATTCCATTTCGAAATAAATTAAAAATTGGTTCTCCCTAATAGCTATAAGCTTGGTATAACAATGGATTTTACAAAAATTGAATTTTACCTAGTACTCGGTTTTGAAGATTTTCTAATTATGATAAGAAAAACATTTCTCGAATATAAACAAGTAAGAAAATTATAGTCGGTCTAGACCGACTATACGATACCCTATACCATGCGTTTAGAAACCCTATCTCTTAGGCCCAACTAACTGGACATTGTAAATAAGCAAAAACCAAATTTGAGTGGGATTTTTATTAATTTTTTTGGCTGCAGATATGAAAAAGTTCATATCGGATGCTATATCTATAAAGGGACTAGGTCCAAAAATGGACCGATCCTGATCATGTTTGGTAAAGTCTCTTGTATTTTGCAAAAATATGTACAAACAAAATTTGAGAAGAAACAGTGCAATATTTTTGTTTTTTAATAGATTTAAGTGAAGATCGGGAAGCAGCTCTATATGGGGTCAACGGGATCATTTTTGGACTACTCATTAGTGGATGTAATGAACGCATACAAACCCAATTTGAGTAAGATCTATATGACAATTTGGATCTTATGTCGATTTCATATGGGTAATTTGTATGGGGGCTAGGTCTGAACATGGACCGATTCTCACCAATTTCAATAGCGTTCATCCCATGGCCGATAAAAGCTTATATACCAAATTTCATCAAAATATATTCATATTTGCGACCTGCAGTTTGATTACAAGCTTTACATGGACACACAGACGGACGGACGGACGGACGGACGGACGGACGGACGGACGGACGGACATTGTTCAATCAACTCAGAAAGTGATTCTGATTCGATCGGTATAATTAAAGATGGGTCTAGGTCAAATATTTTTGGTTGTTACAAACAGCAGCACAAAGTCATTATACCCAAACCACATAGTGGTATAGGGTATAAAAAGTTAATCAAAATTTTGTTGGGGTTTGTAGTGTTCGATTTAATCTATTAAATTCTTCCACATTAATCTCGGCAACTGACTAAAGTTGCAACACTGAAAAGCCATAATGGGTGTTTTAAATTTTTAAACAAACGAAATGCAGTTCTTCGTTTCTGAGTAATTCACAGCCATAGAATTGCTCTCTAAAAGGTTCAAGCCTTTTTTTGTATGAATATATTAGATTTGATTTTCATTAATTTTTTTCTTCGACATTTGTTAGTACAGTGAACACTGGAAAACGTGAACCCCCCAAAATGTGAACTACCCCAAAACGTGAACACTGTATTTATACCCTATACCACTATGTGGTTTGGTTATAATGACTTTGTGCTGCTGTTTGTAACTACCAAAAATATTTGACCTAGACCCATCATTTCTTATACCAATCGACTCAGAATCACTTTCTGACTCGATTTAGCGATGCCCGCCCGTCCGTCCCTCCGTCCGTCTGTGTGTCCATGTAAACCTTGTAATCAAACTACAGGTCGCAAATATGAATATATTTATATACAATTTGGCATATAAGCTTTTGTCGGCCATAGGACGAAAGCTATTGAAATTGGTGATATTCGGTCCATGTTCAGACCTAGTCCCCATACATATTACCCCTATGAAATCGACATAAATTGCCATAAGATCCAAATTGTCATATAGATCTCAGTCAAATTGGGTTTGTATGTGTTTATTATATCCATTAATCAGTAGTCCAAACATAATACCTATGGGACAATACTTAGTTGGAAGAGATAGGGTCTCTAAACCATGGTATAGGGGATCGTATAGTCGGCCTAGACCGACTATAAGTTTCTTACTTGTTTTTACATTGACTGCTCTTAAACGTGAACAAATCTAATAACTCTAAAACGTAAACAGAATTTTTTTGAACATTTCTACATAAAAACACACTGAATTAATTTTTAAGAATTCAGGGAATCCCATAACATTGACAATGCGTAGTATGTATTTGGTACCACACGTATTGCTATCATTCCTCATTCAATTGCTGTTTTCCTCTTGCATCATTTGGGTTGATCAACGTCTTATTTTCTGTTTCAAAATGTGTTCAAAAAAAGTGAAGGTGTTAACACTAAACGAAAAAAATTTTGGGAAGCTTTAAAAAAGGAGTAAGCGTGACAAACATATCAAAAAAATATGGTGTCGCTAAGTCAACAATCTATAGCATTAAAAAGAAAAAAAATTTAATTTTGAAGTGTGTTAGTAATGCATATTCTGCACCGGGAAAAATAAAGACATGAAGATCATCAGAAGTGCCAAAAATGGAAAATGTCTTTACAAGTGGTTTATTAGAATACGAAATAAAAATTGGCCTGTAAGCGGACTTATGCTGAAAGAAAAAAATAAAGAGTTCCATTCAAAAATAAAGGAAAATGAAGGTGGGTTTTTGGCAAGTGATGGATGGTTAAGTGGTTTTAAAAAACGATATGGCATTCGACTTCTCGAAATAACTGGGGAGAAGCTATCATTACAGCTTCACTTAGTTGATCCATTTAAATTAAAACTAAAAGAAAAAATTAAAGAAATGCGACTGTGTAAAGATCAGTTATACAATGCAGATGAGTCTGGTTTGTTCTGGAAACTTTTGCCAGAGAAAACCTATGTTTCAACATTAGAGAAATCTGCTCCAGGCGCAAAGACAGAGAAGCAGCGATTTACTTTCCTGTGTTGCGCAAATGCTTCAGGCATACACAGGCTTAAGTTGTTTGTTATAGGAAAGGCGAAAACCCCACGCTGCTTCAAAAACTTTGCTTGTCCGACCGAATACAAAAGCTCTAAATCGTCGTGGAGGACTACTTAAATTTTCATGGAGTGGTTCCACCAGTCCTTTGGTACACAGGTAAACATTTTATTTATTCAACTCAAACATAAATGTTATTGAAATTTTGACTTATTTTTAGATTAAAGCTTTTCTGAGTCAAAAAAACTTGCCACATAAGGCTCTTCTATTATTAGATAATGCACCATATCATCTTAGTTTAAGTTTACTTAAAGTAAGTTATAATTTTTACTCATTTACAATGGTGCGTGTACTGGTACGGACTGGTTTCTGGCATTTCAGCCTTCAGCAGCGCTTTATTGAACTCATTTAGTTGACATTTTGCTTCAAAATATTCGATATTCAGTTCTGTATAATTTCTGTACAGTTGTAGACTTTTCGCCTCTTCATCTAAGTCGAAATTTTCTATTTTCTATTTTGAATGCTAGAGATGAATGTTACCCAAAATATATTTAACAGATTTTCATTTGTTACATTTTGTCACTTTTTTGGTATTGCGTTCCCTATAAAATCTGAAATCATTATTGCTTTTTACGTGAGCTTCCTTTGGTAGATCTCCAAGTGGTATTGGATGATATTTAATGGCGTTTTCTCCATGATGAACGATTTTATGGACTATTATGGGACGTATTTTACTTCGATGATTGTTTTAGATCTTCAATTGAGGTTGACATCAACAATGACCTGAAAATAATCTGCTTGCACTATTCTCATCATCCGTATTGTCTACTATTTTTTTTTTTAAATCTATAATCAACCCATATATCAGATATTCTGCTTGAACATGTTTTGTTTTTTAAACTTCTTAACTCCATGTTGGTGTCGTTGTTTCTTATTGATCCTGTATGACCGAAATCCAAATCATAACTGATTTTCAGCATGTGTTCCATAAATCACAAGAATTCGATATAGCGATGATAATACGAATTCATGCATCAGTATTATCTAATGATTTTTGCGGGACTTGATCCAATTGGCTTGAGGTTGTTTGGCATATAATGCAACTGGATGAGGTATGTGTGTCTGTAAAAGCATGGCCTTATTTTCGATCTGTCATTGTTGGCACTAATTTCTAGCTTACTTTAATTATCTGTCCGTCAATCTTTAATAACCATGGCTGTAGTGATGCAACTTGGGTTTTAATATCACTGTATTCTTTTTTAATCGTATCAGGAGTTTCGTTTTTAAATTCAAATTTGATTGGACTGCACTATTTCATGGAAGATTGTGGTCGATTTTTCAACATATCCTTTAAATGCGTTGTTCTGGTCGAAGGATCTGAGTCCAAATTCTTTCTTTTTCGTAATGACTCCATGAACTTATCTGTGTCTGAATAATTTTATTAAAATAAGAAAATCTTCTAGGGCCAGGGCCAGATGGATACAAAAGTACATGTAGGGTTAAAGAAACACATCTACCTTTCCCTGGGTGGTTTAAATTCTGTGATTTCTTTCGATCCCTAAAACTTCTATGTGTATGAAATTGAAACTTTTGAGAAATATATTGCTTTAAATAATACTAGAAGATTCCAGCCCTCGAAATTCGAGTGCAATTTCTAGGAAATTTTATTTTTTCATTAAATAAAGACCCTGAATCAATTATAGCCAATTCACAAAACAACACAAAACACAAACTCATTTTTATTACATACACATTAACAACTTTAATAAACACGCACATAGTATTGTATAATTTTATATATGTGTTAGTAGCAATTTTAAATGCAATTTACTCAAAATAAAGGAAAAAATTTAAAAATCTGTAAACCCGGTAATCGGCTAAAAAGAAATACCTTTCAAATAATATACGTTTGGTCATAATCGGGATAAAATAGTAGAACTAAACATCGGTCACAAGAAATCGCCTAGCATATTAATATTATAGATTACCAGAGCCCGTCCCTTGAAATTTGAGGGAAAATTCTGGGAAATTTAAATTTAAATTTAATAAATTATTTTATGAGAGCCTAAAGTTATGCTAATGAATTTTAGCCAATTCACAATTTAACACAGGGCTTTTGATATTTATAATAAACACGCACACAGTATGTGTTTTATGTATGTGCTAGTTGCAACTTTAAATGAGCATTACTCAAAAAAAAATGTTTCAGACGGTGCAAATCTGTAAATGTGGTGGTGGACAGCTTAAAAGAAATACCTTTCAAATGTGGTATTTTCTTATTTTTTTTGTTAAAATCGGATGGAAACTAAAATTTTTATACCGGTCACAAGAAATCGCGTTGCCCATTAATATCACAGATTTCATAACAAACCATATCTAAACATTATTGTGGACAAATACACAATTTTTCAAAGAACACGATCGTACCAACTTAGCAAAAAAGGGTGCTGCCATTGCCGGTGATAGTTTGTGAGAAGCGTTTAATTTATTTTTGATCAAATTTACAAAAATAATTTTTCTCTTAAATTTTATAAAAAGTCTGTATTCAGTAGCATGCCACGCCCACAATTTTAATAGTTGTGATCCAATTTTTGACTGCCTTAGTTCTTATAGGTTTGTAATTAAATGGCGACAAAAGTTCTGAAACCGTTGAAAACAAAAATTTAGGCTTTGGCCAACGAATTTTAATATCTTTCATTAGAGCAACTGATCATTTAAACTGATCTCTAAAAATCGAATTCTCATATCCGAGTTAATATATGTATACACCCCATTATAGACTGGCTTCACTAACAACACCAAAATATAATATTTTATATCTCACTATATGGCTGGAAGCCTTACCAATTTAATATGATACTTACCACAATCTCCAGTGCCAAATTCATTGTATCAATTTATGAAATTCTTCCTCGAAAACCTGATTTCTAATGCCATGAGTAAAGCTAAATTCTTTTATTCAGGCTTTTAATTCACTCGCTTCGTTTGTTTGTTTGTTTGTTTATGAGAGCAGTCCTAGAACACGATCTGACAAAGAAAACACAGCAAATTTGGAAAAACTATCACTATTCCTTAACAACATCTCCTTTTAGCTCGATACACTTTTTCCAGCTATGGTAAATAGCTTCGATACCCAATGTATAGCAAGAACTGTCTAGTTCCATAAAATACCCATAAACCGGAGAATACACCTCTTCATTGTTGCCAAATCCTTTATCATCGAGCCATTTTCTCTTCTCTTTCTTTTAACTTGTACTCTCTGTCTGTCTGTCTGCCATGGGGCAACCCCATTTCCCCTCATCCAATTGATCTGGATTAATTTTCACGCACAGTCACAGAGTGACTTAAAACCCATTTCCCTTTATACGATCGATCTGAAACTTGGTCCATAGACTTGCTGTGAAAAAGATTAACTTTGGCATAGTCACGCACAGTCAAGCATAATCACGCACAGTCACGGAGGGATTGAAACCTCAGTTCCCCCATGCGATCTATCTGAAACTTTGTCCATAGACTTGTTGAGATCAAAGATGCATAGTCATGCACAGTCACGAATGGATTAAACCCCATTTCAACTCAACCAATCAATCTGGAACTTGGTCCACAGACTTGTTGTCACCAAATATTAACTTAAAGGGAGTCACGCATAGTCAGGAGTGATACAAAACTCAAATGAATAAGGGTTAAGTTATTTCAAGTTTAGAAATAGAAAATAATCCGATGAAGCTAAATCTGTCGAATAAGGTACGCGAAGAAGCAATTCGAACTTTAATTCATGGATTTCGGCCATCGAAGTAATGGATGTGGGAACTGTGAACATTGTTTTGATGAAACAACACTTTCTTTGTCGTCACTGCAATAAGTTAGCATAATAATTACCGTTGACTTTTTTCCCTTTTGAAGACAATTAACATAAATTATCCCAAGCGCATCCCAAAAAACGAACACCATAAACTTGCATGCAGATGGAACAGTCTTCTGCTTCTTTAAACGTGATTCTCCCATTTCATTCCACTGTTTTGACTTTTCCTTTGCCTTAGGTATGAAATGGTGGACCCATGTCTCATCCAGGTTATGAATCGTTGCAAAAACTGGAATTTATTGCGGTAAAACATCGCCAAACACTCTATTGAAACATCTTCACGACGCTGTTTCCAACTATTGTTAGCAAACGCGGCACCCATCTTGCGGACAGCCTTCTCATCTCCAAATTTTTGGTCAACATGTGATGTACATACATATAACGTTTTTTGTAATTCCCCAACCTTCGGCGACGATCATCCAAAACAGTTCAGTGGATTTTCTTAACCGCTTCCTGCGTGGCCATCTCAATTGCTCGACCACTACAGTGTTCGTCTTGGCAGCTCGTACGGCTTTCTTAAAATTTTGCCATCCAACATTTTATAGTCGTAAAAGAAGGGGCAGACTCTAGCTGGGCTTTATTATTGGTTTGACTGAGACCTTTCAAACGAAAGCATTGAATTACATAACGGTGACCAATTTTTTTGATGTTTACAAATTCACTGAGATGGTTTACTTGTGATTACTCTAAACTAAAAAAAATACTAAACAACGAAGCGCCTTGAAACTTTAAGCATATATTTTATAAGGTTGCCACTTTTCACAAGAGAAATTCTTTTTAAACTATTGCCGCCATCTATACGGTCGGAATGGCTTGGGACTGCCTTCTTGGTTGTTTAGGACGGTTTCTTGTAGTCAAATATTCAGCAACTTGCCGCTACCTAGCCCTTTGAAACTTTCAGCGATCACGTGAGGTGGACACAACGTATTACTTAATGATTTTTAAAACGATCTCGTGGTTCATCGTAAGCTGATTTTTGCAACATAAGAAATTAAGCAACTTCGGAATTAACAAAACTGTGAAACTTTCTTCAATATTTTTTATTTATTTATTTTTTTTTCAACCAACATTGATTACAATAAAGTAAAGTAGAGAACTTAATGACAGAAAATCCAGCCGCATGGGTACCTTTTCCTCATCTAAAGCGTGAAGTGCTAACAAAGAAATACATCAGAATAGGTTTGTTGTCACTACTGAATATTGCAACTTAATTGCGTGGTTGTCACATCCGAACTTCTCTTGATACATCCGAATTCTTGAACTCAGTCAATTTGTGTTGTGGTTAATAGACATTTCAGTTATTTCAACATAACCATTCAATTGCTACAGTGGCAATGCTGAATCTAAATTTATTTTCCTTCTATTTCATTTTCTAACTATCCCTCACTAGAGAACACTTTTTTAACTTTCACCATAAGTTGTAACAAAACTAACACACATAATAATAATAATAAAATCAACACTTCATTGTTTTCTATATACAGAATAAAAAAAAAAAAAAACAGTAAACAAACAACAAAACTAATAATTTGCATAATTTTTGCATAGGCCTCAACACAAAGAATCATTTATCCCGTAATTCTTTTATCAACAAAACCAGGGATACGAAATAAACATAATTTCTGAGATTATCGTCAGTTCATTCCCTAATCAAATTAGCAACAGTTGAAAGTATAAATAAAACTGACTCTTTAGCACTGTATGTGCAAAATATTTATTTAGCAACAATTTGCATAAAGTTAAAAAAAATTTACACATTGTAAATGCTTACAATATTTCTATTGTAAATATTTTATGATCGTTGTAATGTGATGTGGCAAAAAGGGTTTTCAATGTGGCTGACTTTCTCGCATTTATAAACCTACTACGGTTTTTGCACAACTATGCAGTGAAAGCGTGGACATTGTTGTAAAATTTTAGTCAAATTTTGGCAAAGCGGGGTGTTTTCTTTCCTTTTCTTGTGTTATAACAATAAAGGTGTTGATGTTTTGTAAAGGTAAATGTAAATTTTTCTATTGTGTTTACGAATAACTATATATGTATGTATGTACTTATAATAGAAATTGTTTATACGAAGATAAACATGTCATTAAGAAAAAAAAATCACTCAATATCACTTGATTGATTTTAAAAGTCAAATGGATAATTATAGCTGTCATTGTCATTATGGAGGACTAGTAATGTAGACAGTAATAACCAGGGCAACCAAAAATATATTTGGCTTCATGTTTTTTCCAATTAAAGATATGACATTTAACCGTTTTAGAACAATTTAAGAAAATTGACATCGTTTTGTTAGAGCATATTTTTTCAGTTTAAAATATTTTTATTTAAAATAGTTTTGGCCACTTAAAAAAAGGAAAATTTTTTTAATGGTTTTTTAAAGTTTAATGGAAAGGAAATATTTGAATTTGAATATGTTCCTATCTAGTGATTGAAATATCGATAATCTATAAAGCGATTAATCGGAAGAAAACAAAATTTAAACTTAGTGATAAGTCACCTAAATATTCGGCCTTATTATATTTGGCGTCGTCAATACAAGACGACTTCGTTTTTTGTCATCTGTTGTAAATCAGTAATCCCATTGTCGACATTGACATATATCGCTGACTGTAAATATATTTTTTGTATTTTGTAAGAAAAATTGACGACAACGTTGCTTTGAATTGACTCTGATTTTCTCGTCAGTGTTTTTGATGTTGAGGTGAGTTTTTCTAGTGGTTTTTTACAAAATAAAATAAAAATGAAATATCAGAAAATACAAATAACAAACTTTAGACAACTCGAAAATTTGGAAGAATTGGAAAAATAATTTTAAGGAACAGTGGAAAAGTGTGTACAAAATGATAAATGCTATATACCCACAGAAAAAATCTGGTGATGGGTGGCAAAAACTACATTATATTAAAATTTAAAATTAAAGGAAATTATTTGTTACCAACAAAGCTACTGGAAACGGAATATTTAAGCAACTGATACTCAGGCCCTTATGGGAAGTTGTGGCGAATCTGCTCCAATTTCAAAAAGAAATAAACCCTGAGGGCGTGATCAGGAAATCTAATGTTTAGGCCGAATCACATAACACGGGCTTCTAGAAATAGCAGTAGAAACGGCGGCAGTATTGATTTGGATTTGCCAAATGAGATAAAAACACCTGAAAGAGTAAGTCGAAAATCGGATTCCGCAACCTCTTGTACACGAAATGGAATGTTCTGCGCTACGAAAAAAGACGCAACATTCTAACGAACACTATGAATTGCTTCAAGTAATGAACGGATAAAGCCGTCCGTAAAACTTAGACTGAGCGACATGAATAAGTTTCGGTTCAAAATTATAATCGGAAAGAAAAAAAATTGTAAATAAAACAGCTAACTCAAATATTTGATATGTATGTGTGTTGTATTTTTATTAAAACTATCGACTAATAGTCAAAGTCGTCTTAAGACTGGTAGGGAAACACAATTGGTGTTGACGTTGATTTAAAGTGATGCTGACTCAAAACCGACGACAAATAAAATAAGGCCAATTATCGTTACTTCGATAGTTAGTGTAACCAATGTTACCGTTTATAAAGATTTATGTGTTCTTCTTCAGGGTTTTGATGTACCGAACTTCTACCTAGATTTTTAGTTAAACTTCACTCAGCAATAAAAAGACATCAAATTTAAATTTTGAGAGCCACATGGACTACAGCGCAAGAATGTTAGGATATATAAATAAAATAGCTAAATAGGAGTGAAGTCCCTTAAACAACAAGTGTTGAAAATGAAAATGGCTTTCGGATGCACATAGGGCTCGCTAGAAGAAATATTTGGCCAAAATTATTTTAAAGACATATTTGTACTTTTTTTTAAGGAAACAGCAGTTACAATTAAGCTTACGCTTATCTTCTTAAGTTTGGATCAATTTCTAAGGTCTAAAAACCGTTTAACCCTTTCATGCATATGTTGTATACATACAACAAATTTTTTTGCGTAAAATTTAATTTTCTAACGCTATATTTATAAAAATTAAGTATGTCAAAAGCCATTATATGGGTTTTGTGTCCAGTTTAAACCTGAGTAAATAAAAATTAAAAAAACAAGTAAGAAAATTATGGTCGGTCTAGACCGACTATACGATACCCTATTCCATGCCTTTAGAGACCCTATCTCTCAGGCCCAACTAACTGGATATAGAAAATAAGCATAAACCAAATTTGAGTGGGATTTTTATTAATTTTTTTGGCTGCAGATATGAAAAAGTTCATATCGGATGCTATATCTATAAAGGGACTAGGTCCAAAAATGGACCGATACTGACCATGTTTGGTAAAGTCTCTTGTATTTTGCAAAAATATATACAAACAAAATTTGAGAAGAATTAGTGCAATATTTTTGTTTTTTGATAGATTTAAGTGAAGATCGGGAAGCAGCTCTATATGGGGCCTATGACTAAGAGTTGTCCAATAGGGATCATTTTTGGACTACTGAATAATGGATGTAATATATACATACAAACCCAATTTGACTAAGATTTGTATGATAATTTGGATCTTATGGCAATATATGTTGATTTCATAGGGGTCATTTGTGTGGGGGCTAGGTCTGAACATGGGCCGATTCTCACCAATTTCAATAGCGTTCATCCCATGGCCGATAAAAGATTAAATACCAAATTTCATCAAAATATATTCATATTTGCGACCTGCAGTTTGATTAAAAGCTTTACATGGACACACAGACGGACGGACGGACGGACGGACGGACATCGTTAAATCGTATCAGATGGTGATTCTGATTCGATCAGTATAATTAAAGATGGGTGTAGGTCAAATATTTTTGGTTGTTACAAACAGCAGCACAAAGTCATTATACCCAAACCACATAGTGGTATAGGGTATAAAAAAAGTCCAAAATAAAAAAATTTTTTTTTTGTGCTTTGTTTCCTTATTATTGCCCAATATAGTGCGAAAAAAATCCGAAAAGCAATTTTTTTTAAATCTAAGGTACCACAGTTGTTGCGAAAAGAGATAAGCTCACATCACGAGATGAAAACGTTGCTTGAATTGAGCTTGACCAGTGCTGCTATCAAACCCGTAGCTCAAAATTAGTTCACTGAACATATAGTCTGTTTTTTTGTTATTCATAACTCACACAAAAACGTCCTTTTGCATCTCCACTATTCTTGACGCTGTATGAATTAGAAGCATCTGTAAAGGAACCTTTGCTGCTTGAATGACAGTGTGCTTTTCTTCTTTGTTTGTGTTTTTTATCCACATTTGAAAAATCTCAACATTTTTAAGGTTGAGGTTATCTAAAACAAGAATCACAAAAAAGAATTTCGGAAAATATGCCTTATAAGTACTAAAAAAAATTTAATATTTTTTTAAATTAACAAAATTTTTTTATAAAAATTTAAAAATAAATTTGTAAAATTTTTGCAAAGTTATTCACGTATACCCTGGCTTCATTTTTGCAGAAAAGACGATTTTTGACGCACAAAGTGATTTTCGTCAGCCTAGACAGGCTCAGATTGTATCACTATGTTCTCAAAAGTTGTTCGCCTATGCCGTGGCTACATTTTTGTAGAACATTGTAAGTACAAAAGTTGGACATAAATAACCGAAAACAAAAAAAAAACAAGTACGAAAATTATAGTCGGTCTATACCGACTATACGATACCCTATACCATGCGTTTAGAAACCCTATCTCTTACGCCCAACTAACTGGACATAGAAAATAAGCAAAAACCAAATTTGAGTGGGATTTTTATTATTATTTTCGGCTGCAGATATGCAAAAGTTCATATCGGAAGCTATGTATATCTATATGGGGACTAGGCCCAAAAATAGACCGATCCAGACCATGTTTGGTAAAGTCTCTTGTATTTTGCAAAAAAATATATACAAACAAAATTTGAGAAGAATCAGTGCAATATTTTTGTTTTTTAATAGATTTAAGTGAAGATCGGGAAGCAGCTCTATATGGGGCCAAAGAGATAATTTTTGGAATACTCATTAATGGATGTAATGAACGCATATAAACCCAATTTGAGTAAGATTTATATGACAATTTGGATCTTATGGAAATTTATGTCGATTTCATAGGGGTCATTTGTGTGGGGGCTAGGTCTGAACATAGACCGATTCTCACCAATTTCAATAGCGTTCATCCCATCGCCGATAGAAGCTCATATATCAAATTTCATCAAAATATATTCATATTTGCGACCTGCAGTTTGATTACAAGCTTTACATGGACACACAGACGGACGGACGGACGGACGGACGGACGGACGGACGGACGGACGGACGACATCGCTAAATCGAATCAGATAGTGGTTCTGATTCGATCGGTATAATTAAAGATGGGTGTAGGTCAAATATTTTTGGTTGTTACAAACAGCAGCACAAAGTCATTATACCCAAACCACATAGTGGTATACGGTATAAAAACGGATGTGCTATGACCCTCGATCAAAAGTTGCTTCAAGAGCACCGTGTACGGCATATAAAAAGATGAATATCTCAAAAATAGCAAATTTCCGCAATTCAAGCTAAGGTGAATTGCGTATACCAGCTGAACTGAGCCGAAATTTTAAAACTCTACGTAAATTTAAAAATCGTAAAAAATTCATAAATTTTATAATACACCAACATATTGATATTTATTCACTTCACCTTAAATATATAAATTTTTTTTTAATAGTTTGAATAAACCATATACCTTCAGCTTTATTTTCCATTTTAAACTTTAGAAATTACTATTTTTAAAAAAAACTAGAAAATATATAAAAATGTTAAAAAACACCTGCACTCAACTATTTTTTCAAGTGGACTGAAGTTTATCAACTTTATTGCTGTAATGTTAAACGGTAAATTGCAATTTACAAATACAAAATGAATTTGTGGTTGTTCTGATGACTTTGCTATTAGATTGCAACAACAAAATTATAATCGTAGCCCATGTAAAATATTTATGCCGTTTTCTTTTCTGACAAAAAAATGTCGCATTTTATTTGGACTTTTTTCGAAAAGTGTATTTTTTATATATTCTAAATTAAGAGTCACCCAATTTTATACATCAATCGAAAGGTCTCAAAGTGCTGTGTTCATAAAATGCAAAAAATTTTGATTAATATCCTCTTTGAAGTCATGGGGTGAAAATATTAAAAAAAAGGGGAACAATGTGGAAATATTCTCACACTATGACCTGAAACAAGTCAATGGCTACAATTTTCTGCGATTTACGAGCGTTCGACTTTGGGACCTTGATATATAAAACGAGGTTGCTCTTAATTTAGAATATATAAAAAATACACTTTTCGAAAAAGTGCAAGTAAAATGTGACATTTTTTGACAGAAAAGAAAACGGCATTAGTTTTGGCCAAAAATTTGAATTTTGGGACCTTTGTGGGATGGTGGGATTTTCTGTAGAATTGTATAATAAAATTTATTTAAAAAAAAAATTTGTATTTGAATACAAAGTCAATACTACGTAATTTACAAAAAGCAATCTTAACTTAAAAACAAGTAAGAAAATTATAGTCGGTCTAGACCGATTATACGATACCCTATACCATGCGTTTAGAAACCCTATCTCTTAGGCCCAACTAACTGGACGTAGAAAATATGCAAAAACCAAATTTGAAAAAATTTTGAAAAAGTTCATATCGGATGCTATATCTATATGGGGACTAGGTCCAAAAATGGACCGATCCTGACCATGGTTGGTAACGTCTCTTGTATTTTGCAAAATCATATACAAACAAAATTTGAGAAGAATCAGTGCAATATTTTTGTTTTTTAATAGATTTAAGTGAATATCGGGAAGCAGCTCTATATGGGGCCAAAGGGAGCATTTTTGGACTACTCATTAGTGGATGTAATGAATGCATATAAACCCAATTTGAGTAAGATCTATACGACAATTTGGATCTTATGGCAATTTATGTCGATTTCATAAGGGTAATTTGTATGGGGGGCTAGGTCTGAACATGGACCGATTCTCACCAATTTCAATAGCGTTCACTCCATGGCCGATAAAAGCTTATATACCAAATTTCATCAAAATATATTCATATTTGCGACCTGCAGTTTGATTACAAGGTTTACATGGACACACAGACGGACGGACGGACGGACGGACATTGTTAAATCAACTCAAAAAGTGATTCTGATTCGATCGGTATAATTAAAGATGGGTCTGGGTCAAATATTTTTGGTTGTTACAAACAGCAGCACAAAGTCATTATACCCAAACCATATAGTGGTATAGGGTATAATTAAAAAATCTGTATATCTGGTGAACAGCTAAAAAGAAATACCTTTCAAATAAAATACGTTTGGTTCAAATCGGCATAAAACTGTAGAACAAAACATCGGTAACAAGAAATCACCTAGCCTGTTAATGTTATAGATATGTCTAAATATGACGTCAAAATCTAACAAACTATTAAAAATTCACTTCAGAGCAACATCTCTAATATATGTAAAAAGTATAATATATGGAATGTACAAACCAAACAGAAACTCTTACGAAATTGAGATTAGTGAAAATTGGAATGCATAAATGTTCAAAAAATTCGAAACTAACGATTGTTTGTTTCAACAGAGTTGTATCGTCTGAGATTAATACGAAGTATTAAAACTAATTCTTAAAACTGAAAAACTGATTATTAACCACACTGCTCGTAGGCCTGACTTCAGGTGAGTGTGTTAAAACACATGACCTAAAAGTGCAAGTACAAGTATATGTTAGATTGACGCAGGTTCAAACCTCACTGCCGCCTTGAGTAGAAAAATTTTATATAGAAACAAGCTATTCAATTATAACATAACAATTACCACATGTTCAATAAAATCACTGATGAAGGCTTAAATGCCAGCAACCGGTCCGATTAAGAATACCGTGTAGTTCTGAATTTTTAAAAATATATGCTTTCTTCTGCTCCACCATGCACCATTGAAGAAAAAATTAAAAATTGCATATTAATTACAGTATTAATTGCAATATGTCTAAATATGACGACAAAATCTAACAAAATATTTTTTTTAGTTTCTTCTGTTTTTCTTGTTTTTTATATAAAATATTACACCTTGTAGGAGCAATCTTTATAAGAGAATATTTTTCATTATATTGGGAAATTTCTTAGCCTCGTAAATCAGTTTATTAACCGCATATTTTTGGTTTCCCTGATAATAGCTAATACTTTTTGAATGCAAGAACTCAAATATAGGTTTTTAAAGTAAGTATGATATGTATGGTATATATGAGGTTTTCTGAAATAACCGGGATACGCGGTGAAATCACAGCTTTGAGGAAACAAAAAAATATTCTATTTATATGAACGGATATTATAATGGGTCTAAACCAACTATACAATACCCATTACCATGCGTTTCGAGAGGGAATTATATAGGAAATTATAACTGATGTTGTTTTAGTGTCAAAGATAGGTCAAAAAATGAATCGATGGTGGTCATATTAAGTAAAGTCCCTTACTTTTCTCAGAGATAAAAATCTATGCAATATTTTTTGTTTTTTGATAGTCTTTGTACGGGGACTATAACTAAAAAATGGTCCTATAGGGTTTATTTTTCGACTACTGTTTAGAGGGATAATATACTCAAACATACCAAATTTTCGGAGTTTATAAGGGTTTACCTCGGGCGGTTTTGGTCAGTTTGATATTTTCAACGAATAAAACAAAGTTTTTTATTTCATTGTTTTTCTCTATGTTTCGTTGGTTTTATTCCAACTTCTTCAGGAGAATTTTTGTTTATATTGTTGTAAAAATCTGGTAACATACAATATTTATAATTTAATATAACAAGAAAATTTAATATTACTACTTCGGTTTAAACTTACGATGTGTTTTACATTGTCAGGATTATTATAAATTATAAACTTATAAACGGGACATCACGAATTTAATAATAAATAAAAATAAATAACCACGATACAGAAAAAATATCACAGTCTAAACCTTAATAGTACTATCACAGAACTAATCTAATTTAAATTATTGCAATCGAATATGTTCTCTCTCTCTCTCTCTCAATATATATGTATATATATATGATAAACTTGAACTATTTTAGTGGGTCTGATAGGGGTTATGGGTATGGAGGCTACATCACAACACGCACCGATTTTAACCAATTTTAACAGCTATCGTCTTATCGTCGCAAATGCTAATATTTTCAATTTCATCAAAACATATTCATATATGCGACCAGTTGTTTTATTACATGGTTTTCATGGACACACAAACGGACGAAGGTAGATCTTTGTCAAATATTTTTAGTAGTTACAAACATTAGCACAAACATATTATACCTCCATCTCATATAGGGTTTAGAAACTACGGAAACTACGGGCTCGATATGAAATAAAACAGTAAGTATTTTTTACTATATACCGTATATTATATTTAAAAATATTTTTGAAGACCCATGCAAGAAGTGTTTAAAATTCAGCAATTTGTCAGCAATGACTCAAAATCAGGAAAAATAGACGTACGTGGTTATTTTTGAAATCCACAGACTTATCAAAAAAAGTAGAGTACGCTTAAGAGTGAGGTCGAAAAAATCTTAACACATTTTTCTCTTAATTTTTTTTTGCAAGCATTATTTGATTTTCCTATTTTTCGATCAAGCTATCTTTAAAAAATATGTCAGTTATTGTGCTCTATGACAATCCTGTTCATTTATTTTGATTTAAATGAGTGGCGAAATAAAAGTACGTGGTAAATTTATAAAATATTTTCAACAAAATCCAACTTGGCCCTGCAAAAAGTTGGTGAAGTCAACTATGTCTTCATTTTAACAGGGCTTTTTGATATCAAGGTTAACAGTTACTAATCTTCTAGAATTTTAGCTTCATGTTTTCAATGTTTTTCCGCAGTGAGCAGACGAATGTAATCATAATATTTTACTTCTAAAACTTAGACTCATTGACATCCTGAATCTATTATTTTGTGGATAGAATCGTACCTTAAATTTAGTACTCAGAGAGATATGTTTGAATCTAAGATTGTAAATGTTACTTCTGGCATTCCCCAAGGCAGTAACTAGGGCCCGTTATTGTTTAGTTTTTAAAAAGCCTTTTAAATAAATATATTGTTTAAATGAATTTTCTAAAAATAAATTAATAATTAAATTAAAATCCAACTTGGTCCTGCAAAAAGTTGGTAAAAGAATCAAAGATTTGCCGTGAAATTGTTCTCAATGTTATTATTTAGAAACTATCAGTCGAATCTGATTTATGATAAGAAACATGGTTCGGGAAGAAAGAAAGGTACACATCATGTCTTTAGAGCCAAGAAATTAGGATACAAAGTCCAAAAGTGCTAACAGGAACGCTGAAAAAATAGACTACGAAATATGAAATCATATTTAATAAAATAATGGGCGAATAAACGTATACACTGTCAGATTTTTCGCAGCTTCCTGGTCAAATTGTTATGTAGCTCGTGGATATGATAATGATAATTTTAGAATCTAAAAGCAGGCTAAATAGGCAAAAAAAAAAAAAAACAAAGTTCCTGGTATAGCCAACAATATATAGCTGTGTCAAAAGGGGAAGACATTTGTTACACCAGATAACGAAGTTTTTGCAAAAAAGACCATTTCCTTTCATAAGCCAACACATTGAGTCCACATGTTTTTTGTCCGATTTGGCGTCATGTCTCTACCACAAGAAAACTCCTGAGTGGTCAGAAAATTTTAAAGAGGTTTTTGTTTTAAGGCAAATCCTCTAAACTGTCCGGAGCTTAGGCCAGTGGAGAGATATTGATCCCTTGTGAAAAGGGAGTTTAAGAGCACAAAGAAGGTGTCACAAAGTATGAAAGATTTTAAACTGGGGTGGACTATCTGTTCCAACAAAGTGACAGAAACCACTATAAAGTCCTAGTGAAAGGGCTTCCGAAAAAGGTCCATCAGTTCATAAGTGGTGACTAGGCCTCTAAAAATTATATTTTTTTTTGTAAGCTTTCATATAATTTCAATTAATGCCGTTTTCTTTTCTGACAAAAAATGTCGCATTTTATTTGCACTTTTTTTGAGGAGTGTATTTCTTATATATTCTGAATTAAGAGCAACCTCATCTTATATCAGTCGAAAGCTCTCAAAGTGATGTGTTCATAAAATGCAAAAAATTTTGATTATTATCCTCTTTGAAGTCATAGGGTGAAAACATTCAAAAAAGGGGGAATAATGTGGAAATATTCTAGCACTACGACCTGAAGGAAGTCAATGGCTACAAGTTTTCGCGCTATACAAGGGCTCAACTTTAAGACCTTTCGATTGATGTATTAGGTTACTTTTAATTTAGAATATATAAAAAAATAAACATTTCGAAAAAAGTGCAAATAAATGCGACGTTTTTTGTCAGAAAGGAAAACGGCATAAGTTAAATAAAATGAAGACTCCAAATTCAAATATTCATTCATTCGTATGAATAAGTATTTGAGATATTTATACCATATGGCAATATGCTGTGACCGTGTAATTGGATAGTGCTAATTTATTTATTATTTTCTCTTTTTAAAGAATGTAAAGATAGAAAATTATTTGTTGGTCTTTTAGTTAATGCCTTTGTTTAAAATTATACCAACATACATACATAACTATGTACACGAGGCTATAAACTAAATATTTCAAGCAAGAAAATAATAAAAAAAAAACTGCGAACTAATATTTGTTCAGTAATTGTTGATAATCCACTGCAGCCATATTTGCCAAACTAAAATTCCACATTGCCAATGTACATAAACGCCATTTAAGGTTTGGCGTTGTTGCTAAAAGCATTCCATTTATATTGATGCTGTTAGAGAAAATTGTGAAAAATTAAGAAATGCTTTCTGTTTTTGATTGTCTTCAATTGCAGATGGCTTCGGGGGCGGTTTGTTTAACTAACGTCTTGTCTTACGACAATTAAATTTTTTTTTTGTTTTACTAAAACATCCCAAAAAAATAACTGAATCTGTATACCCTACACCAGTCTATAGTCAGCGTATGATGAGTTTGTGCAGATGTTTGTTATATCGAAAAATAGTTGAACTAGATCTATTTTTATTACAAGGATGGACTGAGAATCACTGTTTGATTTAGCGATGTCCTTCCATCCGCAGCTTTTTTTAAACCATATGACGATTGCCATTGAAAGTGCGATGACCTAGATAAATATCGTTATTAAATTTGGTTTCTGACCGTCTTTTATATTCATAAGTTCTCAATCCAAAATGACAGCGTCTATTAGAAAATTTAGTCATAGTCCCCATATAATGCGGCCTCCCACTAATCTCCTAAATTCTAGTAACGACTTACAAGTCTACTTAATACATTTTATTCAAATTTAGTTTGTATATGTTTTTGGAACACATAAATGGCCTCAATAAATATGAGCTAGATCGAAGCATTTTTTTTACTTTGTTATCATATAATAATCACATCCGATATGAAAATTTGAAAAATTTGCTATCACAAATATCTGACATTCTCATTTAAATCTGGCTTATGCATATTTTTTAATGTCGATGAATGACCCAGACCGAATGGCACTAAGAGCCCTTACCGCAGCACATGTTATAGGGTCTCGACCGACTTTAGATTTTACTTTCTTTGTTTTTTTTGGTTTTTTTTTTTTTTGGTTGGCAGTGTGATGAAAAACAGACCATTTGTATCAGCAGAGTACCATGTACTCGCATATAAACTGTTGTTTTATAGATTTTGTTAAATGGTAATGTTAATGACGTTGGTGTGTTTTTTTTCTTTTTGGTGTGGCCAACACAAATATTAGGATGACGCATATATTTTAGTGTATCCAAATATAATAGATTTATAAAAAAAACAGATATCAGTAGTGAAAAAAGGCAGGCCAGTTGGATTTAGTCTTTAAAATTAACAACACAAGGCTTTGACTCTTCAACAATTAAAGGACATCTATCAACAATGGAAAGTTGAATATATTTTTCATTTATATTTTTAACCTTAATATGACCTTTAGATGGCCAAAATTTGTGGCACTCAAATTCTAAATGTGCCAATAACCTTTATTTTCAAGTCTTTTGCAAATATATTACTTTCCTACTTCTTGGAAAGAAGTATAAATCAAGTGTACTTAGGGGAATAGCAGAGCTTGGTGTTGTTACCAAATTAATGGAGAAAGTTGGTACTGATTATCTCTCATATTAACTAAAGTCGACTATGTCTTCATTTTAACAGGGCTTTTTGATATTAACAGTTACTAATCTTCTAGAATTTTAGCTTCATGTTTTCAATGTTTTTTCCGCAGGATGTGACGGATGTGATCATAATATTTTACTTCTAAAACCACTCATTGACATCCTGAATCTATTATTTTGTGGATAGAATCGTACCTTAAATTTAGTACTCAGAGAGATATGTTTGAATCTAAGATTGCAAATGTTACTTCTGGCATTCCCCAAGTCGGTAACTAGGGCCCGTTTTTGTTTTTACCATTCTTAACCCTAGAACACGATTCGACTGGAATCGCTCATATTTTCTTTCATAGGTTTTTAAAAAACCTTTTAAATAAATATATTGTTTAAATGAATTTTCTAAAAAAAGTAATTTTTTTGTGCTATTTATATTTAAAATAAAACGAAACATAAAATTTGGAAAAAATTTTTGGTGGTTCCTTTATGGATTTAGAAAAAATCGGTTTAAGATATATGTTAGTCGATTCGACTAATGATTAGCGTTAATGTATGGAAAAAACTGTTAGTGTTATAGGGTTAAATTATCCTCCGACTGTGAATTTGAATTGCTGATTTATTTCACAGTTGCAATGACATAAATGGTCGTTTTACTTCTCAACGTGAACTTGATTTATTAATTGAATTGTGTGATGTGAACCTGTTGGAATGAATCTTAAGAAATATAAACTAATGGTATTTTAGGAAGTGTGAATAATTTCTGACAAACATTTCAGTATCTTGGTATTCTTAAGGATAGGAAACTTGACTTCATTGGTATTAGCGAGATTGTTAATATGGTAAGATCTACTCTTGGTTTCGTTAAAAGATGGGCAAAGGAGTTTTCTTATCCATATGTTACTAAATTAATATATACGGCTCTTGTAAGAACAATTTTGGAATATGCATCAATAATATAGAATCCATATAATCAGGTTCACACCAATGTAATTTTGTTCGCTATTCTGTGTATGTGTGAGTTTTTCTATTAAATTAAAATTTTAACATACCTTAGGCCGAGGCCACGCAATGAGCGGCAAAGCGGCGAGCGGCAGAACGGTGAGCAGCAAAAAATTAAAACATATGAAATACTACTAAAGTGGCCATGCAATGAGCGGCGTGTGAGCGGCATTTTTGAGTGGCTAAGCGGCGCCGCTCAGGAATAAAACTTGTTCTAATTTTTAGTTGTTTTCTGAGCGGCAAAGAATAAAAATGGCAAAAAAAACGGCTTTTCTTTGTTTTGTTAATCTGTAGCGCGATTCAGTAACTTATTTTTAACGATAATCGAATCGTTAGAAATAGAAAACAACAAAATTATCGATTTTGATATTCAGTAAAATTTTTAAACGATATTCGCTATTCTTAAAGTCAGCTGTTGTCTTAACGACAACCATTTTTGTGTTGTTTTTCAATCGATAAAATGGTTGAAATGTAGTCATACATAAATAAAAATAAACTAGTGAAAATATGTTGCTTTTATTATAAAAACTTTTTATAAAAATAATATATAATAATATTGACAATGGCATTTTGACAACTAACCGCTCAGAAATTACGCTCAGTAATAAGCCACTTGCCGCTCTAACTCGCCGCTCTGCCGCTCACCGCTCTGCCGCTTGCCGCTCATTGCCGCTCATTACGTGGTGAGCGGCAAAAAATTAAACATATGAAATACTACTGAAGTGGCCACGCAATGAGCGGCATGTGAGCGGCATTTTTGAGTGGCTAAGCGGCGCCGCTCAGGAATAAAACTTGTTCTAATTTTTAGTTGTTTTCTGAGCGGCAAAGAATAAAAATGGCAAAAAAAAACGACTTTACTTTGTTGTGTCAATCTGTAGCGTCGTTCAGTAACTTCTTTCAACGATAATTGAATCGTTAAAAAAAGAAAACAACAAAATTATCGATTTTGGTATTCAGTAAAATTTTTAAACGATATTCACTATTGTTAAAGTCAGCTGTTGTTGTTATCTTAACGACAACTTTTTTTGTGTTGTTTTTCACTCGATAAAAAGTTAAAAAGGTGGAAATGTAGTCATACGTAAATAAAAATCATAAAATAGTGAAAATATTTTGCTTTTATTATAAAAACTTTTTATATAAATAATAAATAATAACATTGGCAATGGCATTTTGACAACTAACATCTCAGAAACGACGCTTAGTAATAAGCCACTTGCCACTCAAACTCGCAACTCTCCCGCTCACCTCTCTGCCGCTCGTCGCTTTGCCGCTCATTGCGTGGCCTCGGCCTTATAGATTCACAAAATATTTTAGCTACTTTATTAGGACTAATTATACTAATTCTTATACTTTCCGCGGAACTTGTCATGACCCTGTAGCACAATATCGCTGATTTTAATAATAATGTATCGAAAGTAAAGCGCGATATATTTGAATACCATAATTGTTGCTTGTATTTAAATATATCTCTAACTTATTACTAACTGATTTACGACCACATTATTTACTTGCCAGCTCTTCTTTGGAATCCACCAGGGTTTAGACCTTGATATTTGATATACTTTAAAGGAAACTGCTCTCTCGTACTCATTATTTTATGTTTTTCACTTATTAAATATTTAACCGAATTGAAAAAAGTTATTATCTTAATTAAGAGTAACCCTTATACTCTCAGAACAAATAATTGTTGATGATGGTTGTGGTATCTAATGGTATAAGCTGTTTTATCTTAGTATGCTGCTTCTTCCCTTAGTACTCGAATTATATAAATTTGCTCGTTACCAATGTTGTTTTTATTATAAAATTTTTCTTAGATGTTCTCAAAGCTGTTCTTCATTTCGCATAATTCCTTATTGTTGAATTGCGCCTGTTATTATTATTATTATGTGGATGATTGTGATGTCCATGTTGTTTGGTGTCATTGTTGTTGCTGTTTTTGTTATGTTGGACATTACTGTAATTAGATGTAACGGATATTGTAATTGGTGTTAAATTGCTTGGTGACTACATGTTAATACTTGTGGGCTAAGACTTTGTTGTTTTTTTTTTTGTTTTTTTTTGGTTTTTCATAATTGTTTTTAATTTGTTGCTGCTGTTTGGCATTTTGTTTTTCCTGTTCTGTGGTTGCTGTTGTTTTCTTTCTTTAAATGGTTTACTTAATGTTTTTGTTTGCTTTTAACTGTCATAATAATAATTGTGTTAATTTGGCGCAATAATAATAATTTGAAGATGATGTTCATTCATTCATTAATATTGAGAAAGGAATTCAATTTTGGCTCAGGTTGGGATATAGCATACGTACATATAAATATGTAGATATACTCGTATACAGAGAATATAGCAGATATTATTAAAGAAAGGAAGCTTTAAGTATACATATGTATTATGTTTTATTATATGCTTGTCTTATTTACTATAAGCAACAAGATTCTCAGAAACTGACATTGTGAAAAGTTTATTCTTTCTTCAGATTGGTTTCCTAAAATGCTGTTATATACATAAAACAGATTCACTGTGGATACCGAATTTTTAGCCAAATGATTTTTGATAAATTATCAACTGAAAAGATTGAAGACCTCTTTATTGAAATTTTGGCACATGGAAACAAAATTCTTGTGGATTGTGTATACTATAAACCCTTCATCATAATATTGATACAATTTTTTTTTTTAAAACCTAGGAAGATGTAGATAACATTGCAATATGAAGATGTAGTAATATATGGCATTTTAACTCAAAATTTCTAGTTAAAAATTGTTTAGTAAATATTATGGAAATGATTGGTCTCTATCTTACCCATTTTACAGCTTCAACAAACTCACTATTGGATATAATATTTGTAAGCGAAAGAGTAATAATCAGATTTCAGCGCCCTGTTTTTCAAAACGCGATTAATTTTCCTTACTTCCGGCTTCCATACCCAACTAATAATGAATAATGTCATATATTATGACTTTAATTATATGAAAATAAAATATTGAATGGAATTCAATTTATTTTATGCTATCTGCCGAAAATCATTTTAACTTTATATAAAATTAGTTTTCTAAACTCCGGTTCTGTTGAAAATATGTAGTTCATGGTCGTTGGAAAGGTTTCAGAACAGATAAAATAATAGTTGCCATACTGTGCTTTTGCTTTGTAAAAAAACAGGTAGAGTATTAAATTCCCTCTACCAGGGTTTTACTTTGACATTAATATCTGGACTTATTGCACTATTGAATAACAAATGTAAGAAAATATTTGAAAAGTAACCATTTTGATAAACTTAATGCTAAATAATTACAAGCACTTAATTTTTAGCATATATTAGAGGTGTCTCTATATTTTAGGTCACATCTTGGCATATTGATGTCCGATTTACTTGAATCTGTTCGAAATGAAGACAAGTAATATTAGTCTTAGTGTAAAAAACTAGGTAAAATATCAATTTTGTGAAAGAGTGTGATTTCAACGAACCAGACGAGCAGACAGACTTTGACTCGAGCTATTATAGGGATCAAGAATATATATATATATTACGGAGTCGGAAGTTAATTTTTCAAACGCAATGACACAGTGATACATAACCTCTGCACACTGGTGTGAAGGATACAAACATTTAAGTATAAACGTGCTGCAAGCTTTCTGAAAAACAAGTAAAATTCCCAATTAAAATTTTATTAGGATTATCTATAATATTAAGAGGCAAGGCTATTTTTTGTGAACGATGTTAGTGTGTCAGTTTTAACTCTATTATGACCAAACATCCCTCATTTGAAACGTATTTCTTTTTAGCTATCCACCAGATTTACAGATTTTTACATTTCTAAATTTTTTGGAGTTACGCTCATTTAAAGTTTCTACTAACACATAAGTAAAATTATACAATGCTACATATGTGTGTGTTTATTAAATTTGTTAATGTGTTTGCAAAAAAAAAATGAGTTTGTTTTCTGTATTCACAATAATAATTGTGTTGAATTGAGAAATAATATTGGACATAAACCAATAATTGACCATAAACCAATAACGATAATAACGCAATCGATATTTTAAAAGTGTTGAATTGTGAATTGGCTAAAATTGATTAGAATGCCTGCACTAGAATTTTGAGGACTGGGATCTGCTAATTATTCATTAATAGGTAAGGCGATTTCTTATGACATCTTTTACACTCTCAGTTACCAACCGATTTTGACAAAAAATATGCCATTCGAATGGCATTTCTTTACAAATGTGCACCATCTTAACAGATGCATAAAACGATACTTAACAGATACTTACACAAGCATAAAACGCATATTTAAGTGATTGAGTTTGAAATTGTGCTAATGTTTTTTTTTAACTCTTTCTTTTAACGCATACTCTTTGTCTGTCTGTCTGTCTGTCGTGGGTCAACCCCACTCTCCCTTATCCAATTGATCTGAAACTTGGCCAATAGTCTTGCTGTGACCACAGATTAATTTTGGGGTAGTCACGCACAGTCACGGAGTGATTTAAATGTCATTTCCCTCATCCGATCTATCTAAAACTTGGTCCATAAACTTGCTGTAAAAAAAAGGTTAACTTTGACTTAGTCACGCACATTCACGCATGGTCAAGTATTGTCACGGAGAGATTTAAATCGGATTTCCCTTCATCCAATCAATCTGACACTTTGCTGTAAAGAAAGATTAAGATTAAGAGTCACCCATAGTCACGCACAGCCACGGAGTGATTTAAAACCCATTTCCCTTTATTAGATTGGTCTGAAACTTGGTGAGAAAAAAGATTAACTTTGACATAGTCGCGCACAGTCACACGTACATTCACGGAGCGATTTAAAACCCATATCCTCATATCCGATTGGTCTGAAACTTGGTCGATAGACTTGCTAGAAAAAGGATGAACTTTGAATTAATCACGCACAGTCATTTCCATTTCCCATTTCCCCTCATCCGATCGATCTGAAGCTTTATCCATAGACTTTTGTTGTGCCCAAATATTACTTTTAAAATAGTCACGCAAAGTCACGCACAGACACGGAAAGAAAGAGTTTTAATAAAAACTTTGTTTTTATGGGTTAGATTATTTTGCTTTATTTAAAGTAAAAAAATTTGATGTTGAGCCTGAGTAATTTCAAACTCAATCATTAAAATGATAAAGATCGCCCTAAAAATTCGAGTCCAATTTATAGGCAGCTTTATTTTTTAACTTAGCCAATTCACAAACCAACACTTTTATTGTTTATTATTATTGTGAATGAAGATAATCAACTTATTAATAAACACATGAACAAATTTAAAAAAAACACACAAAAATCTCAAAACGGCTAAAAAGAAATATCTTTCAGATAATATACGTTTGGTCAAAATCGGGATAAAACGGTAGAACAAAACATCGGTCACAAGAAATCGCCTAGCCTATTAATATTAAAGATATTGAAATTAAGCATATTTAAGCTTCAAATAAAAAACTATACAATGCTGTGTGTGTGTGTTTATGAATTGGCTAAAATTGATTGGCATACCCTTAGGCTCTTATAAAATTATTTATTAAAATTATTTACTTATAATGAAACTCAATAAATTTTATTTAAAAATTCAAAATTTAATGAATTTTTTTCAATATGCATATATTTTATAAAGTGGTTTTCAACAGGGACGCTACAAAAGTAGAAAGACAGGGACAGCAAACGACGCCATATTTCTTGCCGCTCTTTTGACATTTCTCTTCAGTAAGGTTTTCCATTTCATGATGGAAAGATATACGAGCCAACAATGAGTCGAAATTATTAAAATTTACTACCGAAATTCGGAGTCAGTAGCCGCAACGTTAAGAGCACTACGTCCAATTTATGGTTGTCATAATCGTCATAGCAGATCAACAATTGAGCGTCTAGTGGAAAAATTTGAATCCACAGGTACAGTACAAAATGTTTCCGTGCCAGTGAGACAAAGAAGTGCCCGTAGTGTCGAGAATATTGCTGCCGCTGAGGCTTCAGTTGAAGAAAGCCCAAATGTGTCTCTCACGCGTCGTTCTCAGGCGTTGGGCATCTCTGTGACGTTGTTGTGGCGAATTTTGCGAAAAGATTTTGGCCTAAATCCTTACAAGATCAAATTGACGCTAGAACTGAAGTCGCTTGACCACCAGAAGTGTCGTATGTTCGTGAATTGGGCTGAGCAACAACTTGAAAACGATTCGGATTTTCATCGAAAAATCATCTTCAGCGATGAGGCTCATTTCTGGCTGAATGGCTTCGTCAGTAAAGAAAATATGCGTTATTGATCAGACAGCAATCCACACGTACTCCATGAGTCATCATTGCATCCCGAAAAAATTACGGTTTGGTGCGGTTTATGGGCCGGCGGCGTCATTGGGCCGTACTTCTTCCGTGATGATCCAGCCCGGCACGTTACTGTGAATGGGAATCGCTACCGTTCAATGATAATCGAATATTTTTGACCCCAATTGGATGATATGGACTTGGAGGACATGTGGTTCCAACAGGACGGCGCCACAAGCCACACAGCGAATGTCACAATCAATTTATTGGAAACCAAGTTTGTATAACGTTTTATCTCACGAAATGGTCCAGTCGATTGGCCGCCTCGGTCGTGCGATTTGACGCCGTTGGACTATTTCCTGTGGGGCTACGTCAAGTCTATGGTCTATGCCAACAAGCCAGCGACGACTGATGAACTTCGTTCGAATAGCGAACGTGAAATTGCAGCAGTATCGGCCAATTTATGCTTGAAAACCGTCGAAAATTGGGTTCAGCGTCTGGACTTCTGCAAGCGTGCCCGTGGAGGCCATGTGAAGGAGATCGATTTTCATACATAATGACATCGAACGTACTTTCACAGGAATAAAGAATTTCGTTGATATCCAAAACTTTTTTTTTATTTAAAAAAACTTTTCTAGCGCTCTTATTGGAAAACCCTTTATATACATATATATACACACAGAAAACGGATTCATTGTGGCTACCGAATTTATTACCAACCGAATTGCGACAATGCTAATAACCGATTTTCGGGTTCACTATGATTACAATACTATTGCCTTAACAGTAAATATTTTATTATAGTAGAAAATTTGCAAGTGGTATGAAATTTCTGTTGATACAATCGAAAATACAGTTGTTCCAATTAAGAACAATTCGGTTGGCAAATATTTTTTCTGTGTGTAGATTTAAAAATATATTGAAAGAAGAAATTTAAGGAAAAAATAAAGTTTCCTAGAATTTGCACTCGAATTTCGAGTTTCAGCACTCGCTAGTTAAGTTTTCATCTTCAAGTATACCGATACTTTTTCCAGCAAGCGTATAGTTACATATGTACAAAATGGCTGGTCCTTCCTAAACTGTCTAAAGATGTGGTTGATAAATTAATTTTAGGCTATATTTATACAATTCCAAGATAAACTTAAAAACATATTTTTAAAAAATTGAAAGAAAAGGTGCTCTAAGTCAAATCTTGGTTTTAATATTTTAAATTCAACATTTTTCTTAACCCCGTAAGAATAGTGGTTTTAATTTCTGGAATTAACTAATAAATTTGAGCTATTACTCAAAAAAATTATTTATAAATTTTTCTCGTAACCTTCAGAAAACTTCGAAATTTAATTAATTTTCAATATATATGTACTTTTTTTAAGTACTGACTTTATCTATCAAATGTCAACTAATTTTTTTAACAGAAAATATGAAACGAGTTTCTTTGCCTTTGAAGATATTTTCTAAATAATTTTTCATTCCATTTCACCTTTTCCAACAACGTGACTATTTAAAATTCATAACAAGTTCATTCGCTCAATTTCCTTTGATTTACAAAGTAATTACCCCCAGGAACATGGTCAACATCAGTAAAAAGAAAAATTGAAGAAGATAATATAGACAGGCAAGGACGCCAAATGAAGAAGACAACAAAAAACCATAAAGCGTATATTTTAAGAATAATTAGCAATAAAAGCATATTTAAGTTTAAGGCCACCACACCAGACACATAATGTGGCAAGTTATAAGTATCATAATCTTAATGAAGTGAGAACTACACAGAAAATACTACGTGCATACAGAATTAATGAGCAGGAAGTATAATACAAAAATAATGAACGTGTTGAATACGTACAAATACTACTCGTAATAAATATAAATATGTTTTCCTAATCAATTAGAATTTTATAACAACTGGCAATGGAATGTAATGACGTCATATTATTATTTGGTATGGGTGAAAGCGCCCTCTTTTAGAGAGTAGACCACAATATAATTCCAGTTTTTGTTTTGTTGTTTCTATTGGAATTATATAAAAATTATATTATACTTTCATATATGGCATTTAATTCTTCTATAAGGGAGCGAATGAGATAGACATACACACAAGCATACACACACATTAAGTGGTAAAAAAAAAAATTGAGAATCATTACATATAAACATTAAGATCCTTAATATTGAGTTATTACTACCTGACTGTGAAACTTATTTTGATATGTCGAAATATATGTTTTATAATAAAATTTTATCATAATAATACTCACACACTCCAGCAGGACAAGTCGGTTCAGCTTTCCATTTCAGCTAAACATTTTAAACTAAAAGCCTGAAATAAGATACTCGTATCCATTATTGTGTCTTCAAAATTTGAGGGTAAATTGTGTGCGTCAGGCTGAAAAAAAGTATTGATATTTTCTTGTTTTTATCTGTCTTTGAGTAGTCAAAATATAGGCAAAAAATGAGGGTTCATGCCTTATTATAGCCACACCTTTCAGGGGTGAGTTTTTTTTTTATCATTCAGTGTATGTAGAGAAAATCTTAGCCTGTGTTTTTTGTGTACTTTTACTTTTATATGTTCCTCAAAAATTTTTGGGCTTTTGTTATAATTTTTTTGAAGTTTGATAATTTATTCTTATACATTTGATATAAGTTTAACTTATGAACGTGTATTTTACTACACCCTACATCATGCTTTAGTGCCTTGTTAGCAGTTAAGCTTTTGGTTATAGAGGACATTGCAAATCTGATAGGAGTTAATGATTTGTCTACAGTGTATAAACAACTCCTCATATGGTCAACTTAACCGCAACAATTAATGATTTTAAAATCAGGCTACAGTGACTCAAAAACTTTCCCTCAAAGACAGAAAGCTCGAACTTTTTGTGATCTGCTCAAATGTCTTCTGTACAAGCTGTATGGTTAAAGAAGAAATCAAATTATTTATTCCTTTTATTCCGCCCAGGAAGTGACTTTTATATTGCAATTGATGAATATTTTTGCTACTTAAATGTGCTGTATGTCCACAGCAAAAATGGATTTATTGTTATGTAAATTGAATTCTTTAGTTAAAGCAATTTAATGATGCAATTACACTGTGCGACAGCCATTTGTGTCCATAGAGTTAACTATATAGACATGAAACAAGAGATCATAGCAGTAGAACTGCGTTTTCAGTTTTTACTTTTCCTGACCTTAAACATGTTTCAAAAACTGTTAAAATACTTATTTCTGACAGTACGTTTATAAAAAAATCTCCGCTGTCCAGTAATGTTTGTTTATTATATAAGGAAAAAAGAATGCAAAAATATACCTACTTTAAAATCCTGGAAGATCCTTGAAGATTTTCTATAACAGAATCTTTAAAAAACATTTAAAAAAAGTTATAGCACACATTAGCGCATATTTAGTTTGCACATATTTAGCTTTACTATATTAGGGAAAGCTATGCCAACTTAAATTGTTCACGCTACATTTAGCGCCTTTTAACTACCCATTTAACGCCTTTTTTTAAAAAGCGCTATATTGGCGTTTTGCGTTTTTCTTAGTCACTGGTTTAGTGCCTTTTATATACAACAGTTCGTTTTAAACAATACTGTACTTATATGAACAGCTCCCTTCGAAATTTAAACTTTTTAATCCAAGATACTCAAAATTTGTTCTCTTATGTAATGAGATATACTAGCAGATCCCAGCCCTCGTAATTACAGTGCAAATTCTAGAAAATTTTATTTTTTCATTTAATAAATTATTTTATAAGACCCTAAAGGTACGCTTATCAATTTTAGCCAATTCACAAATCAACACTTTTTAAATATCGATTATTTTCGATATAGGTTTAAGTCAAATTGTTGGTTTATATCCAAAATTATTTTTCGATTCAACACAATTATTATTGTGATTGAAGAAAACAAACTCATTGTTTTTTTTAGAAAAACATTACAAATTTAATAAACAGCAACTTTAAATGGGAATAACTCCAATAAAATGTAAAAATTTTAGAATCTGTGCAGATCTAAAAAGAAACGCCTTTCAAATGATGTTTGATGTGTGGGTAATATAGGGCTAAACCTGACCTTGCCTATTAATATTATAGATAAGTTGGCTTAGACCAGATGGCTTATAGAAAGTCTTATGTTAAAAAATATGTCAAAGATATTTGGCTAAATTTTATCATACACAGAAAACATATGATCAGGCAATCATCAGTTTATTTATTTTTTTAATTTTAATTTATAAATATTTAAAAATGAAGTAGGTCTACTTCATTATCAACCATATAAATATATTTCTCATAAACTTAATGTGCCTTCAAAAGAAAAATAAATTTGATTTACCAATCAAAGTTTTGATGCAAATTATTAAGGGAACTAAATTAAATCTATTATAATATGACTCGTTCTTCAATATTTTCGATTATAGCATATAATTCTATCAACAGATTACCCAGTATGCATTGAAATATTATTTCTCCAATGCTGGCGAAAAGTTAAGTTCTTAAATTGATGTCCAATGTAATTCTCAACTTGAGTTGGACAATTTTTCTCCTGTTTGCTCTTAACTAGCCATCAAGTTGAGACCTAAGATTTTTTTCAAACTTTGAGAAATATTTTAACTCTCACTTGGATATCCAACACTTTCCTCCACTTAAGACCAAACATTTTTTTAAACATGAATACGATTTGTGTTAAGTTTGAATATGTCTTAAATAATAAATTTAAAATAAAAATGCCAAAAAAGTACAAATAATTAATTGATATATTTTTAATTATTTCTATTTTTTTTAGAATTTTTAATTTCAAAATAAGAATTTATATATAAATAAGAATTTATGACATATTTGTAAAATCTACAAATATTAACAAGCACATAATCTATAATATTAATAGGCTAGGCGATTTCTTGTGACTGATGTTTTGTTATATCGTTTTATCCCGATTTTGAACCAACGTATATTATTTGAAACGTATTTCTTTTTGGCCGATTTGCAGATTTACAGATTTTTAAATTTTTTCCTTTATTTTGAGTAAATTGCATTTAAAGTTGCTACTAACACATACATAAAATTATACATATGCTATGTGTGTGTTTATTAAATTTGTTAATGTGTTTGCAATAAAAATGAGTTTGTTTTTTGTGTTGATTTGTGAATTGGCTATAATTGATTACCATAATTTTAGGGTCTTTATTTAATAACAAAATAAAATTTCCTAGAATCTGCGCTCGAATTTCGAGGGCTGGAATCTGTTAGTAAATATGTAATGAAATTAAATTTAAACATTCAAAAAAAGCACATTGTTTTCATTTCTAAAATTGTATATTTTTATTTTTTAATATGCCAATTCCGTACCTTCCAATTGATACCGATTGGAGAAATTTCTTTGCTATCCAGTTGACGATCAGAAATTTCTCAATTTGATAACTTAGAAAATCACCATATAAAAAATTAGCCTTTTAAGTTGAGAAGACTGTAATCGGACTATTGAGGTGCGCTTGGGAATTGACGTTGTAGATTTGGGAAATGTGTTTGATCTCAAATGCACCTCAAGTTGACAGCAAACAAAATTGTTTATTGGGTACATTCTAAACTGAAAATATACTTTCAGATATTGTAGCAATTTGTTGGTAAATAAAATACGAACAAATTACTAGATAGTATTTTCTGTTGTAATTCTGTTGTAAGCTCCGAAAAATATTGTAAAGAGATAAGATGTTGCCAGGACTACAGTATGTGTATACCGCAATAGAATGAAATGAATGGGTGTGATTTCGAAAGACAGACGGGCTGACTGACAGACGCTCATAGCTATATCGACTCGAGTTGTTATAAGGATCACGAATATGTATATATAATTTATGGGGTCACAAATGCAATTTTCGATGCATTACAAATGGAATGATAAACTGATATATATCTTTTAAACAGTGTTGTGAAAGGTACAAAAAAATTGAAAATATACATAATAGTTTTAAATGAAAATTAAAATTATACTAACGTCCATTAGTCCTTTGCGAGGCAGCATATGAACGTTGCGACAGTCTTTATTTTTTAAATATCTTTTCTTTTTTTGCCGATTCAAGAATTCGCAGCACAAAATATATAAATACACTATCGTACCAAATACATAAAGTATAAAATCATCGTTCTTTATTTTTTTCGAAAAAATCGTTCATAGTTATTTAATGTCAAAAAAAAAAAAAACTGGTAAGTCATTTATTACATCTTAAATACTACAAAAATAATTACAAATCAAAAATATTTTACTTCATATTTTAGTAGATAACTAATATATAAAATTAAAATTATATAACGTACTGGCCAACAGATGGGCAAAAAATACCCGATTTTATCGATTTCTAATTAACGAAGAACATCGCAAAAGAAATTGTGCATGTAGAATCTTCATTGGATCTCTCGTCTAACCACACACCCGTTATTGTTACTATTTCGAACCCCCAAAAAATTGTGTCCCATCTCGTGATTTAACGCTTTCAATCAATATTGATTGGCTAAAATACAAAAAGTTTCTTAGTACCCATTCCACACGGAAAGCTTTCCGCTAAGAACACCAGATGATATTGACCTCTCGATTGTTAACTTCGAACAAAATCTCAAACTAGCTGCTCAACATGCTACTAAACCTCCTCGTCACACCAGACCATACAGAACTACTTATGTAGATGTTGAAAGGCTATTAGGTGAAAAAAGAAGAATTCGAAGAGAGTGGCAACTGCACAGATCTCCTCAACTTAAACAACAATTGAAAGAATGCACGAAAAACCTACGGAAACTGCTTGAAACACAAAGAAATGCTAAGTTGAATAGTTATCTTGAAAAACTGGTTCCAACAGAAAAAACTGATTACTCTTTGTGGCGTGCTACAAAAAACCTTAAAAGTCCAGTTGTATGTAAGCCTCCTCTAAGAAAGGAAAGCGGAGGATGGGCTAGGAATGGCAAAGGGAAGGGAGATCTGTTTGTGGAACATATAAAACAGTTTTTACTCCAAATATAACCCCTAGTTCTATTGATGAGTCTCCACATATTACTTCACAGCATAGAGCATTGTCCCTTCGTTTTGAGATTCGAGAGGTCGAAAAGGCTATCAGTAATAAAATGCTGTTGGAGTTACCCCGAATATTATTAAGAATAATTCTGTTTATTTTTAATGCTATAATACGCCTTGAATATTTTCCCCCAGAATGGAAAGTTTCACTCGTTAAAATGATACCTAAACTAGGTAAAGATTACACAAATGTCGATTCGTAAAGACCAATAAGTTTACTGTCCAACTTATCACAATTATTCGAGAGAATTTTGGTAAACACACTTACAATATCTTTAGATCAAAATAATGTCATTCTAGCTCATCAATTTGGTTTCAGACGAAAACATAGCACCACTGAGCAAGTTCACAGAATTGTAAGTGCCATAAGAAGAGCTTTGAAGAGAAAAAGTACTGCTCTGCACTTTTTTATAGACGTCTCGCAAGCCTTCGACCGAGTTTGGCACGTGGGACTCCTCTATAAAGTTAAACAGTTGTTGCCCCCGAATACACATAAGCTACACACAGAAAAAATATTTGCCAACCGAATTGGTCTGAAGTGGAACAACTGTATTTTCGATTGTATCAAAAGAAATTTAATATCATCTGCACATTTTTTGTTATGATAAAATATTTACAGTTAAGGCAATAGAATTGTAATCATCGTGAACCCGAAAATCTGTTATTGGCATTATCGCAATTCGGTTGGTAATAAATTCGGTAGCCACAATGAATTTGTTTTCTGTGTGTAATGTAGAGCTGTATAATTAATAGAAAATTCTCTATTAGAGAGCAAAGCTTTGTGAGCCCTCCACAGACAATTCATGCTGGTGTACCACAAGGTAGTATCTTGGGCCCGCTTCTATACATCCTTTACACATCAGACATGCCAACAAATGAAAACACACTTACGTCGACTTCTGCGGATGATACTGCAATTTTAAGCGTACACTAAAACCCCTCAACATCTCTTCTTTTACAGCGCCATATTGAACAGCTGGAAGATTGGCTAGATATGTGGGTGATTAAAGTAAATGAACAAAAGTGTATCCACGTAACTTTTACAATAAGAAGGGAGACTTGCCCTCAATTTCGAATTAGGAACCAGTCTGTACCTCAACATTTCGCTGTTAAATATCTCGGACTACATCTTGATCGCCGACTTACCTGGAAAAATCATATAGATGCTAAATTAACACAAATATAATTGAAATTAGTTCAATTCAAATGGCAATTTGGCAGCAACTCAAAGTTAAGTCTCGATTGTAAGCTCTTGATTTATAACTCGATTTCTAACCCATTTAGTGCTATGGTATACAGTTATGGGGAACAGCCTCAGCTTCAAACACAGAAGGAATACAATGATGCCAAAACAAGATTTTGAGAATGATTACAGGCGCACCATGGTATGTGAGAAACTCACATTTGCACAGAGACTTAAATGTTTCTCTAGTAAAGTACGAAGTCACTAGATATAGTGCAAACTATTTGAAAAACCTAGAGTCTCACCCGAATCCTCTAGCACGTAACTTAATCAAAAATCGTATCCACCAACGCTTAAGAAGGAAGGAGACTGCTAATCTCATTGGATGAAAAATGGATTGATACAATTATTTTTTTTTTATCATTAGATTTCATACGTATATAGAATAAATGAAATTTTGTCTGGCACTGGCTGGATTTAATATTTAAGTTTTAGTTTTAAGATTTGAATAAATTATGTTAGTTCACAAACCTATGTTACAAAAAAAAAAATATAATTTTTTGGCTAGACAAAATAAAGTATAAATTTAATTTATATTTATAGAACAGCTAAGATATACTACCATTGGAATTTATTATCAATTATGGTCCACAAGGATTTTATGAGATGTATCTGGGGCCTCCAATTTTTCCAAGTAATTTTAATTAAGAAAATGTTTTGCGACCTTGCTCGTGTGTTTGGGGTCATTGTCTTGTTGAAATAGAAAGTCCCTCAAATCCATTTATTCAGCACTACTGTTAAAATTATCTAGCAAAACACAAAGGTAGTGCTCACCAGTCATTGCCGAGTCTATCTTGACCAGATGTCCTGCTCCTGCGTTTGAAAAACAGCCCCACATTATGGGAATTCCGCTGCCATGCTTGACATTATGGATATTTTTTTAGCTTTTAGTCTCTGTAAAGGTTCACACCACACTCGCTGACGACGCATCGCTACGTTATATATATTTTAACTCAAATTTGGGCTCGTATGACCAAAGAGTGGGATTCCAAAATGATTCTAGTTGAGTCGTCTGTGTATTGTTTCGGATAAAATATTTAATCTTTCTGGCAGAACTAAATGGATTTATTTTGCCAGAATTTCGATTAGAGCATCACCTCGAACTATTGTCTTACTTTTTCTACCACATAGCTTCTTCCAATTTTCGTTTGAGCTTCTTTTTTTTATAAAGTTCAAATATTTTTCTTGCTCCAGGTAATAAAATGTTATACTTTTTGTATAAATCTTTGTATATCATCCCAGTTACACGATCTTTTACCAACGTATCATATCTTCATTTTGGATTTCTGTGGAAATGTTTTTAATTAATTGAAATATTCGACTGTTTTAACAAATGTTAATATAAAAACACTTTTCGAATATCGAGATTTTTAACTAGTACTACTTCTTTTTATTATAGAAGCAGACTTCAGCCCTCGAAATTTGAATGCAAATTCTAGGAAATTTTATTTTCTCATTTAATAGAGACCTTAAAGGTATACTAATCAATTTAAGCCAATCCACAATTCAACGCTTTTTAATTTATTATTGTGAATGAAAAAAATATACTCATTTTTTTACAAACGGATTCACAAATTTAATAAACACACACATAGCATTGTGTCATTTTATGTATGTATTAGTAGTAACTGCATTTTACTCCAAAAAAAAATTAAAAATTTAAGAATCTGTAAATCTGGTGGACAGCTAAATAGAAATACTTTTCAAATAATATAAGTTTGGCCAAAATCGGGATAAAACGGTTTAATAAAACATCGGACACAAGAAATCGCCTTACCTATTAATATTATAGATTACGTAAATAACTCGAAAAAATATTACAAATATTTAGACCAAATATAAATTTACTTTATTTTGTTGCACTATTATATTGCCAAACTTAATAATATTGTCGCAAGAACAGGAAAAGAAAGTAAAACTTAATAATTTTGGTTTTTAAAGTACACAATACATAATCTTAATACTCTTAAAAGCTTGATTAAGACAAATTTTTATTGGTTCTACTCTTATATATTTTATTTTGTACGACAGTGTATATTACAAACTATTTCTTTGATTTAAATGGCCACCGAAACCACGACAAATGGCTATAATATTCTATTTGCGTCCAACAATAGCGAAGCAGATCCATCGAACACTTAAAATATTTATAAAACCTAAAATGTTTGTTTGTACCCAAAAATGAACAAAGGAGGCCTTAGCTTTCGTCAAATGCCACCATTGGAAATTTTATAAAAATTTTCTTTAAATTATTATTATTATTAATTCATAACTATAAAAGACATAAATTATATACATTTTTTTAAAATGTAGTTATAAGTGAATTTAGTTATCCATTGGGATACCACAATAAATGGTTGTAACCATCAATATATAAAATCTAAATTCCATTGTATGTACTAAATGCAACAATACATACCATAGAATTTACTTAAAACATCAGTTGCCTTAAGCTTCGTATGGTTCTTTCGAAAGTATTATTTAGAAATCACAGCAAATCCGGTTGTCACAACGAATTCGTTTTCTGTTTGCAGAATTACAAAAAGGGAATCTGGCATTCGAAGCCCAAAATGTCCACCCCACTAAACCGTTTAACGACTTATATCGGTTCTTAAAAAGTTTAACAAAAATTATAATTTGGGGGATGACATCGATCCACTAGTTAAAGATATTTACTATTTAGGATAGCCCTTTTTTGACAATAATATTGAAGAATCGGACCCAAAATTAACAAAATCTCTTACGTATGAGCTAAGAGAAAAATTTGTATCTAATTTTACTGTGAATATCTTATAAATTTAATAAACTAATTTGTAAAAGATAAAAAAGAAATAGAAGAATATGAACAATATCGCGATAATTTAGAACTATGTAATTTGAAAAATAGAAACATAACTGATTTATTTTGGATTGAAAACTCAGCCAATAAATTCCGGTTTTTAAATGGTAAGTTTCGTTGTAGATATAATGGCTTTTCCGATCTAAATCATTCGGGCTGCAAGCGAAATCAGTTCAACGGACTTCTTTTTAAGACAAAATAAATTCTTTACTTCATATTACATATGGACTAAATGTTAAAAATTCCTGTTTCCATTAAAATTAGTTCTCTTCAAACATATACAAAAACCAAAATTTCACACTAAAATAATACCTTAATCTGAAGTTGAGGAAAAAAGACACATTTGATTTGAAAATTAACAGGTATAAGAAACGTTTTTATTTATTTATTTATCTATTTCAATACATTGAAAGCCTACAAGGCCAATTATGCATGTATTGTAGCTCAATTTCCATCTTAAATATAACTTAAAACTATTTAAAATATAAATAACTAAGTGGCTCCCCAACCACACAAACATTGCCAAAGTAAAAAGTTATTTCTTTAAAAAAAAAAAAAACAACATACATATATCCTATTATAAACCAGTGAAAAAATTAGAATAAAACATTTAACGTAAACCAACTCAAAAGCTTTTTTTATATGACAGATCTGTGGTTTTCTAGAATAACCGCATATGTCATAAAACCAAAATTTTCAGGGGAGCCAAAAAAACGTTATATTTGAAATTATGGGCTCGATATAAAGTTTTTAGAGCTTTTTATTTAACAGTCCTGTAGATATGGGCAATAAAAACTTTATATAAAATTTTGAGTCAAAAATCTTCAGAGGAATAAATCCTAGGGAAGGACGAAAAAAAACAATATGTTAATAAGGCTTAAAGTGTGTGCAGATAAAACAACTTATGTCGATAAATGTCGCTTTCTTTGAAAAAGAAAACTACCAATGCAACCACCCATGTAGGAATAAGTTGTTGTTGCTTGAAAAACGGATTTTTTTGTTCGTCAACAAAAAGTTAAAGGGACTTAGGATGAGAATATAACAACGTATCAAGAATAATAGTGACAAAAAATAACAGGAATAAACACACAAGTTTTTATAAGTGGTTATAAACTGAAAAATAATCCAAAATTATTTTGCATTTTTTTTCATTAATAACAACGTATGTCGCTATGTGTCGTTTTCTGAGAAAATAATTTGTCAGCGATCATACGTCGATAGTGCTGCAAATTAATTTAATAAACATTTGAGTTACCTTGTTATTTAAAGAAAAAACTCAGAAATGGTCAATATTTTTTTTTTAAATTTAACACATGCAAAGAGCGTTAAAAATTAATATATTTGGCATCGTTAACTCAAAACTGACAATAATGGACATACGGGTTATTCCAGAAAACCACAGAGATATGGATAAGAAACCAGTCTTAAATTAGGTGCAAGATGATTCCAAATAAAATATACTCTAATTTTAAATGAATGTTCAAGTATTGAAAGATGTATCCGAGGTAGCTCAATTTGTATATTTCGCGTAGGGTGAATGAATATAAAATAATCAACTAAAAAATAGGGTGTCCTAACTTCATAATTTTGTAAAAACAGGGCAGTGAACGTAAATGCAAGTAATTATGAAATTCACAGCTTAAAAAGTCTGGGGTTAATTCAGAAACCCGGTTGTGATCACGTACTCGAATATCAAAAACATAGCGAATAATTCTTCTAACAGTCCTCCGAAGATAGTCTTTGTTACCAGTAAAAGTTCCTGTATAAACTTCCAAACAGTAATTAACTCTTGACATATGTAACACATGGGCTAAGCGGTACCTAATATGCTTTGGTGTATATGATTTCAAGGCATACAATCTTCTCAAAGTGAAGGAAATTTGATTTGATAAGGAATTTATATAATTTTCAAAATTAAGTCTAGAGTCAACAATAACACCAAGGCACTTTAACGAGTCAACATAACTAATTGTTTGATTATTAATACAAACCCTGGGATAAATAACATGTTGAATAGGTAAATGAAAGTACATTGTCTCAGTTTTAGTTTGGGACATTATTCAGATGATTATTTAGGATGATTTCGGAATCCGTATACATTTTAGCATTTACTTTATATATAAGAAATATATCATCCGAAAAGATGAATGATTTACAAAAATTATTTTCCATAAGTGAAATGCAATCATTTAAATAGAAACAGAATAGGACCTAATACTGAGCCCTGTGGAACACCTGAGGTAACAGCACCGACAGTGGAACTTAATCCTCCAATAGAAACATACTGCGACCGATCAGTCAGGTAGGAATATATAATCTGGCAGGCTGATTTGGAAAAAGTAAACAAGTCCTTAAGTTTTTTATACGATCAAATTCTTTAGTAAGATCAAGAGAAACCATAATACAGTTTTCATGTTTATCGAGATTATGTCTTACTGGTACACATATACTTAAAAATATTTAATTAAATTCTAACTAATCTCAAATGAATAAATATATATAAGTTTTTTGGAAATTAATAAAAACTAGCAGATTCCAGCCCTCGAAATTCGAGTGCAAATTCTAGGAAATTTTATTTTTTCATTAAGTAAAGACCCTAAAGGTATGCTAATTAATTTCATCCAATTCACAAATCAATACAAAAAAACAAACTCATTTTTATTACATACACATTTACAAATTTAATAAACACACACTTAGCATTGTATAATTTTATGTATGTGTTAGTAGCAAATTTAAATACAATTTACTCAAAATAAAGGAAAAATTTAAAAATCTGTAAATCTGCAGAACGGCTAAAAAGATATACCTTTCAAATAATATACGTTTGGGCAAAATTGGGTTAAATCGGTAGAACAAAACATCAGTCACAAGAAATCGACTTGCCTATTAATATTATAGATATTATATTTTAAAAACATCTAATTAGTGCTTCTAGTTTTATTAAAATTTAGCGATTTTTGGTTACTGTTTTGTGGTTTTTGCTTGGAAAATGTTAACATCGCTGATTAGGATGTAACAACCAATTTAAAAAATTTAATTTTCTTTGCACGTATGAAGAAAAATACTTACATGAAAAACTAAGAACCTTATGTAATAAAAGTGCATACTCAGTTTTTTTATTTCCTCTTCTTGTTTCCTTTTAAATATATTCAAGTTCTTAATATTTTTTTAAATATGTACTTATCCTGTTGAATAATGTAAAATAGAGTTGTGCTTTCTAGCTCAATTAACTTGAGTAGGGCTCACAGTGGGATCGCTTCATGCATTTCTTGGCAAAAAGTATAATGAGAGCTCGTAGAACATTGAAATTTGGCCCATAGCCTTTTTCAACTCAATTAAGATAAATTTAAAGTTTCATCAAAATTGACCACGCCCATCACCGACCGCGCTTATAACCCGAAAAGATTTCGCTCCAAATTTTTATATCTTCACCAAAAGTCATGAAACTTGACACAAGTCATCATTGTTATGAAGTTGAGATATCTGAAAAATTTCGTAGAAATCGGCAGCGCCCCTCGTAAATTCGAAAATTAATTAAATTAACATTTGGACCCAAATTTTTGTTTCTTCTTTAAAATTCTTCTAACTTGACTCAAGTTATCAGTATTATGAAAAAAATGCTTGCAAAGCTTTACAGAAATGTGGCATGCCCATCGCCCATATAACTCAAAAAAAATTTTATTTAACAATTTTGTTTTTGAAACAAACTAAGAAAGTTTTGTAATTCCGCTTAAGAGCAATAAGTAATAATATATTTCCATAAAAATAACTAACTGAAACAAGATAAACGATTTAGTGTCTGATAAATATTTTTTGCGAGTATGCAAATATAGACTTTACTCATCTTCTATCATTTCTTTAACGACATCATCTAGTTCCAAAACATGTTTATGAGATTGACGTCTTATGATAGTAATGTAAGATCTGACGATACAAGAAGGCAAATAGCTTCGACGTATCCCAAGCGAAATTGTTAAACTTCGATGTATTTATTCTGTAGTCACACGTTATTGTTTGGAGCATAATTCGAAATCGATCAGCAATATCTTCTCTGACTCCAGTTAGTCAGCAACAACTTGAGGATTCGAAAAGCGAATTTTTCGTTGTAATGTAATCGCTTAGCAAATCAATATAATTACCACAACGAATAAGCTCGGTAGCTACATTAAAATAAGTAACTGCAAAAGTATACATAAATTTTATTAATTAAGTTTATAATAATTCTATAATACACTTTGAAAATTCATATTGTGTTGTTTTTTTATTTTTTGTTTTCTTTTTTCATATGCATTTCTTTCAAATAGCTGTCAAATAATCGCTAACAATAGTCGCTATTATTTTTAGCACTAAAAGTATCCACTATTTTATATCGTGTTTCTTTAAATATCTGAAATGAAATTTCGTGTGACTTTTTTTATAAAATTTATAATTTTGTTCAACAGTACACAATATTATCCAAATTTCATTTATTAACTCAAAAGAATACACTCCCACCTCTCATTTTTTTTTGAGCCAGAACACAAAAGTCGATAAAGCTCACCTTTTTTTGTCCAAGAAAAACTAAAAATACTGAATTTTGAAGTACCATCATAGTCAGTTAGTTACATTTTTTTATTTTTAATTCAGTATTTTATGTGATACAAATTTTAAAAAATTAAATTAAAAAAAAAATGTAATTAAATTAAAATATTAATTAAAATATACATTTAAATACATTTAGACATACATATGTATGTATAAATAAATATAAATAAATAAAGGAACAATGCCATTTCGTCGTCAGTCGGTCTTATAAAAACCTAACTATTTTTTAACCGATATTGTTATACAATTATTTTTAAAATATACTTATATCAAATAGATATGACAAAAAAAAAAATTATCTACCCGGACCATTGAAATACATGAAAATGTGAGGCAGGTACTGCAGAGTTTCATTTAGGTGAATTTGCCGCATTATTTTGGACAAAAATAGAATTTCAGAAAGACATTTATGATGCTTTTCTCTTAATTAAACAATTATTTACAAAACTGCATCATTTCATTTTTGATATTTAACACTCGAAAATAAACTCTTTACAAAATCCCAGAGTGTGGCTTACGGAATTTATAGAAAATAATAAAGTGTGACAGAGATACAACATGCTTGCAAATATATGCAGAAAATATTTCCAGTTCTATTTAGGTCCTAATTATGAGTTGCATTCGATATCCGATCTTCGCTGGCTATCGAACATCGACTATCGAATGTCAAATTCGTATTATGAGCTGGCAGCACGGTCTAAAATTTCGTTGTACAACGAATTTTCAATCGAACACTATTTTGCTTTCGATGCTGAATGGCAGTTTGTAAAACTTATTGAAAAAATAAGTTGTAAATTATTTTAATTTCATAGGATTGATCTGCCTTGTATGCATTGCCGCAGCAGTTCATCTGTAGTAGACAGCAATTCCATAAATGCCTTGCCATCGAAAATTTGCTATAAATATGTAAACAAATGGTACCCTTGTTAAAACGTCGTATACTTACGTAGTGGAATCCATTTCCAAAATGTTGGAAGCATCTCTCATGACGAAGCATTTATCTTCATCAGGCGATCATGGAACCATAATTCCATGTTAATAAATAATTAATTTATTTTTTTCTTTAATAAATTTGTAAACACACAATGTTTATTTATAGTGCGAGCTGATAAATATGTACTATTGTGAATAACCCAATTGAGTGAAATTCACAATAGCGCAATTTTATCGTCATAATACCAAATGAAAATTCGTTCGATCAGTTAATTTGACCACAATCGAACATCGAAAGTTGCTCATAATAGGCACCTTAGCCTGCAAGCATTACCTACATTTTATAATAAAATAATTCTAGCAGATCACAGCCTCCGAAATTCGAGTGCAAATTCTAGAAAATTTTATTTTTCAATTTAATAAAGACCCTAAAGGTGTGTTAATCAATTTTATCTAATTCAAAATTCAACACTTTGGTCTATGTCCAAAACAATTTTCCAATTCAACACAATTATTATTGTGTTCTTTTGCAAACACATTAACAAATTTATAAGACAAACACATAGCATTGTATAACTTTATGTATATCTTAGTATCAACTTTAAATGAGCATAACTCCAAACAAATGTAAAAATTTTAAAATCTATAAGTCTGGTGGATAGCCAAAAAGAAACACTTTTCAAATAAGATATGTTTGGTCAAAATCGGGAGAAAACTTTGGAACAAATCATCGATCACAAGAAATCGCCTTACCTATTAATATTATAGATAAGAATGTCTCGTAACATAAATGAGGAAAATTGACTTATATACATTATCAAAGAACAAAATGACAAATTGATCTAAAAGTCCGTAAGAACTAAAACACCGAACGAACTTAAAGTACGATATGAATTAGTTCCCATAGTTCAGTAGAAAAAAATTTTGTACAAATATATTTTAGAGGCTATGAAATGCCATTAACACTTTCATGCCCGAATTAATTGGGGGCGTGGTTAAAGATTTTTCAAGTTTATGTAGTTATTAGTTTAGACCTAAATTGATACCAATTTCAAAATCCTATGTATCCTGGTTTCGCCGTTATGAAATGTTGCCTATAGGCAACAATGTGTTTGAAAAAGGACTGACCACCATATAAAAGTATTTTTTAATATGTATATTCTAATTTTCTTACCTTTAATATGTTCAATATGTTTAAGGAACTAAATTTAAACTTTTAAATATCGTTATTACTTTTTTTTTTTGATTATTTGTAAACTCACTTTTTGCAATCAAATAAGATTAGCTTTCAAATGATCTCAATCAATACTTACAATAAAATCTTACAATAAAATCTTACAATAAAATCTTATCAAGATATTCTGAGAAAAAATACCGTAGGAAAAAAAACAAAAATTACGGTACTTACACACAGAAAACGGATTCGTTGTCACAACCAAATTTGTTGCCAACCGAATTTTTGTAGTCCCATGTACTATCACAATATTTTTTTGTGATAACTGAATTATATAATCTATATAAACGTAGAATGCTAAGGGCAATTGTATATAAATATAAATTCGATTGTTAGAACTGTGGTATATATGTAGTTGGTACAATGAAAGGATTTATTAATTTTTTTTACCATTTATCTATGTTTTTGCTGATATAAAATATTTAAAACACTTTTTTAATAATAACTTTTATTAATAATTTTTATTAATAATTTATTTTTATTTAAGCGATATAAGACAATAGCTTGCAATAAAATAGTAATCATTAATCTTTAGGTAGTCCATACATACTTTATAAATTTTACAATTTTGAAAAAATATTTTTGTGTTCCACTTATTAAAAATCATAACATATCGGCATATTGTCCGCAAAATGTCCTGAAATAATAAGTTGGTATTAATTGGGAAAAGATTTTTTTTAAGAAACTCAACTTGACCACAGAGTAAAATAAATGCAACAAACACAAATTATTATCACATATATGTAACTTGCTCTTAAGTCAATTGATCGACATTCTGTTACAGAAAAGATTTAATTGGATGAAACACATTGTGTTCCAATACATCGCGATATATTTTCGGTCTTTGGTGAAATCACAAAACAGTTGATCGACCTCATCCAACACGAAACATTTCATATTGTTCGTGTGTATAGACATGCGGTTAGTCATTTCTAAATAAGGTCTGATAAGATGACCACATCGTGACGACCTGCTTCCTGGTTACGTACGTCCTTAGAAATATTTTTTTCGTCAACACAGGCGTGGAAACGAACTATCATATTTGCGTTGACAAGTCAGGAGTTGTTGCTGAAATCAAATCCTGGACGTATTGATTTATAATAATATGATAATAAATAACTTTTACAGGTATTCCACAGAGTTCAGACCATATCTCTCTATCTTTGACACGACAATTGGTAGTGCGCAGTTGAATGGCAGATTGTTTTTCTAAACCATAAGCATAAATGTCACACAAAAGCTTCTTCCCAGACGCGCTTAAATACACTTTCAGATTTCGTATTTAATTTACATACTTCTATGATCCATTTTTTTGTATTCATAAATTACATTGAAGTTTTTGTAAACGTTGTGATATTGATTTGAAAATTTAAATGTTCATATAATATTCAAAAGTTGTTTTTTAGATTTTGTTTTAAAAAATGACAATTTAATTCGAAAATTCAGTATGACTAAACATATTTTTATATTTATTCGGTATTTACAACAGAATTTGATTCATGCAAATTTCTGTTGGTTAGAAATACCAATATAGTTTAATAGTTTTGGTTTCTTTTGTTATAACCGAAAAATAATTCTTAATACAAATTTAATTTGTAGGAATGTAACCAATAATTTGTTACAATATCTGTTAAAACATTTTTGGTTTAGAATATGTTGTTATAACCGAATAAGAGATTGCAGTTGCCAATATTTGGGATGGAAGAATGTAATTCTTCAATTTATAAGGTTGCCTCAATTAAATTAGTTGAATATTTTTTATAAAGAATTTTATTAGTAAATGGAACTGTTTTTGTTGTTGCAGATACTTTTATTTCAGAAGAATTGTGTTTATACAGTAGTTATTAAAGTAAATGTATTGTATTATTAAATATTGAAGAATTATAATAAAAATTCTTATTACCTTAATAAATTTTTCTAGTCTTAACCGAATTCCAACCAATCTTTTTTCTGTGTGTATAAGTTAAAATATACAATGTAGCCTATATGCAATTTGAGTTGCAAACTATGATAATGCCGGGTTGAATATAAAGTCGTTTAATGGATCATAGAAAACGATCTTCAATATTATACGAATGCACTAATAGTCTACTAAATGCATTCCTTTGTCCTAAATGTTGCGTATTTGGAATTTCACCATAATATTTTTTTACGTTCTAATTAACATTAAGATTAGATTCTGACCGATGGAATTATTCTCTTAAAGAATAAAATTTATATTAGGTTCAACATTACCTGTAAACACCGTTATATGGATGCCTCACTTAAATTTAATCCATTTCAAATTTATGAAAATTTTAATGACGCACAGTGGCGCCCGTAGAGCAAACGAGGTTGCAAAAATCAAAATTTAAATGGGCGCCGACGAAGTTTTGAATAAACCCATGTTATAGGAAACGATTTCAAATATGCTACTCTTAATAATATCACATTTTTAGTTTAGAAGATATAACCGTTCAAAGTTGACCGACTTTCGGTTTTCAAAAAAAAACACAATTTTTAGTCAATTTGTTGCGATTTCAGGTGTAATATCACGAAAAATAGGTAACGAATCGCCTTATATTTTGTCTGTGTTGATTGATGGATTTATTAAATGTATAATGATAAAAAAAATTAACTTTTGGCTTTGTGTTTCTCCTGGTAAATCACTATTTAAAAACTATCCGTTTTTTCACTATTTTTCAACTTTGATGGAAAATAAAAAAAATTTATATTTTTCTATATTTGCCATATTTACAAAACATGTTCTTTGATTATATCTTTACATAATTCAAAAGTTTTTATCTGCCCGTACGTGCCCGTTTGGCTTCTAGAGGTAAAAAAGCTTAAAAAGACATGGTTGCAGAAATTATATGGCGTGCATAACCTACATGTTTTGACTGACAGTAGTTTGATCTAATAGTTTGAAAATTGCATTTTAAGTCGGTTGTCTACCTGTGAGCCTCTGCCAAAGTCTACTCCCAATATTCTGTTACAGACACAGGATGCACCAAAAACTACTCATTGAAATTCGCAGGTACGCACCTCACTTAAAAATTACTTTGGAGTACAAATGGTCAAGAACAATATTGACTTATGGTCCCTCCAGGTAGGCACAAATCTTATTTAGACACGAGCATAATATCAAAATTGCATAATTCAGCCTAAATCCATGGTAGCATAAGCCTATATATTGCAAAATAAGCATAATGCCTGGATTAGTCTACGACTGAAAGTTGGCGCAACAAGTACTGAAAACATGGCGTTAAACAATTTAAAATTATTTGAACTGTTTAGAAGGTCAACCACACCAAAGTTTTTCACGGAAGCTGCTTTAGAAGAGCTTATACGGAAATATTGAGAGAAGCGAAATTATAAAAAATAATTTTTATCTGATATATGTATGCAAATATTAAGGCAAAATGGGTGAAATCTAATCGAACCATTCAGAACTTCAACTCCAAATATGAGGACTGGCTTAACGAAGACACCATCTTGGATATATTGGCAGTAGATAAACCCACCCCATCAACCAGAGGAGCAAAAGGAAGGCCAAAAAAAAGTATTGAGGAGTGTTCAATTTTCACAAGAAAGAGGAAACTTGCCGATGCCACCAATGACTTGACCACGAATCATTTATCGGACGCACTCTCTATTAAAATATACAAAGGATAGTGAAAGAGTTAGGTCGCAGATTACAAAATCTGTTGCTGATGCAAGCCCACTGCGACTAAAAAGGATTAAGGAAAGCATTCCCACGCCCACAAACGCACGCATTGAAAAGTATGGTTCCGAAGAAGCCTTGGCCTTGTTTATGGACTTACAACTTTCCAAAGAAAAATATGAGATACTACGGGCATCCTTGATGCGACACGGGGCTGAAGTTTTACCAGGATACAAGCATATTACGCAAGCCAAAATAAATTCACGACCACTGCATACGGAAGTCTCTGTGAAAGCCAATCTGCAGGATCTCATGGGCCATATAGCAAAACGGTTGTTGGAGAGTTTTCCTGAAAATGAGGTGAAACTTCTTCCTGAGAAACTGACATTGATCAGCAAATGGGGCAACGGATCATCCGGACAAAGCGTTTATAAGCAAAGGATATCTTCCGATGACGCTACAATATCGGACGGAAATATGTTTATGGCATCTGTTGTTCCTTTGCGGCTAAAATCTGATGTTTACCTACACTGGAAAAATCCACGTCCATCATCAGTGCATTATTGCCGACCAATAATGCTTCAGTTTGCAATGGAATCGGCAGAACTAATAAGGACCACGGTGAAGGACATTGAAGAACAAATAAGCAAGATTAAGCCTACAAAGCTGCAAATTGGAGAAGGAAAATATATTGAATGGAATTACGAGTTCCACCTGATCATGGTTGACGGAAAAGTCGTAAACGAACTGACAGGAACAACCTCAACATTGTCATGCCCGATTTGCAAAAAGAGTCAGAAGAACTTTGGTAATTTAAACGATTCTACAAACGAGGAGAATTACGAATATGGAATGTCACCATTGCACGCAAGGATAAGGTGTATGGAGTTCTTGCTAAAACTGGCATATACCCTATCACAAGAGGAGGAAAACTTCGACGAAAATACATCAATAAAGGATAAGGAAAAGATCAGAAAGAAGCAAATACAGGATGCTTTTTTAAACAAGTTGGACTAAAAGTAGACTGTCCCAAGCACGGATAAGGTAACTCAAACGATGGAAACACTTCTAGGAGATTTTTTGAGAATGATGAGGCAGTAACTAGAATCACTGGAATTGACAATCAAATCGTGAAAAGATTGGGAACGATCTTGAATGTTTTAAACTGCAAAGAAAATGTCAATTCTACAAAATATGGAGAATATGCAAAGAAAACTGCATCTCTTTTAGCAGAAATGTATCCACAGAAGAAGTTGACCCCGACCGTCCATAAAATATTGGCGCATGGCAAAGATATAATTGAGTACCAGTCTTTGCCAATTGGAGAGCTTTCTGAAGAAGCACAAAGGTCTCTTAACAAATTTTATAAAAAATATAGATTGCAGAACACATTCAAAGCATCAAGGGTAAGGCAAAATGAGGACCTCTTCAACGTGTTGGCAGCATCTTCCGATCCACTTATTTCTTCCCTGCGGCATGTGAAGTCAGAGTTAGAAAATAATTATAGTTTAGAAATGATTAGTCTTTTAGATATACCTTCTCTTACGAATTGTGATGAATATTTTACAGAAAATTGAAAAAATAAATTTAAAAAAGAAGTAATTTTTTTTAATTTGTTGGGTAATAATTTAAAACATAAAACCCTAAAGAAAAAAAAATAAAAACAATCTAAAAATGTAAAAATAATTTCTTTTAGTTACCATAAAATTGATTTTTCTACAAATTTTAACTTTGGTAACCTATAACTAGCCCCCTACAAAGCGTAGCACTCTTTCCAAACGCTCATTTCATAGGCTGAACAGTTATCTATCATATGCTGTTTAAACTGTTCAATTATGTTATTCGGTTCAAAAGATATGATTTTTGCAACGAAAAAACTCAAATGGCGACACTGTGTGACGGTTGGCTTACTGTTTATATTCAAAACAAATTTCTCTAATAATAATTTGCGATGTATCTATTATTAGACTAGTTCTTGCACTTGTTCTGAAAGTACTAAATTTTAAGAGAGCAATAAGTCATGAGCTACATATATAAATTAAAAAATTTCAATTGAAATATGTTAATATTTTTGAAAGCTGTAGTAGAGTACCATAAAATCAACATTGACCAACTTTATTTTCATTGGCTTTATTTTTGTTTGCATAAATGTTTATTTATTTTCGCTTTTTTTCTTACTGATTGGGGTGATTTTAAACAACGTTATATTAATTTCTCTTATCATAAAAATGTTTGAATTTCAATAAAATCTCCTTTATGAAAGATGTCAAAAACTTCAAAGAAACAGAAAAAATCAAATACATCTTAAGCGGCAGGAAAATGAGAAACTGTACACATGAATGCGTATAAAAAAATTTATTTTTCTAGAATATGTGAAAGTAATTTTAAGAATTTTTTTTTTAAATTCTTTTTTCTATTTTAATTGTTTGAAATATCTCAATCGTAATTTTAAATACCGGAAAATAAATAGATACGTAAAAGCATTGAAAATATGAAAAAATTTAAACAAATCATAAAGTATTGAATCAGATTTTATATTAATTTAAAGTATACACCATATTCGGTTGCTTTCCAAACTTTTGCAGAACTTTGGCCGTGGACATTTACATTCGCTTTGAATCAATGGTTTTGAGCAGAGCTCCCCATTTACTACTCGAGTGGCTCGAGTAGCTCGAGTAGTAAAAACTGTTTTATTTTAAGAAGATTATGTTGCAAACTGCAAACAAAAAAAAACATTTTTAGCTAGTCGTGATAGATTTATTTTTTTTTTTAATTAAATCAATCCTGAAATAAAATCAAATTTTCACGCGTTTCTAGAGAAAGTGGCTAAACTTTTCGAGTAGTTGTTCGCCCGGAGTTTGATTTTAATCGAAATTTCTTAATTTTTCAAATGAGTGATCTGTAAAAAGTGAGGGGTGGGGGGGGGCGGTGGGATAGTAAAGCGAATGCAATTACCACAACTATTTGCTCATAAAGCCAATACTTTTCAAATGACAACCTGTCCACCCTTGACTTGGTGTCCCCTGTTGCAGCCAGCGAGGCTCGGTATATCCTTGCTTTGACGGCCTGGAGGCCCGCTGGCAGCCCCAGCACCATGATCGGATGCGTTAGCCTAATCAGATGGCCATCTTAAAACACCAATGATTACCGAAACCTCTACAAATTCTAATGAAAATCAACCCGATTTACCGTTGACGGCTTTTGGCATGAAAGCAAGGACACGATTTGCAACCTGGAATGTAAGAACGCTAGTGGAAGTATCGAGGTTGGCGCAGCTATGTAAAGAATTTAAAAACTACAGCCTACTATTTCTTGGACTTTGAAATATAAGATGACGTGATTCTGAGAAGCTGTCATGCCTATACTCTGGTAAGTCCAACAGTTTGCTAAGATCAAGTGGTAGGGTATTCCTATTAAACAAACAAGCACGAGATGTCGTAATAAGTTAGAGGCCCTATTCGGTTAGAGTGATATCTATCAGATTTCGAGCGGGGCAAAAATTATTTTTTTAGGATTTCATTCGATAAAATTAGTCAAGCTGATTTGCTGAAGAACGATATGAGAAATCAGTAATCGTTTTTGAAAAACTAATCATTCGAACATCAAGCAAAAGATTAGCCTGAGAACGCAAACTCTTTGAATGATTGAATTTCTCACCCCCCGGGATGCCTGCTGAAATTTTGGAATTTAAGAAAGTTATTTACTTACACTTATGAGGGAAACCAAATTGTCAAATTTTGGGAGATACATTTGAGGGTGATCAATAAAACCGTGTGGAATTCGAATCGAAGGCGGTTTGTTTAGTAAAAAAAGGTATGTCTCAATATAGCTTCACTCGAACACTTTGTCCAATTTGTTATTCCTTTCCAATAATACGATTTGTTAATGTCCTCTAAAAAGGCATTTGTTTGCAATGATTAAAGCATGGAATCAAAATTTGAGATTAATAATATTACACAGTACAACACATGATTTTGGGACTCAATTGCATCTGAAAGTAGCCCCAAAAATAAGAACTTCTGCATCATTCATTTTGTCAAGTTGACTGTCATTATAATTTAATACGAATTTTTGCTCAAGGTGGATTTTTATCACGTTTGTATATTTTAACACGGTTATAACTCGGTAACCGTATGGAATATCTCTTTTGTGTCTGAAACAAAGTTGTAGATATTGAATAGGAGAAAAAAAAACGGAACACACCTAAGCGAAAAAACTGCATCCAGTGCAGTTTCAAGCGTACACGAAAACCCCTCAACAGTATCTATTCTTTTTCAGAGCCATATTGAACAGCTGGAAGATTGGCTAGATATGTAGAAGATTAAAGTTAATGAACAAAAGTGTATCCACGTAACTTTTATCCTAAGAAGGGAGACTTGCCCTCAAATTTGAATTAAGAACCAGCCTATACCTCAACATTCCTCTGTTAAATATCTCGGCAATCAAGATGTAGTGATCGCCGACTTACCTGGAAAAACCATATAGATGCTAAATTAACACAAATAAAATTGAAATTGGTCCAATTCAAATGGCAAATTGGCAGGAACTCAAAGTTAAGTCTCGATTGTAAGCTTTAGATTTATAACTCGATTTTCAAACCCATTTGGTGCTATGGTATTCAGTTATGGGGAACAGCCTCGGCTTCAAACACAGAAAGAATACAAAGATGCCAAAGAATACAAAAGATGGTACGTGAGAAACTCACATTTGCACAGAGACTTAAATGTTTCTCTAGTTAAATACGAAATCACTAGATATAGTGCAAACTATTTGGAAAAGCTAGAGTCTCACCCGAGCACGTAACTTAATCAACAATCGTATCCACAAACGCTTAAAAAGGAGGGAGACTGCTGATCTCATTGGATGAAAAATGGATTGATATACAAACAATTTTTTATCTGGCACTGGCTGGATTTAATTTTTAAGTTTTAGTTTTAAGATTTGAATAAGTTATTGTTAGCTTACAAACCTATGTGAAGATTCAATAAATAAAGAAGAAAAAGAAAGTCTGTGTGCCAATTTTAACTTTTCAATCAAACGAAGTTTAGTATATAATATTGAAATTTGTAAAAATCGGTGTATGTTCAGATCTACTTCCCTTAAAATGACCCTTATGAGATCGACTCAAATTATTATATTAATCCAAATTATTATAGACATATACTCATTGAATAGTAGTCCAAAAATTAAACCTGTAGGAAAATTCTCAATCATATAAGGCCCCTTATAAAACTGCTTTCCACTTAAATCTATCACTTAAATCTGTCAAGAAAAACAAAAATGTTGCAAATATTTTTCCCAAACTTGGTTTGCATATGTTTTTAGAAAAATAAGTGACTACCAAATATGGTCAAGATCGGTCCATTTTTCGACCTAGTCCCCATATAAATATAGCATACGATATGAACATTTTCGTACCCGCAAGCAAAACATTAATAAAAATGCCAATAAATATTGGTTTATGCTTATTTTCTATGTCCAATTAATTGGACCTTATAAAAGGTCTCTAGACCGATTATAATTTTATTATTTGTTTTTTAATCATTTTAAAATACGTTTCTTACAAACTCAGATTAGTTACACCATTTAAAAGTTAAGAACGGCTGGACCAATTTTAATGATTTTTGATTTGTTGGATTCGTCTCCGACCCAAATACCAGAATAACTATTAGAATGACCGTGAATATACTGCATCTTTTATCTTGAACAATACGAAGGGGAGAGTAACAATATTTTTGTGATTACACAGGTTATTAGTGTGAGTAGCCGTGCTTAAAACTGACGCTATCGGATCAGTGTGGTGTCACCTCACAAACAAAATAATTATTGAATATCACATGTCTCCAATACCATGACATCTTTTGTTATTATAGAAGAAAATGAAGGAATCACTTTTCAAACTTACTTTTTTTAACATTACTTGATTTTTCAGGTCTTCCACATAATTTACACTTGAAAGTTGATTGGAAACCCAAATGCGTCAAAATAATATAAGAGAACGCCTTTCGTTATCAATGGGACGGCGCTAAGGCTCCAATGAAGAAATGCCCCAAAACTATGAACAAATGCCCCAATTTTTATGGTTTTTGGGGCACAAGTTAATTTTTTATTCCAATTTGAAATATTTTGGGCCAGTTGTTCATTTTTAGTTTGTTTGGGGCCTAAATTCATTTTTTTTCAAGACTGATGAACAAATATACTCCAAAAATAAACTACGAAACCGGTTTATGTTATTGTTTTGCTTATAGTTTATTTATTTTCGTAAACCGAAAAAATATCGGGAATCGTTTTTAAGTTGAAGTAATCAGTAAATAAAATTTATCGTAACTGTGTTCCGCAAGCGCGGCATGCCCGCTTCCGCGCGCAGATCCAGTTGTCGTTAACTTATTTGTTATCGCCGCAAAAGATATTTTTTGCAGATTATTCCGATATTTTACATTTTGATGGATAAGAAAATGCAAAAATGCTATGAAAGTTCTGCAAACTTTGCAAGATATGCTATGGTTGCAAACTAAAGCTACGCAATGATGCTGCCGAAAAGAATACCGGACTTAAATGCGTTTATTCTAGAAGATATATTGAGAGCAGTATGCAAATTTTCATTTGAATACATATTTGGCAAAAAAAAACCATTAAATAAAAATATGTGAAAAATTTTGCACAATTTTTTTTGGGGCGTAAGTTAAATTTTTATTTGGTTTTTTGAAGAATTGGAGCATTTGTTTGTTTTTAGGGGGGCTTTTTAAGGTTTTAGTTCATCGCGAACTTACGCCCTAATATTTTGGGGCATTTGTTATTTTTTTTTTGAGCATTTGTTCATTGGGGCCTAAGTACTCAGCGCCCAATGGGATAGGACATAATATATTGCACTTAAAGTCTTCCAATTCCCAATTCGTCTGGCATATGCAATGCCAGTCATTAAATCTCGATTCCAGCCAATGCAAATCCGCGCCTTGGATTTGGAAAATGCATGCTTCGGTCATGGCCAATTATGTGTAGCCTGCTCCTGTGTTGGTAAGCCAAACGATCTATTTGTATACGCCAAAAATGGAGTAACAAAAATATTGTCCACAGGTTGGCTTTATAATAACCTATTATTTTATAACATCAGATTATGTGAAACAAAATCAAAATTTATAAATCGTTTCATTTCATTCGTATTAAAAAATTCTTTCCACAATTAAAATGCATATCAAGACAGATCTGGGGACAGTATAATTATTTTATAGAGAACAACGTTTGCCGGTTCAGCTAGTAGAACACAATTAAAATAACACTGTGAAAACAATATAACACTAAACGCTAAATCCGCATCTGAACTAAGTTGTTTGGGTCTCATCAGGTTTTTGTGCTACAGGGGGCAAGTCCTAACCTCTATTTGGAAGGCCCAGAGAGGGTTAATATATATCACCGAACTCTATTACTTTTTCGAGAGGAACATTTAATTCTTTCGGACCTAACCCCTCTGAATCCTGCTTAGTGGCACTCCCTTACAAATTTTATGATTTTTATAACACTTTATAGAAAAAATATTTTTTTTAGTTTAGTCAAATAGAACATGCCTATTTTTATATTTCTATTATATTTCTGTTTTTTTTTTTTTTTTAATTGAATGATTCTGAAAAATAATTTCAAATAATTTCAGATATGAAATATAAATAATTCATAGTACTGAAATACAATTGATAGTTTTTGATAAGCAACATATAATTTCTGCGATACAAATGGAAATGGTGTAATGTATTTCATAAATATAATATATGCGTGTGTGTTTTTAAATCTTAATCCTCGTCGCTTTTCAAGAAATTCAGCAGCATCATCATATAACTATAAATACATTTTGTCAGTTGCAATGCTGTACTCATAGACAATGGCATAATTTGGCCAATTGTCAATATTGTTGGATGTTGTGATTTGCGCAGCATTAATAAAACCAATTTTTGTTCTGGAGCCGTTAACTCATACCATAAGCAATCCGTATAAATGGTTGTCATAACGCCATCGTTCTAAATATGAAAAAAAAAAAAAAATAATCAAAATTTCAGAAAATTGCGAAAATTTAGTTCGAAAAACCTGAAAATATTATTATCTGAATATTTAAAATTTTTTATATATTTTTTATATATTCGGGATGACCCCGAGTTGAGCCTGACAAGTTGCGTTAAGAAAAGTGGTATTTCAATTAGACTTGGGAATATGTTAAATATAAAACATGTATGTATGTATATTTTCCAAACAAAGATTTTAGATACCCAATGGGTATTACCCATACAGCAATCAAGTTTAGATCCAATTTTTTTACCTGAGCCGTCAAACAGTATTTTATATATAAGCGTAAGCTTATATTTATTGAAGACTTCAGCTCTAAAATTAAGTAGGAAAACTATTTGAAGTTTCATGGAAAATTTATATTTTATATATATATATAGAGGATTTCATGTCAAGTGCACCAACTTTTGAAACCGATGTCTTCCGATCGGGATGAAATTTCCACCAAAGTTAGTCCTATTGGATAGTAGTTTAGACACAATTTTTCAACAAGATAGGTCCAGATCTCTCTGAGTTAGAGGGGATCAAAATTTGACATTTTGGCCAAACAGTTGTTTCTTCTCATCCATGTAACTTATTACCTATTGTTCTTAGAAAACTTTCTCCCAAGGAGTTTAGATAGCTATATCTTCAGTATTTCGGACAAAAATACTTTAAAAAAAAAAAAAAAAATTTGTAGACTTTTTTTTTGCGAAATTAAAGCATTTTTGTCTTTTTTCCAAAAAGGGCATTTTTTTTTTTTTTTTTTTCATAAGAAAGCTTAGGATTTTTCCTTTAAGAGCTTTTTGGTCGCTTAGTGGGATGAGAGTGGGATATCTATCAAAATAAATGTTTTGTAACTCAAGACAACGGTTTTTCAATTTTTCACAAATGCACTATTTTGAATTTTTCCTATTTTGTCTAAAACCTTACAAATAAAACTTATACTGAGAAACTAGACAAACTAAACTTTCCGAGGGTATGTAACATACCTTCATAATATAACAGAAGAGAATGGTTATCTGTAACCTGAAAGAGTTATTTGCAACATTTCAATCTGAACACGAGGATGTTAGAATTGGCTTCACGAAATTAACCCAAATGAGGCCAAAACATTGCGTTTTGGCAGAAAGCACCGGAACTCACACAGTATGCGTTTGCATTTACCATGAAAATGTTAAACTGATGTTGAAGGAAATCAACTTAAAGTATTTAACAGATGATTCGGCAGAAGATTTACACGATTACCGCGATTGCCTTAAATTGACTATGTGTCCTAATGCAACAACTTCTTGCCACTTAGGTGAATGTACCAATTGCCCGAAAACCACATTCATCAAAGAAAATTTAATCAACTCTTTAAATCGAGAATATATAGAGGAGGTCAAATTTGATTCTTGGATTCAGACTGACAGATGCACATTGAAAACAATAATTTTAAATGTGAATGAATGATTTTGTTGAATAAATGTGTACAGGATTGCTAAACTTGAGAACCCATAACTTTTTAGTCAAAGAGCAATGGTGATTCTTCAAGGATTTGAAGATACATTTGAAGTCTGGTGAATTCGTTATTTCATATGATTTCGCAGAAAACTACAAATATGTTGTTCAGGATGCCATACAAGCATTCCACTTCAATAACGACCAAGCAACTATATTCACAGTAGTTATTTACTACATGAAAGATGAGAAACACAAAAGTTTGGCAATCATATCCGACGATTTAAAACATGATACCGTTGCAGTTTATGAGTACCAGAAGAGAATACTAAAATTTCTAAAATCTAAATTTACAGTAAAGAAGGTATACTACGTTTCGGACGGAGCTCGTCAACATTTTAAAAACAAAAGTAGCTTGGCAATTTTTATGGCCCATGAAAAAGATTTTGGAATGCCAGCTGAGTGGCATTTTCATCCTACTGCTCATGGTAAAGGAGCATGTGATGGTATTGGGGCAAACCTTAAGAGAAATGGAACGAAGTATAGCCTCCAGTGCTCTCATCAATATCGCATCTTAGATGCGTCTGCTTTATTCCATTGGACAAAGAATTATTGTAAAGAAACTAAAATCGTTTTTAGTAGCAAAGAGGATTATGAGGAAACATTGAAAACACTAAAGAGCAGGTTCGATGCTGCGATAACAATTGATGGTACCGCTCAATACCATGCTTTTATACCGCTTGTCGATGGAAGACTCAATTGAAAAAGTTTTCTGCCTCTATTCAATGCGATTTCTTTCCAAAGACAACAAATAAACCAGCAGCGCAATCAACAGCTTAACCTAGTAACGCCAAGAAAGGATTGACAAAAAACGCAGTAAATAAAGGCGACAAAAAAGCTGGATGAAAGATTGGGTATTTAAAAATTTACAAGACTTAAATACTTCATCAGCTACAATAAATTAAGTATAAAAATAGTTATGATATAAATGGATCTAATGCAGTTAAGATTAAATTTTAATAAATTATTTATCTTTTTATTTTTAATATAATTATTATTATACATTAATTTAATTATTATTAAAAATAAATAAAAAATAATAATTTTTCAACATTTCTATAGAAATAAATTGATTTTTTTCCTGAGGTTAACATATTCTGGTTATTACAGTATCGAGGGTATGAAATCTTAGTTGGGTATGTTACATACCTTCGGAAAGTTTAGTTTGTCTAGTTTCTCAGTATATGTTTTATTTGTAAGTTTTTACACACAAATAGGAAAAAATTCAAAATAGTGCATTTGTGATAAGTTACAAAACATTTATTTTGAGTTACAAAACATTTATTTTGATAGATATCCCACTCCCATCCCACTAAGCGACCAAAAAGCTCTTAAAGGAAAAATCCTAAGCTTTCTTATGAAAAAATAAAAAAATGTCCTTTTTGAAAAAAAAGGCAAAAAATGCTTTAATTTAGAAAAAAAAAAAGTCTAAAAATTTTTTTTGTTTTTTTTTTTAAGTATTTTTTTCCGAAATACTGAAGATATAGCTATCTAAACTCCTTGGGAGAAAATTTTCTAAGAACAATAGGTAATAAGTTACAAGGATGAGAAAAAACACCTTTTTGGCCAAAATGTCAAATTTTGATCCCCTCTAACTCAGAGAGATCTGGACCGATCTTGTTGAAAAATTGTGTCTAAGTTACTATCCAACAGTACTAACCTTGGTGCAAATTTCATCCCGATCGGAAGACATCGGTTTCAAAAGTTGGTGCACTTGACATGAAATCCCCCATATATATATATAAATATACTAACTGGACCCGGCAAACGTTGTTTTGCCCTCAATGAATTTTTTATTTTAGTTAGAATCTGTCTATACCTATATAAAAAAACGTTTGTGCATTTGTTAATATTAATTGAAAACTATTAAAGAAAAAACCATGTTTTATTTATGAAAATGAAAATAAATATTTATTGTAACATGTAAGAATGACCAATATATTTCTTTTATAGTAATGCTAAAGATTGAACAATATTTTTAATTTAATTATTCTCGCAGTAAATGAATAAATTTGCCGGCTTTCCGATACGGGAACATGCCACATATAGTTGCCTTGCCCCACAACTGTTTTCGAGGTCTAAACCACATTTTTGCAATGACTGTCGTTGAGATTTATTAACTTATAAATTTATTATTATCGTAGGAATTCTTGGCAGCAAAACAAGTTCTCTTTTAAATTTTCCTTTGAAAATTGTGGCCTCAATAATATTGGGAATTATTCCCTCAACAATTAACCTGGTTCCATTACATAGTCTCGGAGCGTTGAGGTCACGTAGCAAAATTATTGGAGAATCAACTTTTAATTTTAATAAATGTGGCGGTATACCGGGCACATCAAGTGAATTCAAAAATTCTGTTAGATAATTCACTGCTTCATTTTCTTCAACAACACTATCCATAGATTTGAAATAAAACGTTTCGGAATCAATCATGTCCTGAATAACAACATTAATATTATCGACATCGACATTTTTTGCGGCTAAAGTATCTCTCTCGCTCTCTCTCACCAATCATGTTTACGATATCGACTTTGAATATTGGGGAATACATTTTTAATAAATTATTCGCGTGACAATATAAATTGACAAAAATCTTGTGGATATTTTAACAGTTTGACTGGTTGGGTTAATATTGATTTCACCATTACCCAGATCAAGTAGTTGTTTTGATAATTGGTCAGCCGTTGGACCATTTTGTAATCGTACTCGCATGTTTGTTATTAATTTTATAGTTTGAACGCTACTCCATAATGTTGATAATTTTCAGCAGGCATTTATTTCGTCACCATAGGTTGATTTTGGTATGACTGGCAATGTTTGACGAAAATCTCCAGATAATAAAATGAGAGCTCCACCAAAAAGTCTTTCATTGCATTTCAAATCTTTTAAAGTTCTATGTAATGCTTCTAAGGAATGTTTGTGAGCCATTGTACATTCATTCCAAATAATAATAATGAATTTTTGCTGAAATTTTGCCATACCGGAATGTGTTTTGATATTACATACGGCATTCTCATTTGTTTGTACTTTTAACGGTGAAGTGCTGAATGAGCTGTACGACCACCATGCAATAATGCTGCGGCTATTCCGGATGAAGCAATAGCCAATGCAATTTTTCTTTCCTTTTTGGTTAGAATATTTATATATAAAAAGTTTTGTGAATTTTGTAACTTATAAAATTTAAATAAATTTGACAACTCATTATTTTTCGAACGCCAGCGCCATTTACCGGGTCCAACAAAAAATTTTTGGCATTATCTAACATACATATATGTAAATTCTTAATTTCAGTAAAATCGCACCGTCAATAAGAATGTTCGAAATAATTTTACCCCAGCGCCACCTATCGGGTCCATTTATACATAAAAAAATTTCTTATGACGAAACATACATACGTTTTGAACTGCAGTCACATCGCACTGAAAATAAAGATTTTGTTTATAACTCGACCCCAACACCAACTAGAGGGTGAACATTTAAAAAAAAACACAGAAGAGCTCGAAGCGAACCTATGGTGCAAATCTTAGCTCGACATCTCGTATGGTTCCAAAGATCATTCGTTACAAACAAATGCACCAACGTTTTTATATATATAGATAAATATATAATAGTTTTAGTTAAAGTTCCCTTATTTTGGGGTCAAAATACACACTTCTCGAATCAAAGCAATACTTCGCTTAAGAGTTTGTTAAATTAAAATGTTTGAATCAAAATCTAATATATTTTGATGACCCCGAACATTAAAGTGAGTAACTTAAACCTTCTTTATGGTAAATGATATAAATATATAGGTCAACAAAAATAAATATTAAAAGTCGAAACTACTTACTGAAATTTCTACCAAATGACCCAAACCACAATAGGCATACAACAAAATAATGCTGTAAATCAAATAGGCAAAAGCTGCTGGCCAACTGCCAATAACCATCGAAAAGATTGTACAACAAATGCTAATAACAGAGGTTAAAATTTGAATGAAAATAATTCCGTAAAATATTTCTTCAACCTGTATTACAAACCTGTAAAGAGATTTATCTATTAAGAATTTATCTAATTATTACAACATTCACAAAATACATTTTAGAGGTCTAAAAGCACCAAACACAAATGCAATAATATAATATTGGTTTGGCGAAGGCCCCAAAATGCTTCCTGTTACACCTACTTATTGTAGTTTTGATGCCACTCCACAACTTCTGCTAACAATGGCATCGTTATCTTCGGATCATGTGTGTTGAGAATGACTTCATTAAGTTTTTCGAATTTGATTTGTAAAATATCCCTTAATAATGGTATGTTTATAATATATATAAAAATGTACAAATCACCAGCATAGTTTCCGAAACCACCCATACACATGAGGCATGACTGACAAATCATGTGAGTAATATAACCGAATTCAGCTAATGGATCAATGCCGGGTATTAGAAACTGCATGACAAGCATTTTTTCACCATATAATAGCCGGTAGATCCAGGGAGAGAGGATGATGATGCTAGCGGGTATTACGTAAATACATAATAAACTTTTTAACACTTTCCATGTTAAGTCTGAACAATTATTTAAAACTTTTTCATAGGCCACATCTTTTTGTTGATAGTCCTTATAAACACCGTACAGATAATCACTTATATCAATCATAATCTTGCGCCGATAAATGCATAAAAGTAATTTACTATAACCCTGAAAAATTCATATATAATTTTATTAATTAACTAAATAATAATAATAAAAAAAATTTCACCTGAGCCGCACTGCCAGCTAAACTCAATGTTTGAAAGATGATCTTCCAATCTTCTTCCACCACTAAACCATGAAGCATTGTGTAAATTGTGCAAGCAAAGTATAGATGAACGGCTAATATAACTATCCATGTGAGTGGTGACAATTTGTAATCTGGGTTAACAATATCTGCCCCAACTATACTGGCGATGGTTCCAGTTATTTTCATAATTCGATCAAAACGGTCATAACTTGTTTGAGGCATGATTTTAGGGATATGAAACAGTATTTTAAATCAAATTAAATACTTTATAACTAATTGAGAACCTTTGAGTATTGGCCTTTTTATAAGAATTAATAATTGCAGATAACACTGAAAAAAAAAATATTTTGACTAACTATTTCCGTTTTCGAAAATACTCTTAGCACTTACAAGGCCATCATGTAGGCGGGGGAAATTTTCAAGTGCGCTGACCCACATATAAAAATATATGTATAATTTTTAAAAATTTTCTCTTTATTTCCGATTCTTTACTATTGTTATTCCCTATACCACTATGTGGTTTGGGTATAAGGACTTTATGCTGCTGTTTGTAACTACCAAAAATATTTGACCTAGACCCATCTTTTATTATACCGATCGAATCAGAATCACTATCTGATTCGATTTAACGATGTCCGTCCGTCCGTCCGTCTGCGTGTCCATGTAAACTTTGTAATCAAACTGCAGGTCGCAAATATGAATATATTTTAATGAAATTTGGTATATAAGCTTTTATCAGCCATAGGATGAACGCAGTTGAAATTGGTGAGAATCGGTTCATGTTCAGACCTAGCCCCCATACAAATTACCCATACGAAATCGACATAAATTGCCATAAGATCCAAATTGTCACATAAATCTTACTCAAATTGGGTTTTGTATGCGTTCATTACGTCCATTAATGAGTAGTCCAAAAATGATCCCTTTGGCCCCATATAGAGCTGCTTCCCGATCTTCACTTAAATCTATTAAAAAACAAAAATATTGCACTGATTCTTCTCAAATTTTGTTTGTATATATTTTTGTAAAATACAAGAGACTTTACCAAACATGTTCAGGATCGGTCCATTTTTGGGCCTAGTCCCAATATAGATATAGCATCGGATATGAACTTCTTCATATCTGCAGCCGAAAAAATTAATAAAAATCCCACTCAAATTTGGTTTATGCTTATTTTCTATATCCAGTTAGTTGGGCCTAAGAGATAGGGTCTCTACTCGGTCTAGACCGACTATAATTTTCTTACTTGTTTTTATACCCTATACCACTATGTGGTTTGGGTATAATGACTTTGTGCTGCTGTTTGTAACAACCAATAATATTTGACCTACACCCATCTTTAATTATACCGATCGAATCAGAATCACTATCTGATTCGATTAAACGATGTCCGTCCGTCCGTCCGTCCGTCTGTGTGTTCATGTAAAGCTTGTAATCAAACTGCAGGTCGCAAATATGAATATATTTTGATGAAATTTGGTATTTGATCTTTTATCGGCCATGGGATGAACGCTATTGAAATTGGTGAGAAGCGGTCCATGTTCAGACCTAGCCCCCATACAAATGACCCCTATGAAATCGACATAAATTGCCATAAGATCGAAATTGTCATATAGATCTTACTCAAATTGGGTTTGTATGCGTTTATTACATCCATTAATGACTAGTCTAAAAATGATCCCTGGGACAACTGTTAGTCATAGGCCCCACATAGAGCTGCTTCCCGATCTTCGCTTAAATCTATCAAAAAACAAAAATATTGCACTGATTCTTCTCAAATTTTGTTTGTAACGGGTGATTTTTTTGAGGTTAGGATTTTCATGCATTAGTATTTGACAGATCACGTGGGATTTCAGACATGGTGTCAAAGAGAAAGATGCTCAGTATGCTTTGACATTTCATCATGAATAGACTTACTAACGAGCAACGCTTGCAAATCATTGAATTTTATTACCAAAATCAGTGTTCGGTTCGAAATGTGTTTCGCGCTTTACGTCCGATTTATGGTCTACATAATCGACCAAGTGAGCAAACAATTAATGCGATTGTGACCAAGTTTCGCACTCAGTTTACTTTATTGGACATTAAACCAACCACACGAATGCGTACAGTGCGTACAGAAGAGAATATTGCGTCTGTTTCTGAGAGTGTTACTGAAGACCGTGAAATGTCGATTCGTCGCCGTTCGCAGCAATTGGGTTTGTGTTATTCGACCCCATGGAAGATTTTACGCAAAGATCTTGGTGTAAAACCGTATAAAATACAGCTCGTGCAAGAACTGAAGCCGAACGATCTGCCACAACGTCTAATTTTCAGTGAATGGGCCCTAGAAAAGTTGGCAGAAAATCCGCTTTTTTATCGACAAATTTTGTTCAGCGATGAGGCTCATTTCTGGTTGAATGGCTTCGTAAATAAGCAAAATTGCCGTATTTGGAGTGAAGAGCAACCAGAAGCCGTTCAAGAACTACCCATGCATCCCGAAAAATGCACTGTTTGGTGTGGTTTGTACGCTGGTGGAATCATTGGACCGTATTTTTTCAAAGATGCTGTTGGACGCAACGTTACGGTGAATGGCGATCGCTATCGTTCGATGCTAACAAACTTTTTGTTGCCAAAAATGGAAGAACTGAACTTGGTTGACATGTGGTTTCAACAAGATGGCGCTACATGCCACACAGCTCGCGATTCTATGGCCATTTTGAGGGAAAACTTCGGAGAACAATTCATCTCAAGAAATGGACCGGTAAGTTGGCCACCAAGATCATGCGATTTGACGCCTTTAGACTATTTTTTGTGGGGCTACGTCAAGTCTAAAGTCTACAGAAATAAGCCAGCAACTATTCCAGCTTTGGAAGACAACATTTCCGAAGAAATTCGGGCTATTCCGGCCCAAAATTGGACTTTCCGAATGGACCACCTAAGACGCAGCCGCGGTCAACATTTAAATGAAATTATCTTCAAAAAGTAAATGTCATGGACCAATCTAACGTTTCAAATAAAGAACCGATGAGATTTTGCAAATTTTATGCGTTTTTTTTTAAAAAAAAGTTATCAAGCTCTTAAAAAATCACCCGTTACAAGCCGACAGGTAGTGGCAAAAAGGTACTACAATAGATTGGAAAAAGCAATTAGTTGCAAAGAAGCTCAAAGTATCGCATCGAACCGTGGACTATTTGTGCAAAAATTCAAGGAGAATGGTACAATTGCTAATAAAAAAAAAATCATGTGAGTCCGATCACAGGGCAGATGTGTAAACGTCCGATAAAAAACCTATAGCAATCAACTGCAGGGGCTCTGCTAATATAAAAATATTTATTATTATTTATTATTTCAACCGGTTAAATTTTAGTTTTTCGTTTTTCATTTTTCATTTTTTATTCTTCATTTTTAATTTTTTATTTCTCATTTTTTTATTTTTCGTTTCCGTTTTCCGTTTTTCATTTTTTATTTTAATTTTTAATTTCTTTTTTCTTCTTTAATTTTTTATTTTTTCTTTTCTTCTTTTTATGTTTCATTTTTTACTTTTTATTTTTAATTTTTACTTTTCATTTTTTTATTTTTGATTTTTTGTTTTCAGTTTTCATTTCTTATTTTTCATTTTTCATTTTTAATTTTGCGTTTTTCATATTTTATTTTTCAGTTTTTATTTTTAATTTTTTCATTTTTCATTTTTCATTTTTGATTTTTCTTTTTCATTTTTTATTTTTAATTTTTAAAATCTCATTTTTTATTTTTAATTTTTTATTTTTCATATTTAATTTTTCGTTTTTCATTTTTAATTTAATTTTTTATTTCTAATTTTTACTTTTTTACTTTCCATTTTGTATTTTTAATTTTCCATTATTATTTTTAATTTTTCATTTTTTATTTTTCATTTTTCTTTTTCATTTTTTATTTTTCTTTTTCATTTTTCATTTTTCAAATCTCATTTTTTATTTTTCATTTTTCATATTTTATTTTTTTTTCATTTTTTATTTTTTATTTTTCATTTTTCATTATTTATTTATAATTTTAACTTTTTTAATTTTCGTTTTTAGTTTTTTATTTTTCATTTTTCAAATCTCATTTTTTATTTTTCATTTTTTATTTTTAATTTTTTACTTTGAATTTTTTATTTTTCATTTTTAAACAGATTATTACATATCATAATTTTTTCACCAATAGAGTCGTAACCGACGTTGTCTTACGTCTTATATGGTACGCTGTGTTTGTGATTCTATTATGAAATAGAAATTTACCCCCCTGCGCGTATAGATGTTTACACATCAAAAAGGTAGTACAATAGATTGGAAAAGGCAAAGCAGCTCAAAATATCGCATCGGGCCGTGGACTATTTGTGCAAAAAATCGAGGAGAATAGTACAATTGCTAATAAAAATCGAAGCGGTTGGCCCAGAGTAAGAACAAAACATGAGAATCATATAATAATAACGGCAAGTAAACGAAATCGTCTCCTAACAGTTCCAGAAGTAGCTGCCCACAAAAACTGCAGCCGAGCGAATGTAGCAAGTTTGACTTCAGTAAAACGACAACTTTTAGCAGCTGGCGTAAAGGCAGAATCGCCATGAAAACCTAGCCTTCGACCACAAAATAAAAGAACAAGATTAGAGTGGGATAAAAAATAGGAAATCTGGTTTTTCAATAATTGGTGCAAGGTCCTCTCGTCCGATGAATCGAAGTTTGAAGTGTTCGGCTTCAAGATGCATGCTTAGTACCAACAGTAAAACATGAGGGATGTTCCGTAATGGTTTGGGGTTGCTTTTGTGCCAAAAAAATATTGGCGAGTTATGCAGAATCGAAAGAATACTCGATAAAACCCCGTATAAAACTATCCTGAAGGATCGTGCCATGGTAGCTGTATTAAGAATTATGGATCGGAAATTCCTATTCCAGCAGTGTTTAGAGACCCATCAAGCAACTTGAACCTGTAAAGTTATGGAATGGCCATCGCTGTCACTTGAACTCAATCTTATAGGGTTACTGTGTGATGAATTGGATAGTAAGGTACGAAGTACCTGTCCTGCATCTACCTACAGGGTGTAATTTTTTGGAATTACTGGTTGTTTTGAGTATGACAACACGATGTTAGCTGTGTTATGATAAGAATTTAGTATTTTATATGTGGTTTACGAAATGAGTCGATCTACGCTTTAATAAGGTTGGAAAATATTACGCACTTCTATTGAAAGTACAGAAAAATAACGTTCAAAATTTGTGCGTGAAACTGAATCTATGTTGGATAAAAAAACATGTTCCAGCGCGCGCTCGTACCGTAAGTACAAATGAAAATATTGCCACTGTTGCCTAGAGTGTACAAGAGCAACCAGGAATTGAACATTTCACGCACTTATTTGGTGCAAATTTTGCACAAAGATCTCGGTTATGATGCCATAAAAAGTGCAAGTAGTGCAGGAGCTGATACCGGACGACCATCCGCGATGTTTCGGTTCTCTAATCGGTGTACGGATCGTTTGAGAGAAGATGAGCCTTTTACCGAAAAATCGCCTATTCTGACGAAATTAATTTTGATATCGGTTTTTACGTCAACAAGTTAAATTATCAAATTTGACTGCTGAAAATCCAAGGCAACCTAAATGATGCACTGTTTGGTACATTTTTGGATTGGCGGTGTAATTGGGTCATTTTTGAAGATATGGCTCTGGACAATATTTGACGTGCAGCGCAACGGAAACCGTGCAAAAATCGATCTTTTGCGTGGCAGTTTATGCATTGTTATATACATTGGACTATTATTTGTGGGGAGCCGATAAAGATGATTGTTACGCTAATCATCCAGCATCGACTGTGGCACTGAAAAAAGAAAATATTGTGGTCAACGGTAAAATACGGCTCCATCCTGTCGATAATATAATGGAAAATTGGGTTAATCGTATGGGCTACTGCAAGGACAGAAGATGAAAATCATTTGTGTGAAACAGCACATATTCCATAATTAACCGCAAGGATTGTACTTTCGAATAAAAGCATCCGAATAAGAAAAAAATTATGAGGTTTTTATTTATAGCAAAATCATACAACGGCGGTCAATAGGTCCGCGATATTTTAAACTTTTCTCGTAGTATAATAAAAATCAAAACTGCTGCCGCTAACTGCTGCATCTGTAGCATTTTTTGTTTTTGTCAGCCATTGAAAGAAGACAACATCGAGAACTTTTGCAAAAACGCAAAAAAGTGAATATCTATTTGCGGAAAAAACACATACGAAATAAAAGAAAGTTAAGTTAAAGTTTTCCAAGTCGTTGTCTACGGAGTGTGAAATTCCAATCCAAAGTGAAAGTACTAGGCTGGTTTAGGAAAATCTCCACAGGATTTGGCGTTCTCAGGTCAAACTGAATGAAGTAAAAAACCCATCAATGGTTCTTGAGTTATAGCTGAAAAACTAAGCAAACAAACATCAAGATAAGGAAAAAATGTAGAAGACCATGAAAAAGGTTTGCCTGAGAATGCCAAACCCTTTGGAGGTTTTACTATATTAACCTAGAATTTTAACCCTGACATAGAATTTCTCACTCCCCAGAATGGCTGCTGCACAGTGTAATTACTATAGGGACTTTGCTTAAGGAGTGGTTTACTGAATTTAGTAACGCCGTACGTTCTGCTCGCCTCAAAGAGGTCGTCACGCTAGTAGACGTCTATAAAACCATGGAATGATATTGAACGAACCGAAAATAAAAGTGAGTGAGATGGTTGATGCTGTTGGTGTCTTAACTGAGCTGGTACATCACATTTTGCATTGCTTACCTTCGACCATAGGCGTAACCGTGTGACCACTTCAAAGGAGCTTTTGGCGATGTTTAACGGCAATTATTTTCGTAACCGAAAGACCAAAGACCAAGGAACAATGAAAGCAGTGTACTTCTCCTGGTGAAGGTGAACTAAGGAAAGCCCAGGTAGTTCTGTCGGCCACAACATCATGTTATTTCGGATGCATGCGGTGTCATTTAAAATGATAAAATGATCGACGGAGAATATTATTGGTAGGTGTTCGACAAATTTGACACTGATTTGAATCAAATCTTAATCCGCCGCACACGTGTGCAGTCGCCGTATTAAAATTCCACAAATCGGACTATGAACTGCTGCCCCATCCAGCATATTCTCTGGATTTAGGCAAACTTAAACGGAAATGCCTAGGTGGAAAGAGATTAAGCCCTAACGATAAAATCATTTATAAAAAAAAGCCTATGTTGTGAACCTTGAGAAATCCTGACATTATTCACATCACTTGTGGGACCAATTCTTGAATATGATTCCGTTATTTGGGATCCTCAATACAATATCTACATTTATTTTTTCTAATCTGTTTAGAAATAGTTTTCCTTCTTTTTCTCTCAAAAGCAGGAGCAATATGCTGAATGTGAATTTCGTGAATAATGTGATTCATGGAGATGTTTTTTTGAATTCATTCTAAATAAAATAACATTCAAAGTTGCTCAGCGAGTGACTAGTCACTAACAACCACGTTGCACTCCGTTTTTTCGCACAAATTATGAAAACACTGATCGGTTAAGGAAATATTTCGAAATTTTAATGATTTATATAAACTATTATAACTGTCAAATATAAATGTCATTAAACGTAGTGCTATATATTAAACTTGAATTATTAATTTTTTATTGTTAATATTTTTACTAGAGACTTGTATTTATTTTTGTTATTTTATATAACACTAGCTGATTTTACCCGGTCTTGCCCGGGATCCAAAGGCCTTTGACTTGAAAAATGGTTCACTATACTTACCAGGCGCTGAGTACTCAATGAACAAATTCCCCAAAAAATGAACTTTCTCCCCAAAAAATTCTATGGGATTGGGGAATTTGTTCATGATGAAAAAATTCCAAAATGTTTACGAATTTTGGGGAGTAAATCAATTTTTTAATTTAGAAGTTTTTTTATAAGACGCTACAGCAAAACTGCTTCAAAAATAAGCTGCGAAAGCACTTTAAGTTTTTTCTTAAGTTTATTTATTTTTTAAACATAACGGAATCATTTGCAAATTAAATGAATCAGAACTTTTAAAAATTGAACTCTTCATTCAATAAGTGGTCATCAGAGCAGAAACGTCAAATTCATAGAATTTTTAAAAATGGAAAATGAATGCGACGTTTAAAATTGTACCGCAAGGTTGCTTTAAGCAACTGCTTATAGTATATGTATATTATTTATTGCACATACATACATACGTAGATAAAATTTATCACAAGACTTCTCACTTAGCCGTGTTCCGTGAGCTGTGATCCGCAGTTGTCTTTAACTTATTTTAATCGCCAAAATATACTTTTCAGATCATTCCGATATTTAAGCTGAGCTGTGTTCCGAGAGCGCGTCGCATCCGCATTCGCGCGCAGCTTCCGTGCGTTTGGCAGCCACACCAGTGCTTCCGCGGAGTTGTTGTCAACTTATTTTAATTGCCAAATTATATTTTTCAGACCATTCCGATATTTCAGCAAAGCTGTATTCCGCAAGCGCGTCGCTGTCGCGTGCGCGCACCGAAATGATGCTATTGAAAAGAATACAGATTATAAATACGTTTATTGCACGACAGATATTGAGAGCAGTATGGGGAATTTGTTCATTTCTTTTGGGGACCTTTTTTTAAAAATTTGGGGAATTTGTTCATCGTGAAGTTATTCCCCAATTTTTCGGGGAATAAGTTCATTTTCATAAGTTCGTTTCAGGAGTCTCACATTCTCTACGGTGATCTTACCTGGAGTAGAGACATCGTTTGTACCAAACTTTAGAAAAATCCGTTAACAAATAAAAATTTGTATAGTGAACAAATATACGAAAAAAGGAATTTTATATAAAAAGTGGGCGTAAAAGTAGGCGTGGCCGGTAAGAGGCATATGGTGACCTTCCCTGGAGTACAGAGATTGTACGTAACTAATTTCAGAGCAATTCGTTTACAAATAAAAATTTGTGTAGCGAACAAATATACCAAAAACCATAAAATGAATTCCATATAAAACGTGGGCGTAAAAGTAGGCGTGGCCTATAAGCAGCATATGGCGACCTTTCCTGAGGTACAGATATCGTGTATACCAAATTTCAGAGAAAGCCGTTGAAAAATACAAATTTCTAAAGCGGTCAAAAAAACAAACAAACAGAAAATGAATTTTATATATATAGATTTGGTTCATTATAAATAGTCTAAAAGGATTAAATCCATAGGTAAATAAACAAAAAAATATAGAATACTGAGCTTGAGGACTCTATGTTAAAAAATTTTTTTGTCATCAAAGGAGTCGCGGATTTATTTATCAGACCTCGTAGCAATTAATATGTTTATAGTTATTTTGGAGCAAAAAAATGTAAATTTTAGATTATTATATTTTATTTAAATTTGCTGTACTCCTTTGAGGCTGATTTAAATTAACCAGTCCTTACTATAATCAAAAAAGCTTTAAAATTTATACAGTGTACTTTCAATTCAATATTTAGTTGATATCTTAATTGTCTGACAAACAATAGAACAAATTGGCACTAGGATGACAAGTTAATTGTTTGTGTAATAATAAATGTCAAACGTTAATTGCAATATGAGCAAATTTTTCATTATTAAGTTATTAAAAAATACAACCATAAAAGTTTAAATGCTTTTTTTTTTTCAAACTCATGCGTAAAAATGACATAAATTTATTATTAAAGTTTTGATGTTGCCCGTATTGCAGACTTGAAGAGAAAATTATTGTTTTTTTATAGTCAAAAACAGGCGAGTTGAAAGATTATACTTGATTTTATTAGCTATTTTGTACTTTTTCATAATGATTTTTCAATTAAAGACGAATATATTTAGTTCTGTCAATGATTTTTTTCTGTTTGTAAATTTTTATTGATTTTTTTTTGCGAAATTCCCATATGCTGTGCATTTATTGTTAACTAAAACCAAGAAATTATATATTTTTAAATAATTATTTTAAACACGAAAGCATATAGAAGTAAAGTGAATTGAACTAATGATAAAAGACATAATTGTTGTGCACAGAAAAAACAGTGTCTAATAAATAACTAATAGAATAGAACAAAATTAATAAGATACCTCTATGGTTTTTTTTTTTTTCAAGAAGGAGGTCATATTATTTTAATAAGGTAAACCTTTTTGAAAAAATCAAGAAGGAAACTTAGGGTTATTATTAGGTATTCTTCTTGATTTTGTTCAAACCGGGTTTCTTCTTGATTTCAGTAGGCTATCTTATTGATTTAAACAAGCTTTTCTTATTGATTTTATTAGGCTATGTTATAGATTTTTTTTAAAAATTATACTTCTTGATTCTATTTGTTATTTATATTGATTTTTTTATTTTTATATTTACTTAGGAATACATTTAATATAATAATAAAAAGTAAGTGATACTACCAGTATCTTTGTTGATTTTTTTAATTATATATTTGCTTAGGATGGTTTGTAAGTACTTAGGGCCATTATTACACGCAATCAACCACTCCAAAATCTGAGTGTTTGCCGATAACGATTCTCTTTCGCATACAAATGGTAAATTCAGTATATTTTTGGTCCAATTTATTAAATAAATTTTCAATGTCTTCAATTTCCATTTTTTTAAGACAGTTGTGGACGTAATTCCAAAAGTGAAAAGAATGCGGCACGCTTCATCGCACAGTTCCCATGATTTAAAAATAGGCAAAAGATCGATATCTTCAGTTAAACTTTTTTGGTACGCTATTATTTGCACGGAACTGAAATAATGCATATAAACTTCATAAAATAGCAAACAAACATAAAACTCTTTCAATAAATACCTTTCATTTGATAAACAGATGAGTGGAAAGTTTAAAAACAAAATAATGATTTATATTACGTACATTGTACGTGGGTGAAAAATCATATATGACTCCTTTCTGTGTCCGGCAGCTTAAAGTTATTATGATGTATTAACTAATATTTTTTTATATATAATGAACATTCACCAATAGCATCTAATTGGTTAATATAATAAATCCAAATGGTTTTTTTTTTGTGGTTATAAAGACGGGGACGCAAAGAAAAGGAGTCATTTATGATTTTTCACCCACGTACACACTTATTTGTTATCTTATTTTATTACATTAAATCAGATGTACTATTTATAATAAGACTTTTTATTATATTTCAATTTTATATATTGCGGACAAATATTTATTTGTTCTTCCGACTTGTTTACTTATCACTTGTTCACTTTCAACGAAAAGAACTAAAAAGAATAGTTGAATTTTTCTGGCGTCAAAAAAATGCAAAAAATTCGTCAAAGGCTATTCCAGAGCATTGTGACGAATTTGTTGATGTTGATTTATACATATGAAATAAAAAGCAAGCTAATATAATCAAGAAGATATTCTTATTAAGCAAATCGAGAAGATGATTTGCACATGATCATATAGGAACCTTATGAAATCAATTAGGAAAACCTTTTTGAAAAAATCAATTAGGTAGCCTAATGAAATCAATAAGAAAACCCCTTTTTATGCAATTCAGAAGCAAACCTAGTAGAATCAAAAAGTGTTTCTCTATGGATTGTTTTTTTGGTGCCAAAAATAACGGAAATTGAGTGAAAAAAAAATGTGAATAACAAGTTTCCTTCTTGATTTTATGTGTTCATTGTTAATAAAATTAAAAAGATTTACAACATTAAAATAATAAGGAATCACTTCGGAATAATCTTCGCTTCTATCTTCTGGGATGCCCTTTAGCCTAAAAACGTTTCATAGAGAATATCTTCTTGATTCTATTAGGTAGTTTTGGCTCTGTGTGGTAACTAATATTTTCTTATTTCTAAAAAAACAAAAAATAATAAATATAACCTTAAATGTTACGCTTTTATTTTTTGAATTCTAACGTATTTATAAGAATTTAAAATTTATGTATTTATCATACATAAATCTGCGAACATCCTCCCCTTGACCGACCATCTTTGTCAATCAAACTGAGCGGGCGACTTGAAAGGAAGAAAATTATAATATTTTATTTGTAGTCAAAAACATGTGAGTTGGAAGACCAAATTTATTTTCCTTTATATCTGTATACCCTCCGCACAATTGGGTATATAGCAGTTTGTCATAATGTTTGTAATGCATCGCAAAATAAATTGGTGACCCTATAAAGTATATAAAGGCTGACCCAATCAGAATGTGCAACGTTACAGGAACATGATAACGATGTTCTTATGGCTTAAAGTGGATAGTATGGATCTGAACGATATGTGATTTCATCAGGACGTATCGAATGATCTCCCGAAATTCCGATGTCAATTAGCAGTCAAGATTGCGCATTTACCGTTGTAATATTTCTTTCTTTGAGGTGTTCGAAATCTTATGTCTGTGCGTCGTCGTTGAAGGAGTTGTCGTACATAAATGAAACTTGGTACACTATTTTATTTGGATTAAGAAGGAGCTATAGGCTGTAAATTATTTTGTATAATTAGTGGGCGTGGCACCTCCCATACAAAGTGAATTTTTAATATCATATATATTGAGTATTATAATAGGAAGATTTTTGCAAATTTGTGTGAGATCACTATTAACGTTAGTAGTTATGCCGAAAATGGGCAAGGTCGGATAAGTGGGCGTGGCACCTCACACATAAGGTAATTATTCAGTATCATATATCTGTAGTTCTATAATAGAGACAGCTTTGCAAATTTGTACGAGATCATCTAATATTAATATTAGTAGTCTGAAAAAAAATGGGCGGAATCGGATCAATGGACGTGGCAGCCCATATAAATAGTATGTATTAAATGCCATATATCTGCAGTACTGTAATATTGATTTATTTATAACTCATTCATGTGATTAATCGCATAAAAAGTGGGCGTGGCAACAAAGTAATTATTCAATACAACTGGAGTACTATAAAAGGGAAAGCCTTGAGACTCTGTACGTGTCCATTAGATACTAATGGGTTGTAGTCGGATATAAAATGGGTGGACCAAGATTAATGGGCGTGGCAACTCCTTTACCATGAAATGTGAGGTAATATGAAAGCGACAGTCTGGGAAATTTGGCGAGTACAGTTATTACCAATGTGAGTAGTCGTGGTAAATATGGGCGTAATCGTCATATATAATATAATAAAATACATCTTAAATTAAAAACTAGCGAAATTTTACCTCATTAAAAAGTAATGTAAACAGCATATATTTAATAATGGAAATTTTTTATATAAATCATATTTTTACATTTTGGATTTTGAAAAAAAAATTGTATTAGCATAATTAAATAGTTATATATTATAACATCAAAAAAACGTTGAAAGAAGAACAAATAAAGACAAAGTTATAGCAAAGCATCATCGTTACTTGATTCCTCCCAAAAATAATTTTCGCCTAATGAAGAACTAATCTCATATTCAACATTTTCTCCCAGTATATATTTCTCAATTTCTGCATCTATAATTTTATTTTTAATTTTAATGTTCCTCTTTGATTATAATATGGGATCTGAAGACAACAACAAATCTGTGGTTTTCTAAAATAACCGCGTATGTCATAAAATCAAAATGTTCATGGAGCCAAAAAACGTTATATTTGAAATTTTGGGCTCGATATAAAGTTTTTAGAGCTTTTTATTTAACAGTCCTGTAGATATGGGCAATAAATACTTTATATAAAATTTTGCGTCAAAAATCTTCAGAGGAATAGATCCTAGAGAAGGACGAAAAAACAATATGTAAATAACACTTAAAGCGTGTGCAGATAAAACAACTTATGTCGACAAACGTCGTTTTCTTTGAAAAAGAAAACTACAAATGCAACCACTCATGTAGACATAAGTTGTTGTTGCTTGAAAAATTGATTTTTTTGTTCGTCAACAAAAAGTTAAAGGGACTTAGGATGAGAATATAACAACGTATTAAGAATAATAGTGACAAAAAATAACAGAAATGAACACACAAGTTTTTATAAGTGGTTATAAACTGAAAAATAATCCAAAATTATATTGCATTTTTTTATTCATTAATAACAACTTATGTCGCTATGTGTAGTTTTCTGAGAAAATAATTTGTCAGCGATCAAACGTATTTTGACATACGTCGATAGTGCTGCAAATTATTTTAATAAACATTTAAGTTACGTCGTTATTTAAAGAAAAGACACAAAAATGGTCAATATTTATACCCTATACCACTATGTGGTTTGGGTATAATGACTTTGTGCTGCTGTTTGTAACTACCAAAAATATCTTTTATTATATCTTTCAATATTTTATATTTTAAAATATCTTTTATTAGACTGATCGACTCAGAATCAGTTTCTGATTCGATTTAACGATGTCCGTCCGTCCGTCCGTCTGTGTGTCCATGTAAAGTTTGTAATCAAACTGCAGGTCGCAAATATTAATATATTTTGATGAAATTCGGTATATAAGCTTTTATCAGCCATAGGATGAACGCTATTGAAATTGGTGAGAATGCCCATGTTCAGACCTAGCCCCCATACAAATGACCCCTATGAAATCGACTTAAATTGCCATAAGATCCAAATTAGCATATAAATCTTAGTCAAATTGGGTTTGTATGTGTTTATTACATCCATTAATCAGTAGTCCAAAAATGAACCTATGGGGCAACTATAAGTCATAGGCCCCATATAGATATGCTTCCCGATCTTCACTTAAATCTATCAAAAAACAAAAATATTGCATTGATTCTTCTCAAATTTTGTTTGTATAATACAAACAAGAGACCTTACCAAACATAGTCAGGATCGGTCCATTTTTGGGCCTCGTCCCCATATAGATATAGCATCCGATAAGAACTTTTTCATATCGGCAGCCAAAAAAATTAATAAAAATCCCACTCACATTTGGTTTATGCTTTTTTCTATATCCAGTTAGTTGGGCCTGAGAGATAGGGTCTCTAAACGCATGGTATAGGGTATCGTATAGTCGGTCTGGACCGACTATAATTTTCTTACTTGTTTTTTTTTTTTAATTTAACACATGTAAATAGAGATAAAAATTAATATATTTGGCATCGTTAACTCAAAACTGACAAAAATGCCCATATGCGGTTATTCCAGAAAACCACAGATATATGGTATTAAATCTTTATTTGTGTTTTCTCCAAACGGTTTTCTGGTAACAGACAATCGGACTTTCCTCACATTTTTATGGCAGGCTTCCAATGCTTCTTCAGACAAACAGCCCGGTATAATATTTAATTTTTTATTTAACTGAATTTAAAATTTATAAATACCTATTGGTAAATTGAAAACTCCCTAAAACCACATTCATGAACTAAATAAAATTTTATGTAATGTGCTAGGCATATAATACCATCCATGGTGGATTAAATACACATTTCTAGTATTTATTAGTAGCTTCTTAAGGGCTTTTACATTAATTGGCGTTCCACGAGATAACACTCTATTTAATGCCGCTAAGTAACTGTGAGAAAAATTCTGCGAATCAAACTTTCGTCGTATTGCCGAGTCCAGACTTAGCTTGGTCTATTATTAACCCTGTTCTTCTTTTGAACTCGTTTTGAATTCTTTTTTTGTTTTCCATAAACAATTTTTTGTTTTCTTTATCTACCCGCCAAATTTTAATGGGGATTTGTAGCAAGCATTCGAAAAATCGTATCCAACAATGAAGCGTGGAAATTCCATATTTGTAATTATCTACATTTGGGGTTTTCGAAAATTTTATGTTGTTTATCTCCATCGGACTTGCATTGTAAACAAAACACCTACTTGATGAATTTGTAGCGCTTAAAATATTTGCAACTGCACCATGATCTATCATTGTATAGAGCAATGCATATCGTACGAAACTAAAATTGCACATTTAATTTCGATGACATCACATTCCATATTTCTCACCAATTTTGTCGAAAACCTTCTTACTAGATCAGACTTCTCTTTTTGTAACAAAAAATTCAATTGGCCTACAATACAACGCAGAAGATTGCGTTTTACTATCCGATATTATTACTATTTTTTTTTTTTTTTTTTCAGTAATAGCCAATTAAGTTTGATTAGCTATTCAATTTTAAATATAATAAGGTTGTTCACGTTTTTAAAAATCGGTTACATAGATGTCAGTTTTTTTCACATTTACTGAAATATATATGTATATAGACAGCTCTTATTAAAATCTGGAGTTTCATCCAGTAACTGATAATCACATTTAGTTTAAATTTGTATTAAGTTAGCATCCAAAGCTTTAGCATAATACATTACTATAAAATTAATTTTTTACTGTTTCTTAAATCTAATTTATAATTTGAAAGTTATTTAACATAATTTCTAGCTAAAGTTGAATACTAAACATTTGAATGTGTAAAATTTGAGTAAAAATCATAAATTCATAAATTAATTTGTGTTAAAAAATGGACACTAATTTTATACGCTCTGTTAGGTAACGTTATGAACTTACAAAAAAGGAGAAAAAATATCTAATTTTATAAATTTTTTATACTCCATCAAACTTCAGTAATTTTTATATTTTCGATAAAAAAAATGTGATTTTCGGAGCAATAAAAATTTTCATTTTGCTAACATATACTAAAATCCGTATTTTAATCTGACAACAAATAATTAAAAAACAAAACTTCGAACCAGTATTTTAAATAATGTATTTTTAAGAATTATTTTCGTGAATCATTTAAAATCAATTTTTCTGTTAAATCATTTTTGCGTAAAATTCTCTGAGTTTAGCGCCCTCTCGTGGTGTCAAAGGCAATCGGACCAAGATATTTTTCTTATTTGTTAGAGTCACTTTATTATATTTCCAAAAATCTCTCCTTAATACCATTTTTTTTGTCCAAGGGACGAAGCATTATGTGTCTGTGAGATAGAGCCACATCTTTGTCCAAGACGTCATAATCAAAACGTGGCTACTTTACAATGCAATACAGATATCATCAGTCGCTCAAAAACAAGCGTTTTATTTTTAGTGAAAAATGGAACATGTATACGTATGTTTCATCGATGCATACACATTTTGGTTTGCTTGTTAATTTTTTTGTAAACGTTTTTTGTCTAAACGTTCAAGCAAACAAAAATGTGTATCCATCGCTGATAAATAAACGGAAATGAATTTAAGTTTATATATATGCTGATTTCATTTAATAGTTGCTTTCAATTCAAAAAAGCACGAAAATACCTAACTTTTTTGTAATTATCGCATTAATTTTAAACATAATTCACCATGGTAATGTGAAATCTAGCTTTTTATGTCTCTTAATTTTAACAACCTTGGTTATAATAGTGTATTCAGAATACAAAATATGGCACAGCCAGAAACCGCTGTGAAGTCTCTAATGGAAGGGTTTTCAGAAGAGTTTCCATAAGTTCATAAATAGTAGTTAGATCCTTAAAAATTATCCTTTTTTGAAAGCTTCGATAAAATATCAATTATGTGAAAAAAAATTAAAAACTCAGGTTCGATCACACTTCTTACTTTAATATTCATTAAAATCGCATAAAAATTTTACATGGCTATATAGCATAATATCTTAATGCGGAATCGATGAATTTTGGAATCTGCTTCAAAAAAAAAAAATGTATTTTGCTTCAAAGTTGAAAAATATGAAAATATAGATAGTTGTTAAATCAATAGAAATATTCTACCTGTAAATGGATCAAATTGCCTAAAAATTGTGTGTTTTTAAACTCTTTCTTTTAACTCATACTCTCTGTCGGTCTGTCGTGGGGCAACCCCATTCCCCCTTATCTAATTGAACTGAAACTTGGCCCATAGTCTTGCTGTGACTACAGATACATACACTTGCAGGTGAAAAAAAAAATAACTTTGACTCAGTCACGCACAGTCACGCATGGTCACGCACAGTCGCGGAGAGATTTAAAACGGAATTTCGCTCTTCCAATTAATCTGAAAGTTGTTCGATATACTTGCTGTATACATAGATTAACTTCGACATAGTCACGCACAGTAACGCATAGTCACGCATAGTTACGCACAGTCACGGAGTGATTTAAAACCCATTTCCCATTTCCGATCGATCTGAAACTTGGTCGATAGACTTGTTGTGGAAGAAATTTAACTTTGACATTGTCACGCAGTCATGCTTGTCACTCACAGTCACGGAGAGATTAAAATCTCACTTCCCAAACATTAATTTTACGGTAGTCACACACAGCCACGCACATTCACGGAGAGATTCAAAACTTATATGCATAATGAAAGAAGTAGCTTTAATAAAAACTTTGTTTTTATGGGTTAGATTATTTTGAAAACTAAAAATCGGTAAAATTTGAAGGGTTATATCTTCTAAACTAAAAATTCGATTATATTGAAGGTAGCAAATTTGTAATCTATGAGCAATTTCCTATAAGACGAGTTCATTCGAAATATCGTAAGTGCACATGCAATTTTTGATTTTTGCAACCTGAATTGTTCTAAAGGCGCCACAGTGCGCAGTCAGAAAGATATTAATTGATAATTTCGGTTTAAAAATTTTAACAGAACAGTGAAGCTAATAAGACATTTGACTTTTTCTAGTACTTTTGAGTACAATTTTTAGAACTCTGTCTTTTAAAAATTTTCTACTAAATTTCTATTAATCGCGGAGTAAGTTTTTAAAATATTTTTTTTTATTTTTCTCTGAATTCGGAACATGTCGAGAATGTTGAGTGAAAATTTCAATTTAATGGGAGCAAAACTAACTAAGATACAGCGTTTCAAGCGACAGGCCCTCATACGGTATAACAAATATGTTAAACATTTTAAATCGATTTTCTCGAAATCGTTTTGAAATTTTATACACTATTTCTGCATATAAATCAACAGGTGATCAGGGAGATTTAAAAATATTTTTTTTCCTTTTTTTTAACTTAAATTTACCGAAATTTTATTTTATATGGCAAAAAAATTTAAAATTTTTCCGAGCTACTTCAAATGTTATGCTAGGCCATGTATATCAAATAAATAATGGATAGATTTAATTAAAGATCGGGAAGCAGCTCTCTGTAGGGCCTATGACTAAGAATTGTTCTAAAGGTATTATTTTTGGACTACTGGTTAATGGATATAATAAACACATACAAATGTGGTTCTTATGGCAATTTATGTTGATTTCATAGGGGTCATTTGTATGGGGGCTAGGTCTGAACATGGACCGAATTTCACCAATTTAAATAGCGTTCATCATATGGCCGACAAAAGCTGATATACCAAATTTCATCAAAATATATTCATATATGCATGCGACCTGTAGTTTGATTGCAACGTTTACATGGACACACAGACGGACGGACGGACAGACGGACGGACGGACATCGCTAAATCGATCGGTCCAATAGAAGATGGGTTTAGGTCAAATATTTTTGGTAGTTACAAACAGCAGTATAAAGTCATTATACCCAATTATCAGATCAGAAATTATATAATTTTTAATTTCGTTATTCAAAAGTTTATGTAATTACATAGTCTTTATAATATACTAGCCGTTTTTACCCGGTCTTGCCCGGGATCCAAAGGCCTTTGACATGAAAAATTGTTCACTATGCTTACCAGGTGCTGAGGACTTAGTCCCCAATGAACAAATTCCCCAAAAAAATTAACTTCTTCCCCAAAAATTTGTACGTTTTTGGGCGGTAATTCATTTTTAATTTCAATTTAAAATTTTTTGATATTTTAAATCAAAAGTTTTTTTTATTAGACACTACAGCAAAAATTCTTCAAAAATAAGCTGAGATACCGCTTTAAGTTTTTTTTTTGAAGTTTATTTATTTTGTACACATCAAATATGACGGAATCGTTTGCAAATTAAAGGAATCAGAAGTTTTAAAAATTAAATTAATTCATTCAATAAAAGATCATCATTGAGCAGAGACGTCAAATTTATAGTTTCAAAAATTGAAAATGAATGCGACGTTTAAAATTGTGCCGCAAGGTTGCTTTAAGCAACTGCTTGTAGTATATGTTTGGCCTATTTTGATTAACAGGTAATTATTGCATATACGTAGATAAAATTTATCGTAAGACTTTTCACTGAGCTATGTTCCTCGAGCGAGTCGCGTCCGCGCGTTCGGCAGCTGCACCCGTCAGCGTCAACTAATTTTAATTTTTCTGCGATCACTACGATATTTTAGCTAAGCCTGTTCCACAGCACGAGCGCGTCGCGTCGCGTCCGCGAGCCGGTCCCGCGCGTTTGTCAGCCACACCCGTGCTGCCGCGCAGTTGTCGTCAACTTATTTTAATCGCCAAAATATATTTTTCTGATCAATCCGATATTTTAGCTATTCTGTGTTCCGCGAGCGAGTCGCGTCACGTCCACGTCCGCGCCCCGATTCCGCACACCGAAATGATGCTATTCAAAGGAATACAGATATTAAATAAATATGTTGTAGGACAGATATTGAGAGCAGTATGTGGAATTTGTTCATTTCTTTCGGGGATATTTTTTTTAAATTTTGGGATTTTGTTCATCGTTAAGTTATTCCCCAATTTTTTGGGGAATAAGTTCATTTTTGTGGGAATTTATTCATTGGTGACTAAGTGCTCGGCACCTGCCAACCATTACAACTAACTATGTTTATGCATGGAGTACTTTGAGTATATTATGTCTAAAAGTTACGAATTTTAGTTATTCTAGAGCTTTGTGATATACAACATTTCTGGTTTTTTCTTCTGGTGCATATACGAAAATATTATACTCTGGAGCAGGCGACATAAAATTGTCTATGAGAAAAACAGTCGTTTAAGGAGTTTCAGATTTAGCTTTTCTTAGCCGCTGGATTTCTAGACGCATTTGAGCAGATTCAGGCGTTTCCGCTTCTCTTAACAAAGCTTGCTGAGCTGCGTTCCGCGAGCGCGTCGAAATGATGATATTAAAAGAATACAGATTTTAAATGCGTATATTGCAGGACAGATATTGAGATCAGTATGCAAATCTTCACTTAAATAAATATTTAACAAAATCCATTAAATAAAAACATGAAAAAATTTAAGAAGGAATTTGGGGAGTAAGCTAATTTTTTATTTCGTTAAAAAAAAAATGGGGAATCCTTTCATTTCTTTTGGGGACCTTTTTTAAATTTGGGGAATTTGTTCATCGTAAAGTTTTTCCCGTGCATACCAAATTTCAGAGAAACCCTTTGAAAAATACAAATTTGTATAGCGAACAAATGTACCAAAAAACAGAAAAAGAACTGTATACAAAAAGTGGGCGTTAAAGTAGGCGTGGCCGGTAAGAATCATATGGCGACCTTTTCCGGAGCACAGAGATCGTGCATACCAAATTTTAGAGAAATCCGTTGAAAAATAAAAATATTTATAGCAAACAAATATACCAAAAAACTGAAAATTAATTTTGTATAAAAAGTGGGCGTAAAAGTAGGCGTGGCCGTATGAATCATATGGTGACCTTGCCCGGGGTATAGATATTATGCTCACCAAACTTCTGGAAATCCGTAGGAAAATAAAAATTTGTATAGCGAACAAATGTACCAAAAAACAGAAAATGAACTGTATACAAAAAGGGGGCGTTAAAGTAGGTGTGGCCGGTAATAACCATATTGCGACCTTTTCTGGAGTATAGAGATCGTGTGTACCAAATTTAAGAGAAATCCGTTGAAAAATAAAAATTTGTATAGCGGTCAAACAAACAGAAAATGAATTTTATATATATATGAAGTTAACATTCATCAAATTGTTTAATTGTTCAAGTTTTCAATACATAATGGAAACATTGAGCCCAGTTGAAGGTTATCCAAGAGTCGGCATGGCCGAATTTAACACTCTTACTTGTTTTTTTTTTGTGTTTTGTTCGTACTTTTTCTTGCTCAATGATGTCAGATAGTAAATCTTGCAAAAGAATTATTCGTACGTTTTGTACATTTAAATAATTCCACCATTTAATCAAATAAAGATTAAATTTTGTTTTTTTCTACTGTTTTCCATTTTATGCCATAATATACAGAATTTTTTGTTTGACGGGACGGATGTATGATCTGCTTAAATGTAGACGATGATGAAGAGCGTTTGTCATTTGTCTTGAGGAATATTAAATTAAAGGGAAATTCGATTTATATTAAAATCAACAAATGCGAGTTTATAGTAGAGGACCAAAATGTAGAGAAATACAGAAACTCAAAGCAGGCAAATCTGATTTTTTTTTTCGTTGCTCAGCCCACAAATTTAAATTACGTTTACTAACTTTATGAGTATGAAATCGACAACAAATCAATATACTTCTATATATACGCGGAGATGTACATAAATATATATAAATATGTATGTTTGTGTATGTATTGATAAGACTATATTATTGTTAATCTATCAGAAGGTAGGGTTACCAAGTTTACAGTATTATTTGCAAATTTATTGAAGGATTGACCACTCTCTCCCACAATGTGGAATATATTATTCATTAGCTATTTGAAATTAAGAAGTATGCTCTAAATTATCGTAAGCAAAAAAGAGTTATCTTGTTAAGCTTTAGGAAAAGCAATTTTTTATAATGTTGGTAGATTGAAAACTCCTATTGCCTTAGTGAAAATATGAATACATCGTTTTCCGATCGTGTGCATCCAACTTCGTGTCTAAGTTTACTTAGTGTTTTTTTTTTTTTTGGAGATATATTATATATTTCAATTAGAGTTTTTTAATACTTCCCAGACATCTGGACTTCTGAGTAGATTACATAAATCTATTCACTGTTTCAAGATATATGAGCTGCATGACTTTGAATTAAGGACATCTTCAAGATATAAGAGGGCCATCACTACCGATTGATGCTGATAAAAAGACAGACAATTATTTTTACGTCTTTCCAAAGCTATTAGACATTTATGCCGGTTTTATCAATGTATCGTCAAACTGCCTGTTACTTAACCATGACATAAATTTATTGTACCGATAAACTGGCGGTTAACAATTTTGGTTTTCTCAGTGTACCGACAAAAACATTATTTTCAGTTGGCAATGCCTCTCAAAATACGTATGAAAGTTAGGAGAATTATTTTCAGTTGGCAATGCCTCTCAAAAATGATATGAAAGTTGGGAGAATAATTTATCTGCACGATAAATAAATAATTGGCAGATGAGTGCCAGTTAGCTTTGCGACAAAATAGAAGCAAACCAGACATTGAGAAAACCAAATTTCTTTAATCGGCAGTTTCTCGTTGGGATAGAAGATAATCGCCTATTGAGAAAAGGGCATTAGAATTGCAAAGCAAGAACTATGGTCGATTTTGGGCATTGTCAGCTTGAAGAAGTGTGGAAGTGAAAAATCTTATTTTCACAAATCAATTGCATCGCTTTCAATGTAAGAGTAGTTAATGTTGCTTGTATTGGCTCAATCGATTCCAAACGGTCTTCTCAGGGTGGTCTTTGGTATTTACTGAATATACAGAAGTCATACGGTACTAAATCAGTCGACTGTGGTGGTTGCCGAACAATACGAGTCCAATAATTAATGTAGTAGGCGGCAGAAAACAATAATTCTGGCCTCTTTTTATACCCTATATCAAAATGTGGTCAGGGTATAATGACTTTGTGATGATGTTCGAAATTACCAACAATATTGGACCTAAACCTTTTATTACACCGATCGACTCACAATCACTGTCTGAATCGATTTAGCGATGTCCGTCCGTCCGTCTGTGTGTCGATGTAAACCTTTTGAAAAAATATATACAAACCAAATTTGAGAAAAAAAATGTGCAACATTTTTGTATATTGATAGATTTAAGTGAAAATCGGAAAGCAGCTTTATATGGGGGCTATGACAAAGAATTGCCATATGGGCTTTATTTTTAGAAAACTGATAAATGGATGTAATAAACACACACAATCCCAATTTTACCGAGATCCATATGATAACTTGGATCTTATGGCAATTTAAGTCGATTTCATAGGGGTCATTTGGATGGGGACTACGTCTGAACATAGACGTAATTTTACCAGTTTCAATAGCGTCCATCCTATGGCTGACAAAAGCTTATATACCAAATTTCGCTAAAATATATTCATATTTGCGACTTGTAGTTTGATTATAAGATTTACATGGACACACAGACGGACAGTAAAGAAATGTCGCATCTGTTGACATGTTAATTTTCCGTGTTCATGTTCATGTGCAAAATCACTGTAAAAACTATGCATAGATTTGATTTGAATTTATTGATCAGGTGTCTTAGGAGTCCGGTTCAGTAGCCACTCTTTCACAATGTTAGATGTAAGCTTTAGATCGTTGTCCTGTTGGAAAATCCTATTTCCAGCCATGCCTTATTTCTCGACGCTAGGGCCAACATTGTCCTTCAAAATGGCTAAGTATTCCATTTGGTTCATAGTTGAGTAAACAAAAACATAATTACCAACACCTGTTCCCGCCATATAGCCCCAAAACATAACTGAACCCCCACTGTATATAACAGTTTTGGTAACACACTTTTCTTTGCATGTTTCATTCTTAGCACGCCATATTTTTTTTGGAGGCTTTTTCGCGCCGAAAATTTCGAATTCCCCCTTATCTGTATATAATATGCTTTCCCACAAAGATAGAGCCTAATTTTTGTACTTTTTATCGAAATTCATTAGCTTGCTCTGATTCGCCTTGGATATGTATGGTTTCTTGCATGGTATTCTTCCATGTAGACCATTTTTGTGAAGCGATATCCTTACTGTACTCGAACTTACTGGTTTGCCTGTTGTCTGCATTATGTTTTCTGATAATTTAACTGCACTTTAGGCTGAATATATCTTTACTTCTCTTACTACAGCTCTAACTTCAGTACCACTAAGCGGCTTTGGGCGTCCAGATCTCGTTAAATCATCAACCTGATGGTGTTTGGCGCATTCGTCAACTACTTTTATTATTGTGCAGTGGTTCCTACCCACAATTTCAACAATTTCACGCAAAGATTTACATTTTTCTTTTTAATCTAAAATATTTTCAGACTACAACCCGATATTTGTTTTCCTATAGTGAGAATGTTTGCTTTTACATCTTTTTAGCTATTATTAATTAGTACAAATCAACATCAAATGATTTTTAATAAAGTAGAACACGTGATCAGTACACATTTGTCACAAAAAGATTAGGTACTTCCCCGAAATATAAAAAAGCGTAAGTAAGTGTTACCACTGTTTATTTTTTTTTTTTTTTTTTGGCGCGTAAAATCTGATGCATTTTCACTCTCGAGGGATTTGTGCAATATTCCCAATTGATTTGATTTCATGTTTTATTGTAGTCAATCTTTACATGGTATAGCATTAAACTCTGTAATATTACTTTTTGTCGTAAGTTAATAATAATTTTGTTATAAGACAATTTAAAGATTAAAAATTGCTGTTTACTTTATTTTGACGCTCACAGCATGTCATTGTCAAACATGTATGAGCGGCATAGCATGAATTAACACTTGTATGATGTGACACATGTCGCATGTTGTATAGTTCAACAATTGCAGGTCTTTATTGTGTATGTTTATTACATCTGTTTATCGTCAGTCTAAAAATAAACCCTATATGACAATTCTTAGTCATATTAAGCTAATTCACGATCTTCACTTAAATCTATCAAAAAACTAAAATATTGTACACATTTTCCAAATATTGTCAGGATCGGTCCACATTTCCACTTAGCCCCATATAAATATAGCTTTCGATATGAACTTTTTCATATCCGAAGGCAAAAAGAGGAAACATAATATATATTTTCTATATCTAAATAGTTGGATCAAAGAGGCTTTACACGCATGGCATTGGGTATCGTATAGTCGATCTAGACCAAATATAATTTTCTTACTTGTTTGCCAACAACTTTAATCAAATGAACCATAAATCATATAATAATCCTGTAAGGAAGTTATAATACACCACACCACGTTAGTTGTGCAAAGGTGAAGCAAGGTACTAATATTTTCGACCTTGCTTCACCTTTTGCGCAATGATCCCGCAATTGGTCGGTTGTTTCAAGGTCGAAGGCAGGTCAAAGCATGTTTTCATTGATATTGATGCGACGCTCTTTAAAAAAAAATAACATGAAAACTATATTTGGTCAAGACTGACTATACGATACCCTATAGCATGAGTTTAGAGAAAGGGACCAACTAATTGGATATAGAAAATATGTAAAAAGACACTTATTTTTTGCAGAAATGTATACAAACCAAACTTGAGAAAAACCTGTATAAAATTTATGTTTTTTGATGGTTTAAGGTGAAGATGGGAAAGCAGCATTATATGGCGGTTATGACTAAAAATTGTTCTACCCCTTTCAGACCTAGTTGTATCGATTGTGAGATCTGGTTTAAGGTGCTTCAAATATAAATAAATAAATTTTTTCCGGTATTCAGTGATTGTGAGTTCTCTTGCGTGCTCTTTAGACAAAAGAGAATTAAAAAAGAATGTAGACTTTGCTAAAACGAATTTTTAAATTGATGGCTTAACAATGACTACAATCGTTTTACTGCTTAGGTCTGAAAGGGCTACGGTTTACTTTTGGACTACTAATTAATGGATGTAATTAACACATACAAACCAACCTGAGATCTATATGATAATTTGGATTTTATGACAATTTAATCTCATTGGGGAAATTTGTATGGGGACTAAGTCTGGATATGCACCGATTTTAACCAATTTCCAATTTTCACCAATTTCCATCTATGGCACATAACTAGGTCTGAACATAAACCGAAATTCACTAATTTCAACAACGTTCATCATATGGCCAATGAAAGCTTATATTCCAAATTTCGTCAAAATATATTCATATTTGCGACTTGTAGTTTGATTACAAAGTTTACATGGACACAAAAAGTGATCCTGAGTCGATCGGTATAATAAAAGATGGGTCTAGGTCAAATATTTTTGATAGTTACAAACAGCAACACAAATCATTATACCCAGACCACATAGTGGTATAGGGTATAATTAAGAATAAAGCCAGCGCCAGACCATCTTATATATTAAAAGAATTTATGAATAAACTTTGCATTCAAGATTTTTTTGAATATTTTTCTTCTCTCAAACCTCTATAACTAGAGTTCTAATTAACGTAGACTGTTGACATAGGTCTAAGAACACTCAGTGGATCAAGCTCCTTCTTTTGAGCTATTAACTGCTTAAATTCGTTGGGTTTGAAGAAAGTTATGCGTGGAGAATCATCTTTACTTTTACTGTACGTTAACTTCTCTTGGCAAATTCATTGGGTTTGAGGAAAGTTATGCGTGGACAATCAACTTTACTGTTACTGTACGTTAACTTATCTTGGCATATTTTGGCATTACTGTACGTTAACTTCTCTTGGAAAATTTTGGTATTATATTATAAAAATTAATATAATACATATAATATACTATGCTGCGGAGCAGCAGGGGTCCTCTAGTACATATATTAAAAAAAAGAAAAAATTATATGTATAATAAAAAATAATAATCACTTCATAATTTTAGTTAACCAGGTCCACCGTGGCACTCCTTCTAAGTCGCTGAAGGCAGCAAATTTCTAGCGGGTCACGCGCCAAATTATAGGGATGTTCTTCCAGTCTTTTTAATTAGCTTTGAGCATGCTTTGCGATTTCATCTTTGACAAAGTTTACATTCAAGTGCGCCGGTTATAATTCTTAAAATATTATTATTCAGCTTTCTTTGAATTTTCTCTACATTGGAAGCAGAGGCAGTGCCCCAGAGTTGTCCTTCATAGGACCACATTGGCTTTATAATCGAATTGTATAACAAAAGTTTACAATATAGGTTAATAAAAGATATATCAAATATTTATGTTAGTACACACAGAAAATGGATTTGTTGTGGCAACTAAATTTGTTGCCAACAGAATTTTGATAGTCCCATGTACTATCACATTATTCTGTAGTGATTACTGGATAATATTATTGAAATAACCGTACGTAATTTAGAGCAACTGATGTTTTAAGTAAATTCGATGGCATGAACTGTTAAATTTAGTTCATACAATGGAATTTAGATTTTCTGTATTGGTGGTTACAGTCATTTATTGGGGTAGCCCAATGCATACCTACCGTAATTATAACTACACTTTAAAATAATCTATATATATAAAATTCATTTTCTGTTTGTTTGTTTGTTTGTTTGTTTGTTTGACCGCTATACAAATTTTTATTTTTCAACGGATTTTCCTGAAATTTTGTACGCACGATCTCTATACCCCAGGAAAGGTCGCCATATACTTTTTACCGGCCACGCCTACTTTTACGCCCACTTTTTATGTAAAATTCATTTTCTGTTTTGTTCATATTTGTTCACTATACAAATTTTTATTTGTTAACAGATTTCTCTGAAATTCTGTACACATGATCCCTGTACTCCAGCTAAGGTCGGCATATACTTTTTATCGACCACGCCTACTTTTACGCCCACTTTTTATATACAATTCATTTTCTGCTTTTTGGTATATTTGTTCGGTATACAAATTTTTATTTTTCAACGCATTTCTCTGAAATTTGGTACACACGATCTTTGTACCTCAGGCCAGGTCACCGGGTGATTCTTGCGGCCACACCTACTTTTACGCCCACTTTTTTCATACAATTCGTTTTCTGTTTTTTGGTATATTTGTTCGCTATACAAATTTTTATTTTTCAACCGATTTCTCTGAAATTTGGTACACACGATCTCTCTCCTCCAGGGAAAGTCGACATATTCTTCGTACCGGTCACGCCTACTATTACGCCCACTTTTTGTATACAATTCATATTCTGTTTTTTGGTACATTTGTTCGCTACACAATTTTTTTTAACGGATTTCTCTGAAATTTGCTACACACGATCTCTGTACTCCAGAGAGGTCGCCATATGATTCTTGCCGGTCACGCCTACTTTTACGCCCGCTTTTTATACAAAATTTATTTTCTGTTTTTTGTATATTTGTTCACTATAGGAATTTTTATTATTCAAGGGATGTCTAAAATTTGGTCACACGATCTCTATACTACAGGGAAGGTCACCATATGCTTCTTACAGGCCACGCCTACTTTGCACCAACTTCTATGTATATAAAACTTATTTTTTCCGTTTATTTGTTTCTTTATTTGATTGCTATAAAAACTTTTATTTTTCAATGGCTTTCTTCGAAATTTAGTACATATTCCAGGGAAGGTCGCTATATGATTTTTACCGACCACGCCTACTTTTACGCCCAATTTTCTTATAAAATTCATATTTTGTTGTGTGGTATATTTCTTCCCTATACAAATATGTACTTTTCAATGGATTTCTCTGAAATTTGGGTTACACGGAAATAACTACACGGTGAACAAATTCCCCAAACTTAAAAAAAGGTACCCAAAAGAAATGAACAAATTCCCCATTTATTTTTAATCGAAATAAAAAATGAACTTACTCCCCAAATTCATTCTTAAATTTTTACATATTTTTATTTAATGAATTTTGTTAAATATTTATTTTAGTAAACATTTGCATACTGCTCTCAATATATGTCCAACAATAAATGCATTTAAAATGAGTATTCTTTTCAAAATAAGTTGGCAACAGCTGCGCGGCAGCACAGGTGTGGTTGCCAAACGCGCGGAAGCGGCGCGCGGCGTGCGACCGCGGACTCGGACGCGACGGGTGCGGACGCGACCCGCTCTCGGAACACAGCTCAGCTAAAATATCGCAATGCTCTAAAAAATATGTTTTAGGAATTAAAATAAGTTAACGAGAACTAAGCGGAGGCACGAGAAGTAGCTGTGAGGAAGCGGCGCGAGGCGCGCGGACGCTACGCACTCGCGGAACACAGATCAGCTAAAATATCGACCACGGACTTGGACGCGACGGATGCGCACGCGACGCGCTTTCGGAACACAGCTCAGCTAAAATATCGCAATGCTCTAAAAAATATGTTTTAGGAATTAAAATAAGTTAACGAGAACTAAGCGGCAGCACGGGTGGTAGCTGCGAGGAAGCAGCGCGAGGCGCGCGGACGCGGACGCGACGGATGCGGACGCGACGCGCTCGCGGAATACAGCTCAGCTAAAATATCGCAATGATCTGAAAAATATATTTTGGCAATTAAAATAAGTTGACAACAACTGCGCTGCAGCACGGGTCTGGCTGCCAAACGCGCGGAAGCGGACGCGACTCGCTCGCGGAACACAGCTTAGTGAAATGTCGTATGATAAATATTATCTACGTATGTGAAATTATTACCTGTTGATCAAAATAGGCCACACATATACTATAAGCAGTTGCTTAAAGAAACCTTGCGACACAATATTAAACTCGCATTAGTCTTTCATTTCTGAAACTTGAATGTGACGTCTCTGCTCAATGATTATCACTTATTGAATGAATTAATTCAATTTTTAAAAGTTTTGATTCCTTTAATTTGCGGCCCAATCCGTTATATTTGATGTTTATAAATAAACTGAAAAAAAAAACTTACAGCGGTTTCGCACGTTATTTTTGAAGCATTTTTGCTGCAGCATCCTATAAAAAACTTCTAAATTAAAAAGCCAAAAACTTTTTAATTGAAATAAAAAATGAATTTACTGCCCTTACAAATTTTTGGGGAGAAAGTTCATTTTATTGGGGAATTTGTTAATTGGGGACTAAGTACTCAGCGCCTGGTAAGCATAGTGAACCATTTTTCAAGTCAAAGGCCTTTTCATCCCGGGCAAGACCGGGTAAAAACAGCTAGTTTTATATATAATTTATTTCTTTTATAGTTATATATTAAGGATTTATACGTGTGTATGTGAAAAATTATGTTATAGGGAATATGAAAAACCTTTGAAAATGGTATTAGTACGAAAATGCAGAATGATTTTTTATAGATGTTGAAGTATCTAATTAAACTCTCATCATCACTAAAACCAGCTTGTGGAGGTTTGGGTCCGCCAGCACGTTTGGCCATAACAATTTCATCAATCTACAAGATTGTGTTGGCAGCACTAACAGCATATTTCATAGTCCAGTATTTTGGAAGAGATCGAACGCCTTCATGGTGAAGACATCAATAGTTTCGGGCTTATCAGCTTCAATATTGAAACCAATATTTTTACCAGACCCTCTTTATGAAAAAAATATATCTGGTTAACCACTACAGTACCATTGACACCGGAATTTTCAGCTAAAGCTTCAGGGAATGCTTCTAAAGCAGTGGTAAGTTGTCTACATGCACACTGTTCCAAACCATGTCAGGTATCGACAAAATCAGCAATTTGTATCGACAATTCAATTTCAGTAGCACCAGCTATGGCCACATAATGGACGTCACGTGACAAACCTTTGTTTGAAGTTAGTGACAGTGTTATCGTTCAATATCGTCCAAATAATTATAAATGGCACCGGCTAAATCACAATATTTTGTTACAATAACCTAATTTTTCCTGGCTGGGTAAGGTGATGCGTGGCAAAGCAGTACCATTGACAGCTCTAGCCAAATTTAAACTATATCTCAAATTTTGCCACCGCCAAACACAAATTTAGCGCCATTTTAACTCTCCAGCAAATTCTCCTCACCAGCCGAGAAATTTATTAACTCATCTACGGGGCAGGAGGAGATAGCAATCTTAGCCTCCTCAGCAGAAGAAACATCACCTTCAACAAAACTTTTAAAAGCCATGACATGTACCACCTCAGAATTGGATAAACTACTGCCTAAGATTTTGCATACACGAATATTGCCAACATTGAAGGTACCCTTATCCGGCAAGATAGCAGCACAGTCTGTAGCAACTAAATACGTAAGGAAATCCTCTTGGCCATATTGTTTGGACATAATGATGGCGTATAAGCATTTCTTAATTGGGCAACATCAGGATAATCTTTAATTTATAGACATAGCAATTTTGGCAGAATATCTATCTTTTTCCATAACCGTCAGCTATATCTGAGCTAAATGTTCGTCGGCTTTCTCGAGCAGAGAACCGGCAAATAGCACTACGAAATTGGCGCATCTTCAACTTCAGTATCTTGCCATGGCCATGAGCTTAGCAGCCGCATTACGGAGCATCTGTGGCTACAAATTGTGTTTCAACATGTTTAATAATCATTTACTTGATGCCATTTGGACCGTGTGCTGAGCGCATGATTTTGGCAAACTCTTTGCAGGCAGTAATATTACGATAAACTGCCTCTTAGAAACCGCTACACATTCGGCCTCCTTCCTTCATTATTTGGGCCATGCCGGGTGCTTTAGGTACAGATGGAGCCGTTTTTATGCACAGATTTTTTTTTATTTATTTTTAGAAATTAATAACCGAGAAAATGAAAACTCTCAACAAAATAATTTTTTTAGTTGTTCTTTTTTATATTTAATTTTTCAAAAATGACAAATAAATTAAATTATTTGATTGGGCTTATTATCTGATTATATTTTTTGGTACCTACAATATAATTTGATTCATGCAATTTCATTTCGGTTAAATCTACCAAACCTAATTTAATGAGTGGTTTTCTTTTGTTATAACCGAATTAAATAATTCTAATTACTAATTCGTTTCTATAATATTTACCGATAATTGGTTACAATATATGTAAATACATTTTCGGTTTAAAATATATTGTGTTAACAAAATTAGATGTTGTAATTACCAACATTTCAGAACGAGTCTTATTATAATAGGTTTAATTTAGTTCCCTCGATTGAATTAGAATAATAATTTTCATAACAACTTTGATTGGAAAATGAAACAAATTTTGTCTATTGAAGGTACATAAATTTTCTGAGAATTATTATTCTATGGTAGATAACGAAAAAAATCTATTGCATTTGAAAATATTTATGAATTGCAATAAAAATTATTATTACCTGATTAAATTTTTTTATTGCTAATGGAATTCCAACAAATCTTTTTTCTGTGTGTAACAAACATCATCACAAACTCATTGTACCCTGACCTCATGGTGGTTGAGGTTATTATTAGGGTTTGAGGCCCAAAATATGTTTTGAATGGTGTTACGCATCCTTAGTCAACATTAACAGCAAGATCTCTAGTTATTCGACTATGATTTTTCAGCACCAAATCTTTGGTTTCCTTGAGGTGCTGTTCACCAGTTATTGATTTTTATCGCCAGGATGGTTCGTCATATTTGATCTTTCTGTGCCTTTTTTGGATTGTTTGTACCAGTCAATGTTTCTTCAGCAGAAGTTTTAATTCGCAAGGAAAATTGAACGGAACAAAATCAGAAATTGTTGGCATCGCTAAATTCACTTTTATTTGTTTAGAAAAGCGAATGTCACCATTGAACCAATGAAGATATTTATATAAAAGTTGTCACGCATGTGTGGCAAATGTCCATATCTCGGCCAAAAATGGGCAAAATGAAAGCAATATATGAGGTAATTTTTTTATAAAAAATCTATTACTATGGAGCAACAAATTTTTCCCGTATTGGGTGATTTGACATGGAATGAGCCACATGTAAAAGGAGTACTACCAACCTGCAAAAAAAAAATATTTGCTCTAGTCGATAAACCCGCCAATTTTAAATCGAAAACTCAATTTTTCATTTGAAGACTGTATTTGAAGCAGAATGTATAGAATGTTACTTCTGTGATATATTGCCTTGTCCTTAATTTCCAGTAATTTAACAGCTAGTGTATGCATAACGGAAGCTTGGCTAAAGGAATTCTTATCTAATTCTCACCCATCAATTCTGTATTTCGGAAGCATAATATGATTCCTACGATGCGATCCATAGTTGGGCCTATTTAGTGTTATATATGTTATTTCAGAATCTGAATTCACTCAAGCTGTTGACGTTCTAGAACTAACGTATTTCGATCAACCAGCTTTCCAGTAGTCGTTATATTTGAAGAAATATTATTATTTGGCAACTCTTTATATGTATTGAGGCTTAACATTCAAATTCGAAATTACAGTTCAAATAAACAACAACTTCAATAACAACAACAACAAAAATTTGTTGTTTCCGTCAGCCATAATTTTATTTAGCACACCTCATTACATGGTTAGATTTAATATTTTTCAATAAAGTTTCGTTTTTACTGTTGTGCTTCGGTTGGAAAAATTGTTTAGACAAAAAAAAAAAAAAACAAAGTTTGTTTAACAAGTTTTTAAGGAAAATTTATTTCGAAGATTAGATTTTTTCATTATTGCTTTTTAGAAATTACAATTTCGTTTCCAACCCAATGACATCAACACTGCTGTTGTTTTTCGTTGGTTGGTTCGTTCGTTGGTTGGTTGGTTGGTTATAAACATACGTCAATGCGTGGATGGACGATGGTGTGATGATGATTCATTGAAATATAAGCCTGATAAATGTTTTCAACAATTACTGCAGAAAAATAAACAGGACGAAAAAAATATATATACCAAATATTGTTTTTTTTTTAATAAACTTCAACTACTACTCTGCTTAGTTTACCCAACAACAAGTCTACATCATTCAGTTCATAAAACATGGCCACAATCTATAATAACTTTTTTTTTTGCAACTACTGCTACTACGACCACATAAATATATATGTATGTATGTCCTTACTTACTTTCCAGCTTAAAATTGATATTCTTCATTAGGGTGGCAACAGTTTTAATCCCCCCGAGAGGGACAGGGCACATCATAAAAAACGACACTACTCATGTAGGCTTTTCATACCTTTAATATAAAAAAACAAGTAAGAAAATTATAGTCGGTCTAGACCGACTATACGATACCCTATACCATGCGTTTAGAAACCCTATCTCTTAGGCCCAACTAACTGGACATTGAAAATAAGCAAAAACCAAATTTGAGTGGGATTTCTATTAATTTTTTTGGCTGCAGATATGAAAAAGTTCATATCGGATGCTAAAGAGACTAGGTCCAAAAATGGGCCGATCCTGATCATGTTTGGTAAAGTCTCGTGTATTTTGCAAAAATATGTAGAAACAAAATTTGAGAAGAATCAGTGCAATATTTTTGTTTTTTAATAGATTTAAGTGAAGATCGGGAAGCAGCTCCATATGGGGTCAAAGGGATCATTTTTGGACTACTCACTAGTGGATGTAATGAACGCATACAAACCCAATTTGAGTAAGATCTATATGACAATTTGGATCTTATGGCAATTTATGTCGATTTCATATGGGTAATTTGTATGGGGGCTAGGTCTGAACATGGACCGATTCTCACCAATTTCAATAGCGTTCATCCCATGGCCGATAAAAGCTTATATACCAAATTTCATCAAAATATATTCATATTTGCGACCTGCAGTTTGATTACAAGCTTTACATGGACACACAGACGGACGGACGGACGGACGGACGGACGGACGGACGGACGGACGGACATTGTTTAATTCAACTCAGAAAGTGATTCTGATTCGATCGGTATAATTAAAGATGGGTCTAGGTCAAATATTTTTGGTTGTTACAAACAGCAGCACAAAGTCATTATACCCAAACCACATAGTGGTATAGGGTATAATTATGCTTAAAAATTATTCTATACAATTTTTTCAAAAAAAAAAAAAAAAAACCAAGAAAAAAAATCTTTTGTTTCTCACCACAAGCACAAAAGAGTGGTTCGTTTTTTATTAAAATCCTTAAAAAATCATTGTGATGAATTTGTATTTTTTGCACTTTTTTTCTCTTCTACAACATTTTGATTAATGATGCATTTAAAACAGACGTAGTTCTATGTTTTTTTGTTGAAACTTTTTTTGGAAAAAAAATATATAAAAATTGTAGATTTTATAACGTTTTTTATTTGTGAATAAGTACATGTTTTTTATGTGCATTACGTGTTAATCTTTTTTGACTGTATTTAAGTGAATTAAAGAAGAAATGATGATTTTTCATTGTCAGCATGGATTAAAATCATGATTATGGTGGTTTTACTAATGTATCATTAGTTGGAGAATAATAAAAACTTAAAAGATTGGAGTAGTTACGGTTTTGCTCTGTATCACGTGGAACAATTCCCAGCAAATAATGAAACACACAAATTGTGTTTAAAACTTTCTGATCTAATCAAAACTATTAAGGGTGAAAACATTCCAGGATTTCATTTGCATCAGAATTCGGGACATCGATCTGTGTAGATCTTTCACATATGCTTGTGACATCTTTAATATATTAATATTAACTTTTGTTATTTTTCAGTTAGATGTAACAATATTTTTCCCTTTATTAAACACGTAAAAGTGTTAAATTCGGCTGCGTCGAATCTTTTATACCCTCCACCAGTGGCTTAAACTCAATGTATAACCACTGTTGGTTACGATTACCATTTAAATACAGTTTTAACTCGTAGTGTCGGCTTGCCTGTTAAGGTCCTATCACACAGCAAAAGTAGTACACTTCGTGTGATACATATGAAACATCGTTTAAAAGGAAAGTCACATGTACATTTTTCAATTAGAACTGGTTCTATTTTGACATGACAAACATATGAAAATACAACACTGTTTGTGGCGAAAAAAAAGCAGAGTAAATTATAAAGATTAGTATTGAAAGAAAAATAAATTGTTTAATATTAATTAACAATTAAAAAATATATAAAATATATAACTTTATTTTTAACAATAAATTTTTGTAAATTCACAAATTAAATCAGCTGTTGTTTACAGTTAGAGGTTATGTCATAAAAAAATAAATATGCACGTATAATAGCAAAAATTATGAATCGTATGTAAAACGATAATTTTGACAGACATACATATGGATAAGAAAAGTGACAGTACATATGTTAAAAAATACATCGTGTGACATCACCTTTAGTCTGTCAAAGAAAATTTGGATCGACTTTAACCCTTTTCCCGTGATCCAATCGAGCTGAATCTTTGCAGGCAGACTCGTGGCGACGATGAAAAAAAATTGCACAAAAAAATATTACAAACAAAATTTTTGACTGTAGAATTTACAATTGTTGAGTTAAACTGAAACGATATGGTAAACTTAATTTAAAAAGAAAGGGAGTAAATAAAAACTTGGTTTTTATGGGTTAGTTTTTTATAATTTCTTATTTATGTTTTTTATTAAAAGCAATGATGGTTTTTTTATAAGAAAAATTGAAAATGGCATTAAGATCACTTCTAAAGAGACCAAGAGAAACACCTTTTAACGCAGCTGACGCGCTCAAAAACTTTTTTCGTTGGCCGAAACTCTGTAAGTTTTTATCCAATTGAGGTATTGTAGTTTTTTCTATTGGACAGATACTTTCTTGAACTTTTCTCCAAGTTGAACTTTTAATTTTGTTTAGCATTTAACATAAAAATGTGGAATTTTGTGGATAAATAAACATTTTAAAAATACTTAAAATATTTTTTGGGACAGGTTTCCCACTTTATAAAATTAGCCATAAAGAATGGGAATTATAATTATAATTATTATAATTTTTATTTTTATACACTATGTGGTTTGGGTATAATGACTTTGTGCTGCTGTTTGTAACAACCAAAAATATTTGACCTAGACCCATCTTTTATTATACCGATCGAATCAGAATCACTTTTTGAATCGTCCGTCCGTCCATCCGTCCGTCTGTGGGTCCATGTAAACCTTGTAATCAAACTGCAGGTCGCAAATATTAATATATTTTGATGAAATTTGGTATACAAGCTTTGAGCGGCCATGGGATGAATGGGAATCGGTCCATGTTCAGACCTAGCCCCACACAAATGACCCCTATAAAATCGACATAAATTGCCATACGATCCAAATTGTCGTATAGATCTTAGTCAAATTGGGTTCATATGTGTTTATTACATCCATTAATGAATAGTCCAAAAACAGTCCCTATGTGACAACTCTTGGTCATAGGCCCCATATAGAGCTGCTTCCCGATTTTCGTTTAAATCTTTCAAAAAACAAAAATATTGCACTGATTCATCTCAAATTTTGTTTCTATATATTTTCGCAAAATACAAGAGACTTTACCAACCATGGTCAGGATCGGTCCATTTTTGGACCTGGTCCCCATATAGACATAGCATCCGATATGAACTTTTTCATATCTGCAGCCAAAAAAAATAATAAAAATGCCACTCAAATTTGGTTTATGCTTTTTTTCTATATCCAATTAGTTGTGCCTAAGAGATAGGGTCTCTAAACGCATGGTATAGGGTATCGTATAATGGATCTAGACCACCTATAATTTTCTTACTTGTTTCAATTATAATTTAGCTGGAATATTTTTCCATATATTGGATATTTAGTTCTGTATTATTTCTGTTCCGTAACAGAATTTTTATACCCTATAACACTATGTGGTTTGGGTATAATGACTTTGCGCTGCTGTGTGTTACTACCAAAAATATTTGACCTAGACCCATCTTTTATTATACCGATCGACTCAGCATCACTCTCTAAGTCGATTAAGCGATGTCCGTCCGTCCGTCCGTCTGAGTGTCCATGTAAACCTTTTAATCAAACTACAGGTCGCAAATATGAATGTGTTTTATTGAAATTTTGTACATAAGCTTCTATCGATCGTAGGATGAACGCTGTTAAAATTGGTGAAATTCGGTTCATGTTCAGACCTAGCCCCCATACAAATGACCTCTATGAAATCGACATAAATTTCCATAAGTTCCACATTATCATATAGATCTCAGTCGAATTGAGTTTTTATGTGTTTATTATATCCATAATTCAGTACTCAAAACAAAAATCCCTATAGGACAAATCTTAGTCATACGCCCCATATAGAGCTGCTTCCCGATCTTCACTTAAATCTACCAAAAACAAAAATATTGCACAGATTTTTCTCAAATTTGGTTTGTATTTATTTTTCCAAAGTGATTTTACCAAATGTGGTCAGGATCGGTCCATATGTCGACCTAGTCCCTATATAAAATTTCCATCCGATATGAACTTTTTCTTATCTGTAGCCAAAAAAATTAATAACAATGACACTCAAATTTGGTTTATGCTTATTTTCTATATCCAATTAGTTGAACCGAAGAGATAGGGTCTCTAAACCATGGTATAGGGTATCGTATAGTCAGTCTAGACCGACTATAATTTCTTACTTGTTGTTTCTTAATCTTCTTCGCTTCTTCATAGAGATGTTCTGCTTTTTTCCATGGATTTCGAATGCTAGAGATGAATGTGTGTATAGTTGCTCACATCTTGGAATAATCAACAAATTTTGTAGCATCCATTTGTTGAATTCAGACAAGTACTTCGATCATAGCTTTAAATCTTGAAATAAGGTTAACTTCAATACCCCTTATTTCAGGTACTGAGTCAGGGTCTGAAAAGAAAAATATCTTCCTGCTTCTTGATCTTGTTTGTGTCCTTATTTCTTATTGATCCTGTAGGTCCGAAATCGCATTATTGTATGAAGCGGTGATAACCCAAATGCATACGCCTAAGTATCATCTAATGGATTTTCCGGGACTTGGCTTAATTGGATTGATTTTGTTTGGCATATAAAGCAGCTGAAAAATTGCTTTGTGTCGGTCACACCATTTCGTACTAATCGGGAGAAAATTAGTGTCATTTATATAATAATTTTTGAATAATTTTATCAAAATTAAAAAAGTATTCTACGGATGGGTTGCCTTTCCCTGGCTGGTTTAGATTCCTGGTCCCATTTGATCTCCAAAAGTTCGATTCGTCTAAAATTGCAACTTGAGAAAAATATAGTGCTCTAAAAAAATTCATACCACGCCTCATATAAATACCAAACTTAACGAGAAGAGGCGCAGCCCATTGCAAGTTATAGTTTTTGAGGACTGATAAATTATTTTTGATCTTGGGCATGCTATGCCCACAATTTTCATATTATTAGTTAAATTTTTTGGCTGCCTTAGTTCTGATATGTTTGCTATTAAATGGCGATACAATTTTTGCAATCGGTGATAACAAAAAATTTAAGTTTTGGCCAACAAAATCTTCCTTGAGCCACTATGTGGCGTTAGCATATCCAAAGTCAAAGTAAGGGATCATACTTTGCAATGTTATGATAGATTAAAAATTATGCCATATTTACGGACAGCTACATAAATGATATCAAGCATTTAAATGAACATTACAAAAAATGTTTAGCAACAAACCAAGTGTATAATTATTTTCAAAATCAAAATTTATAAAAGTTATCCAAAAAAAAAAAATTTTTTTTAATTATGTTTAAAGTTATTTTCTAAAATAAAAGTAAAAAAAAAAAAACGATTGATAAATCCCGATTCTCAAATTTAGGGTTCTTTGTTTTTCTTCCATATTTGTAATTTGTATTTTTTTTTGTTTTTATTTTGTATTTATTTCGAGATGACGTTAAAAAACGTACCAATAGTAGTATAAGCTAATACAACACGTAGAGTACAACGATACATACACGCTCATTAAGCAAATTATACAAACATAACGACTACAACAACAATTACAGTTACCATACACATATTACAAAATATTAAAAAACAACAATTACATGAACAACACAGAAAAAATCATTATTTCAAAGAGCTTTTCTTCAAATTTCGCGACTTATTAAACCAATTTTATTACTTTCAACAGCAACATGCTCAGGATGTCAGCGAATCAATTTACAAAAAAATAATAAGTAAGCCGATCTACGGACAAGCGGACATTGCTATATTAACTCAGTGTGTTATAAGGATAAAGTATATATATATATTTTACGGGGTCCAGATAGTTTCTTTTAATTGTTTCAAACGGAATAACAAACTTATACATATCTTTCCAGGTGAACATAAAACAAGGTTGCATTCCCTTTAGAATACATAAAAAAAATACACTTCTCCAAATAAAGTGCAACAAGAGGCAACATTTTATGTCATAGGCGAAAACGTTATACGTTTTAGTTAAGAAAAAAAAAATATTCTCTCTAGAAATGCATTACTTATGTAGAGCACCATAATTTTTAATACAGCTATTGAAAGATTCTCGAAAGAAGAAATTTAAACCACTGTATTAATAATAATACACCATCGCCCCCAAGACCCGAAAATGCCCGTTGGTATCTTATTTTTCTTCTTAGTTAGTCAGTTAATTGTTCTTTATTTAAATCATTTCTTTCTGTTAGATGTTTTACAAATAATAAATATATATTGAACATACGACTTTGACGTAATGTCGTCAGTCAGACATTAAGTTAGAATTGGAAGAATTTTGTTTATACGAAAGTTATGACAGACAGTCTAGTGTACGTTTAAATAATAAAGAAGTACAATAAAGATTATTATTACCATTTTATTATTTTTTATAAAAATAAAAAATCTCATTTTCGATCTTTAACATTTTTATATCCTCCACTCCAGTGTGCAGAGGGTATATATAAGTTTGTCATTCCGTTTGTAATAATTAGAAAAATCCTTATAACAAGCGGAGTTGATATAGCGATGTCCGTCTGTCCGTCCGTCCGTCTGTGGAAATCACGATCACAACTTTAATTGGTAAGCTAGTTTGCTCGTTTATATTAAAAATGATTCACTAACATCCTGAGAAGTTTGTTATTTAAAATCGTCCAAATCGGCTGAACACGTCCCGGAAATTGAACGAAGAAGTAAAAAAAGTCTTGAAAATATATGGTTTTCCTATGTTGTTCTTGTTATGATAACTCCCTCAACAGGAGACCTAAGGCATTCATTTTTAGTGGGAATGATTCACTAATATCATGAGAAAGTTTCTGTTTTTTATACCCTATACCACTATGTGGTTTGGGTATAATGACTTTGTGCTGCTGTTTGTAACAACCAAAAATATTTGACCTAAACCCATCTTTAATTATACCGATCGAATCAGAATCACTTTCTGAGTTGATTTAACAATGTCCGTCCGTCCGTCCGTCCGTCCGTCTGTGTGTCCATGTAAAGCTTGTAATCAAACTGCAGGTCGCAAATATGAATATATTTTGATGAAATTTGGTATATAAGCTTTTATCGGCCATGGGATGAACGCTATTGAAATTGGTGAGAATCGGTCCATGTTCAGACCTAGCCCCCATACAAATTACCCATATGAAATCGACATAAATTGCCATAAGATCCAAATTGTCATATAGATCTTACTCAAATTGGGTTTGTATGCGTTCATTACATCCACTAATGAGTAGTCCAAAAATGGTATCGTATAGTCGGTCCAGACCGACTATAATTTTCTTACTTGTTTTTTTTTTTTTTAAATATCTGAACATTTTACTGATACAAGGCAAAACTCAAACTGCCAATAATTTTATCAAAACTAATTTGAATTTATTTCTTAAATAACGGATAATTTTTTGCAAAATACGATCCTTAACTTTACTTAACAGTTTTTCTACACCAATAATAGAAAAAAAATTAAATTTTTTATATACAAGTTAATTATTTCTATGAAAAAACTATCATTGTTAAAAAAAACAAATATGTTCATAATTGCGACCTGCAGTTTGATTACAAGCTTTACATGGATACACAGACGGACGGACGGACGGACATTGTTAAATCAACTCAGAAAGTGATTCTGATTCGATCGGTATAATTAAAGATGGGTCTAGGTCAAATATTTTTGGTTGTTACAAACAGCAGCACAAAGTCATTATACCCAAACCACATAGTGGTATAGAGTATAAAAAACAATTTGTTAAATATTTTTATCTTAATTATCTTAACTAGCAGATTCCAGCTCTCGAAATGCGAGCGCAAATTCTAGCAAATTTTATTTTTTCTTTAAATAAAGACCCTAAAAGTATGCTAATCAGTTATAACCAATTCACAAATCAACACAAAAAACAAACTCATTTTTCTTACAAACACCTTAACACATTTAAAAAACATACATAGCATTGTATAATTTTATGTATGTGTTAGTAGCAAATTTAAATGCAATTTACTCAAAATAAAGAAAAAAATTTAAAAATCTGTAAATCTGCAAAACATCTAAAAAGAAATACCTTTCAAATAATATACGTTTGGTCAAAATCGGGATAAAACGGTGGAACAAAACATCAGTCACAAGAAATCGCCTAGCCTATTAATATTATAGATTAATTTATAGACACAAAGATAGATTTAATACTATAAAAAAAAGTAAGAGTTGAAAATCGTATTTAACACTCTTAATTGTTAATGATTGAGTAAGAAGTTAATATTTGCTTGGATTCTCATTGGGTTGTTTTCAGCAAACGTATATGAATTTAACTTTTTACCAAACAAACTATCTACTGCTTTTGATTACTGATGAGTGTTAGTGACTCGACGTGAAACAGCTGTATAACCTGTCATACAGGTCATCTGATCTTGAGCCTGATTAATTTCTAACTCAATCATTAATTAATATTACATTAATAAATTTAACCAGTGGTTACCGAATTCCAACCAATCTTTTTTCTGTGTGTACCATTGACACATTGGAAATTTTTGATTGTTTCTCAAAAATTTATGGAACGTTTCTGTTTTAATTTTCTTTGCTTGCAACGAAAAAACGCAATATGTAATTGCAAGAAAAAGCATTCCTACATTTTCAACGATGTACAAACAAACTTGTTTCTATAAAGTTGATTTGACTTAATTATATTTCTTTTGGAAACTATATTTTGAAATGACCCAAGAAATCACAGCTAACGAGAGAAAAAGAATACTAAAGCTTACAAATGAGGGCAAATATTTTCATGAAATAGCTAGGATGGTAGTCAGAAGCTACTCCTCAGTGCAGTACATAGTTTAAATCTACAAATCCTCAAGTTCGATTTCGTCAAAACGTCGTGCTGGTCTACCCTTCATACTGACTGAGCGCGAACTATTTACTGCTTCCAAATTTTAAATCAAAGAATCCTTCGACGAAGACATCCATAAAGATACCGTCCGCAAAATATTTAAAAATCTGTTTTCCATGGTCATGTCGACCTAAATAGATTAAACAAACTTTGCCTCTGAAAATGGAAACAAGGCTCAAGGGTTCTGGGAACGTGTATATAGCATAGCATTAAATAAAGAAAATCTTTTGCCTACCGCATAATGGTTTTGAGTTCCATGGCAGGCAACAGGGTAAGTAAACTTGTACTTATTAAGTCTATAATGGATCATCATTTTAAAGCAGTACTTACAACAAACAAAGAGGATAATGATAAAAAAAACCATGGAGAATCAATCTGCTGTTACTCTACTATACTAAAAATCAATTGAAATCACAATCCCAATCACTCGATCTTAATCTTAATCCTGAATAAAATTTGTGGAAGTTACTGGACTGTCAAGTCCGTCAGCATAAAACAACCTAAAAGGAAATGTTAAAAAGCGTCACGTTGGATGATTGGAGTCAAATAAGTAAAGTGTTGGTTAAGTCGATACCGAATCGGCTCACAGAGGTCCAAAAAAACAAAGGATAACCTACAAGTTACTTACTTAAGAAATATTTAATGGATATCAAATTTTTTTTGTATTAATATTTTAAATCTACTAATACTTCTTTTTTACGAATTTTTCTTTTTTACCAGTATACAATTTTTTAAACGCAGTAAACCTAATAAATAGTTTAATAACACTGTCCAAAAAATTAAGGCTTTTTGATTGCAACAGCATTGCGAATATATAATTCTAAAGGGCATGTTGAGTAAATCATTTCTTCGGTCCAATTAACTGGACATAGAAAATAAGCATTAACCAAATTTGAGTGGCATTGTTATTAATTTTTTGCCTGCAGATACGAAAAAGTTCATATGGGGTGCTATATTTATAGTGGGACTAGGTCGAAAAATGTGCCGATCCACACCATATTTGGTAAAGTCACTTATATTTTGAAAAAACACATACAAACCAAATTTGAGAAAAATCTGTGCAATATTTCTGTTTTTTGATAGATTTAAGTGAAGATTTAAACAGCTCTATATTGGGCCTATGACCAAGAATTATCCCATAGGGATTATTTTTGGACTACTAATTAATTGATATAATAAACACATACAAACCCAATTTGACTGAGATCTATATGATAATTTGGATCTTATGGCAATTTATGCCGATTTCATAGGGGTAATTTGTATGGGGACTAGGTCTGAACATAGACCGAATTTCACCAATTTCACTAGTGTTCATGCTATGGCTTATGTACCAAATTTCATTAAAATATATTGATACTTGCGAACTGTAGTTTGATTACAAGATTTACATGGACACACAGACGGACAGAATGCTGAGAATTCTTATTGTCAGAGTTGTATTGTAGAATTTTATGAAGATTATTTTTGTGGAAGATCTTGATCCTCTAGCTCCTCTCTTTTAGGGTAAATTTTAGCCTTTTTTGAGAAAATAAAAAAAAGTCCTTTCAAAAAGGACATTTAAGGATTAAAAAGCTCTACGAAAATTTTTGCCGGAAAATTTCAGTGGGGGTCTCCAAAGACACGAAAGTTAATATAGATGTAAATAAAGCTCTTTACGCTTAATTAGCAAAATTACACGGGCAACTGCAAAATATCTGGAATTAATTAATCCCACTGAGTCCTCGTGTCTAGCCACTTCCGACGTACATATCGCGTGTGAGTTTACTAAAATTAAAATAAAATAAATAGAAACATCCAAATTTTTCACTTCTATAACAATAATCGAACACCCAAAAAAAAAAAAAAAGCAAGCACATCAGAAAGTCCGAAAGAAATTTGTCGGGATGAAGCATTTTTATCACGAGCGGGACGCCCTCGTCTCCCTTTTTCTGGAAAGTCTGAACGCAGTAAAAGAAGAGAAGCTGCAGAACTTTTAACAAGTAGAGAAAATTAAATTGATATTTTCATACACGCAGCTGCAATGTCGGCTCGAAAAGAAGGAAAGGTAGATCTGGCAGCTGTTCTTAAAAGAACTGTGGAAAGTCCAAAAAAGCCATCAAAAATCAAAGAATTGTGTAACCAAAATCTCAAAACATCAACTTCTCTCTCTAAACAGGAAGCGTTAGCATACATATATTATCGAAAACAATTTTTCTAACCAACAATATTCGTCTTGAAACCAAGCAAAGGTATTCAGATATGTTTCCATCTTACATTGCTGTAAAAAGTATGTGCACAGCAAAAAGAATAATTGAGTTGGGAAAATAAGTTATTCTAACCGTAATGAATTCAGATAATAGCAACTATATGTTAATAGAATATATTTTAAGCTACGGATTTGACAGTAGCACTGGCCAAGCTCAATTTAAATAATCCTTTCTTCAGCCAAGTACATCCCGTTGTGCTTAATTGTCCCTTTTGGCAATAACAGTAATATCATTGAGACTATTAGAATCCTCAGGAAATGCTCTCTGGAACAATCTTGCTCCTCAATCCATGAAAATTGGAGTTTACAAAAGAAACAAATGAAGCTATTTTAAGAGAAGAATTTGATTTGGATAAACAAATTAAATGTATATAATAAATTAAATAAACTTAAAGTAAATAATTTCATTAATTAAAACATGTGCATTTAAGGGAAAATGTTTTCATCTAAAATTTATAAAATATACTTAAATTTAAATAAAAAAAGTGAGAAAATTATGGTCGGTCTAGACCGACTATATGATACCCTATACCATGACTTAGAGACCCTATCTCTTCAGTCCAACTAACTGGATATAGAAAATAAGCATAAACCAATTTTGAGTGGCATTTTTATTAATTTTTCGGCTGCAGATATGAAAAAGTTCATATATAATAAATTATCCTTTCCTGGCTCTTGGCCAGTGTAATTTATTAGAAAAAAAAATAGTTCAGTTAAGTTAATGTTTCTTATGTTTTCCGTAGTATGACAGTTTAAGTTTGAGGTGCACGAATACTTTTTCTAGCAAGTGTAATTAAAAAAAAAAATGCCATATATTGTACATAAATTTTAGCAAATTTTTAAAAAAAAAAGTGAAGTTTTATGACAATTTTGATCACAAAAAAAGTAATTTTATTTAAAAAACTTACTTCGTATTATTCAAATGGATGTTTCTAATTTGTTTATTAATGTAAATAATAGTTAATTATTAATAATGAATAAAAATGAATTAAAAGAGATGTTTGCCTAATTGAGAATTTATAAAAGTGAAAAATCTTTGAAATAAGAAAAAATACAAATCCGGACGATATAAGACAACTTTGCTTCCCAAGGATCAAACGCATAGACTTTGAGCATTTCTCACGTTTAAGTAACATCCTTAAATAGGATTTGAATAATACTTCGTTTTATAAAAGTTTTTTTTATGCAAATTCATGACGTTGTCTCAATAACACGTATGACTCACAATACGACACACTAAATTCCTTTGCATCTTCACAGAGCAATCCTTTGAAAATTCAAATACACACAATCATATGCTTTGTATGAAAAACCTTAAAAAACGAGGAGGACAACACAAAAACTTCCTTCCGTCCTGCATCTGTATTTTCAAGATTTCTGTAAGGTTCTTGTACAACAAAAGCTTGCGCTTGTCAAAGAGGAAACGCAACATTAAAAAGGAAAGAACAAAAAAACCAAAAAGAACTGGTGTTAAAATTATGATTGTACATAATTTTTTATGGGCGACAGGATGTTTGGTAAGTAAAAAAAAAACATATGTATGAGAATGTCCTACAGAGACAGTCATATGCAAATTGGTATGTTTTTTTTTCATAAATATGTAAATGATTGTTAATATTAATTAGAATTATAATTGGTAGTCGCTTAAGAAGGATCTTATTAACAAACATGCTACAGCGAATGAAATTTTTCTTAAACCAAAATAATAAAGAATGAATGTGTTGGAAAAAGGGTTGTTGACACCAGGATTTCGAGGTCATTAACTTTATCGAATAGAAAATGTTACTAAATGACAGCTTATTAATATTTTACAGTCTTTAACATATCTTCATGAAAATCGTAACTTTTTTCGATTCGTATTTTCGTACTTTTAAGTTGTATGCTTCAGCAGCTTCATGATGCTGTACGTGCTTTACATGACAAGTTACATGTCATAAGAAGTTGATTTATCAAAATAATGTAACAAAATACTTTTCTTTTTTGTAAATATTTAACAAGGGTTAGTTTATTTTGTAGTTTTTTTTTTGGGTATGAAACCCTTAGTAATTTGCATTTAATTTTTATTTAATTTCCATTTCGTACAGTTTAGATATTTTTTTTATATATATTTTTCAATCAACAACACATCAATTATTAGCTGCCATCATGACAGTGATACTTTCGGGTTATTTATTTTTTTAATTTACCTAGCACTGCAGTGTCACCCTCATGGTTTTAGAATTTTGGTTTCCAAAAAATACGGAGGTTTAAATGCAAGTTTGCGGTGTTTTTAAACATTTTTTTACCTAAAAAAAATACTGATCCTTTTCGATAAAATCTAGTTTGTGAAACTGCAGATTGGGCAATCATTTATGCCAGACCTTTTCTTTTAGGTTTAAAGACAAATGCACTGCAAGTAGAGTATGCAAAATGAGAAAATCCGGTTTTTTCAATCCCCGAATTGAGAATTAACATTTTGTGTTAATTTAAAAGAAAGTAGAATTAAAAATGTAAAACTTTAACAAGTTTTTTATAATAAAAAAAAATATGGGGAAGCAGCTCTATATGGGGCCTATGAGTAAGAGTTGTCCCATAGGGTTCATTTTTGGACTACTCATTAACGGATGTAATAAACGCATACAAACCCAATTTGAGTAAGATCTATATGACAATTTGGATCTTATGGCAATTTATGTCGACTTCATAGGGGTCAGTTGTATGGGGGCTAGGTCTGAACATGGACCGGATCCCACCGATTTCAACAGCGTTCATCCCGTGGCCGATGGCAGCTTATATACCAAATTTCATCAAAATATATTCATATTTGCGACCTGCAGTTTGATTACAAGGTTTACATGGACACAGACGGACGGACGAACGGACGGACGGACATCGTTAAATTGAAACCACATAGTGGTATAGGGTATAAATCTATTTAAATTTTGCTTAAAAAATTTTTTCATCGTTTCATTTTAAATAACTCCGAAACTGTTGCATATATAAACAAGTAAGAAAATTGTAGTCGGTTTAGACTGACTACACGATACCTTATACCATGGTTTAGAGACCCTATCTCTTTGATCCAACTTATTGGATATAGAAAATATGCATAAACTATATTTGAGTGGCATTTTTATTAATTTTTTTGGCTGCAGATCTGAAAAAGTTCATATCGGGTGCTACATTTATTTGGGGACTAGGTCGAAAAATGGACCTATCCTCACTATATTTGGTAAAGTCACTTATATTTCGAAAAAATATGTACAAAGCAAATTTGAGAAAAATCTCCGCAATATTTTTGTTTTTTTATATATTCAAGTGAAAATCGGGAAGCAGCTCTATATGGGGCCTATGACTAAGAATCGTCCCACAAGTATTATTTTTGGACTATTGAATAAAGATATATTAAACACATACAAACGCAATTTGGCTGTGATCTATATGATAATTTGGATCTTATGGCAATATATGTCGATTTCATAGGGGTCATTTGTATGGGGACTAGGTCTGAATATGTACCGAATTACACCAATTTCAATAGCGTTCATCCTATGGATGACAAAAGCTTACACATTAAATTTCATCAAAATATATTCATATTTGCGACTTGTAGTTTCATTAAAAAGTTTACATGGACACATAGACGGACAGACGGACGGACGCACGGACATCGCTAAATCGACTCAGAAAGCGATTCTGAGTCGACCGGTATAATAAAAGATGGGTCCTTGTCAAATAATTTTGGTAGTTAGAAACAGCAGCACAAAGTCATTATACCCAAACCACATAGTGGAAAAGGTATCCATAATATTAATAGGCTAGGCGATTTCTTGTGACCGATGTTTTGTTCTACCGTTTTATCCCCATTTTGACCAAACATATATTATTTGAAAGGTATTTTTTTAGCCGTTTTGCAGATTTGCAGATTTTAAAATTTTTTCCTTTGTTTTGAGTAAATTGCATTTAAATTTGCTACTAACACATACATAATATTATACATATGCTATGTGTGTTTATTAAATTTGATAATGTGTTTGCTAATGAGTTTTTTATCTTCATTCAGAATAATAATAAACCATAAAAGTGTTGGTTTGTGAATTGGCAAAGTTGAAAAATAAAGCTGCCTAGAAATTGCACTCGAATTTCGAGCGCTGAAATCTGCTAGTAAAAATTTATATAAGCGCGGCTTATAGGTAATTTAAATTAAAACTTTTTGAGTTTTTTATAACAAAATTGGTCCAGTTGTTCTCAAGTGATGAGAAAATCGCTTGCACCTCCTCTTCAAAAGTCCCAAATTTTAGAAAAAAAAAAAATTTTTTTTTTGACTTATCCATTGAATTTGAAACTTCAACAGTTTTTATTGTTGGGGACCATAACACATCAAAAAGTGTAGTGGTTATCTTTGTTATTTTATTTGTTGCATAGTATATATAATGCTTAATTTTAATAAAGGATCTTAAACATTTTTTGTAACGAGATAGATATCCTACTTTTGACATGCATTACACTATACGAACATTTAATTCTTAAGGCAATAAGAGTGGTTTTGTAGGATAAACCACAAAAAATCTAATCATTTTCATAAAAAACTTTTCCTCTAACCTTAAAGTTTTGTATCCTCAAAAAAGCTATGCATCTTGTCAAATATAACCTACAATATTTTGGTGAATGTGTATAAATACAATATCATTTTTTTTTAATTACGTGGGAAACGTTTTCTAATATGAACAAATCGAAAATTAAGGCACATCACACAATGTAATTGCTTTAAATTTTAATTTTCTTGAATCCTCTTATTAAATTTCAATTAACATCATTACAAATCAAAGCACTTTAATCAACAAGTTCTTCATTTCATATTATTCTATTGACACGACGACCCTAAAAATTTTGTGATTGCAAAAAATAATCGCAATTAAATGCGTCTAATCCTGTGTCAACAAAACACACCCAAAAGTTAAGAGGGGTGCCAAAAATTGTCATAACTACAATTACAACAACAACGATGGTAGTTGAAATATGTTGTTTACGATTCATGGTCTATTGTTCAGTGATTAGTCCTTATAGGATTTCATCAATACATATCAATAAAGTGATTGTGTTGTCTTTTGTTTAGCACTTTACCTTGATGATTGGATGAGGTGTTTGTTCATTTTAGTTGCAGCATTATTTATTATTATTATTTTTAGGGATGGATTTTTGTGTTCAATGACAAAAGTGTAAATATAATTTGCACAAATAGTCATTAAGTGATTTCGTGTTGTTTGTATGTGCAAATCGATTTGACAATAATTGGGAATTATCGCTGCTATTTGGATAGGTGGATATTGTTAGCAGTATTTATAACAAAAGAATAATTGACTTTTGTTGTTACATTTGCATAATGAATGATTTTGCACGATTTGCACGATTGATATACATATTTAACGATCTTGTATTGTAATGTTAATTTTTTTTAAAGATGACTTTTTTGCATACAAATTGACATACCAGAATATGAAGGATTTTTTAAATTCACTCCTAAGAAAATTAGGTTCGGTCAGTGCGCCAGGTTCAAAATGATAAAACACAGCTTCGAGGCTACGGTCCATCTTGAGTACTCTAGTTACTCGAGTAGAGAAGAGCAGAACTACTCGAAAAGGATCAGATATTTTACAAAAAGTATATAAAAATAATAATATAAAAATTTTAAAATTTTAATATTTATACCCTATACCACTATGTGGTTTGGGTATAATGACTTTGTGCTGCTGTTTGTAACAACCAAAAATATTTGACCTAGACCCATCTTTAATTATACCGATCGAATCAGAATCACTTTCTGAGTTGATTTAACAATGTCCGTCCGTCCGTCCGTCCGTCCGTCCGTCTGTGTGTCCATGTAAAGCTTGTAATCAAACTGCAGGTCGCAAATATGAATATATTTTGATGGAATTTGGTATATAAGCCTTTATCGGCCATGGGATGAACGCTATTGAAATTGGTGAGAATCGGTCCATGTTCAGACCTAGCCCCCATACAAATTACCCATATGAAATCGACATAAATTGCCATAAGATCCAAATTGTCATATAGATCTTACTCAAATTGGGTTTGTATGCGTTCATTACATCCACTAATGAGCAGTCCAAAAATGATCCCTTTGACCCCATATAGAGCTGCTTCCCGATCTTCAGTTAAATCTATTAAAAAACAAAAATATTGCACTGATTCTTCTCAAATTTTGTTTGTACATATTTTTGCAAAATACAAGAGACTTTACCAAACATGATCAGGATCGGTCCATTTTTTGACCTAGTCCCTTTATAGATATAGCATCCGATATGAACTTTTTCATATCTGCAGCCAAAAAAATTAATAAAAATCGCACTCAAATTTGGTTTATGCTTATTTTCTATATCGAAGTAGTTGGACCGAAAGATAGGGTCTCTAAACCATGGTATAGGGTATCATATAGTCGGTCTAGACCGACTATAATTTTCTTACTTGTTTTTTTTATGTCTTACAATGTCCGTTTATAGATCATGAAAATTTTTAAATCATTCCGACCAAAACAGTGGAGTCGGTATGACACTACTCGACTGATATTGACCACTTTTTATTCAAATTTGTGAAAATATGCTCTTCTTAAAAAATTGATTGTGTTTCCCAGAAAATTAAGACATTAAGATTTAATAAAATATTTTATTCCTTAGAGCTGTAAACATAAAGAAAATACTTTTTTAAGTTACAAAAACTGAAGCCTGGAGGAACTACTGCTTGACCAAAAATGTCAAAATGCATATGAAAACCCACCTAGTGTGTCAAAACAAGTTTTTGGGCAAAACGCAATTAATGCTTACCGATCTGTGTTTAAAAAAAAAATTGAGTTTTGATTTATTTTTTTAAGTACATAGATATTAGGTTCATTTGCAAGATGAAAATTTCTTCCGTTGAAAGTTCTGTGTCAGAAATATAAGTCGCCGATGCGCTTTAAAACAACACGCTTGCGATGTAATAGACTTTGCAATAAAGAACAAAGTGTTTTTGAAGGAACAGTTTTTTAATATGAAATTAAACATAAACGAAATGCTTCATGCAGCATATTTGTCGCTGAGTGAAGTAGCTAATGCGTGTATCACTGCGCATTTCGTATTTAAGCCGTAGGCAGTTAAACAACTTTTAACCCTGTTTCGAAATTTAATCGCCGAAAATTTAAACCCAAATTATATGATAATTTAAAGTCCTGGAATAGTGGTCGAATTTGAAGAGTCCAACTTCAGTAAGAGATAATATGACCGAGGACATCGAGTGGAATGAGCTTGGGTGTTTGGTGGTATCGGAATAACCCCAAAAAGAAATTTTTTCTTGGAATAATTTGAAATGTAAAGGATGCAACTTCCTTAAATCGATGACTTCAATAAATATAAATTTTTAACAAGATATGACATAGGAGCATATCTCACATATTTGTGTGGAAAGTGTCTGATTTTTTTCGAGTATTGAGTGAATGCTTTGCAATTTTAAGGCCGCAGTATCCTTTTAGTTGGAAAAAGTGTAAATTTTTACACGGTATTTTTTAAAATCGTATTGAAACTAGCTCAACTTTTTTGAGTAATAATTCGCCAACAGCACAATTTTGGTCGGAAAGGCTTTTAAATTTATATAAGTCAACTCAGAGTATAGTCAGTTGTAGCTGATTTTGATTTTTTCGAGTAGTAGTTCGCCCATTCCACACCTTTCATCAAATTTTTTGAATATTTTAAAATCATAATCTGTTGATATGGCGAACAACAATTTGTGCTAATTTTTACCATGTTTTTTTTGATAAATTTAATAAAATGATTTTACACTTACAGATGTATATGGAGTGAATGTTTTCATACATTTGTATGGAAAACGGTCGAGATTTTTCGACTAGTATTTAGCTTGTGCCACAATTATTATCGGAATGGTTTGAAATTTAAAATAAATATTGTCTTTTCAGTAGCAACTCTAAAAATATAAATGTTTATTAAGTCATTATGAAAAATTACCTCAAACTTGAATAGGAGTAAATTTTCGCACTTTTGTTTAGAAAAAGTCTAGTCTTTTTCAAGCAATAGTTCGTCCTAGCCATAAATCTGGCTGTATTACATTAAAATTTGAAGAACACAATGTCCTAATATTCTCAACTTTAAAAAGTATAAATTTGTATCATATTTTTCTTAAACATTTATTTGTAAATCGATGCCAAATTACAATGGAGTTTATATTGTCATATAACAGCACAATCATTGGCGAAATACTTTGAAATATTAAGAAGATTATAACCACATATTTGCAACTGCAAACAGTAAAACTTTGTACCAAATCGTGATGCAATTTTTTTATACCCTCCACTCCAGTGTGCAGAGGGTAAATATAAGTTTGTCATTCCATTTGTAATAATTAGAAAAAAAATTTTGGACCCCATAAAATATATATATTTGTGATCCTTATAACAACCGGAGTTGATATAGCGATGTCCGTCTGTCCGCCTGTCCGTCTGTGGAAATCACGATGACGGCATCAATCGGGCAGGTCGAGTGCTCTTTGACATAAAAAATGATTCACTAATATCGTGAAAAGTTTGCTATTTGAAATCGTCCAAATCGGTCGATTAGGGCCCGAGATTTGAATGAAGAACTAAAAAAAGTCTTGAAAAAATATAATTTTATATGTTGTTCTTGTCACGATCACGCCCTCAATAGTGCAAATACAGTGATCACTTTTAGTGAGAATGATTCATCAAATTCATGGGAAGGTTTGTGTTTCAAAAGTCATTAAAATCGGTGGAACAGGTCCAGGGAAATGAAAAATATGATGTTTCTATATTGTTCTTGTTGTTATTCTAAATGTTGTATTGTTGTCATAGCTGGACTTGTTGTTTTTGTGGTCGTTGTGGTAATAATATAATAAAAACTAACCCTTTGTACATTTTTTTAGTAACTCTGGTAGAAAATTTTAAAAGTTTCCATTGTTTTGACATCACTAAAAAAATTTGTTAGATCATTTCTGTTATTACTACGAGCCTGGCTGCAAAATTTCAGATCGAATGGGTCACGGGAAAGGGGGTAAAATCGATCCAAATTTTTTTCGACAAGCAGACACTACGAGTTAATATATTTAAAGGGAGTAAAAATTCACCAGCATCTAAAGCAAATAATGCTAAAATACCTAGTTATTAATAAAAAAAAACAATGTAAATTTAGCAAAAAAAAAAATTTTATATATAAATTTATTTAAAGAGAAAAACACAAAAATAACGTTTGATGTTGTATTTTTTGTGTGAAATATTTGCATATACATACATGAACATATTAAATAATACAAATAATATGCATATATTATATATATGTATATATGTATGTCCATAACAACTGCATGGTATATTATTTTATTTACATAAAATTCTGCAATATTTTGTTGTGGGGAAAATACATTTATTTTGCATTAACAGAGTGTCACTTCATTTTGCTCAGCGTGACTATGCCACAGTAGATGGCGCCACAATTTTTGTTTGTTCTAATTGGCTTTGCAGTAGTTATTTCTATTTTAACATGAATGTTAATATTTTCAACTAGATATCATACAGAACAATGTTAAAAGTATACAGGGGCTGGTCTTTTATTTCATGCGTTTTTTCATTATTCTTTTACAAATATGAACATAAGTTTGGCATATTAACTTTTTGTTGTCTTTACAAAGTAGAGTTACCGAGTTCATCAATGAGTTTTTTGCTTTAAAAACAGTCCTACATAGTTATATAGAATTATTATTCTGCTTTACCCACAAAGTATCTGATTGCGATTACATCTAATTTTTAAAAATTGTTTATAATTACTATTATTCACATAAATACAAAATTGCACTTTTTAAATTTTCCATTCAAATTTACGAAAATATCAATTCTAAAAACTAGAATTAAAAATTTCCAATAATAAATTACAATTAATTGAATTTCAGAAAATCATATCAAAACGTCGGAAATTATAATTTTAAATTTAGAAGACATCAATTGCATCTTTAATATATAAATTTTATTCGTTAAAGACAAATTAAAATTCAAAAAAAAAAAAAACACCAAATACCTATGTTTACACTTAAAAAAATTTTACATTTAAAAAAATATTGACATTCAGGAGAAATTAATAGCTTTTCAGTACCGCGATTCAGTAACTTCTTTTAACGGTAGTCGGATCGTTAAAAAAAGAAAATAGCAAAATTATCAGTAAAATTTTTAATCGATATTCGCTATTGTTAAAGTCAGCTGTTGTTATTATCTAAACGACAACCACTTTTGTGTTGTTTATTCAATCGATAAAATCTTAAATTTTTAGGTTGAAATGTCGTCATACATAAATAAAAATCATAAAATAGTGAAAATGTTTTGCTTTAATTAAAAAAACTTTTTTATATAAATAAAAAAATTAAATAGCATATTCAATTCCTTATTTCATTTTCAAATAAATACACAGAAATATTAGTAAAAAAAATAAAGATATTAAACATCAACATAAAATCATCCTGTCAAACACGAATTAGTTTGTTTTTTTCTATTCTTCTTTGTGTTTTTCGCTTATTTTGACAGAGATGCCACTCGTTTACAATTTAAATAAATAGAAAAATAGATTTGTCGACTGTCGTTAAGATGTATGTACTTAGTGAATCACTTAATTCTTAGTGCAAACAACAATAGCTGTCGATATATTTTGCGATTGTCGGATCGTTGAAATTTACAGAATCACACTACAGAAAACATTAATTTAAATTCAATGAATTTTAAAAAACGTTAAATGATATTTAAGAATTGCGAACATAAAAACTGATACATAAATAAACGCAATTTGATGAGAATGTTATTTATATAGAAATTTTTACAATTTTTTCGGATGAAAATTTGAAGTTTTTCAGGAAATAGAGATAAAAAATTATTTTATTTAAAATGTTTGGGACATTTGGTTTTTTCCGTTTGGCATCCCTAATTTGAATATTTATTATTATAAATTTATTCTCTATGTTTTCCAAATATGGCAATATTTTAATAAAAAAAAGTTGAGAGAGTTTTTTTGGTTACTATTTTGTTACTCCATCCGACCTACATGACCGCAATGAAAAAATATTTCGCCAGTTAAAAGAAACTATACAGCCATCTCCAATTAGCACGATTTAATGCATATAGCCACCCTACACAACCATTACCTTTGCAATGGAGGTTAGGGCGAGCTATTTTATTAGCAAAAACTAAATTAGAAGAGAAGTTATGTCATATAACCGGAAACGCATGCATATATGTATATTACCAAAATGCATGCCGATCAGCAACCACGATGACCAAAAAGCAAACACCGAAATAAATCCGAAATAATAGAAAAGACGAAAACCAACCCAAAGAATTTGCTGAAATAATTTGGTATTAAGTTTAGCAAATTGTTTACTTTTTCATTTACATTTATTATCAAGACTCAAACCGATGTGGAGGGTATAAAAGATTCGGCACAGCCGAATTTAACACTCTTACTTTTTTTTTTGTAAAATTACATCAAACTTGAATTAAAAGAAAAAAATTTCACACATTTGTATAGAAAGTGGCTAATCTTTTTCGAGTAGTTGTTCAAGTTGTAGTATTTAATCTTATTGAAATATATAAGTGCGGAGTTTAAAGGAAAAGTAAATGTTGTTTATTGTGAGAGTTCAAAATAAAAAGTGAAGAAGATATTTTGTAGAAAATTAAAATAAAAAACTTAATATTCTATGCATTATTGTTTGTTTTTGATATAGTAGAATATGATAAAGGTGATTTCCAACACGCCTCCTCAATGTTATCGTTTTCTGGTATCATGCCCTTTATAAAAAACTAATGCTTTACTTTGGGTAGTGGTGTGGTCAGTACATCGGTAATCATTTGGTCTGTTGGCAAATACTTAATTTCTACAATACCATTTTTAGCTGCGTCACGGATAAAATTATAGCGATAATGAATATGTTTGGTTCTGGAATGGTGGCCACCAAAATTTTGCCATATGTTGGGCGCTTTGTAAATCACATACAATAGTAGCGGGACCATCAGTGGGATGTCCAAATTCTTCCAACAAGTATCTTAAATAAAGAGCCTGTTTTGCTGATTCAGTTAGTGCTATATATTCTGATTCGGTCGTGATGTAGCAATAACACTTTGTTTACGTGATTTTCAGGATATGACTGCATCTGCAAAACCAAAATAAAATTCAGATTAATGGCGTTTTCTTTTCTGAAAAAAAAAAATGTTGACTACAAGACGGGAAAATGTTTGTATAATGTTGCCCCACCTTCTCAAATTGCTACCTTTTTTATCATCACAATTGAAAAAGCAATATGCCCTTTTTAACATACGTTCGTCAATCAGCATCGTAGATAGTAGTAACCAGCTGATTTTTATAAACAAACAAATTGGCGGAATGTAATGAACCAAAAAATTTGCACAAAAATACTGAAAAAATAAAAATAATGGAAAATAATGAAAGCTCACAACATTTAAAAAAAAAATTCAATGTAAGTACAAACAAAATAAATAATTTTTGTATAAAATAATCAATAAATTTCGTTTCAGTGCGGTCGGATGGGGAAACTCGGAAGCTACTGGATTTACATGCGAACTACATGTCTGAAGTTGGACCTATGAAAAGCTTCAAGAGCAAAAAATACATGTGGGAGAAGATCGGAACCGAAATTTCAAACAAGACGGCAAAACAATGCGATGAACGGTATAAAACGGTTTTAAAAAGAAAAAAGGTGGCAGTAGAGAACAATCACACTTCTGGCTCGAAAAGAAAGCAATAAAAATTTTATTATTAGATGACACAATCGAAACGGAGATTCAAATTAGCAGTCAGAAATGCATTAAAGTTGAGAAAAGTGCTAATAGAAAAGTTGAATACACAAAGATAAAGAAAAAGACAGTTCCGGAGACGTTGTTAGATATTGCAGATAGAAGAATTAATGTTGCGGAGGAAATGCTACCCATTCTTAAAGAACTATTGGACAAATAAGAAAAATAGCTTAACATACATTTATACGTATTTTGTTCATACTCGTTTTTTAGTTATAAAAACCATCCATAGAAATTACTTTTTTATTTAATTTTAATGAAATACCTTTAACAAAACTGAAGTACCTTTAATAAAACTAAAACATTTAAGTTGATTAATTATATAAATTATTCTTTATTTCGTTTCTTTTTATTTGTCCCAATTGTGTTAACAAATTTTAGCGTCTATCTTCGTCGAAAGGAGCGGAACTAACAATGGATTCGCTGATGGTTTCTTCATCACAAAAATCTTCTCTATCAATACATAGTTTCCACATTATGAAAATCTAATCGTAATGACTGACGAAAACAAACTTTTAGTGCAGCAAAATCGTTCTCTATCTTCACACGGGTCCGGCAAAATTTTAAATTATAATTTTTTTCCATATCATCTAAATTCTTATAATCACGAAACGGTGCCAGAAGGTATTCCCTCGATGGTGAGCACATATTTGGCAAATCTTTTCAAATAAATGACATCTTTAAAATCCTTGAGTCATGTATTTTACTAGGAACACCTGTGTATACATCCAGGAACCGCAACCTTGAATCACATATACCCTGAAGTGTTAATGATATAGTGTCATGTCTATTGCCATATGTTGAACGTATTTTGTGTTTTGGTGTTCTGACGGATATATAGCTTCCATCCAAACAACCCAAAACATTTGGAAAACTGGAAATCTAAAAAACAAAATTTACAAATAAATAATTTTTATAAAATAGTAAATGCTAACATACTTTTTCAAATTCTTTAGCAATCACTTCTTTTCAGCATTTCATTTTGGAAACTTACTTTATAACATCTGGAGGCTGCATTTAGGTTTGACAAAGACATATCAAAAACATTCGACACTTCTCTAAAGGTGGTTTTGTTGCCGCTAAACATAGATTTCATATATTTCTATCAGCTTACCACAAAAACGAAATGACCTGTGTTTCTACAGTTGATTGTTTTCTTCCTCTTTGATACGTTCTTCCCGTTCTTGATATGGAATATCTGTTTACGGCACTGTCTCGACTAAGCCGCAAATTTTCTTCAACTGAAAAGAAATAATCATGTTACAAATTCGAAAGTCTGTGGATATTTATAATTACTCACATCGCTTTCAGAGTATTGGTGAATTACATTTTCAATAAAGTTTTTCACCCGCGGTAAATGGTTTCGTTCCACTAGCACTGATTCCATTTCATCATCATCTGATGAAGAGGATGAGTTCATCATGTCTTTAATTACTTTATTCAAATATAAGACAGCAGTAGTTGTTGTTTCCATTTTTAATTTTTTGGGCAACAAATAAATTTTTAAGACAACGAAATTCTTCTTCTTGAAAATAAAATCATAAAGGCAGCTGTTAAAATATGCAACTTTGCGACCCTCTCATGAAATTGAGGGCAAATATGTGACATTTTTCCCATTTTTAGGGTAACATTTATAAAAACGAACACGTTACTCGTTCACAGAGTCGCATAATTTTTAGAAAAGAACCCAAAAAAAAACAATTTCTGGGCGAAGGGAAAAAAATTGGCAACATTATAGTCAGAAACGAAAACGCCATAAGATTTTCGGTCGTTTATATTCTGAGCACAATTTGAATCCCAGAAGTTTTTCTATACATTTTAATGCATAATTTTTTGTTTCCTTTAGATATCTAATGACTAGGAAAGCTGCAATATTATGTTGCTTTCTAGGGTCTTGACATAATTAGTATAACTATTAATGCTGCAACAAATATCCGGCATACTAAATATTGCCAAGTGCAATAAAGAACCAATAATTTCTTGGTATTTAGCCTTATCTGCTTTTTCTCCTTCTCCTGGAATTGTTGGTTCTTTTTCAAAATTAATTTTTGTTTGCATCGGTATTTTACATGTCTCGCATTTGTCAAAACCAAATTTTCGATCAAATTTTCAATATAACCTGATTGACTTATAGACAAAGCTCCTACTTTTTGTTTTATTTCTAATCCTATACAATGCTTGGTTTGATTCGTACTACGAATTTCAAAATTTCTTGCTAACAGTTTAAATTATTCAAGTTCGGCCTTCTCGTTATTGTAAGCTAAAATGATATCATCTACGTATAATATTACTATAATGGTACATGTTTGTTTTCATGTGATAAGCGCGGTGATTATACTTAGATGGTTTTAGATTAAACTTCCTCAAAACTAAATCTATATTCCTATTCCATTGGCGACCAGCTTGTTTCAACCCATATAGAGATTTCTTTAATTTACACACTTTGTTTTTATTCGATTCGTTAACAAAACCTTCGGGTTGAACCACAAAAACTTCCTCATTAAAGTCACCATTTAGAAGAGCTGTAGAAACATCTAACTGGCACAATTTAAAATTTTCTTCAACAGAAAGTGCATGTACTAATCGTAATTAAGTTTGTCTTACAACTGAAGCAAACGTGTCGATGTAGTCAATACCAAACTATTGGTTATAGCCTTTCACTACTAAACATGCCTGTCGTTTTGCTACATTTCTATCTGGTGTATATTTTATTTTAAATATCCATTTACAGCCTATTTGAGTTCTACCTTCTGGCAAGTCTACCAACTCCCAAGTGTTGTTATTAATTAAGGATTTATATTCTTGTTCAGCTACACATTGCCATTCTTTTGCATCATTTGAGTTGAGCATTTCCTTAAAAGTTTTAGAGTTTCCTGAATTACCACCGAACTTAATTGAATTAACTGAATTAACTTCTTCCTTATTTTTAAACAACGAGCACGATCTTAAAAGTTCTATAATGAATGGTTCAGGAACCAAATTAGTTAAACTACTTCTTTCAGATTGTTCTTCTTCTTCGTCTCTTAAAAACTGGCCTTTATCTGACTTAACTTGTCTTGATTGGTTTTTATGACTAGGTTCAACTTGGTTGAAAGGGTTCTGATTTGATTCTTAGGAAGTTGATTGATTTTGACTATAAAATTCTTTTGGTTGTAACTGATTTTGGTTTGACTCTTCCAGCATAGTAAGATTTTGGTTATGTTCATTACTACCCCAACTAAATTTATATGTTCCATCTTTTGATCTTCTATATGTTTCGAGTCATTTTTATTTTGACATTAGTTTTCAGTAGCTCGACCGTAATAATGAGGTTGTCAATGCACATTAAAAAATTCTATATGATCAACTTAAAAATTATTCAACCTTAACCAAATATTTGGATAAATTGTTACTGCGGTCTTTAAACTAGTACTTTTCTAAATAAAATTTGAATGCCAAGGACGTCAAAAGTGAAAGATAGGTTCTTCTAGGGACTTTTGTTCTTAAAACATAAACAAAGACGTAAATCGAAAGGGTGCTTAGATTCATACGGAGTCTATGATAATAAAAGTACCCACTGATTTTCTTACGATATAAAGTGTCCTAAGATTCCCGCAAGATTTTAATTAAACACTTATTTAAGTACACTTATGTGGCTTGGGTATAATAAGTTTGTGCTGCTGTTTACATCTACTAAAAATATTTGACATAGACCCATCTTTTATTATACAGATCGACTTAGAATCACTTTCTGAGTCGATTTAGTGATGTCCGTCCGTCTGTCTGTGTGTCCATGTAAACCTTGTAATCAAACTACAGGTCGCATATATGAATATGTGTTAATGAAATTTGGTATATTAACTTTTATCGGCCAAAGAATGACGCTATTGAAATTGGTGAAATTCGGTCCGTGTTCGGACCTTGTCCCCATACAAATGACCCCTATGGAATCGACTTAAATTGCCGTAAGATCCAAATTATCATATAGATCTCGGTCTAATTGGGTTTGAGTGTCTTTATTACACCCATTTATCAGTTATCCATAAATAAACCCTATATGATAATTCTTTCTCATAGCCCCCATATAAAGCTGCTTCCCGATTTTCACTTAAATCTATGAAAAAACACAAATATTGCACAGATTTTTCTCAAATTTGGTTTGTATATATTTTTTCAAAATATAAGTGACTAAACCAAATATAGCCAGGATTGCTCCATTTTTCGACCTAGTCCCCATATAAATATAGCATCCGATATGAAGTTGTTCATATCTGCAGCCAAAAAAAAAATTAATAACAATGCCACTCAAATTTTGTATCGAATTAGTTGGACCGAAGAGATAAGGTCTCTAAACCATGGTATATGGTATCGTATAGTCGGTCTAGACCGACTATAATTTTCTTACTTTTTAATATTGAATCATAAAGTCCACAAAGTGGAGTTATATATAAAAAACATATCGGTCAAATGGCCCACGGGGCTTAATGTGGCAGAATTTTGATCACCGAAGTGAGAGAGTACACGAAAAGGAAATGTTTCACGCAGTAATTAAGTCGTTTTACGGACTTTAGCGCATATTGCACAGCCTTATTGAAACCACATATAGTTCACATTAATATCATGCAATTTAGGTAGAAAGAAATCTGTTATCATGTCAAGATATCGAGTACCAGTAGTAGACACTTCTTGATCAACCTCATTTTCGAAGATGTATAGTCCAATTGATGCCTTTAACCCGAAATCCACACTACACAGCGACACGTTGTGAATCCATTTATTGTTCGAACCCCAATTGTGGCAATTATGACCATTAACAAAACAATCAACTTGAAAAGGTTTTTCATTGCTTGGGGCGGTTTTATTCGAAAATTCAGCATCCAGTTGTTAATGTTCAACGGGCTACTATTTTTCTGTCAATTGGACTTTATAAGCATTGAGACTCATATCTTCAGTGAGTACGCGCTGTAGAGAGGTACTTGATATTTGCAATTCTTGTCCTTGTCGCCGAATTGATGATCCTAAACTTTCAGCAACGCTCTTACGCACTGCGTCGATATTCACCTTTGAACGTCTTTTTTTTGGACGAGTACTGTATATATAGCGTATTCAATTCAACCAATCTGCCTTAAGTTTTCAATTAATCTCGTCACAGCTGATGAAGTTATATCAATATTGCGACTATATTTTGTACGAAAACTTTATTTTTTAAATATAGTTCAACTATAAAACTGTGTTGTTCTATTTGGCGTGCTTCATTTTTACTAACGCTACACTTTCAGCTGTCAAAATGTCTTTTTTCCATTGGTTGTCAAAACTCTACTGCAGAAATGGCTTTAAAAAATAATACACAATACATATAATGATTTGGTATCCTTTTTCGAAAAACCAGCCTCCTTTTCAGAGGGCTTCTTCCACAGAGCTATATATTGTTTCAGGTACTACTGATCAAATAACAAACTATACAACTGCTTTTAAAAATGTGAGCTCATAATTGTTTCACTTAAACCGTAATCACTTCAATTCGCGATTTTTGCACATACTTAAAATGTCGGTAATAATTTCGAATATCAAGAGAAATAAAAGCTTAACTAATTGTCCATAACAATGTTATAGCAAATATTATGAACAAAATAATGATTTGTGATTACAGTAATTCACGGATAAATGCATTCATGGTAAATGCCAATAGCTGAATGCTTTTAAGCGAGAAACGCAGTTAACAAATCTCGGTTAAATGTGTCACTGACACATTTAAAAAACCTTGGTTAAATGCGCCACTGACTCAACAGAATTCTCTCTTAGCTGCGTCCACAACTCAGTTATGGAAAATGTATTTTAAATGAATATACTTCTTATTTATTGAAAAGAAACATCAATATACAAGTCACTTGGGTCTACATATAATAAAAGGTCATCGTCGTATTCAATTCAAATTAGTACAAATTTAAATAGTTTGAATAAAAAATAACAACAAATACATTTTCGAAAATATTATTTTAAGACATAGAGAAAAACAAAATTCTTAAAAAGTTACCATTCACGCATAAATTTATTATCTGCCTTAAATGTCTTGCGAAGAACATGCATCGAATTCAAAACATCCAGTACAGAGTAAGCTTCTTTGAGATCATCATTTTCTGCTTCTTTACTAGACGACAGCCCTGAATAACATCTGCGATAAGTTCTCTATCGGTAAGGGGTCCAACACGGGGTAAATCGTCATCAAAGCTTACAAAATTTTCATATCCTTGTGAAAATTCACAACTCTTCCATTCTTGCACTATTTCAATTAATTCCTTTTGTGACTCGCTTCGATTTTCAGAGCCGTTGTAAAACTAGCGTAAAGAACTTACCTATTTGAAATAATTTTGAATACAAATTGGTTTCATCAGCCACCAAGCCCAGTTTATTATATACAAGGCTGTCGAAAGTGTAATAAATTTTTTAAATTCCTCAACAGTTTTTCTTAATTCGTCTGCTGTCAATTTCCTTCCAATTATATTTTGACGATATTCCATAATTCATCTGATTATTCCTTGGTCAAGAGGCTGAGCTATCGCAGTGGAATCAGGAGATAATTTTCTATTCGAAAATGCGACAAATCGCCTTGCTTATGAGGTACAGCGTTTTCAATAATTAAGATAACTTTGCGATTTTTTCGAAAAAATTATTTTCTCCTAGATTTCTTGTTTTATTGTCGGCTTTTCGATAACAAACACATTCCTGTACTCGCCATTTATGCATTTAACTGTTGAATTTTGTTTTTTTTTTTATCAAAACTATGACCCATTTATGAGAGTAACGCAGTTAAGCGGGATGCATTTAAAAGAAATATATGTACACAAAGTAAATGGATCAAGGAAAATGTTTCACTTTAGAATTACTTAAGCGTGAAACCTTCTTAAGCGGGAAGCATTTATCCGAAAAGTACTGTATGTTAGAATGTAATCCTGTTGAAGCTCTGTGATCAGTTGAGAACAAAATGAATGTTACGAAAAGCTATTTCTATTAACTGGGCAGTGCTTTATACTTTGTAAGTATCTAATCAGTAGTTTCTAACAAATTATTAGAGGGGCTAATTAAAGTTACCATACAATTTTTGTTTTAACTATACATTTGGTCTTATTTTAGTAGCTACATGTGTATATGTGTAACAGAAAAATTACGACCTTTTTAATCCAACTCAGAAGGGACGTAGTTGGGTTTGATAGCTTTGAATTTGTATAAATTTTCACCAATCTCTAAAACGATCTACCATGTACGTACCAAAGCAGATGTATTAAATTCAAATATGGCAATATTTTCCACCTGAATTGTGCGTAATATTCCCACAACGTCACAGAGACAAATAACCTTATTCTAAGGTCTTGACTTTTGATGTGTAAACATCTATACGCGCAGGGGGGTAAATTTCTATTTCACAATACAATCGCAAAAACAGCGTAACACATCGGTGTGAGCTGAAGTGTAAATCGGTGTGACTTTATCTGATTGTATTTGTGAAAAAATTATGATATGTTCCTTTCTAAACATTTTCCAATTGTCTTTCAAAAAACATCAATTGTATTTCAGAAAACATCAACTGTATTTCAGAAACCATCAATATAATTTCAGAAAACATCATTTGAATTTCAGAAACCATCAATGTAATTTCAGAAAACATCATTAGAGTTTCAGAAAACATCAATTGAATTTCACAAAACATCAATAGAATTTCAGAAAACATCAATTGTATTTCAGAAACCATCAATATAATTTCAGAAAACATCATTTGAATTTCAGAAAACATAAATAGAATTTCAGAAAACATCAATATAATTTCAGAAAACATCATTCGAGTTTCAGAAAACATCAATTGAATTTCAGAAAACATCAATAGAATTTCAGAAAACATCAATTGTATTTCAGAAACATCAATATAATTTCAGAAAACATCAATTGAATTTCAGAAAACATAAATAGAATTTCAGAAAACATCAATATAATTTCAGAAAACATCAATTGTATTTCAGAAACCATCAATTGAATTTCAGAAAGCATCAATAGAATTTCAGAAAACATCAACATAATTTCAAAAAACATCATTCGAGTTTCAGAAAACATCAATTGAATTTCAGAAGCATCAATAGAATTTCAGAAAACATCAATTGTATTTCAGAAAACATCATTCGAGTTTCAGAAAACATCATTTGAATTTCAGAAAACATAAATAGAATTTCAGAAAACATCAATATAATTTCAGAAAACATCATTCGAGTTTCAGAAAACCTCAATTGAATTTCAGAAAACATCAATAGAATTTCAGAAAACATCAATTGTATTTCAGGAAACATCAATTGTATTTAAGAAAACATCATTTGAATTTCAGAAAACATAAATAGAATTTCAGAAAACATCAATTGAATTTAAAAAAGCATTATTTGAATTGCTGAGAACATTAATTGTATTTCAGAAAACATCAATTGAATTTCAGAAAACATCAATTGCATTTCAGAAAACATCAATTGAATTTCAGAAAACATCAATTGTATTTCAGGAAACATCAATTGTATTTCAGAAAACATCATTTGAATTTCAGGAAACATAAATAGAATTTCAGAAAACATCAATTGCATTTCAGAAAACATCAATTGAATTTCAGAAAACAGCATAATCGACTTATTTTTTATGCACTGGAAAATATGATGTTGATGTTTTCTTTAATTATTAGATGTTTACACATCTCCCTTGTGTTCGGACTCACATGATTTTTTATATAAAAATTAATGGGTATGGGAAAAATCTGTAGGTTTTTTAAACAAAAATTATTAGTATTCTGATAATATTTCTAATGTATCTAGAAACAAGTAAGAAATTATAGTCGGTCTGGACCACTTGTATTTTGAAAAAATATACACAAACCAAATTTGAGAAAAATCTGTGCAATATTTTTGTTTTTTGATAGTTTTAAGTGAATATCGGGAAGCAGCTCTATATGGGGCCTATGACTAAGAATTTTCCTATAGGGATTTTTTTGGACTACTGTTTAATGGATACAATAAACACATACAGACCCAATTTGACTAAGATCTATGTGATAGTTCGGATCTTATGGCAATTTATGTGATTTCATAGGGGTCATTTGTATGGGGACTAGGTCTGAACACGGACCGATTTTCACCAATTTCAATAGCATTCATCCTGTGGCTGATAAAAGATTACATACCAAATTTCACCAAAATATATTCATAATTGCGACCCATAGTTTGATAACACCGTTTACATGGACACACAGACGGACGGACGGACATCGCTAAATCGACTCAGAAAGTGATTCTGAGTCGATTGGTGTAATAAAAGATGGGTCTAGGACAAATATTTTTGGTAGTTACAAATAGCAGCACAAAGTCATTATACCTAAACCACATAGTGGTATAGGTATAATAAGGACTTTTTCTTAAAAAACATCAAAAATTCTTTGAAGGTTGATTGCTTATAGGCACAGTCAGAAAAAAATGTAATTACGTATATTCGTAATTTCTTTATTTTCATGTAGTTTTTTCTTATTTACGACTATTTTAAAGAAAAACAGGTAAACATCTTCTAACCACATTTATAAAATCTATGTAATTTCCTTAGTGTATCTCAACTTTATCATCCTGTCTGGTTTATGAAAAGCTATAGAAAACTCATTGTTATTTATTTTATTTTAATTTTGTTTTTGTTGTTATGCGACTTTTGGGAATTAGAATATAGATAAAACCAAAACATATTTCATAAAACCAATTTTGTAATGCGTAAGTATCGTAAAAAAAGAATAAAAATATATAAAAAGCAGACAAAAAAGTGGCCATAAAAGAAATTGTTTTCTCATTTTTTTTTTTGTGTGGATAAACTTTATGAAATAAACAATATTTTCAAGGAATATTTTTTCTTCTTTTTGTGTTGGTATCGAATATGTTTATGTAGAGTAAAGGATAATGATAAAAAAAGCACGCAAAAGTTTTCATTATATTTATAAAATTTTTATATAACTCATAAGATGAAATTTAGACCTGTTATGTTATTTTTTAAAATTAATTGATTTTTATTTAAAAAAACAGTAAGGAATATATTATCGAAAGCAGTCAAGAAGTCAAGAAAATTTGTTGCCGTCACCCTTGAGTATGCGCTTATCACACAATGGAAATTATCTTTTATGTATCCACTGATGTACGTTTTACCTAGTGCCCTAGATAACATGATAAATCGCTAATTCTCAATAGATATTTGGGAACAATTCGATATAGATTTTAACTAGTGCTTAAGTATCCTGACATATCCCTTATTTGGAATAGATATTTGTTATACAGTAAAAGTCCTGCTATCCGGCATACTTGGGGATGAGAGCATTCCCGGTAATCGAAAATTCTGGATAATTGGATGTTTCATTAAGACTAAAAATTTTATTAGAATTTCTCTACTGAAAGAGAAAAATGCAAAAAAATCCTAAAAATTAACATTCCGATTAAATGTGTATCTCAGTTAATCGGATGCCTGTTTTTACTCGAAGTACTTCTTTACAAAATTTTATTAATTTAAAATTTTCCATTTCAATATATATATTTCTTAACTTTTCCCAACATAAACTTTAAATAACAATTAAATTTCCACAATATATTTTTTTTTAATATTTTTACAATGACAACAACCAGACTGCACTTTAAGTGCGACTAATGTTATACCCTCTAGGCCACTGTACAGAGGGTATCTACCAATTTGACATCCCGGTTGTAACTCAAAGTAAAGAATATCGAGAGCTGCTTTCTTTTTTTTCCAATATGTTTTTTATATATTAAAAAAAAATAAAATAAAAAATAAATGACCCTACCAAATATGGTCGCGATCGGTCCATTTTTCGACCTCATCTCCATACAAATGTAGGTTCCGATACGAACTATTTCATATCCGAAGGCAACAAATTCCCACTCAAACTTTGTTTATGCTTACTTTCAATATCTAATTAGTTGGACCCAAGGGATAGAGTCTCTAAACGCATGGTATATGGTATCATATAGTCGGTCTAGACAGACAATAATTTTCTTATTTGTTTAAATTTCAATTTTGGCGAATAAAGCAATTTGTTCCAAAAGTTCTGCCCATTGCACTTATAGCACTAATATGATTTGAAAACAACATTCCTATATTTTATTTTGCGTTTTGTTACCTTGATTTTAATACCTCTAGTAAATTGATTAATTACACTGTTCAAGTTTTTAACACGAAATTTCTGGTACTAACGTGAAAACCATATGGTTGTGTTTGGATGAGCCTCCTGACTACTACTCCACCGATGAATGTGCCAATTTGGCTCATTGGGATAAATTAATGGCGTTTTGTTTGAATTTCGGTCAATTTGTCAATTTTTGACCATTTTCAGCCTATTTAAGCCCATTTAAGTCGCTTTTACAGTATTCAAAATTTCTTGTGTTATCTTTATACGGCTCGCAAATACTATTTCCACCATTAGAACGCACATTTCAACTGAGAAAATCAACATTTTTTAGCCTATTTTCATGATTTTTGCCCATTTTTCATCGATTTTCCCCATTTTTTTTTTGCTGTTTTTATGCGCTTTTTGTAGTTCTTGCGCAAACTTATCGACATCATTCTTACCGTTTTTCCTTTTTACAATATATTATGCATATTATTGCCATTTCAATCAACTCAACACACTTTTAAAATACAAAAGCCATCCTTTTTTACGCTTTTTCGGTATAAAAATGAATGGAAATGCGTGTTTCCCCGTATTATTGTAATTAATTTTAAATTGGCAATTGAAATGAAGATATATGCAATGGAATATTATTCGTTATCCTGAAATATTTTACATGACTTTTTAGCATTATTTTAAAGCAGTTGGCATAATTTTGGCACAATTTTAACAGTGATTTGGCATATTTTGTAGAAGAACTGTTGGCAGCACTTGTTGTTGAGTAAACAAACTGCGTTTCTTAATTTTTTGATTTCTCGTTAATAAATTGAGTTTTCCAATTTGAAGTGATTACTTTTTACGGTAAAAAATGGATAAATGCCTGAAAAACTTCAATCATTACTGTTATATATGCGGAAAGTGGACCATTATGTCGTCTAAGAAAAAAATTACTGATGAAGTTGCAACATTGTACGAGCAGTACTTCAATATTCCAGTGATTCGTAATGTTGACTGGGTGCCTAAAGGTGCTATTACATGATGTATTTTTTACATATGTACTGTCAAAATTTCCCACAACAAAAGTTGTACACATCGTGTGATACATATGAAACATTTTTTATGTACAATACATGAGGAAAGTCACATGTACATTTTTCAATTAGAACAGGTTCTATTTTTGAATGACAAACATATAAAAATACAACACTGCTTGTGGCGAGAGAAAAACAGAGTAAATTTTAAAGATTAATATTGAAAAAAAAAAATAAATTGTTTAGTATTAATTAACAATTAAAAAGTATATAACTTCTTTTTAACAATAAATTTTTGTAAATTCACCAATTAAATCAGCTGTTGTTTACATTTAGAGGTTATGTCATACGGAAATACATATGCACGTGTGATAGCAAAAATTATGAATCGTATGTAAAAGACAATTTTGACAGACATGAGGAATTTCATATGGATAAAAAAAGTGACAGTACATATGTAAAAAACACTTCGTCTAATCGCACCTTAAAATGGCTTCTGCATCGTGTGTAGTACGTTTCTATGATTGGCGAACAGGTCGTCGAGAAAGAATACCATATGGAATACCGATGATTTGGTCGAGCCACTCGACCACGAAAAAACATGTGCTACGTATGTAAAAATTATTTTGAGGCTATGAACAGAAGAAAGGCGATGGAATATGGTTACCAAAGTGTTCCGTCAGCTCAAACCACTCTTCCCCAAAAAAATTTATTTAAATCAATAAAAAAACGCGAAAATTGAGCCAAATTGGTTTTCATGTTAGTACCATTTTTCAACTTGAACGGTGTTATTCCTTACTCGAAATATAGTCTAAAAGTAAGAAAAAAATCGTAAAAAAATTCTCCATAAAATTTTTATTTTATTTTTATTTTATAAGTTTCAATATTATAGAGATATTTGTAACACCAACAGCGTGTTCATAAGCTTGAAACAGTGGTGGATGATATAGTATGCATGAAAAATGAAAATAATTATTTGAAAGCACGGTATTCTGTACAAAAACGACGAAAATTTATTATAAATTTTAAATTATATATGATTTTTATTGAAGATAATCAAATCAGTATACCTATGCCTACAGGACCATAATAATAAGGACAATGATCATTCAGCACATTCGGTGATAATGGTTAAATTATTATTGTCAAGAATTTTATCCTTAAATCCATCGCCAATACAAATGAAATTTTAAAGACTATTGGTCTCTACCTTAATCTATTTAAATATAAATATATAATTGCACTGTACAACATATAAAATTCAAACTCCTTCTCGTGTGCAGTTTTTCGAAGTACTTGTCTAAACTAACAAAACCTCATTTTGGTTTTTCTAGTTTAGCTGCTGTTAATATTTTATGACCTCATGTGTATATTTGCCAACTTGATTTTTCCGAAGAACAGGCAATTTTTTATGGTTATATCTCGGTAACCAATTCAAATTTTGTTTTGCCGTCTTCAGCACAATCATAGCTATAGACTAGGAGAAGAAAAGTGTAAAACAAACTAAATCAAAAAAAAAAAAAAAAAACTGCATCGAAATTGCGAAAATGTCAAAAAATTCAAATTTTTTCAAATCTTTTTCCACTATATTATTGAACGAAGCTCAGCTACTGAAGTATTGAACCAGAATTAATGATATAGTTAAACAATTGTTTATTCAACCAAAAATTTGGGTATCATCTGTAAAATACTCTCACCTGGTGTGCTCACTTAAATGCCGCATTCTATATGTTGCTTACACTATTTTATCCATTTTACTGTACGTCTGTGAAATATTTGCAAATCTTGATTCTACTGGTAGAGAGAAAATTAAAGGAACCTCCATGCAATGTTAAGACAAGTCTATTTTTTTTTTTAACTTTTCTATTTTTCTATTATTTTTTAGTATTAATTTTTTTAAATTATAATATTTTTATATTGTTTTCAAATTGTTATTATTTACTACGTTATAATTCTGTGTATGGAAACTTGTAGCATGGAAACCCAAAATAAATAAAATATTCATTTTATTTTCGTATATTTATTGTTGACTAGTATAGCCCAGCACTCGAAATTCGAGTGCAAATTCTAGGAAATATTATTTTTTCATTAAATTTTAGTCTTCCAATTTTGTTTAATCTATATATATGGGGGATTTCATGTCAAGTGCACCAACTTTTGAAACCGATGTCTTCCGATCGGGATGAAATTTGCACCAAGGTTAGTCATATTGGATAGTAGTTTAGACACAATTTTTCAATAAGATCGGTCCATATCTCTCTGAGTTAGAAGGGATCAAAATTTGACATTTTGGCCAAACAGGTGTTTCTTCTCATCCATGTAACTTATTACCTATTGTTCTTAGAAAATTTTCTCCTAAAGAGTTTAGATAGCTATTTATTCAATATTTCAGAAAAAAAAATACTTAAAAAAAAAAAAAAAAAAAAAAAATGTAGACTTTTTTTTTTGCCAAATTAAAGCATTTTTTGCCTTTTTTTCAAAAAGGGCATTTTTTTTTTTTTTTTCATAAGAAAGCTTAGGATTTTTCCTTTAAGAGCTTTTTGGTCGCTTAGTGGGATGGGAGTGGGATATCTATCAAAATAAATGTTTTGTAACTCAAGACAACGGTTTTTAAATTTTTGACAAATGCACTATTTTGAATTTCTTCCTATTTGTGTGTAAAACCTTACAAATAAAACTTATACTGAGAAACTAGACAAATTAACCTTTCCGAAGGTATATAATATACCTAACAAAAATTTTATACCCTCGATACTGTAATACCCAGAATATGTTACCCTCAGGAAAAAAATCGCTTTTTTTATAGAAATGTTGAAAAATTATTATTGTTTATTTATTTTTAATAATAATTAAATTAATGTATAATAATAATAATATTAAAAATAAAAAGATAAATAATTTATTAAAATTTAATCTTAATGGCATTAGATCCATTTATATCATAACTATTTTTATACTTAATTTATTGTAGCTGATGAAGTATTTAAGTCTTGTAAATTTTTAAATACCCAGTCCTTCATCCAGCTTTTTGTCGCCTTTATTTACTGCGTTTTTTTGTCAATCCTTTCTTGGCGTTACTAGGTTCAGCTGTTGATTTCGCTGCTGGTTTATTTGTTGTCTTTGGAAAGAAATCGCATTGAATAGAGGCAGAAAACTTTTTCAACTTGAGTCTTCCATCGACAAGCGGTATAAAAGCATGGTATTGAGCGGTGCCATCGATTGTTACCGCAGCATCGAATCTGCTCTTCAGTGTTTTCAATGTTTCCTGATGATCCTCTTTGCTACTAAAAACTATTTTAGTTTCTTTACAATAACTCTTTGCCCAATGGAATAAAGCAGTCGCATCTAAGATGCGATCTTGATGAGAGCACTGTAGGCTATACTTTGCTGCATTTCTTTTTAAGGTTTGCTCCAATACCATTACATGCTCCTTTACCATGAGCAGTAGGATGAAAATGCCACTCAGCTGGCATTCCAAAATCTTTTTCATGGGCCATAAGATTTGCCAAGCTACTTTTGTTTTTAAAATGTTGACGAGCTCCGTCCGAAACGTAGTATACCTTCCTTACTGTAAATTTAGATTTTAGAAATTTTAGTATTCTCTTCTGGTACTCATAAACTGCAACGGTATCATGTTTTAAATCGTCGGATGTGATTGCCATACTTTTGTGTTCCAGTTTTTCATCTTTCATGTAGTAAATAACTACTGTGAGTAGAGTTGCTTGGTTGTTATTGAAGTGGAATGCTTGTAACTCAGAGAGATCTGGACCGATCTTATTGAAAAATTGTGTTTAAACTACTATCCAATAGGACTAACCTTGGCGCAAATTTCATCCCGATCGGAATACATCGGTTTCAAAAGTTGGTGCACTTGACATGAAATCCCCCATATATAAAATTTATGAATATTTAAATGAGCCTAAAGGTATGTTAATCTATTTTAGCAATTCACAATTCAACACAGAACATCTGATATATAATTTAAATCATTCGCATTAACAGGGCGTTACGAATTATTATAAATATTTTGTTTTATTTAACTAAATATAGTTTTAAGACAGATTACACATAAATTCTATCATTCGCAGCTTCTCTTCCATATGAACTATAACTGTGCCAATTTTCGCACTCCTCCTCCCGCATATTGCCTAAAAAGGGAACTAAAAATTTACCTTTACGTATTAATATATAGATTATCTTCAGACAACTATGTAACAAAGTATTACTTTGGTCGCAGTAATTCTTTTGGAATGCATGAAATAACTGCTAACAGAAACACAATTTTTTAATTTTAAGTTCCTGATTAATTTTTGAGGATTGTAAACAGGATTTAGATATAGATTTATTGCAAAAATTATTTGAACTTAGCACTATCCTTAATCGTAAGTTTTAGATTTCTTAAAATTCACGCAATGGAAATGGAGTCTGCGTAAATATATATGTGACCTTCTCCGAGAAAAGGGACCTGGTGTGTGAAAATTAAGTTTTGAGAAAAAATCGCATTTAAAGTTTCTACAGCCTTTTACGTACCAGAATCCACCATTTTTGACACAACCCGTTTTTTGACACACTAGGTCCCTTTTCTCGGAGAAGGTCGCATATTGGTACATAGTATAGTATCTATTAAACTTAAATTGGCATCTTAGAGAAATTTTTTAATTTAGTTACGATTGGAGTACTTTTAGACCTATTCCATATAATAATATTAAGAATATTATTTGTTTATTTATTTATTTATTTATCTATTTATTTATTTATTTATTTATTTATTTATTTATTTATTTATTCATCTACAGAATATTTATTATATTTATTCTTACAGACTACTAGATCTAGTAATATATTTAGTTATAAAACTTTAATAAATTGAACTTAAATTTATCTTTAGTTACTTGGAAATCTATCTCAGAAGAAAGACTATTACATAATTTTTTGAACCTTGTAATTGGATCATTTAAGGCATAGTTTGATCTATGAAGAGAATCTTCAAACATTCGATTATTTCTTAAATCCCTAGGTGGCCGGTATAAATTAAATAGATCAGAAATTTCCGAACAATTTATGTCTCCAGATAAAGCATTATAAACAAACATTAAAGAAGAATATGATCGACGATCACTTAAAGATTGCAATCCTAAAAGTTTCCTTCTTACTACATATGTATGTAGGCAACTCATAATGCCAACAATATTTTAAAATACTTCTAGTAAACCTCTTTTGCGCACCTTCAATACGGTTTGAAACCGTAATGTAATAAGCGCTCCAAATAATTAAACAATATTCGAGTTTTGTACGGACCAATGACGTAAATAAGTATTTAAATATAAAAGAATCTCGAAAATTCTTAGAATTTCTATTTATGAAGCCAAACATGGTATAAGCTTTAGAAACAATAAAGTCAATATGACTAGAAAAAGTTAAATTTACATCAAACATAACACCCAAATCTTTTACCTCAATTTCACGACTAAAATTTTAACCTCCAATACTATAATTAAATAAAATGTGATGAGAACAGCCAGTGTAAGAAACAACACATCACTTTGTAACAATAACTGTGAGCTCATTTTGACTACACCAGTTCTGCAATTTAATGGAATCAACCACATTTGATATTCAAGCAAATAGTTTCGTATCATCCGCAAATAACAAGCCTTTTGAAAATATTAAAACAGATGGAAGATCACTAATAGAGAGCACAAATAGCAGCGGTCCAATGTGTGTGCCCTGCGGAACACCAGAGTAAGCACTAATCTGAAGTTTCGAATAATAATTAATAACCAAAAAAGACTTTCAGTTTTCTTTGAATTAAAAAGTTATTAAAAAATAATTGAAGATTGTGAGAAAATCCAAATGCAGAAATTTTCTTTAATAAAATATTATGACTTACTGTATCAAATGCTTTTACAAAAACTGTATAAACAATATCTAATTGAGATTTAACGATTAATCTACAACTAAGTACGCTGTTTTATGATCAAAATGTTAACAGCGTTTGTCACAATGCTTATCTACGAAATTTAAAAAAAATAACTCTTTTATGCAGTAACCGACTCAGATCGTGTTACAGTGGTTTGTGTATGATATATACGCAAATGCCTGCCGTAAATAACTTTTTATTTCAGTTTATCCTGATTTTTTGCTGACGTTTTAAATTACCAAATATACTTGAGCTAGAAACACTTTACCACAGTGATCGACTTTTCATTTTCTTTTGAGTCAGTGTGTTAACGTGTCCATCTAACTTAATATGCAAATTACTGACCACAAATGATAATATATTTCGATGAAATATAAAATCCATGCTTTTCTTGGACATAGTAAGATTACTCTTAATATCGGTGCATATTCACGCCTAGTTCCTAAATTTCTCTAAACTGTAAATTATCTATCGTGATCAATTTTGGTTTATGAATTTTATTCATAAATCATTACTCCAAAAAGAAAAAGTGTAGTTCCTATTGTAGTCCAAGACTGCATATTATGGAGCCTCTCGGTATCATGATCAGATCATTGGACCTAGTTCCCATATAATACTCACAACCGGTATGAATTTTAAAATATGTGCTGGCTAAAATACCTAACAATCATTGTTAAATTTGACTTAGGTTTTTTTGTCGATTAATATCGTCTGCTAGTGCGATGGGACTTAAGATCTTCTATCGCAGCTCATGGATATTGTTTCGCTAGCCAGCCTAAAACGACTATTACTTCGCTACATATAAGGAGTGGCGCAAACGTTTTTCCTCTTAACTTTTTTCGCAACCATTTTTGGAATTTTTGATCACGTTATCTTTATTATTATAATGCTTAATGACAACCCTATTCATTTGTTGCTAGTCTGATTAAAATGACTTGCGAAATAAAAGTAAGTGCTAAAGTATTTAAATATTTGCTACAAAACTCAAGTTGGTGCTGCAAAAAGTTCGTCGAAAATTGAAGGAATCTCTTTCTTATTTCAGAGTATCAGAGAATTTGATCATTGACAGGAAACCAGGTTCGGAAAGGAACAAAGGTCCACATGATGTTTTTAAGGCCAAGGAAATTTTAATTCTTTTTTAAATTTTTTAGTTTAATTTAATTTATTAATTAATTAATTTCAGTATTAGAACAATAAGAATATAATTCTTTTATAGTTCAGTTTCTATGTCATATAACAAGTCATAATTAAAGTTAAAAATTAATGAGTAGATACATATAAAAAAAAACATAAAAACATTAAATAAATAATGGCCAATAAAAATGAGATAACAATTTCTTTATTAAATAACTAAAAATAATGGCTAGAAAGTGGACAGCGTGGAGTTGAAGAAGGGCATAAGATGATAGAAATAGAAGAATAAAAAAAAAAAACAAGTAAGAAAATTATAGTCGGTCTAGACCGACTATACGATACCCTATACGATGCGTTTAGAAACCCTATCTCTTAGGCCCAACTAACTGGAAATTGAAAATAAGCAAAAACCAAATTTGAGTGGGGTTTTTATTATTTTTTTTGGCTGCAGATATGAAAAAGTTCATATCGGATGCTATATCTATAAAGGGACTAGGTCCAAAAATGGACCGATCCTGATCATGTTTGGTAAAGTCTCTTGTATTTTGCAAAAATATGTACAAACAAAATTTGAGAAGAATCAGTGCAATATTTTTGTTTTTAATAGATTTAAGTGAAGATCGGGAAGCAGCTCTATATGGGGTCAAAGGGATCATTTTTGGACTACTCATTAGTGGATGTAATGAACGCATACAAACCCAATTTGAGTAAGATCTATATGACAATTTGGATCTTATGGCAATTTATGTCGCTTTCATATGGGTAATTTGTATGGGGGCTAGGTCTGAACATGGACCGATTCTCACCAATTTCAATAGCGTTCATCCCATGGCCGATAGAAGCTTATATACCAAATTTCATCAAAATATATTCATATTTGCGACCTGCAGTTTGATTACAAGCTTTACATGGACACACAGACGGACGGACATTGTTAAATCAACTCAGAAAGTGATTCTGATTCGATCGGTATAATTAAAGATGCGTCTAGGTCAAATATTTTTGGTTGTTACAAACAGCAGCACAAAGTCATTATACCCAAACCACATAGTGGTATAGGGTATAATTAATCAGGGATAAAAGATCTTGTAACGCTTTTTATGCTCTATACCACTATTTGGTTTGGGTATAATGACTTTGTGCTGCTGTTTGTAACTACCAAAAATATTTGGCCTAGACCCATCTTTTTTTATATCGGTCGACTCAGAATCACGTCTGTCCGTCGGTGTGTCCATATAAACCTTGTAATCAAACTACAGGTCGCGACTATGAATATATTTTGACGAAATTTGGTATATAAGCTTTTATCAGCCGTAGAATGAACGCTATTGAAATTGGTGAAATTCGGTCTATGCTCACGGCTTGTCCCGATCTTCACTTAAATCTATCAAAACACAAAAATATTCCACAGATTTTTCTCAAATTTGGTTCGTATATATTTTTTCTAAATATAAGTGACTTTATCAAATAAGGTCAGGATCGGTCCATTTTTCGACCTATTCCCCATATTAATATAGTATCCGATATGAACTTGTTCATAACTGCAGCCCAAAAAATTAATAACAATGCCACACAAATTTGGTCTATGCTTATTTTCTATATCGAATTAGTTGGACCGAAAGATAGGGTCTCTAAACCATGGTATAGGGTGTCGTATAGTCGCCTTGACCGACTATAATTTTCTTACTTGTTTAAAACTTTTTTTTTTTGTAAAGGGGAGGCTATTCCACAACTAAGGGGATGCTATTCCAAAACTGAATGGCGTAATGAGAGAGCATATTTAAAAGAACTCCCAACACATCCGGTAGAAAAGCACACCGGTTAGCTCAATGTTCGGACTATTTGATGCGAAAAGTTAAAGTCAGTGCAGGTTAAAAAACACGCAAAGTCCAAAAAGTTTCAGACAGGAACGCTGCGCTAAAGATTGAGGACAAAAGCAGAGCTCTGAAATTTAAATTAAGTTTCTTAAAAAAGTAGTTCAGCTGCTTAATGGATGACGGACGAACCGTATATACTGGTAGATTTTTCGCAGCTTCCGGGTTAAAATTTTTTTATTGCTAATGCTCGAAGAAATATCGAAAATAGGTTTAAGACCTAAGAGCAAATTAAATTTCCAAAAGAATTGCCGGTATGGCAAGCAATACGTAGCTGCGGCAAAAGAAACAGGTCATTTGTTACAACGGGCGCTATAAGTGCCGAAATTCATATTTAAGAGGGTTTGCAAAAAAGACTCCTTCCATTCTTAAGCCATCACAATGTGACCACTTATTTTTGGTCCGATTTGGCATCGTTTCAAATCCTGTCAGAAAGCTGAATAACCTGGCCTTAGTTACCAAGGAAAGCAAATATCATATACTGTTCGGAGCTTATGCCAGAGGAGAGGTGTTTGGCTCTTGTAAGCAGAGAATTGAAGAGCACAAAAAGATAACTCAAGATAACTCAAGATAAGGAAGATTTTAAACGGAGATGTGACGGAAACACTATAAAATCCCTAATGAAATATTTTTCGGAAAAGATCCACAAGTTCATAAGTAGTAACTAGGATTATAAAAGTAAAATTTTTATGTAATTGCAAAACGTATTTTTAGTATTCTCCTTGAGCCCTGTCAAGTTTATCAGCCAAGATTGAAATACAATCCATATTAAACATTTAACAATGTTTTACGGGGAATATCTTATCAGACACAAAAGTTGTGGCAACCGTAAAACAGAAATGATTAGAGATGATAAGAAATTAAATGAGCCAATTTGTATGCAATTCGTTGTTACAATTTTAAAAATTCTTTTCATTTTTATTATTTCTTATGTTTTGAAAATCCTCTGCTTGATTTCCATGTACAAATGTCTGATTGTCTACAATTAATCCTCTTCTTTACATATTGAAAGTAGAGAGAGAAACAGAGAGCTGAAAAAAAGTTATCAATATTTATGGACAGAAATTACAGTTTAATTGCTTTTCGAACAAATCCAAGCAACAGCATCATCTTTAGGTATGAAGAGAGAAAAAAGGTTGGATTCCATCTAAACACCCTTCGTCCATAATTACCATATTGAAAAACAAAGGCTTCTATCGCTGCACGTAAAAAGTAATAAAGGACAATAAGAATAACGAGTGCTGGCATCTTTCCGAGGCGGACATTAACATACAAAATTAGCTTGTAAAATTAATCCGCAATAAGACAATACTGACAGGTAGATAGTGGGGCATTCACACGGCTGGGCAGCGTTTAAGTACAACGTGGAAATAAATTAAAAAGAAATTTCAGTATTAAGAAGCAATTAGCTTTTTTTTTACTTCATTTCTCAAAATATACACCCAAGATAAGACTTCAATTTATACAATGCTATAAAATAATACTTACACAGTATCACACCCCCTCACAGCCACAGCTTGGTAGGTTTGAATAATATTGAGCATATGTATGGCATTAGATGTGGTTAAGAAATATAAAAAGTTGATAACTTAAAATGAAAATAGAAATGAAATTTGGAGTTGCTTGGATATTAAATTCCGTTAACAAGGTTACAATATCAAAATAACAACGATGGCCCACCTCAACTCGCCCATGTTTGCTAAGACAAACCGTCAACAAAATCAACTTTGATAGAAATCAAATATGAAAAACAATTTTGTATTAACACACAGTTACAGGAAGCCATTAAAACTTATCATACCATTCAGCCATGTATTCATTGGTAAATGAATTCAACTCCGCTACCTCTATGTAGCGTTGTTGCAAAACTTACGTTGCCAATACAATCGAGCGGTTGTCATCGACAATATCAGCACCGTTTATTGATGAAGACAACATAAGCACATTTTTTAAGATTTCCATAGTTTTACACTTTACACAGTCATCCCACAACCCCATACCCAACCACATTCATTTAGAATTCGTTATGATGTTACCAATGCAATGTAGCATTAGATTAGGGAAGAAAAATAATAACATTCAATGAACAAATATCGATTCCATCCCTAAATGATTCTTACTTTCTTATCAAATATATTTCAAACAAAATGTTAAATTGTGTGTAGTTATATTTTAAGGCCCACTAAATAATGGGGGCTCGTAAGTGTAAACCGACTATATGTGTTTGGATAAGGACCAGTCAGATATTTTGCAAGTTAATTTTTAAATTAAAACAAACTCATTCCAGTTGGTTGATAAATAGGTTGATATAGGATATTCATGTTCATCATTGTCGTTGCCTTAGTTCAAAATTGAATAAATAAAATATTGCTGCAAATCAACAAATTTTCATATACTGTCTATTAAATATATTGTATATTTACTTAATGTAATGCCAGAATTGGCCGTGCCTTTAATGATTCCATAGCCCTAAGTACCATCCGAAAATATGAACAGAGATAAAATGCTATTGAATTTGAAAAATGCAACACCATACATCGTGAAATTAGCCAATTTCTATACTACTATACTGCCAGGGTATAGAGTTTGTGGTGATATTTGTAACTACCAAAAATACTAGTCCTCGACCTTTTATAATTCCGATAGGCTTCAAATAACTTTCTGAGTCGATTTAGAGATGTCCGCCCGTCCTTACGTCTATCTGTCTGTCTGTCCGCCCATCCGTGTTTCCATGTAAACCTTTTAGTCAAACTACATGTAGCAGCTATGAATATATCTGTGATCAAGCATTAACCGCCTAAGTTGAAAATCGAGAAAAATAAATTTTTATATAATGGGACTTCATTTCGACTTAGGTCGGTATGTTTTCATTGAGAACTTTTTTAAAAACAGTGTTAGAGAAATGGGGATTTTACGTAAATATAAAGCGTTTTTAGTAGAATATGATAGCATACATAAATCAAATCGTTCTTAAGTTGACTTAGGTGGTTATCGCTTTTGACCACAGATATAATGACAGTGTTGGGTAAAGTGATGGCAAATTATATATATGTAATTCTTAATGCTCTGTTTTGTGTTCTCTGCAGAGATTGTAGATCGGTACTGTTTTTGCTTCCATATATTAACACCAAATAATTAAGTTGGCTTTGTATTAATGCTTGATAAACCATCAACTTAGTTATTTCATTAAACTTGTGCTTAAATTTATATAGCAATCCAATCACTGATGATATTTTTGATTTTAAATTCTGGATATGCAAACTCCATGCCAGATTATGCTGTAGATACACTCCCAAATACTTTATTGACTGAGTTTCAAATATTTCTTGACCTTCCACATAAATACTAAATCTTGCAGCATCATTATTGAAACGTAGGTTAAAACATAGCAATTTTGTTTTTTTTTCGCATTTATCACCAATTTGTTCAGTCTTGAATATTCAAAAATCAAAGCAGCATCTCTCTCCATGTACGCTTTTAGTGCGGTTTCATATTTTCATATAAAATAGTGATATATCATCTGCGTACACAAATAGTTTTCCATATAGCCCAAGATTCATTAAGATAAATTGTAAACAATAGCGGGCCCAATACACTACCCTGCGACACGCTGTATTCAACGATACCAAGGGAACTTTTGAAATTTTTTACTTCGACAAACTGCTTTCTATTATGGAGATAACTTTTAAAAAGACTTAACTCTCTACTCATTATTCCATAATATCGAAGCTTTTGATTCATAATTTCATGATCCACGAGATCGAATGCTTTTGAAAATCAAAAAATATGCCCGTCACACCTATAAAACCTTGATCTAATCCGTTACATATGTAATTAATAATATTCGCGACAGCATTCTCTGTCAGACTCCCTTTTCTAAATCCATATTGATAATCGTAAAGAAGATTACTATCTTCCATATATGATAACAATTGCTGATGGATAAGTTTCACAAAAATTTTATCTATTATGGGCAGTAACGCAATAGGCCTATAAATATCCTCGCTGTTAGCATTTAACTGCTTCGGTATTGGCACGATTTTTTAAAAATTTTCAACGTAGATGGATAGACAGATGTGTTTATGATGTCATTAAAGATACATAACAACTTAGGTGATATTTCCTTACATTCAGTAAAAATTTTTGGAGATAAATTATCATGACCTGGGCTCTTATATTTAGAGAGGTGGGATATTATCAGTAAAATATTTTCAATTGTTGTGGAGCGAAAATGAAAAGACCCGCTATGGTATCTATGAGTTCTAAGACTATTGCATGAATCCATTGGATAGCTATTAATTTGTTCCTTAATAGTTCTGGGAACTTGTAAAAAATAGTTATTTAAAATCTTACATTTTTCAAAATCATCTTGAACTAACGTACCATTGGATTTTTTTAAGCTAATTTGCTTTTTCCATTTCCATTTGAGTTGTCATATAAAATTTCATAAATATGAAATTTCTCAAACTTTTTGATTAGAAACAGTATCTGCCTTATTTTAGTCACCCATAGCATCTCAAATTCGATCAAATGTTTAATGCTTAGTAGCCGACAGCATCCAACCACATGCTCCAAATAGTTGCTAATGGGGTATAGCAGAAGAACTATCACGAACTAGTTTTCTTTATAGGTTAAAACCAAAGGAAATAATGTTTTTTCTATAACAAATTTATAAATCAATTTTTTCGAATTTATTTCTTATTTCACTTCTGCTCCATGGTGAATATAAATTTGCAGAAACAAATTGAAACAAGTAAGAAAATTATAGTCGGTCTAGACCGACGCAACGACTATGGGGTGTGGGTAAAAATGGTTTAATTTTAGAGTTTATTTTTGGACTCAAACAGCCCGTTTTATGAAAAAAAAAACATATGAACACATTTTTTTCTTACTTTTCACTATTTTATAGATCGTTTTAAATTATTGTTAACCACGACGACTATTTTTGTAGAACCACTTACCCATTTGGTCGACAAATTAAATAGCACACATAAGTGAAACATATTGAAATTAATTTACGTAGTTAATTTGGTTAATGCATTGACGATATTAATTTCCCACATCTTTCCAGGGGAATGGTATTCCATGGCTTTTTGAATACCGGGAATTTGGCGATCTGATCCAAAGTAATTGAACTTTGATTCATCCGTAAAAAGAGTATTATTCCACCAATTTTAAGGTTTTTTAATGATCCTTGACAAATATTAAACGAGTCAATCGAATTATTTTCACGTAATCTATTTTTCATTATGCTTGTAGTTATTTGCATTAATGTAAAGTATTTACTGAATTTGTTTCCCAATTCTTGGTGGACTCAAAGAGGTATTCCCCTTGCACATTCGAACTATAGCATGGTTGGTTCTCTCGGTCGTATTTCTATGCCTTTTCTTAATAATGTTGTCTGTGGTTTTTATTATTTCATAGAGTTTAATAGCATTATAACCTTTCTTTCTGGAAAATTTAATTTAGTGGGCTATTTCGTTGTACGTCAGCTTGTTTTTAAGATACTGCTCGACCCGCCCATGGGAAAAAATATGAAAAATGTTTATATTGACTCATTGTTTTTTCTTACCCTTTTAAATAAAAATTTTAACAAAAAATATTTATTTTTACGCAGAAAATTTTCACATCAGCTATTTATTAGTACAATAGATCTAACTTTAACACTATCCTAAAATAGAATCTCTCTTGTTCTTTTTAGAGCTATATAAAACTAACAACACTTAAAAGAAAAAATAGCTACAAAAAGAATTACATGATAAAAACAAAAGAAATTTTGCATAGTCCAATATTCGTTAGTAAACGGCCTATTTAATATGTCGCCACTGTATATATGAAAATCTGGATCTTACGACATTTTTAGTCGGTGTGATAGAGAATATTTGCGGGGGGTCTTCACACTCACTAATTTTCACCAATTTCAATGGCATTCATCCTGTGGCCGACAAAAGCTGATATACAAAATTTCATCAATATATCTGTGGTCTCAAGCGATAACCGACTACGTCGACTTATGAACGATTTGAGTTATGTATGCTATCATATACTACTAGCAACGCTTTATATTTACGTGAAATCCCCATTTCTCTAACACTGTTTAATAAAAAGTTATTAATCAAAACATACAGATATAAGTCGTAGTGAAGCTCCATTATATTTATATAAAAAGTTATTTTTCTCAAAAGCATGATTTTCGACTTAGGCGGTTAATGCTTGTGACCACAGATGTATCTAAGAATATTTTGCCTATAAATGGTTTATACAAAATGCAGTTATTAGTCTTTGTTTTTAATTTATTGCAAAATATTGATCACAATAAGATACAATTTTCGATAAATCAAACTAGGTTTAGCACGCGAAGCAGGTCAGATTAGAGAACAGTTAGATGTAGATTAGAAACCACCAAATAGAAAATTGAATACGTAGGAAGTCGTGAATTTAATAACTTGCCACAAAATATAAAAGATATTCAAAGAATTTCAGTTTTTAAAGTAAATTTAAAGAATTATCTGTTACGAAACTTAGAAATGCTTTTAAGGTAAATAAATAGAACTGAATTGATCTTATTTATATATTTTATATTTATTAATTAATATATAACATTAACTAAAATAATGCCAATTCGTCTCAATAATGTCTTAAGCCGCTAAGGCAATTTATAACGTTATTTGAATTAATTAATTATTAAAAAAAAAATAATAATTGAAGATGTCATAAATAAAATAATGTTGCAAAAGGCAAATTAAAAAAATAGACTAGAAAAAGTTAAAAAATTGCAGGTTTCCAAACATAAAAGAATAGCCGGCATTGTTATTTTTCGTCCTAAAAAAGAAAATATGGCATATCAATGTATCGTTTTGCAACCTAAATTTAATCTATAAAAATTTATTTAACTCTAAAGTACTAATCATATTTATTTAACATTCATCTATTAGACGACGCACAGTGGGTTGAATGATAGTCAAAATGAGGATTAATTCAGGGAAGCTGTATTTAAAGAAAAAAATATTTTTTTTTTACATATTATTATTATTGCATTAAAAACTACCATTTAGGAAAAAAAAAAAATTATTTTAAAAATTAAGCGCTTTTTGTTTTTCGGAAAAAATTAACTTTAGATTCTAAAGAAATAAATCAATGAGTCAAATTGCAAACTGTAGCGTACTTAAAATACTATAGCTCTATTAAAAAAAAAAAACAAATAAGCAAATAAATATGTTTTCATATTACACTAAATTTAATATCAAATATTTGAATTTTTATTTCTTTTTTTTTTAAATAATTATGCTCCATATCAACAAAATTTTCATTCTTGTGATCACCATTACATTATATTTTACACCCATCGTAATCATCATTACTTTCAGTCATCATCCTCGTATTCATCTTCATTAACCTCTTCTTCACCTGTAGTGTTCGACGAAATCATTAAATCAAGTGCCATCTGCGGCATATGATGAATTTTTTCTTATAACTTTTAATTTTGGCGGTAAGTAGTGGATCTGAACTAAGTAGAAACCTATTAAATATATCTTCATTTGACTTCTCCCAACTGCATTTACGCGCATAGTGCTCTCTATAATTTTTAAAATCTTTTCGAGCTTCTTGAACTTCCTCAGATAGTTGGCCAATTGGCAATAATGACGGTGGTACTATACCTAACCTGAGAATAAAGAATTTATATAACGTGGGAGGCACATAAAACCACGGGTAGAGCTTAAAAACATGTCTGGCCATGTTGTGATTATAGTTTCTAAACTTTTCAACTTGAATCTCATGTCCACATTATAGAACAATAAGTATCGCGTGCAATCGTTCATTTTAAATATGTTGAAATAATGTTATTCCACAATTTGTAATATTGAGACCTACTGTTTTTTTTTTCAATTTGTAGAATAAAGTAAGAGTAGTGATTTGTGTTAAATATAATGCATTTGTATTTAGACGATGAATTTTTCGCAAACCGGAAACTTTTATTGCAATTCCAAGAGTTTTCTACAATTTGTGTTATTGTACTTTTTCACTTTCGTCCCACTCTATTATATATGAAAGCCAAAACAAAAATCAAAACAATGAACAAGTGTTAGCTATTGCGTGTGCAGTATATTTTGATTTTCAACTGGGGATTTAAAGTTAAATATTTTGTTCAATTGCCAATATATGAAAAATGCTTTTTTGGAATCCACAAGCCGAAACCCCATAGTAACTTAATATGGAAACAGCTTTACCCAATTTCACCCAATAACACTTCGAAAGTCAACATATATTTCAAAAATATCCTTCTTTTGGGATAATATTAAAAAAAAATTTTTTAAATATTTCTAAAACAGTTTTCTAAAAAAAAAATTTATCAAGAAGATAGTCCAATACCTGTAGTTGGAGCTTTTCTTTAAAAAATGTTTTGATTTTAGACCAAAAAACCATAAAATATACTGGAAATTCGTAGTTTTTACATTTTGCCACTTTGCACTTAATTAGCGAAAATTATTGAACTTTGAGAGAGTGTAACAAAAAAAGTAAACAACGTGGAAAAATTTGTTTGAGAGCAATTGATGGCAAATTTTATCTGCTTTAACCCGCTACCAAAACTTATTACACTATATTAATTTCAACTATTGAATTAATCCTCACTTTTGACACATTTTAACTCAATGTGCGATGCACAGTAACTGAAAATCGCTTTTCATTGGCCAAAATTCTGTAACTTTTGAACCGATGAAAATATTTTAGTATTTTGTTTTTAATGGATAGATATTTAGTTGAACTTGCCTCAGTTCTAATTTCATTAATATTGATTGACTATATTATAAGGAATTCAAGGTCAAAGTTTAACTTTTGATTTTTTTAACTTTTAGCGTGAAATATGGTTTTTTCTTTATTAAAAAATGTCATATTCGGATTATAATAATATTTATTATAAACATTTTTTGTAACAATGGGATTTGTTAAATGCTTACACTCAAAAAAAATTTTGCACTCAAAAAGAAAAATAGAAAAATCAACCTGAAATTTTGCTATTACTAAAAAATTAAAAATTTTTTGCTGTCAAATTTGCAAATTTGTTTACACTCAAAGAATATTTATTTACACTTAACAAAACCTTAGTAACATTATCTAAAAACCTTGCTATTACTACAGAAAAATTTAATTTTTTTGCTGGCAAATATATTAATTTTAGCAAAATAAATCTGCGCAATGATTCTGTTTTTTTTTTTTTTTTTTTTAATTTTGATATGAAAATATGGGTTTTTATTTTTTAGATCTTTCATATATATTAAAACATTTCATACATATGTGGGTAAGAATACCTTTTAAAAATAAAAACTGGAATAGATTTTAATAGCTTTTGTAACAATGGTATGTTCTGTTTATTATTACTAGCATAGCCCAACACTCGAAATTCGAGTGCATATTCTAGAAAATATTAGTTTTTCATATAAAAAAAATTTATGAATATTGAAATGTAAAGGTATGGTAATCAATTTTAGCAATTCACAATTCAACACAGAGCGCGTGATATATAATCTAAATCATTCGCATTAACAGGGTGTAACGAATTATTATAAATATTTTATATTATTTAATTTAATATATTTTTAAGACAGATTGAACACAAATTTTATCATTCTCAGCTTCTCCTCCATATGAACTATAACTGTGACAATTTTCACACTTCTCCGTGTCCGCATATTGCTTAAAAAGGGAACTAAAAATTTACCTTCATGTATTAATATATAAATTTTTTACTAGTGCTATGTTCCTCGTACTTAAATAACATTGAAAGGCAATTATAATGAATAATTCATTTGATTGAAATATTAATTGCAAATATTCCATATTCTGTGTTATTTCTGTTCTTTAGTAGTTGTTTGACTTCTTCATCTAAATCCCTATGTTCCACGAACGAATCTGATGTTGTCAATAATATAGTAAATAGATCTTCATTTGTGGAATTTCATGAAATTTTTCTAGTATTGTGCTCTCTTTAAAATCTGTAATCCATATTTCTTTTTTCCTGAGATTCTTCTGCTAGATCTTGTGAACTGCTGCATACATACTTCTACATAGGTACTTGGTTATATATTTTTTGCAGTTTCCTTAACACAATCTCCAAATTTTCTAGAGTCAACTTCTTCATTGCACGCAAGTACTTCTAGGATAATTTTAAATCTACTCCTGTTATTTCACATGCTGTTTCTGGATCTGAAAAGAAGATAATCCAAATTATTATGCATCAGTATTGCCTAATGATTTTGTCGGGACTTGGTTTATTTGGCTTGATGTTGCTTGGCATATGATGCAGCTGGATGCAGCCTTCGTATTAGTCAAAGCCTGGCATCATGAGTTTCTTGTTTTAATTCAAATTTGATTGGCCTGCAGTATTTCTCAGAAGATGGTGTCTCATTTCACCAAATATCTTTGTTTGCGTCGTACTAGTCGAAGACTCTGAATCTTCCAAAATGTTTTACAATCGCAATGGTACAAATGTTGCCATGAACATATCTGAGTTCAAGATATTTTCACATACTACTTACTTGTATTGTTTTTGTACAGAAAAACCGTCATATACCCATTAAAAAATTAGCTTTGTGTTTCCATTGACATTTTTACTTACAAATATATAAAAAGGGTGGTGTATTTTGTAAGCAGATATCATTACTGGTAAAAGAAAAAATAACGATAATGATAATAAGCTATTAAATATTAAAAGCACAAATCTAACACACCATTGTATATTTATAGGGCTGTTCAAGCTACCGTAATATGAAAATTTTTTGAGTAATTTCATTAAAATGAAGAAACTGTTCTACCGGCGGGTCGTGGCGGTTGTATATATAGGATTAAAGAGGACACTTCCACCTTTCTCAGGGTGGTATACGTTTGTTCTCTAGAAGTTCAATTCCACTAAATTCGAAATTTAACAAAAATATAGTAGTTTAATAAATAAATAGATTCCAGCGCTCGAAATTCGGGTGAAATTTCTAGACAGCTTTATTTTTCAACTTAGCCTATTCACTAACCAACACTTTTATGGTTTATTATTATTGTGAATAAAGATAACAAACTCATTAACAAACATATTAACACATTTAATAAAACACACATAGCATACGTATAATTTTATGTATGTGTTAGTAGCAACTTTAAATGCAATTTACTCAAAATAAAGGAAAAAATTAAAAAATCTGCAAATCTAGAAAACAGCTACGAAGAAATACCTTTCAAATAATATACGTTTGGTCAAAGTCGGGATAAAACGGTAGAATAAAACATCGATCACAAGAAATCGCTTAGCCTATTAATATTAGAGATTTCATAACACCCCAAATATTATATGGTATATGATATGATATCTTGCGAGTAATAACCATTATTTTTTGATAAAAACAACAAAACAAAAATCACATTTTTCTGAAATTAAAAAAGAATTGAGTTTGACAGCATGCCACGCCCACAGTTAGCAGTAGTTTCACCTAATTTTTGGCTACCTCAATTTGGATATATAAGCTACAAAATGGCGTTAAAATTTTAAAAATTGGTGACGAAAACTACTCTACTCTTTTTTTTTGCCAAATCATGTTCAGATAGGTTGGGGTTGTGTTTATACGATACCACTATCATTTAGCCAATTTTTTACTCACGGAGCCCATTTTCCTAACAGATCCTGTTTTTATGAATGTGATCTGGGTTTGCTAAAACCCTTATATAACATTTCGCGTTTTTGCACGTGATGCGCCCACTTGCCTTCCTATACAAAATTAATATCAGATATAAAAAAAAAATAAACAACATTTGCACTAAAAATTATTTTATGCTTATCTTTTGTATCCAGTAATTGCCTCAGGAAAGTTGGACTGAAGACCCACTTTCGAAGTGCATGGTTTAGGGTTTTGTATTGTCGTTCTAGACCGATTGTAATTTTCTTACTTGTGCAGAACGGGGTTGAAAATATTTTTTCTCTAGCATTGAAAAAGGCTATCGTATATTCACTACAAAAATTAGGGCAAATAAATAAAAGGGATATAAAAACAAGTAAGAATATAAAACTCGGATGCGCCGAATCTTTGATACCCCCTATCTGCGTTTTTAAATCAAAATAACAACCAATGTTGGGTACGGCTACTACTTTAAAACTTTTACCGAAACTTTAAATCCGAATTCCAATTTAAAGTTAATTTTTTTTTCTTGTTGCCACTTTCTATTATAATTTCTTTTTATAAGAAATAATGATCATGTCTTCTATAGAAAGAATTAGTTACTATTTGAAAATTGCATTATTTTTCTTTAACTAGAGTTGGTTAGGGAGCTCACAGGTTGTTCCCCAAAATTTTTAATTTTTAATATAAAAATTTTTTTTTTTATTAATTTTGAATCTCCAATTTTTAGCGTTTAATTTTTAAAGGATATTTTTTTAAAAAAGATATTATATCGTGATAACGATAAAAAATATGTGGTAATAAATACTTAGGCCAATGTGACACGTGCAATATAAATATACACACAACTACAATAACTTCAACAATAAGATGCAATGCAACATATCTTAAGAATAACAACAAAAACACTGAAAAATGTTATTATTTCAAGAGTTTTTCAAAATATCATTCATTACTCGTGACTCTTTTAACTGATTCAGACGAGTTTTAAAAGCAACTGCTTTAGGATGTTAATAAACTATTTGATATAAAAACGAACGCTCTAGCATAGATATTGAGGACGTGATCGTGATTTCCACAGGCAGACGGACAGACGTTCATCGTTAAATCAACTTCCCTTGCTATAAGGGGCAAGAAAATATATGGTTTTCGGGTCTCCGGAATGACAAACCTGAATATACTATCAGCACAATGGCGTGGGTAAAAAAAATATGTATTTTTAATACGCATGAGAATTTTACCAGCTTCGAGTACACAGTGTGGAAAATTTTGGTTTTGTGAAAAATTTTCTCAAAGTTTTTAAAACCAATATTTGGCTAACAAAATTGGCTGGATTCCATCACTTGTAAATTTAGTGTCTTGCAAAATTCCAGTCTGAAATTTTAGCATGTTTTTGGGGGATCTACACTAACCACCGATTTGTGTAGAATACAAAAACTAATAAAGCAATAAATCGGGTGTTCCCCATCATTGATCATTTTCTTTATTTTCCTTCTTGTTTATCTTTAAATTTTATATATTTATTTAATAAATTTAAACCATTATTTATTATTGATTGTTTTATACCCTATACCACTATGTGGTTTGGGTATAATGATTTTGTGCTGCTGTTGTAACCACCAAAAATATTTGACCTAGACCCATCTTTTATTATACCGATCGAATCAGAATCACTTTTTGAGTCGATTTAACAATGTCCGTCAGTCCGTCTGTGTGTCCATGTAAACCTTGTAATCAAACTACAGGTCGCAAATATGAATATATACTGATGAAATTTGGTAAGTAAGCTTTCATCGGCCATGGGATGAGCGCTGTTGAAATTGGTGAGAATCGGTTGATGTTCAGACCTAGCTCCCATACAAATGACCCCTGTGAAATCGACATAAATTGCCATATAATCCAAATTGTCGTATAGGTCCTAGTCAAATTGGGTTTGTATGTGTTTATTACATTCATTAATGCGTAGTCCAAAAACGATACCTATGGGACAACTCTTAGTCATAGGCCCCATATAGAGCTGCTTCCCGATCTTCACTTAAATCTATCAAAAAACAGAAATATTTCACTGATTCGTCTCAAATTTTGTTTGTATATATTTTTTCAAACTACAAGAAACTTTGCCAACCATGGTCAGGATCGGTCCATTTTTGGACCTAGTCCCCATATAGACATATCATCCGATATGAACTTTTTCATATCTGCAGCCACTCAAATTTGGTTTATGCTTATTTTCTATATCCAATTAGTTGGGCCTAAGAGATAGGATCTCTAAACGCATGGTATAGGGTATCGTATAGTCGGTCTAGACCGACTATAATTTTCTTACTTGTTTTATATTTAATAATTTCCATTTCATATAATTCGTTTATAAGAAAAAGACAACTAAAAAATCAAATAACCGCTGCGAGTAGTTTGGGCCTCATAATATGGGCCCTGAAGCCAATTTAAGTTTGGCCTTAGGTATTCCTCTGATTAACGTGTGAGTGAGTATGAGAATATGTGTACGTTTTAAGCTAACGATATATTTTTTTTCTCGTTTAACACAACATTTTACCCTCGTTAACTTAAACACAGTAGAATGGCTGACTGATCGATATACTGAGTGCATGTAAAAAACATGGTCATAACGTTTACCCACAACCACCCACATTTTTTGCTTGCAAACATCCCTTAACATAAACACCGTCTCACCCTGCCGCATATGTAGTATTCCGTATTACCAGGGTATACGGTATAACACTATGGGAAGAAATAGAAGCAAAAAAAAATAAAATAAAAAATAAAAAAACAAACATGCTCAAAAACTTGCTCATCCGCAAGGAACCATTAAACTTTTTTTCCAAATCCATCATTGAAAAGCAAACTTCCGTACAACCATGTTTGTTTCTATTTCGATTTTTTCATATAATTTTCCATATTTTTTTTAACGATTTGAGTTTTTTCACTTGTTTTTGTACGTTTTTTTTTTTTTCATAACAAAGCTTTACCACCCTCATTGCTTGAGGGGTGGTTCATGATTTAGGTTTGTGGGGGTCTAATTTTGTTGTACGAGTATGATACAATATTCAGTACAGCATACGAGTAAGTATGTATGTTTGCACATAGCACTCACACACAATATTATGAAGGTAGAATGAATGTACGAGTACTCTGCTCGTATATTGTAAATTGCGCGTTATTGTTGTGTACAAAACTTGTTATTGAGTTTTGTATGAGCTTTTAAGTATTTTTGATTACTTTTTTTTATGCAGAAAAATATTTTTTTTTTTATTAAATTCATTTGGTTGTGTGTAGTAGCTATTGGTACATTTGACAACAAAAAAAAACCCCCCAAATACTTTAAATGTTTAAATTAACTTTGTTAAATGCCGAATTTAATTTTTACAGAAAAATTTTAAATATTCAGTTATGAAAAACACTATTCATTTTTAAATTTTTACATGTACTAACACAAGGTTTTAATTTTTTAAATGTGTTTTTAAACTTGTTATTATTTCTATACCGAATACACAATTTTTGATCTATAAATCGTATACATAACGGTTAACAAGAGTGTCGTTTATTCTAGAGGACACAATTTTAAACATAAATTTCTTTTAAAACTACGAACAGTGGTTAAAAATCAAACACGTATACCAAACATGTTTCATTATACGTCTTTATTTCAACTTATAAGTGCTATGTCTAGTGGGTTTGGAAATTTTACAGTGCTTTTAAGCTTCATTTCAAACAACCGACTATTTGATACCCTATACCATTAGTTTACAGAAGGGTTTTTATGCTCAATTAATTATTGGATACGGAAAATAAGCACAAACTAAATATGTATAAAATATGCATAAAAATATCGTATCTGATGATGGTTTTATATGGGGACTAGGTAGAAAAATCGAACAATCCTAACAATATTTGCTGAAGTTACTTATTATTCAAAAAAAAAATTATACAAATCAAGTTTGGGGAAAATCTGTAAAATATCTTTGGTTTTGGCAGATTTTACTGAAGAACGGGAATAAGCTTTATATGGGGACTATGACTAATAATGGTCATATAGGCCTTATTTTTAAGGTACTAATTAATGGTTGTAATATACATTCCAACCAAATTTTTCCCAGATCTATACGATAATTTTGATTTTAGCGATCTCATAGGGTTCGTTTGTATGGTGATTAGGTGTGAACTTGTAGCGATTTAAACTATTTCAACAGCGAACGTCACATGGATGACGAACGTTTATATACAAAAGTTCATCAAAATATATTCACATTTCCGATCTGTCCTTTTATTACAAGGTTTACGTGCACACACAGACAAACGGACAGACAGACATACGCACGGACGGACAAGGCTAAATCGACTGAGAAAGTGATTATCAATCTATTGGTGTAATATAAGGTGGTAGTCACAATCATCAACACAAACTCATTATACCCTCCCCACATAGTGGTAATAGGGTATAAAAAAACTAATTACACTTGACTGTATGTAATAAAGGATTTTTAAAACTTGAATTACACAGTACAACACATGATTTTGGGTCTCAATTCTGACAACTAAACCTGAAAGTAGCCCCAAAAAAAAAGAACTTCTGCATCATTCGTTTTGTCAAGTTGGCTGCCATTATATTTTAATGGCCATACGAATTTTTTGCTCAAGGTAGATTTTTATCACTTTTTGTATATTTTAACATGGTTATAACACAGTAACCGTACGGAATATCTCTTTTATGTCTGAAACAGAGTTGTAGATACTGAATAGGAGAAAATAAAAGCGGAACAAACCCACTCGAAAAAAGTGCATCCAGTGCCTTAAAAATCGCAAAAATGGCATATTTCCCCCATTTTCACCTTTTATGCTAAATAACTGGGTTACAAATCCAAAAATATGCTGTTTTTTATACCCTATACCACCATGTAGTTTGACCAATCTTTTATTATACCGATCGAATCAGAATCACTCTCTGATTCGATTTAACGATGTACGTCCGTCCGTCCGTCCGTCCGCCTGTGTGTCCATGTAAACCTTGTAATCAAACTGCAGGTCGCAAATATAAATATCTTTGCATGATATTTGGTACATAAGCTTCCATCGGCCAGAGGATGAACGCTATTGAAATCGGTGAGAATCGGTCCATGTTCAGACCTAGCCCCCATACAAATGACCCCTATGAAATCGACATAAATTGCCATAAGATCTAAATTGTCATATAGGTCTTAGTCAAATTGGGTTTATATGCGTTTATTATATCCATTAATGAGTATACCAAAAATGATCCCTATGGGACAACTCTTAGTCATAGGCCCCATATAGAGCTGCTTCCCGAACTTCACTTAAATCTATCAAAAAACAAAAATATTGCACTGATTCTTCTCAAATTTTGGCCAAACATGGCCACGATCGATCCATTTTTGGGCCTAGTCCCCATAAAGATATAGCATCAAATATGAACTTTTTCATATCTGCAGCCAAAAAAATTAATAAAAATCCCACTCAAATTTGGTTTATGCTTATTTTCTATATCCAGTTAGTTGGGTCTAAGAGATTGGGTCTCTAAACGCATGGTATAGGGTATCGTATAGTCGGTATAGACCGGCTATAATTTTCTTACTTGTTTTTATAAACTTTAGTTTGCATGAAAATAAAAATTCCGATTCATATAACAGCTATTCTTACACAGAAAATATGAGATTTTTATTTGTTATCTATTTGTTATCTCCTATTCAATATCCACAACTTTTTTTCAGACACAAAAGAGATATTCCGTACTGTTACCGAGCTATAACCGTGTTAAAATATACAAAAAGTGATAAAAATCCACATTGAGCAAAAAAATTTGTATGGCCATTAAATTACAGTAGCAGCCAACTTGACAAAACTAATGATGCAGAAGTTCTTATTTTTCGGGCTACTTTCAGTTGCAATTGTCAGACTTGAGTCCCAAATCAATGAGCTGAAAAATGTTGTTCTGTGTTAAAAGCAAAACTTATTCATTTAATAGAATGCAATATGATGACTTTAAGTAAAATATTTTGTCTAGATTCATTTGTCTTTTATTACCAACGAAGTCTCTTAAATATACGAGTACTTTTTACCAGCTCACGACGAAAGCTTGTTGCAATATGTTCCTATTACTCCTCAAGAATTCATTTCTAAATTGGTTTTAAAAAATGCAATGTTTTCTCACTGTTTAACGAAATCATACGGTATTTTGGTGTGTTGAACCAGTGCTTCATATTGTGCACATTATGTTTGGAGTCGTTTGGTTCTTTTCTCGCTACGACTATAATATATGCATTGATCTTACTTTGATTGTATTAAACCAAACTCTTTGCTTATAGCCTCAATTCTCTTGAACCACTGCCTTTCAGCTTGTGTTAAGACCTTAAATAGCCTTACGTAATTTGCACACTTTGTTCATGGTTGCCTTCTGAACGATTATTTCCGGTTGTTCCATGTATGTTTCCTCATCCTAATTACCACTGAGAAACGCTGTAGATACATCTACTTGCCGATAGTACCATCCGATATTATTTCTGACTTAAACACCCATTTGCATCCGACAAGTTTTCGTCCGTTTTGTAAATCAGTCAATACCCATGTATTATTCTTCATCTGATAATTGTATTCATCCTGCATTGATGTATACCAATCTGTAGCATGATCTGTAATTTAAGCTTCATTAACAGTTTTAGGATCTACAATATCATTAACTATATTTGCCGATTCTTCAGCTTTTCTGAATGCACATGATCTAAGTCTAAGGTTTTATCGATTCTATAGCAGTTTCATTCACTACACTCTTCTCCCTTAATGTATCTTCTTTTAACGTTTTCCTTGATGTGTCCGTAAATTCTTGCAATTGAATTTCTGTATCATCATATACATTTTTCAAACTATCGTCAACCTCATATTCTGAATCATTACTTAATTCTACACTTCCCTTTTGCATACTTTCAACTGAAACAAATTCATGGAAAGTTTCCGTATTTTTTATACATTTCTTCTTCTACGAATTTTACATCTCTAATTTTTATACCCTATACCACTATGTGGTTTGGGTATAATGACTTTGTGCTGCTGTCTGTAACTACCAAAAATATTTGACCTAAGACCCATCTTTTATTATACCGAGCGAATCAGAATCACTTTCTGATTCGATTTAACGATGTCCGTCCGACCGTCCGTCCGTCCGTCTGTGTGTCTATGTAAAGCTTGTAATCAAACTGCAGGTCGCAAATATGAATATATTTTGATGAAATTTGGTATTTAATGTTTTCTCGGCCATGGGATGAACGCTATTGAAATTAGTGTTCAGACCTAGCCCCCATACAAATGACCCCTATGAAATCAACATAAATTGTCATAAGATCCAAATTATCATATAAATCTTAGTCAAATTGGGATTATATGTGTATATTACATCAATTAATCAGTAGTCCAAAAATCATCCCTATGGGACAACTCTTAGTCAGAGGCCCCATACAGAGCTGCTTCCCGATCTTCACTTAAATCTATCAAAAAACAAAAATATTGCACGGATTCCTTTCAAATTTTGTTTGTATATATTCTTACAAAATACAAGAGACTTTACCATACATAGTCAGGATCTGTCCATTTTTGGGCCTAGTCCCCATATAGATATAGCATCCGATATGAACTTTTTCATATCTGCAGCCAAAAAAAATAATAAAAATCCCACTCAAATTTGGTTTATGCTTATTTTCTGTATCCAGTTAGTTGGGCCTGAGAGATAGGGTCTCTAAACGCATGGTATAGGTTATCGTATAGTCGGTCAAGACCGACTATAGTTTTTTTACTTGTTTCAATTATTTTGGTTCCAGCTTCCCAAAGTCTATAAGTTTTAGATACCCTAAATAACCAACAAAAATGAATTCGTTACTTCTAGCATCAAACTTTGATCTATTTGATCTTTTATTCAGCACCAAAGGTTTACAACCAATACGACGTAAATGTTTGACTACCAGTTGCGTACCACCCCATAACTCTTCCGGAGTTTTCATACCATTTAATTTCACTGGACAAACGATTTCGAATATACGCCGAAGCTAAAATTATTTCAGTCCACAATCCCAGTAGTAAACAAGATTATAATATATGACAACGCGCCATTTTAACTGAAGTCTTCATCCTCTCGGCAACACCATTTCATTGAGGTGTGTACTCAATGATCAACTGTCGTCTAATTCCGTTATCCTTTAAGTACTTTGTAAAATCAATACTTACTTATTCTGCAGCATTATCACTACGAATGGTCTTTATTTACTATCCTGTTTGTCATTGTACCATTCTCTTGAACTCTATAAACTTTTCTATATACAGTTTTTTCTGCGAATGAAATAAATGAATACTCTTCGAGAATAATCATTACTGTTGCGAAATATAAACTACCACCCATTGATTCGGTCCTTATGGGAGCACAGAGATTAGTATAAATAAGATCTAGTACTTGTGGTGACGACTAATCATTCTTCTGAGGAAAAGGTAAGCGAGTATGCTTTCCACGAATGCACGGTACACAATCGATTTCAACATTCTTAAACTTGGGTACTCTTTTAACAATATTTTCCCTTTCTAATTGTTTCAATTGACTTGTATTTATTTGGCCATATCTCTTGTTCCACAATTCGATTTCTCTTTCATCAGACTTTCTTACTACGTTCGCAAAATCTTTACAATTCTTGTTTAAGTTCACGACATATAGATTTTCTTCCTTTTAGCCTTCTAATAATTTAATTCATATTCTTGACCAATACTCGCCTGTAGGGCCATCAATATATCAGCTCGGGCATGCATATCGTTATCGATAAAAACCTGCAACGCAAACATTGACTCCTCATGTTCTCTTATTTGAGCATCTATACTTGGTGGTTTGATGTACGAGTACCAAGGTTCAGAAAATACACACATGAAACACACAATGTTCTGTTCAAAAGTAGCCAACACATATCTTTATTTTCATATCAATTATGTGCGTTTCTAAATTTTCTACGGTGCCCAACACAACCATGACTGTGTTCGTTTTAATATTTCGTTATTTACACGAACATTTTTGTATCACGTACTTTTTGTTTCAATCACACATAAAGCACATATTTTTGAGTGTTGCTTTATTTGAAGTTCATGTTCTGGTACGTGTACTGAAAAAAAAAAAACAGAACATGTACAATAAACAGGTTCGAGTTCAGTTATATTTTAAGTCGTGTTGTGGCTCGTGTAGTAAGAAAAAACAGAACATGTACAATAAACAGGTTCGAGTTCAGTTATATTTTAAGTCGTGTTTAAGTCGTGTTTACAATATAACTGAACTCGAACCTGTTTATTGTACATGTTCTGTTTTTTCTTACTACACGAGCCACAACACGACTTAAAATATAACGACTTAAAATACACGTACCAGAACATGAACTTCAAATAAAGCAACACTCAAAAATGTGTGCTTTATGTGTGATTGAAACAAAAAGTGCGTGATTCAAAAATGTTCGTGTAAATAACGAAATATTAAAACGAACACAGTCATGGTTGTGTTGGGCACCGAAGAAAATTTAAAAACAAACATAATTGATATGAAAATAAAAATATGTGTGTGTTGGTATAAGTTATCTTTGTTTACATATATGTACGAGTTTTTTATTCAGTGTGTGTTTTTTTCTGAACTCTGACGAGTACACATTGCATACTACAATATACATGTATGTTTTTGTATTGAAAAAGCAAGAAAAACAATTTGTTTTTGCTAAGCTTACATTTAGCGTTAACGGCGTGCCCTCGGTATTTTTAATTTTATTATTTTTTATAAAAATAAACAATCTTATTTTCGATCTTTATCATTTTAATGATTGAGTTTGAAATTATTCAGGCTCAAGATCATATGTTTTTACTTTAAATAAAGCAAAAACATTGGTATATTTGTTTATGTTTGTTGCTTTTCTCTGTTCAATAGATGCTTAAAATACGCTTTGTAATACTTTTACTTAAAAATATCTAAATAAAATTAAATTGTATATTGTAAATAACAAATAAAAAATAATAATATATACAAATTAACGAAGAAACAAATCCCAGAATATCGAAAATTCTAAAACTCTGAAAAGTTCCGGTATACAAAAAAAAAGTTGGGATCTTAATTTAAAAATCCCGAATACCGAAATATGCAAACGTTAATACCGCTTGGCAGCCCCAATATACTTACAATGTGTCTAATTTCATGGAATTCTAAATTACAATAAAACACTATGTTATATAAAATTATGTGCAAAATTGATTTATATGTTCATATAACGTAAATATTTTTATTATTAACATAAAAAAGAAAAACAATTTATTTCTTTAGGGAATACAAAGTATGTAGGCATTCTCCTAGAATATGAAGCTAAGTAAAGCGAGTATACATATTAATGAGATAATAAATTTAATTCTTACAAATTATGTTTCTTAGCCGAAGGGCGATCAATACAATTTTTAACACCTTAAGTTGACATGCAATCAGAAAACGAAGAAACAAAATAGTTTTTAATAGGCAAAAAAAAAAAAAATAATAATAATAATATCGAATAGCCACTTTAGACTGACTACTTTAGTTATAAATAATGTTTTAATAATTTATGGACATCTGCATTTTGTATTCATGGTATTCTGCATAATACAAGTTAGAATTAGTACATTAAATATGTAGTTGTTGCTGGTTAGTTGGTTAGCTGGATGCCTGACAGCTGTTATTTCTGAATGTTTTTAATTGCTCAAACATGCAATTTAAATTAATATGTTGCAATTTATTTATTATTAATATGAGCGTAAATTATGCGCACAAAAATGCGTTTAAGAAATTAATTCAAATGCTTAGGAAAAAAAAACTATTTTACAGCCGATACAATATATTAATAGTACAAAGTAGCGATTTTCTTAAAAACCATTATTAAAAGAGGTAAAAATATAGGGTTAAAAACATTTTGTTTTAATCAATGAACATATTTCCTTAAACGCCTCAGAATTCATTGAGTGGTTGTATTTTAATTATATAAGAAATATTAAAAGACTTGAACCTCTGCATTTACAGTACACGATAAAAAATTTAAAACAAGTAAAAAAAATTAATAATCAACCTAGATTGATCATACAATGTCCTATATATAAATATATATATATCTCGATATATTCCTATAAATTTGTGGTGTGTAGTTATGATACTAATATCAGATGTTATTTTCACATGGGGACAAAAAATAGGCCGATCATGACCATACTTAGTGAAGTCATTTATTTTTCTCAAAAACATATATAAACCAAATTTGAAAAATCTATGCAGTACCTTTGCAGATTCAAGTGAAGATCGGTAATCTGCTCTATATGGGGTATTATGTCTAAAGAAGAGTTACTGGGGTCTAATTTGTACAGTCGTAGGCGAACAGTATTTTTATCCGAACGTGCGAAATTTTGTACTTTTGGGATTTTCTTATACGGTAACGAATAATATGTGATGAAATTTCTGATTTTGGAAATTTTACTCGTTTGCAAAGTAGCTTGCGAAAAGAAGTTTTTTTTCAAACTTAAGTAAAAAAAAAGAAAATGTTAGTGCAAATAAATATAATATACTCGGAAAAAAAGAATTAATTTTGTTCACTTTGAGGTGGAAACACAACTGGGACGAACGACGAATTTCGCACAGCTCGAAATACAATTACGACGACTTCACATAACAGCTATAACGTCATTTGAAATTGTTTGTAATTTATATTGTATTGTAAAAATATTGTAAAAATATGAATAAAAGAATTTTGAACTTTGTACGAGTTGTTACAATTGCAATTGTACGGCAGCGTTTCATTTTTTAATTCTGAAAAAATTACATAAATTTTCTTTAATAAATTAATTTTGTGTTATTTGTGTTTACATGTTGCTGATAGTGTGACCATATCTAAAAAAAAAAGAAGCACTAAATGAAAAAGAATAAATATTAACAAAAACCTATGTAAAAGAAAATTATATAATTAAAAATAGATATAAGTTATAAATAAAATTTAAAACAATTATTAAAGACAAAAATAACTTTATTTACTAAAATATTTGAAAAACTAAAATAATATACGATCACTCTACACCAATTTATTCGTCGTTCGTCGGCGTAAGAAATAGAGATAAACCAATCGCAGAGTTCGTTACGCACTACTTATTTCGTTCGACGCACTGATTGTGTGCATTTTCATATACACAAATATGTTTTATTTCTGACGACGAATATTCGGAACGAAAAATCGTCGTTCGTCCCAATTGTGTTTCCAACTTTAAAGGAAAAAAATATATATATAATAAAATTTTTAAACTTATATAAATTTGCAATCAAAGTCAATGAAGTGTATACGCGTAGAAAACTCAAAACTTTGTTAATTATTTTATTGAAAAATTTCCAAATTTTGTTTTACGATTATGCAGGTGACCAAAAATTTTTTTTTTTAAAAACTAAGGAGTTCGAAGGTTTTTCAGCAAATACTGTACAACACAAAAAAAAATACAAGCTCCGGCCTATAAATTTTGATAGAGGAGACAAAAAAGACACGTGTATCAGCCTTTCGAAGGTTTACATCTGAATTTCCCAGCACTGGCACATTCTTAAAAGAGCAGAAAACACCATTAAAACAGGAAGTTAAGGGGTTAAAATATTCCGCAAAAATATTCGCCGTGAAATTTTACTATAAGTCCCTGAATACATTTATTAAGAATTTTATTTGAATTTATTTTGGGGTACTTTAAAATAAAATTCTTAATAAATGCGAAATTAACCTTAAGCTCTCTTTTGTTGTGTCTTATTTCTGACTTTCTGGTTGAGTTTTCCGCTTCGGTGTATTAAGGGACTTATAGTAAAATTTCACTGCTAATATTTTTGCGGAACATTTTATTCCCTTAAATCCCTCTTTAAATGGTGTTTTTGCTCTTTCCAGAGCTGGGAAACTTTAACCCCCCCCCCCCCCCCCAATCTATCAAAATTAATAGGCCGGACCTTGTGATTTAGGAAAAAATTGATTTTGTTGTAGAGTGAAATTGGCCACGTTTTTTCAATATCTTTTTGCAATGAAATTAACACCCCGAAAAAAAAATAATAATGCGGCTTTAACCATTTGTTGGATATTCCCAAACCGATCCTTCGGTGCCAAAGAAAATTTTCGGAATATTTTGGAAGTCATGTGTATTGTTTCACTATCTTCGGCCGTCATATTTAGCTTATAAACACAACGAACTGCCGTACCAAATATTGTGACCTCATAATATAAAGCAACATACGAATCAACCATTAGATCTCTGGTGGGATCCAGCAAAGAGCCTAATAATAACATACTTATGCTTGCTATTTCGTTGTATGGCTTCGAGATGTAGTTGAATATATATGTAGCTGTATACAAGTTGTCATCACTATCCTAGATAAGAATTTCTCCTTTACGACCGAACCGGAAGATGGTGAATAAAAACAAAACAAAGTTAAATCAACTTACTAATATTTCGTTTCGTTTTAATGTCCCTTCTTTTAACTTTATAATAAACAAATATTTGTTGTTTACATTTTCTATTTAATCAGTTACATTAACGCAGTGTTGCCAAACATATTTATTTTCGTCTTTTGCGATACAGAAACAATAAATCATTTCGTTTCGTAACAGTAAGGAATATTTTATTGTTTTCTATAAAAAGTAAAAACCTTATTTTCGACCTTTATCAACTTAATGATTCAGTTTGAAATTATTCAGGCTCAAGATCAAATGTTTTTATTTAAACAAAGCAAAAACATTTACACATATGTTTCAAAAATTGATCTATATTCTGCATGTCAGGTTATACAGCTGTTTCGGGAAGAGTCACCAACCCTCATCAGTAACCAAAAGCAGTAGATAGCTTGTTTGGTGAAAAGCTAAATTCATATACATTTGCTGAAAACAACCAAATGAGAATTCAAGCATTTATTTTTAGACTATTGACTAGCGGGTCTAATAGTTACTTATACACAAAATTTTATGGGTATATATGATAATCTGGATCTCACGACCATTTTAATCGGTCTTTTCTTATTAGGGCTATGCCTGAGCATGCTCTGATTTTCACCAATTTCAATAGCGTTGGTCATAAAAAGTATTCATATTTGCAAATAAATCGACCAGGAAATTGATTCAGAGTCGATCGGTGTAGTAAAAGGTGGATCTAGGTCAGGTATTTTCGGTAGTTACAAACATCAGCCCAAACTCATTAGACCCTCACCACATAGTGGCATAAGGTATAAAAGTCACAGAGGTAGGTCAACATAAATAGTTACAGTACTCCTTCCTAAGTTATTAGAGTCACCTTTAATATAGGAAACGAATGTTGCAGTTATTCAAAGAATAAATGGGTGATGCTTTTTCCAAAATTGTTAATAACCTTAACCTTAACCTTGGCGTTGTATAATCGTAATATGGATGAGTTTTTGTGATGTTTTGTAATGGTGTAGAAAATATGAGTCCACTCATGCACACAGCAGATAAAGCTCTAGCGTAAACAATGGTTCAAGGCCATGGTGGCATTTGATTACTTTCAAAATGGAAAAATGAGCAGTGGATATTATGCCAACTTATTGGACCAATCTACATCTAAGGAAAAATTGACAACATTTGGCCAAGAAGAAATTGCCCATCAAAACAATGCACGGTTGAATACGTTTGTAGTCTCCGTGTTAATATTCCATGAATTGGCTTACGAATTCCTGCCACATCCATCATGTCCTACGGAGTTAGGCTCCAGTTACTGTTTTCAATTTCCAATCTTAAAAATGGCTCGACGGAAAGAGATTTAGCAAAGACGATAAAAACATTGATAAAACATATTCGCCTTTTGAGGGCTTTAAGAAATCTTATTATTTACAAAGGATATAGACATTGAAGGAACATTAAACCAAGTGTATGGATAAAAAAAAACCGAAAAAGTTGAAAAATATATTTACACCCTACACCACTATGTGGTGTGGGTATATTGAATTTGTGCTGATATTTGTAACTATCAAAATATTTGTCCTGGGCCCATCTTTTACTATACCGATTCACTCAGAATCACTTTCCGAGTCAATTTATGCCGGTGCCTCCATCCGTCTGTCCGTCCTTCTGTCCATTCATCTAACTGTGTCACTACAGGTCACAACAAAAACTTTTATCGATAGGACGATCCCTATTGGAATTGGTAAAAATCGGTACATGTTATGACCTACGACTCATACAAATAGCACCTAATAGAGCGACTAAAATGGTGATAAGTTCCAGATCCATATATTAATACGTGAAGGTAAATTTTTAGTTCCCTTTTTAAGCAATGCGGGCACAGAGGAGTATGAAAATTGGCACAGTTATAGTTCGTATGAAGGAGTAGCTGAGAATGATAAAATTTCTGTCCAATCTGTCCTAAAAATATATTTAGTTAAATATAATAAAATATTTATAATAATTCGTTACACCCTGTTAATGCGAATGATTTAAATTATAGGTATATCAGACGCGCTGTGTTGAATTGTGAATTGCTAAAATTGATTAACATACCTATAGGCTCATAACTTTGTTTATATAAATTTATATATATATATATGTATGTACATAGATTGGAAGACAAAATTTGAATAAAAATATAATAATATTTCCTAGAATTTGCACTCGAATTGCGAGTGTTGGGCTATACTAGTTATAATAAATATTCCACTTATGGAAAACTAAAATCTTTGGACCATATTGAGTCATATTACCCACATAAAGCTGATTCCAAATCCTCACTTTAATCCATTAAAAAAGCAAAAATACTGCATTAATTCTTTTCAAATTAAGTTTGAGAAAATTAAGTGGCTTACAAAATTTGGGAAAGATCGATCCATTTCTTGACCTATTCCCCATATAAAAATCACATCTGCATGCCACAAATTAACAAGTTTATTTAATACTTATTTTCAATATCCAGTTATTAATTCAGCAAAGTCTGATCCAAGACCATCTCTCGGTATGCATGATATAGGGCAGGAACGCATACAATAATTCTTTTTTCTTGGAGGAGGTGGGTCATATGTTCATATGAGTAATTAAATGATTTGACTTTCAATACCGAATATTCGCTTTTCTGTAGATTGGTAGTTACAAGCATCAGCGTATTTGTTATACCCTGACCACATAATGGTATAGGGTATAAAAAATTAACCCCTTTTCCCCATATTGGATCCTCAAATGTTTATAAATTTATCGATAGCATACCAACGATCATATTTTTTGTATAAATGCCATATTGTTTTATTGACACTTGCATAATTCTCAAGCGAATAATTTAACTTCAAACTCATTTCGGCTAAACTTCCTAACACGCCTAATGATTTCACTTTCAAAAAATCATATTTCATCTTAAATAGACATTTCATATCTCGCGTTGATCGTATTTATTTTTATCATTATTTAAAGTTTTTTTTCTCACATTTAAGATATCAGTTTCACTGATACAAATAAACCCAACCCCTAAAAACAATCACACACAATTTTTAAATCCTTTTTCCCTTGCTTTGTATATTTTATCAATTCGTCATATAATTTTTTTGTTTGTGTTTTAAGCACAACTAAAGAAAAAACTCATTTGCATACGTTTTAAATCTGTTTTAAAAATGATTTTTTTTTTAGTTTTTATATCATTTTTTTGGATTGAATTCACATAAAAAATAATGAATATAGAAGTTTTGGGTATCTATTTACAAAGATTAATGTGCCGTGCATCTGCATGAAAATTAGCTCGGCTAGCATTCAATTTCAATTTCACTTTTTTTTCTGCTTATTGTTTTATTTATCTAGTTGCGTAAATCCTTTTTTATAGCCCCAGGTCTGGTTGTTTATTTTTGTAGCATATGCCGGTTTTTTTTTATTGAAAGTGAAATAAAGGTTAAAAAAAAAACGATTTATATAAGTGAGGCACTAACAAAGCATAAATGACAGTGACATGTTTGAAACTTCAAAGATTTATGTTAATAGACTATAATTCAAAAGTAAATTCGAGGCAAATTTAGAAAATTAAAACAAAGGATACAATAAACACGCATAAAGAAATATTTTAGGAGTTCAAAGCTTTTGAAAACCAGGCTTCTATCTTGACATTATATTTACGAATTTGTTTTTATAGACTTTATTGAGTCGAATCGAATCGAACCATTCCACCAAAAGCATTTCGTTTCATGTTTTAAGGAAAGAAAAGAACGGCAAATATGCCATGTCCAAAAATTCAGATGCCAGTATCGGCTTGCACGCTGTTGCATTAATGTAGTGCAAAATCCAAATGCTAAATTTCCTCCGATATATCTAGACTTTTAGGGTGGATGTTCTCTTTCAAACTCCTAGATAATATTCCTTATTAACAGTTTGATCCTCCGAAAGAAATTCTGACTGCACAACACCAAGCTAGTCAAAGAAATGGATTCATGTGACTTTGTTTTTTTATGGACTTTTCGGTTGTTTTCAGTATAGGCTGCCAAGTTTACTTACCGAACTCAAGCAACCACTCGTCGCCCATAATAGTACATTTCATAGCTACGGATGGTATGAATTTACTTGATCTAACAGGTTTTTAGCCTTACAGGTGATGAACTTTTTCGTGAAAATCCCAAAGTACACCTGCTGCGAGCCCAATAACTGATCAGCTATATAGAATCTACCTGGCCGATGAAACTCAAACTCCTAAATGTAATACAATATCGTGCTCTAACCAGTGCTACGAACTTAGCGCTTTTTACTCTATACTTAGCGTCCTTTAACTACTCGTTCTTTCCAAAGCGCTAAATTAATGCTTTTTGGTTTTATTTCTTAGTGCTTTTAGCATCTTTTAAATGCAACAGTTCATGTTAAGCAATATTGTATATATTCCAACAACTTCTCTCCAAATCAAAACTTTTTGGTTTAAGAGAAAATAATTAGTTCTCTTATTCGTCAGTAAGACAAAAGTTATACAATTAAGAAAATTATAGTCGGTCTAGACCGATACCCTATACCCTATATCATGGTTTAGAGACCCAATCGCTTCATTCCAACTAATTGGATATAGAAAATAAGCATATACCAAATTTGAGGGGAATTGTTTTTAATTTTTTTGGCTGCAGATATGAAAAAGTTCATATCGGGTGCTATATTTATATGAGGAATAGGTCGGAAAATAAGCTGATCCTGACCATATTTGGTAAAATCACTTATATTTTGAAAAAATATATACAAACCAAATTTGGGAAAAATCTGTGCAATATTTTTGTTTTTTTTTAATAGATTTAAGTGAAGATCGGGAAGCAGCTCTATATGGGGCCTATGACTAAGAATTGTTCTATAGGGATTATTTTTGGACTACTGATTAATGGATATAATAAACACATACAAACCCAATTTGGCTGAGATCTATATGATAATTTGGATCTAAAGGCAATTTATGTCGATTTCATAGGAGTCATTTGTATGGGGACTAGGTCTGAACATGGATCGAATTTCACCAATTTCAACAGCGTTCATCCGATAAAAGCTTATATACCAAATTTCATAAAAATATGTTCATATTTGCGACCTGTAGTTTGATTAGAAGGTTTACATGGACACGCCGGCGGACGGACGGACAGACATCGCTAAATCGACTCAGAAAGTGATTCAGAAAGTGATTCTGAGTTGATCGGTAGTTAGAAACAGCAGCACAAAGTCATTATACCCAAACCAGAGAAGATACAAAAGTTGATGAACAAAGATTTCGATATGCCTCGAAAATTCCTATGCTAACACCAACCCGATGGCTTTCTATAGATATGTGGCTGGAGTTCAACAATCGGTGCAATGATCCCAAAAACCATTTTTATATGACCTACTGACTGAATTTCAGCAGAAGTTCAAAAACTGAATCTTATATTCGAAGTCAGAAATGCTGATATATATCGCTTATTAAAAAGTTTTACAAGAAGAATAATGAGGAACAAGAGTTAACTGTGTTCACAAAATCGATTATTTCAGAGCTAAGAGCGAAATTGCCACTTAATCTTCAAACCTTAAAGACAAATTTTATATTCAGCGTGGACAACCTTTTTCCAAAAAACTCTAAAGATGTTATTCATGTTATCAAATAATTTAAAAGAAAAATAGAAATCGAAGAGTACGAACGCTACCTCAAGTGGAAATATAGAGACAGTATTTATTTGAATTGAAGTACATAATTTCAGGGCAAAGTGCCCACAATTTATAACCGAAACGAATCGGATTTCCACGTATAAACATTGGTGCCCGAAGTAGGTAACCATTGTCTCGTCGATCGATAAATGTTCCACAAAAATACCAATTATTGAGTATGTCAAACAACAATGGCCGAACCTTTCCGAACTTATCAGAAATATCCAAATTGTCATTGTTAGCGATATAAAAGTTCGCTTTCAATTTCGTGAATGTGTTCCGCGACATTGTATGGCGAATCATGAAAATGCCGGAATATTGAAAATGTGGGATATTGTGATAGCCAGAGAATAGCATAATTCCCGTGAAGCGTTGTATTAAATATTTGTCGCACATTTTGCTGATATTTTGTTGGGCAGCATATCGATTTGTTGCGTCTACAAGGAGATCAATTATTTTATCGTCAAAGAATAATTGAAACAATTCAATTCGCTTATAGTTCGAAGCAGTATGCTTTGCTTTTCCTTTATCAATGAGTCGTGTACGTGCTGAATATCGTAGGCAGTTCAGTTGGTTTTTTTTTCTAAACAGGTTTGAAATCGGTTGCCAGATGATATTTCTGATGGGCAGTTCTTTTAATGTTGATGGCTGTGGTTCCTCCTGTTGAGCTTCAACTTCCGGACCACCATAATCGGCAACAGCGGATGTGTAAACCACTTCAGTTGTGCCTATAAACATACATAAATAGCAACACAAAACAAAAGAAGCAATATGAGAGACAGTAACTGCTAGTTCGGTCAACGGGCTACTGGTATAAAAAATATCAAATGTCAAAAGCCACTATCAGTATCAACGTGTGGTGAAATACACGCCAATGTTTACTGCCACCTAGCATCAGGTATATTCACCTGTGTGGTGGGTAAAATATCTTTTGTTCTTATTTGAACATTTGGCAACACACTCCAATATATATAGAATAATTTTTATTTTTTATATATGTATATCATACAAATAGTTTAAAATTAGTATATTTTGTACACTTTTTAAACCCCCTCTTGTGAAGGAAGGGGCTTGCGAATATTTTCAAAAAATATTTTTATTTTTTTTGCTAATGGACTAAACCTTAATATAAATCCCCCACACAGGTTATTATTTATATTTATCTATGTTTTATATTTACTCATAGTCGAGGCATGATAAACGTGTTTTCAAACAAACGCCGGTAAGAAATGGGTTAAATAAAACTGTATGATTGGATATGTGGATTCCTTTTATTCTTGTAATTTTTTTTAACAATTATTGTAAAAGATAGAAATTTTGGCTTCACCACCTATGAATTAATTTAGTATAATTACAAATTGTGGTAATTTTTTTTTTGTGAGAAATATGTGGTGAAATTCAAATTTCTTGAATGTTTTCATTATTAATACAATATTTGCCATCACGTGGCGCTGCGGCCGATTTCATTACACCCCTTATGCGCATCCATACATTAGTATGTGTATAGTTCTAAAACTAAAAAAATAGATCCATATTAATTTTTCGTATACAACGTAGTTCCCATCGATGTTATAAACTTCTCATGCAATGAAAATGATTTGAAAGAGCCACATAAAATTATTTTCGCTGAATTATCTCTTTGGATTTAGTTTTGGAGAGATACCCATTTGGAACCATTAGAATGTGGGGTGAAAATCTTTTTCCAAATATATTTATTTCACTAAAAATTTTATTTGTCGTGCCTGTCACAACAGCTTCTCTACGCTAAGCAGGACTAAGTTTCGTTCGTAATACCATGTATGCGGAAAGGCTTTCATCGGTATCATTAATATCAATATATGTATCAGAATAATTTCATAAAATTATTTAAATATTTTTAGCTTCAAATTGGAAATAAGAATTTTAAATTGTTCACACATGTAATATTTTTTATATTGATATGTGTTCATCAAATAAATTCATCAAATAAATTCCATTAAAAGAAATTCTCTTAGAACATCCAAAAAGAAATTTAATTAAAACAAATATCAAGTGTACAAAAAAATTTTAAAGGATTTTAAAGAGATGGCGACACTGACATTAAATCGAATCAGACAATACTGCAATCAACTTCATTTTGAAGCCTCATCATTAGATTTTCTTTTCCAGTAAGTGTCATTTTTCTGAAGTAAAACAACATAGCTTTTCTGTGCTCCGAATATGTCAACTTTTGTACCAACAACACACGATTACCTCTATGCTTTCGTTTGAATAAATCTACAGCTGAAAGTCGTCGTGTGCTGTAGGAAGCCTATGGAGATCATGCTCCATCGAATTATACTTGTGAATAATGGTTTCGACGTTTCAGAAGTGGTGATTTTAATACCGATGACAAAGAGCGCGAAGGACAACCAGAATAGTTTGAGGACGCCGAATTGGAGGCTCTATTGGATGAGGACTCGTGGCAAACGCAAGAACAACTCGCAGAAGCATTGGGAATGACTCAGCAAGCCATATGTGATCGCTCAAAAGCAATGCGAATGATCCAGAAGGTAGGATATTGGGTGTCGTATGAACTGAAGCCGAGAGACGTCGAACGACGTATTTTCATTTGTGAACAGCTGCTTCAATGGCAAAAAAGAAAGGGAGTTTTGCATAGTATTGTGACTGTTGATGAAAAATGAGTTCAGCACGAAAAATCCAAGCGCAAAAAAATCATACGGGCCGCTCGTCCATACGCCAGAATCGACGCCAAAGCCGAATATTCCCGGTGGCAAGGCATGCTCTGTATTTGGTGGGACTAATTGGGCGTGGTGTACTAGGAATTGTTAAAACCAGGTGAAATCATCACAGGGAAACTCTACCGATTATAATTGATGGGTTTGGGCAGAGCATTGAAATAAAAACGGCCGCAATATGAGCAAAGATACGATAAAGTTATTCTTCAGCATGACAATGCTCGACCACATATTGCAAGGACAGTCAAACCGTACCTAGAAATGCTTAAATGGGAAGTCCTATCCCACCCGCCGTATAGCCCGGACATTGCCCGTCTTCTATTTGTTTTCGTCGATGACGCATGCCCTTGAGGGACAGCACTTCAGCTCTTTTGAAGAACTCCAAAATTGGATCGACTCGTAGATAGTCTCAAAAGATGAGTCCTTATTCCGATGCGGAATGCGCATTTACCAGAAAGATGAGAAAAAGTAGTAGCTAGCGTTGGACAATACTTTGAAAAATTAATTTGTAACAAATTTTAACAAAATAAAGCGCAAAACTTGAAAAAAAATTCTTTAAAACTTTCTTTTACAGGTGAGAGGAACATTATAGTCGGCCTTGACCTACTATACTATACCCTAAATCATTCGTTTAGAGACCCTATTTCTTCGACCCAACTAATTGGATATAGAAAATAAGCATAAACTAAATTTGAGTGGCATTGTTATAAAATTTTTTTCTTTTGAATATGAAAAAGTTCGTATCGTATGCTATCTTTATTTGGGAACTAGGTCGAAAAATGGGCCGATTCTGACCATATTTGGCAAGGTCAATTATTTTTTACAAAAACATATTCAACCCAAATTTGAGGAAAATCTGTGCAATATTTTTGTTTTTTGATAGATTTAAGTGAAGATCGGGAAGCAGCTTTATATGGGGCTATGACTAAGTACTGTCCTATTGGGTTTATTTTTGGACTACTGATGGGAGTAATAAAAATATACAAACCGAACTTGACTAAGGTCTATATGATAATTTGGATCTTATGACAATTTAAGTCGATTTCATAGCGGTCATTTGTATGGGGGCTAGGTCTGAACATGCACCAATTTTCATCAATTTCAACAGCGTTAATGCTATGGCTGATAGAAGCTCACACACCAAACTTCATCAAAATATGTTTACATTTGCGACCATTACACTGTGGTCGTCCCCATTGGTCAAAAATAAAAAAAAATTAAGTTAAAATTCTTGGTAAAACTGTGGCAACACTATCTCACAATAGATTTTGCTCTTTCAAATTAATTTTGTTTTTGCTTTATTCCACCTGTCCTCCTTAAGAATAGCTGCAAAGGACAGACCATGCAAATAATTTTGTTTCGCAGCGTGAGTAACTGTCAAGTGAAGGTCCAAAATAAAACGTAAAAACCTCTTTAAAAAGATTGCTTAAACAACGGAAGAATTAAATATTGTAAAGAAAGGTATTAACTATTATTTCAAAGAATTAAAAACTTCTCAACATGTTGTGTCTGTTTTATTAAATCAATTTATTATATGGGCCCATTTCAGTACTAACTCGTGTGTAGACTTAAATTTCACTTAGAGTTTTAGTTGCGAAGTCGATTGAAGTTGACAACGAAATTTACTGTAAAATGTTTATCAATATTTATAGATTATATGGTGTAAATTTCAGTTGCGAAAATTTGCGATGTGTTCAGTTATATTCAATAGAATAAAGCGGCCTCACCGTTTTCGGTGTCTTTTTTTTGATTGTGTACTCGTAACCGTTCTGCGGCTTTGTGTTGTGATTATCGTCTTCGTTTCTTTTGTGCAGTGTGTTTTATTATCTTGTGTTTTTAGCAGAGTTCAGAAAAAAACACACACTGAATAAAAAACTCGTACATATGTATATGTAAACAAACATAACTTAGACCAACACACACATATTTTTATTTTCATACCAATTATGTTTGTTTTTAAATTTTCTTCGGTGCCCAACACAACCATGACTGTGTTCGTTTTAATATTTCGTTATTTACACGAACATTTTTGTATCACATACTTTTGGTTTCAATCACACATAAAGCACACATTTTTGAGTGTTGCTTTATTTGAAGTTCATGTTAAGTCGTGTTTAATATATAACTGAACTCGAACCTGTTTATTGTACATGTTCTGTTTTTTCTCACTACACGAGCCACAACACGACTTAAAATATAACTGAACTCGAACCTGTTTATTGTACATGTTCTGTTTTTTTTTTCAGTACACGTACCAGAACATGAACTTCAAATAAAGCAACACTCAAAAATGTGTGCTTTATGTGTGATTGAAACAAAAAGTATGTGATACAAAAATGTTCGTGTAAATAACGAAATATTAAAACGAATACAGTCATGGTTGTGTTGGGCACCGTAGAAAATTTAGAAACGCACATAATTGATATGAAAATAAAGATATGTGTTGGCTGCTTTTGAACAGAACATTGTGTGTTTCATGTGTGTATTTTCTGAACCTTGGTTTTTAGTTTAGATTTTTATTATTTTTCTATCTTTCGCTTAGGTGGTTCTTATGAATGCAAATTAAGCTGCAAGTTTATATTTGAGAAGTGGTGTACCGAAGCCGGTGGAAATGCAGAGAAGATTAAAATTTTAGTTGATATTTTGAAATTGAAAATCGAGCGTGAAGGCTATATAGTAGGAGCTAAATATTTGGGGCAATTGGAAAAACGAGTTAATTACTGCTGCAAATGTATTTCAATATTTCGGCGTAAATGCTGTCGAAAAAGATCTTACGTTTTGCGAAAGCATTCTGATTGGCTTGCGACAAACGAGTCGTTTTTTTCAATTGTGATGTACAAAGACCTGAAAATAATATTGAACGTGGTAGTCCCAAACTGGATTTCTCTGAATGCTCAAGACGAACAAAGAGAAGACGAATAGCCGAGATAGCCAGAATGGATGAGTCTGCTGATGATTGTTTGCGTTTTGCTACTGAAGCCAATAGCACAAAAATATCGCCTGCAAGCACTACTGAGGTTATTTCGCTTATGATGGAAACTAATTTAACGAAGCATCAATATCTCCCCATTAGGGAATTTGTTAACACTAAAATTTCTGCTGAACTTTTTTTGCAGCTATGATAATATTTAAAAAACAAAAAAAGAAACTTATCCGGAAAATATAACTGTAAGCGAATCACACGCTGTAGTAGAGCTTCAAAGTTTATTGGACCACACTACAAAGCGTATTATCGAGTTGCAGGATACTATAGTAAAAGATGTTTCCACTGATCCTATGAACAACCTCAAAATTGTAGGCAAATGGTGTTTCGACGGAAGTTCTGGGTACAGCGAATACAAACAAAAAGTGGAGAACAAGAATGTGGAAAACAGCCACATGTTTGTTACATCATATGTTCCACTTGTTTTATTAACAACTGAAGATAGTTCGAGCAGTTCCAAAATAATCTGGAAAAATCCAAGACCATCTACCTCTCGATATTGTCGCGCTGTTCGATTTCAATTTAAAAAGGAATCGACAGAATTAAGCATCGAGGAAGAAAAGTATTTTAAAATGAAAATAAAGGGGCTTGTTCCTACAAAAATTATTGTTGGAAATAAAACATTATGCATTCAGCATATTTTGCAACTCACTATGGTGGATGGTAAAATTTGCAATGCCTTAACCCAAACCTAATCCTCAAAGTGCTATATATGCAACGCCAATATTGAACAATATTGAGAAATGCTTGAAAAAAGAAGTTCAAAAGGATAGATTTGAATTCGGATTGTCACCACTTCATGCATATATACGATTTTTTGAATATTTTTTGCATGTATCATAAAAACTGGAAGTACAAGTCTGGCACGCTAGATCCCTCGAAGCAAAAGCCCAATTAAAGGAAAGGAAAAAAATTCAAACAGAATTTCGATTAAAAATGGGATTGATAGTCGACAAGCCTAAAAGTGGTGGGAGTGGAACATCGAATGATGAAAATACTGCCAGAGAATTTTTCAATAATGCTGGCTTGTCCGCTTAAATAACAGGACTAGATAGAGACCTTATTGAAAGATGTGCTAAAATATTGCAAGTCTCAATTCAGGTTATAATATTAATGTTGGGAAATTTAACACATTCGCACTCGATATAGCCAAGAAACTTACAACTACATATTCCTGGTATTACCTTCCAGCTACCGTTCATAAAGTTCTAATTCACGGACCTGCAATTATTGAATGTGCTCTTGTGTCGATTGAGGAGTTGTAAAAAACTTTCGCCTGCATCACACGCGTAAAATTTCTCGTGTGGCAACAAATGAAGATTTGCCTAAGCGTCTATTCCTTACATCAGATCCGTTTATAACGGGACAACGAAAGTTACCACCTAAGCATAAGTTAGTTTTAAATAAATCTGTTTTTGATCTATTAGAATGATACATTATCTATTAAATAACATATCTAATAAAATAACATATATACATAACATACATTATTTATTATGGTGATTTCATAGAATTTTATAAATAAATTTATGGAATGAGGATAGAATCTCCGGAATGCCTTTAATCATTTTGCCGATTTTAACCAAAACTTACTTTGGGCACACATTTATTAAGATAACTGATATGCCGACTTTGGTATGCCTGCTATGAAACTTTCAGGTTCTAAGAGAGGTCCTTGAATCCTTTGTCCGACATTGACCAAATTTTAGATTTATTCATAGACTGATGGAATCAATGGATATGCCGACTTTGGTGTGCCTACTATGAAGTTTAAAATTTCAGGATCTAAGAGAGGTCCTCGAATCCTTATACAGATTTTAACCAAATTTTAGAAATTAGTGTCATTTAAAGAGACTGTGAGACGTGCCAAATATTATTTACCTATGATAACTCCTTCTATTTTTGGCCGCTCTTTGTATGAAACGGCAACACTGTGCCGGACAGACGGACTAACGGAAATCGCTAAATCGACTCAGAAAGTGATTATAAGTCGAACGGTATAGTAAAAGATGGGTCAGATATATTTCGAAGTTACACATCACCACAAGGTGTTATACCCTTACCACATAGAGGTATAGGGAATAAGAAACGTTTTTAATGAATTTTATTTTTTATAGGTAATTGAAAAAATTATCTCAAATGTATGAACTATATTTAGGGTTTTCGAAAATAATAAGAATAACACTTTGGAGCATTTTCAGGATTATTGTCTGGAGGTTGAGAAATTCCAACTCAGGGTGATTGTAATAGGCCAATGTTGTAGAACCTCCAAGGGTTTTAGCGTTCTCAGACCAAACATTAGGATAAGGAAAAAATATAAAAGATCATAAAAAAAAATGGTGTGAGAACTCCAAAACCTTTGGAAGTTTTACTATACTGGCCTAGTACTTTACCCCCTGCTTCAAATTTCTCACCCCACCCAGAATAGCTGGAGCAATGTAATTTTAATTTTCTACAAACATCTAACTATCGCTTTTTAGTACTTTTAATTTCTTTCTAATTTAGTGCCATTTAACGCTTTATGCTTGCAAAAAGTTGGCATCGCTGGTTTTAACTAAACATAAGTAATTTTGTTGATATCAATTCTCCAAACCGCGGTTTTCAAATGAGAAATTCCCAATATTTTCTTGAGCGATTATAAATGAATGAATGTTAAATTGTGCGTCCACAGCATTAGTAATGCTGCTCCCATTGTTGTGCTTTAACTTTCTCGGACCTCAAAGATAGTTCACCAATGTAAGCGTACATTGAACTATCTTAGTAAGCATTACTCTATTTGACTGCTTTGATTCCGGCTCACAGCAGCAACAACTATTAGGAAACTTGCGTCGTGTATCATAAAATGGTATGGGAAGTGTTTCTGTTTTGTTAAATTTAACTTAAATAAATTTCAGATTTAAGTGAAATAATAATTATATCCAAAATGATTCCCACAATTTAAAGACAAATTTAATAGCGTTTGCTCAACCACACTTCCCACCCACCCCTCCTTCAAATCATGTGTGTGCATTGCATAGAAAATAATATTCTTTGTTTAAAATCCATTAAGTTTTATACATTTTTCAAATGAGTTGTGTTGAAAAGAAAACTCATTATAAAAATGATATCAACAGTGGTACTTTAGGCATGAATAGTAAATGCATACACAACATACAAACAACAATGCAAGAGCCTAAAAAATAAATAATGCTAAAACCAACTCTTTTTTTCTCTTCTTATTTTATTTATTTTACTTTTTTTTTATATAGTTATTTTTTTTTTTTTCATTAACAGGATACTTTTGCAGACATATGTACCCAGATTACTAAGTAGATCAACAACGACGACAAAGTTCCATTAAAAGCAACAACACTCTTGAGAATATAATATGAATAGGTAAAGACATTGTATGTAGAAAAGTGTACATGTATGTATAAATAAAAATGAACACCTGTCCACCGGTTTACCCGATACATTCATAGATCATCGTCTTCCTCAGATATACTGTAATGGAGACCTAGTCTGCATTAAGGTTTCTTGGCTACCGATTCTATTTGAAAGCTGCCACATTTATTCTGTGTTACTTGAGGTATAGATATAGCTTTGTCAATGTACTGTTTACTGTGAATAAGTAAACACGTTCATAATATATACATGCATGTGCATGCATAAGTTAAATCATTGGGATGCAATTAACACAAGTGCTTAATGAATGCCTGCCTGCCTTACTGCATTGGCATTGTCCTTAGCCTTGTAGTTTTAATAAGAATGTTATGCATGAACAAATAAACATACATACTCTCACATACATATGGAAGTATGTGTGGTGGTGGTGGTGGTGGTGTTGTGAAGTGAATTCTTTTTATTTTTATACACTTGAATTCTTTTTTTTTTTTTTTTTTTTGCTTTATGTTTTATTTAGTTGAATGTCAGCCAACGTCATCATCCTAGTGGTTGTGGTGTGGTTCGTCCACTTTATGTCAATGATGGCGTTACTTTTTCATCTTATTCATGTTTTGCTTAAATATCTTGTATATATGCATAATCATAATATGCATTCTTTTATGTTTAACTTGCACTTAAGTGTATCAACACATACATACCCGTAGTTATTTGCAACCAGCTATAAATACATTCAACCACCCAGCGACTGCAGCCATAGTTATTCCTATTCCATAAATATTAAGACTGCAAGGTATTTATGTTATCATTAAAATAATATAGAACAAAAAGTATGCATTTAATGGGCCCATAAAGTCGGTTATATAATACCCTATATATATTGACTTTCAATCGGATCAAACTTAAACCCTCAAGCTGTCTTTTTTTCCAACAACTCTCCTAGCACACAATGCAAGTATTCAGCAATATATTATTCACACAAATATATAAATAATAATATTAATAGGCTAGGCGATTTCTTGTTACCGATGTTTTGTTCTACCGTTTTATCCCGATTTTGGCCAAACGTATATTATTTGAAAGGTATTTCTTTTTAGCTGTTCACCAGGTTTATAGATTTTTAATTTTTTTTTCTTTATTTTGAGTAAATTGCATTTAAAGTTGCTACTAACCCTTACATGAAATTATACACATGGGTATATACCGAAAAAGGCCAACCATGAGTGAAAAATTCATACTGCTAATAATAAATTATTATTATGTAATAATCAAGCTTAAATATATATATTTTATTAATATAACGGCATTTTTAATTTTCTTCCATTTTGAGCCAACTGCAAAAAAATTTGAGTTTTTGACATATTATAGCGACTTTTTTTCTTTATGTCTTTGGCTTATTCAAAGTAATATTATATTGTTGTTGTGATTTAAGAATGTAATAAAATAAACAAATATATAGTTTAGTTCGAATAACGGAAGTTTTTGAGTATGTTTTTTCCTAAATCTAATTGTCGCATCCGTATACCAGAAATATCATTCACTGATATCATTGGTGGACAAGTTTTTGAAATTCAATTAGCTTTCAGATTTTAAAGAAGTACATCACTTTACTTAAGAAAACTTAATAATTGGCTCCGCAAACTCGGTTTAAAAAATTTATTTGTGGTTAAAATTTGTCGCACCCTAACCGTAATCTCTGAATATTCCATAAAGTTGTTAAATAGGACTAAAATTAATATTTTATAGATATTAGAAACATCAAAGAAGCAAACGAAGTATAGGGAGAATATGGAAGAAGATGACCAAAAATAGTAGCATTATAAGAAGCTTTATTTTCAGTTTTATTTTCATTAAAAAATAAAGTGAATGGACATCATTATTGTGTTTTATTTTTTGACCCCTATGAGATAGACTTAAATTGGGGCTGTGTATGTTTTTTTATATCAATTTATCAGTAGTCCAAAAATGACCCCCGTATGACAATTCTTCGTCATAGTGTCCCCATATAATGCTGATTCCCGATATTAACCCATTCGGTTATTCTATGCCATATGGCATAGTCGCTTTTCTGATCCTGGTTTAAGTCAAAAAATATACCAAAAAATTTTTTTTTATATTTTTGTATTTTTCTTTGAAGTTTTTTGTATACACTAAAGAAAAAAAATTTTTCTTTAGTGGACCTAGAAAATTGTGAAGGTTCAGAAAGCGAGCGTGCCTATCGAGTTTAGCATTTTATATTTTTTATTACAAAAATTACTTTATTAGATAACTTCAAGTAAGTTATTTAGTAGATAATCATTGCTTTAGTAGGTGTGAAAAACGTTAGATTCTAAACACAGTTCAATAAGGCTGTGCGATTTTTTTAATTTAGTACTATGCCATATGGCATAGATTTGACACAACGGAAACAAACTTGTTTATTTGATTGAATAGAGTCGCAGAGTAATTTCGATGTCTAATAAACTTAACATCGAACAAATAGAAAATATTTTAGTAAATTTTGATGAGTCAGATTTATCTGACTTTGACGATGAAGAAGAAGAAGAAAATGATGTTTTGGAGACGCTTTTGAAGACTCTAAATGATAATAATAACAATTCATTTTTGATCGATGAGCTCACAAATCCAGATGGGAATAACGATTTATTTGAGAAAAATTTAGATGTGGGGGATGATTCGTTGGAATTGGATGAAGCTACAGATCCATCGTTTCAAAAAATCCTTCAATTTCGATGGGCAAAGAGAGCTTGGAGCATTCCAAGCTCCGATTTTTCTGAAAGTTATCCTAAACAAGATGTCAAAACTCCTGTTTCATATTTTTTACAGTATTTTCCAAATGATTTTATTGACAAAATTTGTCAGGCAACAAATCAAGCCTCACTTATGAAAACTGGAACTGCAATAAATGTTACAAGAGAAGAGATTTTGACAATAATGGGCTTAGAAATGATTATTGGAACAATCGGATATCCTCGGTTAGCTATGTACTGGAATAGTGCCACTGAAATACCAGCATTTCGAAAACACATGACAAAAAATAGATTTCATACAATACGCACTAATCTAAAGTTCAGTTTAGACGAGAACTCGAACGACAAACTTTATAAAGTTCGTCCATTTATAAATACATTCTTGAAAAGAACTTACAATATTCCAAAATATGAAAACTGTTGCTCTGATGAAATGATGATTCCGTGCAAAGCAAAAACTGGGTTGAAACAGTATATGCCAAAAAAGCCCATCAAATGGGGAATAAAAGTGTTTTGCCTTTGTAGCTCAAATGGAATTGTGTATGATCTCGAAATATACCAAGGAAAAAATACAATTGTTGGGGATTCAAAATTAGGGTTTTGCTCGGATATTGTCATTCATCTCTGTAAAACGATTCCGGAAAATAAAAACCACAAACTATTTTTTGATAATTATTTCACTACAATTAATCTATTAATATATCTGCGAGAAAAGGGAATATGGGCAACAGGAACCATACGAGGAAACAGAACCGGAAAAGCTCCGCTTGCAACAGAGAAGGACTTGAAAAAGATAGGAAGAGGTAGTTATGATTATTGCGTTGAAAGGAACCAAAATATTTTCCTTTTGAAATGGCTGGATGGGGACTGTATTCAACTTGCTTCGTCTATTTACGGTGATGAAGATACAAAAGAGATCACCAGATTTTGTGCTGAACAAAAAAAAGAAAATCTTTGTAACCCAACCTAATGTTGTAGGTGTATATAACAAATATATGGGAGGTGTTGACAAGATGGACTTTCTGCTATCTTTATACCGAATTTCCATTCGAACAAGAATATGGACCCTCAAAATTTTCGACCATTTCATCGACTTAGCAGTGTGCAACTCTTGGTTGGAATACCGCAATGATAGCGATAGTAATAACATAAGAAAAAAAGATCAAATGGATTTATTAGCATTCCGGAATGATGTTGCTGATGGACTGCTAGCAATTTCAACAGTTCAAAGTCTCTCTCGAAAAAGAGGAAGGCCCAGACTTACTGAAGACTTAGATCTTTCCGACACCCCATCAACTTCTAAGCCGAGGCTATCATATGAAAGGGCTCCTTCAGTTTCAATTCGTTTCGATGGTATTGAACATTGGCCGGAGTATACAGCTATCAAACGTATATGTATATTACAAGGATGCAAAGGCTATTCCAGATACTATTGTTCAAAATGCAACGTTCGTCTGTGCATTCCAAATGGCGCCAGAAATGGTTTCAAAGTATACCATGAGAAATAAGGTAAGTTTTAGGTACATTTTTTATGTTTAAATTTGTTTTCTAATTCCTTTTTTTTTAGTGGAAATGCAGAAGCAGACACAATGATAGACCTAAAATTGGCAGTGATCTCATATTTTTTTATAGTTTTAATTTTTTATATAAGCAATGAATGTGTTATTTTTTATGTTTCTTTTTTTTGTAATGCAAATGAAAATTTCCTTTTCTTTTTTTGTTTTTTAAGAATTGCTAATTTTAAAATAAAAAAAAATATTTAAAAAATTTAAATTACCTATATAATTTTTGAGGAAAATGTTAGGCTATTTTATGTTCGTACCCTATCAGAACCACAACCGTTTGGGAAGTTACATATTAAATTTTCTTTTGATTTACTCTTATAACAGCTTAAAATTTTGTCTTCTTTGGAACTCATAAGTCCCAGCGGTCGTGAAAAGGTTAATAAATAATATAACCTTAATGCATTTGAACTACTTTAATGCAAAATCTTTAAAATTGCAATAAAAATAAAAATTAATATATTGCTGTTTTTTGTTCCTTTAAGTAAATTCTATGCCATATGGCATAGTGCCAAAAAAACACCTTTTCAAAAAAAATTTAAAAAAATTACTGTTGATTATTCATAAAGTAGGCTTAAACAGTAACAAAATTGAAAAAAAATGATTTTTAGCGTCAAAAACAAAAAAGAAGTACCGAAAGGGTTAACTTAAATCTATCAAAAAACAAAAATATTGGACTGATTTTTCTCAAATTTGGTTTATGTATGTTTTTGCAAAAAATAAATGACCTTATCAAATATGGTTAGGTTCGGTCCATTTTTTGGCATAAAAATTGAAGTGAATGGGCATCACTACTGTATTTTTGTCGCATTCGTTATGTCGCGTCCGTATTTGTGTTATACTTAATTAAAAAAACCTAAGAAATAATTCTCATATTTCATAAATCTACCAACAACAGTTATCCTTTGACCTTCATTTACATATATATATAAGGAAAAAAGTTTTCAAATATCGCTGAACTCTGTACATTTCTAAAGGCGCTTCAAAAGAACTTCTGTTTTTTGTTGCGTCCGTTTCATTTTATAATTGCTTATAACTTTGTACTAAATTGAATTAAATACTTTCCACATATTTCTAAAATGTAGCACTCAATCGGCGCTTTGAAGCACGAAAAACAAATATCGACTCTGTGAGCATCTCTCTTGCTTTTGTCGTATTTGAAAGCGAGCGATTGTCGCGTCTGTTACCCAGGAGACACCCATATGCCATGTATGTGTTTATTAAATTTGTTAATGTGTTTGTTAATGAGTTTGTTTTTCTTAATTCACAATAATAATAAACCAAAATAGTGTTGGTTTGTGATTTGGCTAAGTTGAAAAATAAAGTTGTCTAGAAATTTCACTCAAATTTCGAGTGCTGGAATCTGCTAATAAATAATTAACTCCCAAAATAGTAGGATTATTTAAAGCCATTTTTTGCGCCAATTTTATAACCATGGATGAAATATAGATCTACCACTTCACTCCTGAAACAAAGGAACAGTTGAAAACGTGGACTAAAATGAGAGAATCGTGTCCAAAGAAGGCGATGACAGTTCCATCTGCAGGCAAGGTTATGTCATCTGTTTTTCGGATGCGCGTGGGATAATCTCTATTGATTATCTTCAAAAAGGAAAAACAATCAACGGCGATCATTATGCTCACTTATTGCAGCGTTTAAGTGATGCAATTAAGCAAAAAGGCCGCATTTGGCGAAAAACAAATTACTGTTTAAGACAACGGACCATTACTGCAATGGAAAAAACCTGTGAATTGGAGTTCGAATTGCTTCATCACGCACTTTGTTGGCCTGATTTAGCTACCTCGGATTATTTCTTATTTCCAAACTTGGCAAAATTGACTCAATGGTAAAAGATTTGCCAACAATGAAGTGATGTAGGCTGCGGTTGACGGCTACTTTAAGGAGCCAGACAGTTCTTACTATAAACAAGGTATCGCGGATATTGAAAATCGCTGGGAAGAGTGTATACGGCTAAAAGGATATTATGTTGAAAAATAAAGTTATCTTTGTCAGGTCGGGTTGTTCCGGGACCGATCCCGTACAATGCCCACTATTAACTTTCCGCCCATTTTTAGTATAACTACTCATATTAAAGCAAAATTGGAAACCTGTGATATATGAATATCTCCATTTTTCACACAAAACTGAAAGAACTTCAATTATTTTACTTTTTGGAATTTATCATGCCCACTGGTCAATCCGCCCATTTTCATTAAGAGTTTTCATATTAATGACAAATGTCACACACAGTTTCAAGGCTTTTGCTATTCCCGATATATGATGAAAAGTATTTACTTATATTTATATTCAAAACAATTCAATAACATGAATTAAATATTTCACTTTTTGCAAAGACAAAATAAGCAAGCGTTGCCAGTCAAGAAAATACAAAGCCATGATTTATAAATCATTTCAATAATATTTTCGATTAGGATAGTGTGCCCAATGCGCATAATAGAGATAATTTACCCGTTTTTAATTTTAAGGGTTATATGAAGAAAAAGGAGCCAAATGAAAAAAAAAATTCTAAATAATATCTAATTCTAAAAAGATTGCTTAATAACATGCTTGATGCAAACGAGATCAAGAAGAGCTACTTATGGCACTGCAAATGCAGCAAAGAAAACATTGGATAAGATTTGTATGTATATACTGTGAGCGTCAAAATAAAGTAAACACCTTAGTTTCTCATATTAAAAGTTTTATAAAAATGAAGTTAACACAAAATGAAAAATAAATATAAGGAATTCAAGAATTATTTAATTATATCTGAAGTCGATAAGAAAATTAAACAGAAGCATTACAAAACAAAAATTAATGCACTTTATTTAGAAAATTACCAAATTTTACCCGTCAAAAAAAGTAAACAGCAAAGAAAAGGCAACAGAACTTCAATACAAAAAGTAAACTTTTAAACTTTTTTTAATATTCGCTTTATTTTCATTTGGCCTTAAGCCCTTTATGTAGTCTTCTAGGCAGCGACTCGATAATTTTTTTTGTTATATGAGGAGAGATTATGTTCCATTCTTTCTATTGAGGCAGCTTTAAGTTTGCCTTGCTTGAAAAAGCCATTCGACCTATTTTTCTGTCAAGATTTACCCACAGATGCTCGATTGGGTTAAGGTCCGGGGACTGCGACGGTTGATCAGGTGTCTGAGGAGACCGGTACAGTAGCCACTCTTTCACAATTTTAGATGTAAGCTTTAGATCGTTGTCCTGTTGGAAGATCCTATTTCCAGCCATGCCTTATTTCTCGACGCTAGGGCCAACATTTTTTTTCAAACTGGCTAAGTAATCCATTTGGTTCATAGAAGAGTAAATAAAAACAAAATAACCAACACCTTTTCCCGCCACATAGCCCCAAAACATAACTGAACCCCCACTGTATATAACAGTTTTGGTAACACACTTTTCTTTGCATGTTCCATTCTTAGCACGCCATATTTTTGGAGGCTTTTTCGCACCGAAAATTTCGAATTTCCTCTTATCTGTATATAATATGCTTTCCCACAAAGATAGAACCTAATTTTTCTACATTTTTATCGAAATTCATTAGTTTGCTCTGATTCGCCTTGGATATGTATGGTTTCTTGCATGGTTGCCTTCCATGTAGACCATTTTTGTGAAGCGATCTCCTTATTGTACTCGAACTTACTGGTTAACCTGATGTCTGCGATATTTTCTGATAATTTAACTGCAGTTTAGGCTGAATATGTCTTCACTTCCCTTACTACAGATCTAACTTCAGTATCACTAAGCTGCTTTGGGCGTCCAGATCTCATTAAATCTTCAACCTGATGGTGTTTGGCGCATTCACAACTACTTTTTTTATTGTGCCGTGGTTCCTACATTTTTCTTTTTAATCTAAAATATTTTCCGAGTATAAACCGATATTTGCTTTTCCGTACTGAGAATATTTGCTTTTACATCTTTTTAGCTATTATTATTTAGTACAAATCAACTTCAAATGATTTTTAGTAAAGTAGAACACGTGATCAGTACACATTTGTCACAAAAAGATTAGGTTCTTCCCCGAAATATTAAAAATCAACTTTATTACCACAGTTTACATTATATTTTGACACGTAAAATCTGTTGCATTTTCACTTTCGAGAGATTTGTGCAATATTCCCAATTGATTTGATTTGATGGTATAGTACTAATAATAATTAATAATAATAATAATTTTTTGTTATAAGACAATTTAAAGATTAAAAATTGCTGTTTACTTTATTTTGACGCTCACAGTACCTGCCTGTCACTATACTTAAGACAGGATAATAGTACTTACATCTCACAGTTTTAGAATGCTCTCCTGACAGTTACAAATATGCACTTTTTTTGTTAAGATCACACATTTTTTAATGCTAAAGGCAGAATTCTTTATTGTATACACTTTTTCCACTCAAATACCAACACATATTCTGATTTAATTGAGTAATCCATATCAGAAGTATTAATTGGTTTCGGGTAATAAAATGTCTTCAAAAAAATGTTTAACCGCACCTCACAAACTGCAAAAACAGAATAAGATTTCCGTTAACAACTTCATAAATAGCTGAGAACTTAATACAGTTGTGAAGGGCGAAAGACGTTCATCTTGACCTGAAATATCGAACCGTTGTAGAGATGGGCTTACGTTTATCGCATATGCCCACCTCGGTTCATCTACCAAAAAATGGGTGGAATTATGACTTGGGAAATTACGAAATAAAATTGAAGTTTTGTGACATAAATTTGGAAAAGTTTAAAATAAATTTTAAATTTAAATTTTATACAATTTCGGATTAACCACGAGGAACAACATAGGTCATATCATAGATCATATAGGAATTTATTATATAATACGTTGTCATCCACTTTACATAAATGCTAAAATTTTCAGATCTGTAGCTAGTCGCATAGTTGGAGAATATTCAATTATAAAATATGCTTTCAGATTAAGTGCGAGAAGTAATGAGCAGCATATCGTGTTAAAAACTACAAAATAATATATTTTCATCCACTATAGACAAATGATGAAATTCTTAGCTGGTCGATAAGTGGGTAAAAATTTTCCTAAAAAATCCGCCTCAAACAAACAAATAGCCAAAGAGCGTTGAATAAAAGCATTTAAAAATGTTTGAATTGTGCATTTGAATAATTTTAAACTAAACAAGTAAGAAAATTATAGTCGGTCTAGACCGACTATACGATACCCTAGTTATACCATGGTTTAGAGACCCTATCGCTTCGATCCAACTAATTGGATATAGAAAATAAGCACAAACCAAATTTGACGGGAATTGTTTTTAATTTTTTTGGCTGCAGATATGAAAAAGTTCATATCGGGTGCTATATTAATATGGGACTAGGTCGAAAAATAACCCGATCCTGACCATATTTGGTAAACTCACTTATATTAATATGGGACTAGGTTGAAAAATAACCCGATCCTGACATATTTGGTAAACTCACTTATATTTTGAAAAAATATATACAAACCAAATTTGAGAAAAATCTGTGCAATATTTTTGTTTTCTTTAATAGACTTAAGTGAAGATCGGGAAGCAGCTCTATATGGGACCTATGACTAAGAATTGTCCTATAGGCATTATTTTTGGACTACTGATTAATGGATATAATAAACACATACAAACCCAATTTGACTGAGATATATATGATAATTTGAATTTTATGGCAATTTATGTCGATTTCATAGGGGTCATTTGTATGGGGACTAGGTCTGAACATGGACCGAACTTCACCAATTTCAATAGCGTTAATCCTATGGCCGATAAAAGCTTACATACAAGGTTGATTACAAGGTTTACATGGACACACAGACAGACGGACGGACGGACATCGCTAAAGTGATTCTGAGTCGATCGGTATAATAAAAGATGGGTCTAGGTCAAATATTTTTGGTAGTTACAAACAGCAGCACAAAGTTATTATACCCAAACCACATAGTGGTATAGGTTATAAAAAGCCACAAGAAATCCCTCAAGCTTCAGTATAAGTGTCTATAAAAAAGGACATTTTATTATCTTAATATGACGCCATTAAGAAGTTTAAAAATATTATGACCAAAAGATTACTGACGAAAATTAAAAAGAGCTCTTGTAGTTCGTGAATTATTAGAAGCACATAATTGTGCATAATTGCTTTTTATTGCTGGCTATATTGAGCTGCATTCCGTCCTAAAACAAAACTGGTGAATATTGACCTCCGGAGATTTATTAAGAACACATTCAAGATTTTGTGTACTTCAAAAGTCAATTTTATTAACTAATTAGCACCTAATAAACACTTAAATCCAGAAATAGAGCGTTTTGTTTTAAAAAAAAAAGAACAGAGATAAAGAAATCTAGTTTTCAATAAAATATAGAAGAAAGGTAAGAGGAATTACTTCTGGCATATGGGGTCAAGCCATGGGCACTAATTTCGTGGAATAATCTGCAAATAATTTAAGCAGACGACATTTCACGGAAACGGATCTTGAAAAATGAAGTACCAAAGAAATTTAGAAGCCAATGGGTTACTAAAGTTCGTCTTCTTATCAACAAAGAAAAAAAAACATATGGTTCAGATAACTTGCCTGTGCCGCAGGTAAAATTTATAAAAATACCCACTTTTCCTTCATGATCTTATAATAACATATTTAACAAGTAAGAAAATTATAGTCGGTCTAGACCGACTATACGATACCCTATAACATGCGTTTAGAGACCCTATCTCTCAGGCCCAACAAACTGGATATAGAAAATAAGCATAAACCAAATTTGAGTGGGATTTTTATTAATATTTTCGGCTGCAGATATGAAAAAGTTCGAATCGGATGCTATATCTATATGGGGACTAGGCCCAAAAATGGACCGATCCTGACCATGTTTGGTAAAGTCTCTTGTATTTTGCAGAAATATATACCAACAAAATTTCAGAAGAATCAGTGCAATATTTTTGTTTTTTGATAGATTTAAGTGAAGATCGGGAAGCAGCTCTATATGGGGCCTATGACTAAGAGTTGTCCAATAGGGATCATTTTTGGACTACTGATTAATGGATGTAATATATGCATACAAACCCAATTTGACTAAGATTTGTATGATAATTTGGATCTTATGGCAATATATGTTGATTTCATAGGGGTCATTTGTATGGGGCTAGGTCTGAACATGGACCGATTCTCATCCATTTCAATAGCGTTCATCCCATGGCCGATAAAAGATCAAATATCAAATTTCGTCAAAATATATTCATATTTGCGACCTGCAGTTTGATTACAAGCTTTACATGGACACACAGACGGACGGACGGACATCGTTAAATCGAATCTGATGGTGATTCTGATTCGATCGGTATAATTAAAGATGGGTGTAGGTCAAATATTTTTGGTTGTTACAAACAGCAGCACAAAGTCATTATACCCAAACCACATAGTGGTATAGGGTATAAAAATAGAGTATATGAGTATGTCCCGAAAAAGGCCAACCACGAGTGAAAAATTCAGACTGCTCAGAAAAAATTTTTATTATCTAATTATTTTTATTATATAATGGCATTTATAATATTTTTCCGTTTTGAGCCAAAATATACAACTGCAAAAAAATATAAAAAATAATTTTATAACAAAATTGTTTAAAAGTTAATTTAACTTATATTCGCGAGCAATAAGCAGATAATTGCACCAAGGATATATGACAATGGATTACTTTGATCCCAGGAGCACTGAAGGGATTAATAAATAAAAATTAACCGAATTACTTTTCTTAAATTCTTAATAGTTGATTCATCGAGTTTAATAGAAAAACTCGTTTTAAATAATTTTTATTTAAAAATATCTTAAAATCCAAAGCTGGCTTTGGCAAATAATGGGTTAACGTTCTCGGATTTATCCCAAATTTTAGGAATGGAAGTTCTACACATGTGGTTATTATATTTTAAGCATCGCATCGTAAAATTCGACAGCACTTACAAAATATTTGAATTTTTTGAACAAATTGTCTTTTATTAGTTTGGGGTCATATGGGACCACAATTCCAAAAAGGATAAAATATAATATTTAAAAGCAGAAAAGTGATGAATTTTTGATAAAAAAAAGTATTTAGAAAGACTACGTTTACAGAATAATTTACAAAATCCCATTTTTCTCGAAATCCGCAAAAAATGAAATCCTTGTCAAACAAATTCTGGCTTAGGGATTTACCTAAAAATTCAAACTCGTAATCTCTGACATGTATTTAATAAAACGTTAAAGTGTTAGATCCATTTTTTAAATTTTGTTTAAGAAAATTTTTTTAAACTAGAAAAAGTAGTTTTCCAATTTTTATCAACAAAATTTCCAATTTTCGGTCTCAATGCGCAATAGGATAACAAGGTGGTAATAAAACAATACTTCATATCTGAGTACTTATAGGTATATAGACAAAAAAAAAATTATGGCTTTAATCAATTTCTCAAAGTTGAAAAAATGCTATCAAATTTCATGACATAGATTTTTTTGGCACAAAAGTGGTCTGGGGCAATTGCTATTTCTTGGCGGATTTTTATTCGATTTTAAATTTTTATAGCTTTGTGAAAAGATAATTTAATACTGATTCCGATTCTTATAACAAGTTGTTGGGAAAATTAATCTATAGAACACAATTTTCGTAAAATCTCAAAAAAGTCATATTTTCCCTTTATAGACACATTTGAAATTTTCAATCGATTTCCGGCCCGACTTTTCTTTATCCGATTGTCCCCAAACTGCACATTAATTAGTTTTATATTAAAGGGTAACAAACTGGACCCCGCCTATCCCCAAAATCGCAATTTGAAAAATGTCCATATAACGTAGGACCACTTTAGTGTTCACATATTTTTGCCCCAATTTGGCGTTTCATCATTACAATAAGAAAGCTCCTGAGTGGTAAGAGAACAATAACGTAGTTTTTGTACCAAGGGAGGCTGATCCTCCAAACTTTCCGGTACCTAGACCAGTACAGAGATATTGGACTCTTGTGAAAAGGGAGTTGAGGAGCGCAGAAAATGTGTCCCAAAATGTGGACACATGCCTGCTCAAAAAAGTTACAGAAACCACTATATAATTCCTAATGGAAGGGTTTCAGGAATAGGTAGATAGTTCCAAATTAGTGATTAGAACTACAAAAATTATCTTTTTTTTGTCAACATTAGTATAATTTCAATGGTTCCCTTATTATTACATTATATGTATGTTAATTTTTTTTTTTTCATCTCATAACCGCTGCTATTGGGTAAATTGAGTGTGTCTGTTGAAACTTTTCTCGGGAGGGCAGTTTTAAAAATAAAATTGCAATTTCAGTATCTCCTTGACAAGATATAGAAATATTTTATTCCTGTGTTATGAATTGATTTACTAGATTTTGTTTTAGTTGTTAAGAATCCAAGACTATTTTATTAATCCCTGAATCTAAAGCTATTGTCTGTAAAAGAAATAGCTCAAAATCAATGACGCTGCCTAAGATAAGAGTGTAACAATATTTGACAATAACCTGACACATAATATAATGATCGCACTGCAGTTATGTAAAAATATCGTAATAGGCATAGTAAGACAGCGAGACATACATACATTTGAAGCAAAAATAAGTAAGAGGGGAGAATTGCTTCTAGTTAACAGAATAATTTACTTGCTTGTAATCTACGAAAACAAATACTGTTGAGATTTAACACACTTTGGGAAGTCATTACGAATAATTTATTATCTTACATAGAAAATATATATTTTTTTCATGCGATAAAAATGAGGACACTTCTGGTTTTCTCAAAAAAAAAAAATAATAATAATAAAAAAGCGGAATTACGCTAGCTGTTATATACGTTAATAGTTTCTCTAAAGGCCTAGTTAGCCACACGTTGTTAAAATGTATCCGTACCGTAAATGAGACGTTGGAATTTCGTGCAATTATAGAACGTAAAAAAACAAACCCGCATTTTGCTGTGTAAAATTAAGCAAACTTTATCAGCTGTTCACAAATGTCACGTACAAACGTAGCAAAAATCTATTTTCAACAGATTGGGACGTTCCGTAACTGCTCTAAATGATTTTTATGTAACAGAAGAAAATAGCCGTCACGTTTGTTTACGGTTACGTGTGGCTAACTAGGCCTTAATACTTAGCTGAGGATCCCCGGTTGATAAAGACTACTCGTCTTCGTCTAGGTGTTGAGTCAACAAAGTTTCGACAGACTGAAATCGGTATCGAGTAACATAATAAGTTGCCAAAGCTGCTTGGTTGGATGCTTTCCGCCAATCGATGTCTATTCTACATTCTAAAAATTTTCTATTAGATTTAGATCCGGGGTTTGTTTCTCCCACTCTACAATTGTGAGATTATTGTCCTTAGGCATTTCTCTGTGCATTTTGCCGTGTGTTTTGGATCATTATCCTGTTAGAACACCGATTTAAGCAGCATATTGTCTGTAGCATACGGTAGCATATTAGATTCAAGAATTTTAACATAATGCTCTGCATACAATGTAGTGGTCCCACACCATTGCATGAAAATGCTCCCGATGGCATGATGTTTACTTGTTTTTACAGTAACCTTGGTATTGTGCTTGCAGGTCTTCTTACACGATGATCACCTAGATCTGAGTTAATCAAATTAATTTCGTCAGACCAAAGAATATCACGCCACGTCTGTTTAGACCAGTAGACATTATTTCTACATAATTTCAATCTTTGTTGTACGTTCTTTTTAGGCAACATGGGTACTCTTCTGGGGCTTCGAGCATTAAGGTTTTCACGAATAAGTATTTTTCATATTCCTGATGTATCACCATCAATATTTAATTTATATATTATCTCATTTATTATTTCATTTATTATCCATTGTTTCAAGAGCTGCGAGTATCTCTGACACCTGAGTTGCGGTGATTAGATCTACCCATATTTGGCTAGTAGATGGAAAAAGAAATTAAATTTAAATTTCTACTCATGGCTTACATAAACAAAAATACAAAAGATATTCACTACAGTGTCCGAAATTACTGAAACCTATGTAGGGTGCATGTAGAATATGTATGCATGTCACAATATCCATGTTGATTGTGTAAGTAAGGTGTTTATTAACAGATCGTTTGACATTGTTACCCACCGTCCAAAAAGAAAAACTCCGTTAAGCAACTCAAACCACCAGACCTACACACACACTTTCACATACACACACACACACACACACACACCTCCTTTTAAGAGTTAGCATTCATTTCGTAGGATGTACACGAAAGCATGTTAAATGGGGCAACGTTATTTTCAAAGTCCTGATATTGCAGTTTAAAAAACTTTAAGTACATGTACACACACTTATCGATGCAGAGCTTCCTAAGACTTCATTAACAGAAGTCGGCGACAAAATAATATTAGTTTGACAAGCGTAAGCGGTCGGCACAAATTACAATTTGAATTGCAAACCTTACAACAAGGTAAAAAAAATATGCAGCAGATAGAAACCGATGGAGATCAATTATTAAGGCCCTTTCCCTTTCCTGATAGGAAACTCGATGATTTCAGAAATAAGGCACAAAAACGGTACTCTTTCTTATATGTCATGGCTGTTATTGAGCCTCGTAAAAATACGTTCATTAGAATACGTAATTTCCTTTACAGGCCATAATGCTGAAATGCTTCTATTTATGGGTCGGAGACCGAGAAAAAAATTCACATAATTTACGTGATGAATAATTCATACATTGCAGTTCTGAAAGATTGGCAAGAGGTTGTTTTAGTTGTGTTTTTAATGCGACACTTGTACAATAAAAATTGCATGATTTTTTACATTGTTTATTATTGCCAACATGCCAGTCAGTCAGTTTTTTATCGTTCTTCTTGTTCTTCATTTATGTATTATGTTCAACAAAAATATTAAGAAATGAAGCTTGGTACGTTCATGTTTTTTTTCCCAACTTTTTTCAATTTTTTGTTCTGTCTTTGTTGCAATAAATATATAAAGAAGGCGGGAATATCTCATTTATTCAAGTACCACCAAATCACATGTGTGACATCTGCATAAGTGCTGGGACACTTCAATTGGTTAATGCATATGCAGAATTAATTACATACTCACTCATACTATTAGCTTTTGTACAGCGTACAATACGAGTATAATGAAAGGGTCTTGTTATAGGAATATTTTGTAATTCATAATTATTATTTTCTTTTTCATTAAAAGCATTCAGTTTATAACAAGAAAATTATACGTTTTCTTGCATTAATTTCGGGCAATTGGACTTATGTCGGGTGGCGCATAATTAACGTTATGATTTTCATAATGAATAAATTTTTTCTTTCTGATTTTATTTAGCGTTGGGATTTATTAGAATTTAGATTATAGTTTAAAAATATGTCCAAACTATATTTTGAAGTTAATATCATGGAAATGGTGCTCGTTGTGTGATTTTTCCAGAGCATTTCTCAAAAATTTTTTTAGAGTTTAGGGTCCCACCACCCTAACTTTATCTCGGATATTGGCTTTAAGCTGGTGGATAGTTCTTGGCTTAATGGCATATACCTTACCCTTTAGGTAAGAAAAGAAATAAGAAAATTACAGTCGGTCTAGAAAAAGTTCATATCGTGGACTAGGTCGAAAAATACACCGATCCAGACCATATTTAATAAAGTCGCTTATTTTTTGCAAAAATATATAAAAACTATATTTGAGAAAAATCTGTGTAATAAATTTGTTTTTTGATGGATTTAAGTGAATATCGGGGATCAGCTTCTTATGGGAGTTATGACTAAGTACTGTTCTATAGGGTTTATTTTTGGACTATTGATAAATGGATGTAATAAACATATAAAAACCTAATTTCACCGAAATCTATTTGATAATATTGATCTTATGGCAATTTGGGACTGGCAATTTGGGATTGGGGACTAGGTCTGGGCATGCACCGATATTCGCAGAAATGTCAATAGAATTCATGCTATACCCGATAGAATATATTCATATTTGCAACCTACATTTTGATTACATGGTTTACATGGCCACATAGACAGACGGGCGGACAGACGGACATCGCCAAATTGACTCAGAAAGTGGTTCTGAGTCGATCGGTTTAATAAAAGATGGGCCTAGGTCAAATATTTTGGGTAGTTACAAACATCAGCACAAAAGCATTATGCCCTGACCTGAAAAAAGTTTGGCCTGAGAACGCCAAACCGTTTGAAGATTTTACTTTACTGGCCTAGTACTTACACCTTGACTAAGAATTTCTTACTCCCCAGAATGGCTGTTGTACAGTATAATTAATAACTTGATATACCATATTTAAATACACATACATAAGCCAGATTCTTTTCTAAAATTATAAATTGTATTAAATTAATATTAATTTTGATAAAATTTGATTTTTTTACAAATATTAATTAACAATATAACTTTTCTGTATAAACTAATGCCATCTATTTACACTTTCTGCAAAAAGTGTATTTTTATATACTAGCAGATTCCAGCACTCGAAATTCGAGTGCAAATTCTAGGAATTTTTATTTTTTCATTTACTAATGACCCTAAAGGTATGCCTCACAATTCAACTCATTTGAAATGAAGAAAAAAAAATCAACACATTAACACGAACACATTAACAAATTTAATAAACACACACATAGCATTGTATAATTTTATGTATGTGTTAGTAGCAAATTTAAACGATCATAATTCCAAAAAAAATATTTCAGACGATGAAAATCTGGAAATCTGGGTAACAGCTAAAAAGAAATACCTTCCAAATGATAAATTTTTTGTCCAAATCGGGGTAAAGCTGTGAAACTTACATCGGTAACAAAAACTACCAACTTTCCAAATACGTGGGAAAAATTTTAAAAAACTTAATTTCGATTAACTACAATATAAAAAATTCATCACAATTAAAATCACAGTTAAAAAGCGTAAACATCTGCCCCGGGGAAATTCTGGTATCTTTCGATATCATATCACTGTTTACAAACATCCCAGTTCATACCGCGATAAAGAACATAATGGCAAAATGGAACGTTTTAAAAGATTTCACCAGAATTCCTAGTTCTAAGTTTTTAAATATACTCAAATTCTGTCTTACAGAAAATAACTATTTTATATACGATAAAAAAATTTTTAAACATATATTCGGTATGCCGATGGGTAACCTTCTTTCACCAACCATCGCTGATATAGTCCTAGATACTCTACTTGACGAAGCAATCAAGGAATTGGAAACTAAAAACATTCACATAAAATACATAGCAAAATATGTTGATGATATTTTAGCCATAACAAAATCTGACGATAAAGATGAAATCCTGAAGACTCTAAACAAATATCATAGCAAAATCCAGTTTACAATCGAAATACAAACTAACACGGGAATTGCATACCTTGATACGAAACTACGTATTAGTGGAAATAAAATAGATTTCGTCTGGTATGCAAAAGAAACTTCATCGGGAAGGATCATGAATTTTAATGCAACACAACCACGGAGCCAAATAATTAATACTGCCAGAAATTTTATTGACAGAGTACTCAATATTAGTGACACACAATATCACTCTAAAAATATAGAAACGATAACCAAAATTTTAACAAACAATAGCTTTCCAAAAAATCTTATAAAAACTTTAATAACAAATGCAGTGAAGAAAATAGAAAACAAAACATCTGGCCACCCTAATACCGACAAGGAGAAAAAACAATTTTACAGTGTAAAATACATCCCGGCCTCACTGACAAACAGAACATCAAAGAAACAATAGAGGAGAAAAACATATGTTTTGCTTACAAGCCTAATAAAACTTTAAGCTCTATATTTACAAACATAAAAACACCAATAAACAAACAACAACAAAGCAACGTTGTTTATGAAATATCATGTAAAGGAATAAACGATCAAAGCTGCGATTTGGTTTACAGGTACTACAAAAAGAACATTAGAAACAAGAATAACAGAACATAAAATGGACATAAACAAATCAAAAGAAAGTACTGCATTAGCCCAACATATAAAAAATACAAATCATACGGCAGATTTTGACAAAATACGAATATTAGATCGAGAAAAAATAGAAAAGAAAAGATTCACAATAGAGACGTTAAAGATACAACAGAAAATAAAAAAGACGATGAACTTAAAAGAAGACACACAAAACATTAATGCCAGTTACTGTGTTGCAATATTATAATTAAACTGTGATATCTTTTTTAAGTTTGTGTTTGATATAATTTTTATGTTTACTGTTTTATGTTTGTCTACAACAAATTATTGTTCAATGTAATAAAAACATTTTTTCTTACTGTAAGTCATAATTGTTTGTGGTAAAAGTTTTTGCAATGTTGTTAAATATATTTTTCTTTTAACTTAAATAGACGAATCCCTTGATAAAGTGAACATAACATTCACGAAACGTTGGGAAAATATGGATTCAATGCATTTTTAATTACATAAAGAAGTTTAGGCCTTACTAGCTAAAATAAATATAAATATAAAAAAACTCACCTAGCCTTTTAATATTATAGATTAGAGATAAAATCTTACCATGTTTTATGTTTCCTCTGAAAAGCCTAAGAGTGTTTCCTAATAAGGATATTAAAAAGTAAAATTTTTAAACAAAGTGTAAATGATATGCTTAAATCTTTGTCAGATGAGAAATCGGAAAAATTAACTGCAGCAACATTTTTAAGGAGCTGTTCTATTATAATAATAAATAAATAAAAAGAGGTGTTTCGTTCCCCACGTATTTTAGAATAGATTAAGCATAAATATGAAATTTGGTAACAACCGGACTTCGATAGTTCGACAAATTGAGAATTTTTTGGGTTCACAAGTGTCCCTTATTGAGAATCGGACAATTTATTTTTGATTTCATTTAAAAAAACGGACAAGGAATTAATGAATATCGGAAGAAAAAATTACGGACCTTTCAGGACGTGTATTAAAAATACAAACGCTATAACGCTATAAATAAAACGCTATATGTAATTAATTATATGAATCATTATCAAAGTTCTCAGTACACTTTTTGCACGATTTTATTCAAAGATTTTTTACCCTCAAGCTATTTGAATATTTGATGGAGTGCTCCAATAAACGCAGTGTATAATCATCATACATGTACTAAATATTTCTAAATATTTCTATAAAAAATTTAAATGTTTAATACTGTTTTAAAGTTAATTTTTTATTTATTTTATTTTACATATTATTCTTGTGACCTCTTCTACACTTTTAGTTACCAACAGATTTTGACAAAAAATATTCCATTTGAGACGCATTTCTCTGCAGATGTCCACCATATTTACTGATGTGCATTATATGGTACATTTGTTGGAAAAAATCATTTAGATTTGTTACTTACACATAAATAAAACTCATAATTAAGCTTCAAAGCTTGTTCAATTGTGAACTGACTAAAATTGATTAACATAGCTTTAGGATCTTATAAAATTATTTATAACCAAACCCAGTTTTACATCTGCTATGTGTTCAACAAATATTTATAATGCAATTTAATGAATTTTTTTTAAAAAGTCACATTTTAATGAATTTTATTAAATATTGATACATTTTTGATATATCGCACCTGTACCTCTAAAGTGAGTCAACGCAAAATTTTTAAATTTTCACTTTTTGCAAGAAAACGAAACACAGTGTTCCTATATATCCACTGTAAATAAAATCTTACATCGGTATTTCTAGTCTCTTGCAAATACAGTTGTAACCCTCTTTGTGTTATAAGAGTAGCTTCTTTAAAATCCACTAAAAAGACATATTTTGAGTTGCAATTTATGTCGATTTCATATGGGTAATTTGTATGGGGCTAGGTCTGAACATGGACCGATTCTCACCAATTTCAATAGCGTTCATCCCATGGCCGACAAAAGCTTATATACCAAATTTCATCAAAATATATTCATATTTGCGACCTGCAGTTTGATTACAAGCTTTACATGGACACACAGACGGACGGACGGACGGACGGACATTGTTAAATCAACTCAGAAAGTGATTCTGATTCGATCGGTATAATTAAAGATGGGTCTAGGTCAAATATTTTTGGTTGTTACAAACAGCAGCACAAAGTCATTATACCCAAACCACATAGTGGTATAGGGTATAAAAACGTTTTTTGCCTCTACTGATAATTTGTAAATTTTGAGTTGACTCACTTTAGAGGTAAGGTGCGATATATAGATTAAAAAAACACTGAGAGAAAAAATTTGATAAAAAAAATAAAATTTTCTAGAATTTGCACTCGAATTTCGATGGCTGGGCTCTTCTAGTTTTACATAAATGACATAAAAATTAAAAAATACGGTTGTGTTTATAATTTTGTTGGTATCTACAACAGAGTATGCATGCAATGCAATTTCCTTTCGATTAGAAATTGGAAAAAAGATAATATTTTATTATTCGATTACCATAACCGAAATGTAATTCTAAATAGAGATCTAGTTAACAGTATATTAACGAACAATTTGTTACAATGTCCTTTGATAACTTTTCTATTTAAAATATTATGTTGTTATAATACAATTAGTTATTGCAATCACCAACATTTAGGACTGAAACATAATATACTGAATTTAAATTAGTTGACTTGTTTGAATTAGTTTAATAAATTGTGTAAAAACTTCGATTGGTATACGGAACTAATTTTGGTATTTAATAAAAATTAATTTTAAATTAAATTAGTTCATGAAGAAATTATATTGTATATCAAAATATTAAATAATTACAATAAAATTACTTATACCCTAACTAAATTTTTCTAATAAGTAGTAACCGCATTCCAATCAATCCTTTTTCTGTGTTCAGTGCTGCTGATGCGTGTCGTAAAGACCAAAATTCCACAAATCGCGTTTGGAAGATAAAATTTTTCTTTTAATTAATTTTTCGATAAAAATTGGTGAAATTCAAACTTTTCCAGCTGATTGGTATCGGTTTATTTTAGTAAGATGAGACCAAACCCAGCCTAGGAGAACAAAATCAGCCGATACCAATCAGATGGAAAAGTTTGGTATTGGGACAAACCATTGACCACACCAAACCCGGCACATGTAACGCAAACTGTAAAGCACGGAGGTGGTTCTCTCTTGGTTTGGTGATGTACAACACCAAATGGTGTAGGCCCACTTATACGGATCGATAGCATAATGAGAAGGGAAAACTATATTCTCATTTTTCAATAGAGTTTGCCTTTAGCTATCGCCCAAATTTCAGATAGACCTGAATATGTCATCTTCCATCATGACAACGACCCCAAACATTCAGCGAAAATCGTCAATGGCTTAGCTCACAGGTGGTTGAGGTCATGGATAGCTAGCGCAGAGCCCTGATCCTAACCCGATCGAAAATATGTGGGCTTATTTAAAACGTCGGCTGGCAGAGTACGAAGAGGCCCCGAAGAGCATTAACGAGCTGTAGGAGAGGGTACAGGCTAAATGGAAGCAAATTACTGTGGTTTATGTATCTAGTCTGTACAAATCCATTCCAAATTGAATGACTCAGTTGAAAAAAGCAAAGATATACTGGATAAACTATTAAATTTAGATCAACAGAACCTTGGTGCAAAAGTGAGGCAATGCCCCGAATTATTCAATTGTTAATTTGTTAGACACATAAGTTATGAATTATTTTTTGATTGGATTGATATTTTTAGTTATGTAAATAGTTTTTAATTTGTTTAAAAAATACGATGCAAAAAAATATAGTTGATCTTTTTATTTCAAACATTGCCTCACTTTTGCACCAAACTGTACATTCCGTCATTGATAGTTTTAATAACTATCTTTTGTTTTTCTGAAGTTTTTGGCACCACTGTTTTAATTTTTGGATTATTTATAAAATAAAAAATTCGAATTTTTTCGTATACATTCTTTATGATAGAACTGACAGTAATTCGTTATTATTCGCTTTATTATAATAAAGAAGGAAAGAAAATACTTACATGATAAACGCACAAATAAATTTGACGTATGGCTTTTTTCTACGTCAATATTTGTTTTCATATCCTTTTAAAGCATACAGTGACCTCACTTAATATGATAATGACTTACTAGACAATTTTTAACCCAACTCACATAAAGTCAGGCATATATGAATTGAAAAAATTTGTATAGTGAAAGAATTTCGTGTTTGGTAGACAAATTTCTTTGAGGTTGCAGGGAACGTGACTCCAATTACACTGTCATTAATTTTTTTAATGTCCATTCTCGTTCCTGAGTCCCTTTAACGTTGCTAGTTTACATATATTTTTATATGTATGTATTTATTATCATATCTCAATAAGAGTTATTAATAAGTTTCCTTCCGTTATATTTATTAAACCGTAAATAAGCGGATATAATCAACCATCTTCCATTTTAACAGTTAATTGCTACGAAAGTTTTCACTTCCTTGGATTAACTGTAAATGGATATTTAAGAGAACAGTTAACAAAGTAATTTTCAGAGCATGACTACATCCCTATAGAAACTCCATAACAAGTACGTTTTAGTACCTTTTTCATGTTGCCTTAATAATCATGCACACAATAACACACATACGAGCATATAATCGAATGTCGATTAATTTAATCGTCTGTTAAGCTTCGTAATGGCTAATGGTTAAATCAACAAGATCAATTTTTGTCGATAATTATTAACAGTTTATTTTTGTGTTTGGTTAAACAACGCCTGAAAGGGCTCATGTCTGCCATGGATGGATTGTAAATTGACAGTCAAACAAACCTGACGCAAATGCCTTGAAAGTGATCAGTTGCAAAACGAAAACCTAAAAGAAAAACATGCACATACACGCACATTTATATTGTTGTACACCCTACCTAAGCCTGTCTGTGCTAGAGGGTATTATGATTTTATATTGAAGTTTGTTACTTTGTTAAAATGTTTCATCCTGGCCGATAAACTTAGAATCACTTGCTGAATAGATTTAGTGCAGTTTGTATTGTGTGTCCGTGAGAGACATAGAGTACTACTAACGGTCCCATATAAAAGGAAAAATAATTTTACCAATTTTAGTCGGCTAAAGGACGAACCCTGTTGTATTTGATGAGAAACTATCCGTGGGTAGGCTATTTAATTATTTTATGAAAATATATCGTACCTGTACCTCTGAAGTGAGTCAACTCAAAATTTACAAATTTTCAGTAGAGGCAAAAAACGGTTTTGATCATCAAAAATAAGAAATTTTTTGGGTGCAAGTCAAATTACACAAAGAAAGACTAGAAAAATCGATGTAATATTTTTACAGTGGATAGATATGACCACTGTGTATCGTTTTCTTGCAAAAAGCGAAAATTGAAACATTCTGAGTTGACTCACTTTAGAGGTTCAAGTGCAATATGATATCCACAAATCATCACTCTAAATTGATCATACAAATTTCGTGCCTTGTCAACGATTTTGCGATAACTTCGTGAAAGTTATAAGAAAGACCGTCAAATAATATTTAATTTGTTTAAATCTCTTGCGTTATTCTTAAAATACTGAAGAGGTCCACAGGGACCTATAAAAAATTGAATGGTATTTTGTTTGATGGGATGTGGTTTGATTGTTAATTTTAGATTACATAAAGTAATAAAAGGGTACAAGAAATGTTTGTTTTGACAATTACGGTTTTATTTAATATTAAAATACATGAGAAAACGAAATAACTAAATCACTGTTGTGATGCTTCTTGCTGATTTTCCAGTTCGAGTGTGCAGGTATTGCAATGTTGCAGCAACATTGAATGCTCAGCACAAACTACTTTGTTGGCGTCCATACTCGGCACGACATAACTGGCATAACGGCCGACTTGATCGAGCCGCTCCTGTTGCCGGTCTTGCTACTACCTACAAAGACAAAAAATATTTAGTTTATCAGCTTTTGTGTGTTTCAAAATTATTTTATTATTGTGAACAGATTTCTCCGGGATGGCTGATATTTGATTCGGGATGCTAAACTGGACTGGACGCACAGGACATTTCAGGAAATCACGTGGTAGTGTTCCAACAAATGCAGTTTTTTAGCTCATTAATGTACTTCACGCTCATGACCAGGCATCTTCCAGAGTAAATCATTCCTTTGAGGGAATAAAATGATTTCTCGTTCACGGTCAGAGAGTTGTGCGGGATGTAAGTTGCCGCCAAATTGGCCCGCAACATTGCTTTGGCATACAAATCGCTGTTGTAAGCATTCAATTGAAAAAAAAATATACAGGTAAAAAAAACCCAATCCAACAAAACTCATTAGCGATTTATTCTAATAATAGTACAGGACCTTTTCATTAATCCACATACTAAACATAATTTAACCTCAATAAACTGTAAACTGTTGCTCGTATCGCTTCAAATCGATTCAGCATACTTTCTACCAAACAAAATTAAGGAGTTGTGAGAGTTTCAAAATCACAAAAGTCCCCACGAACTTTTTAAGGATATAGGAAAATACAATAAAATTTTTTAATTATATTTTTATAAAAATACTCGTAAAAATGTTCTTCGAAAATTTAAAAAAATATTCGTGAAATCAAATTTGTAAGAAAGATTATCTTAGAGTTATTTATTTTTTTTTCGGAAATTTTTCGATTTCAGGATCTTATTATACCCTCCACTCCAGTGTGCAGAGGGTATATATAAGTTTGTCATTCCGTTTGTAATAATTAGAAAAAAAATTATGGACCCCATAAAATATATATATTTGTGATCCTTATAACAGCCGGAGTTGATATAGCGATGTCCGTCTGTCCGTCTGTCCGTCTGTGGAAATCACGATGACGGCATCAGTTGGGCAGCTAGGGTGCTCGTTGATATAAAAAATGATTCACTAACATCCTGAAAAGTTTGCTATTTAAAATCGTCCAAATCGGTCGATTCGACAAGCAGACACTACGAGTTAATATAAAGGGAGTAAAAGTTCACCAACATCTTAAGCAAATAATGCTAAAATACGTAGTTGTCAATAAAAAAAAAATAATGTAAATATAGCAAAAAAAAATTTTATGTATAAATTTATTTATAAATTTATATAAACATATTAAATAATACAAATAATATACATATATTATATATGTATGTATATCCATAACAACTGCATGTTAGAAATAAGTCGGTATATTATTTTATTTACATAAAATTCTGCAATATTTTGTTGTGGGGAAAATACATTTCTTTTGCATTAACAGAGTGTCACTTCATTTTGCTCAGCGTGACTATGCCACAGTAGAGGGCGCCACAATTTTTGTTTGTTCTAATTAGCTTTGCAATAGTTATTTCTATTTTAACATGAATGTCAATATTTTCAAATAGATATCATACAGAACAATGTTAAGAATATCCACGGGCTGGTCTTTTATTTCATACGTATTTTCATTATTCTTTTACAAATATGAACATAAGTTTGGCATATTAACTTTTTGTTGTCTTTACAAAATAGAGTTACCGAGTTCATCAATGAGTTTTTTGCTTTCAAAACAGTTTTACATAGTTATATAGAATTATTATTCTGCTTTACCTACGAAACATCTGATTGCGATTACACCTAATTTTTAAAAATTGTTTATAATTACTAAAGCATAAATACAAAATTGCACTTTTTAAATTTTCCATTCAAATTTAAGAAAATATCAATTCTAAAAACTGGAATTAAAAATTTCCAATTATAAATTACAATTAATTGAATTTCAGAAATTCATATCAAAACGTCGGAAATTATAATTTTAAATTTAGAAGACATCAATTGAATCTTTAATATATAAATTTTATTCGTTAAACACAAATTGAAATTCCAAAAAAAAAACACCAAATACCTATGTTTACATTTAAAAAATTTTTACATTTAAAAAAAATATTGACATTCAGGAGAAATTAATAGCTTTTCAGTATCGCGATTCAGTAACTTCTTTTAACGATAGTCGAATCGTTAAAAAAAGAAAATTGCAAAATTATCAGTAAAATTTTTAAACGATATTCGCTATTGTTAAAGTCAGCTGTTGTTGTTATCTAAACAACAACCATTTTTGTGTTGTTTATTCAATCGATAAAAGCTTAAATTTTTAGGTTGAAATGTCGTCATACATAAATAAAAATCATATCATAAAAAATAGTGAAAATATTTTGCTTTAATTAAAAAACTTTTTTATATAAATAAAAAAATTAAATAGCATATTCAATTCATTATTTAATTTTCAAATAAATACACAGAAATATTAGCAAAAAAATAAAGATATTAAACATCAACATAAAATCATCCTGTCAAACACGAAGTAATTTGTTTTTTTCTATTCTTCTTTGTCTTTTTCGCTTATTTTGACAGAGATGCCACTCGTTTACAATTTAAATAAATAGAAAAATATATTTGTCGACTGTCGTTAAGATGTATGTATTTAGTGAATCACTTAATCCTTAGTGCAAACAACAATAGCTGTCGATATATTTTGCGATTGTCGGATCGTTGAAATTTGCAGAATCACACTACAGAAAACATTAATTTAAATTCAATGAATTTTAGAAAACCTCAAATGATATTTAAGAATTGCGAACATAAAAACTGTTACATAAATAAACGCAATTTGATGAGAATGTTATTTTTTATATATAAATTTTCACAATTTTTTTGGGATGAAAATTTGAAGTTTTTCAGAAAATAAAGAGAACAAATTATTTTATTTAAAATGTTTGGGACATTTGGTTTTTGCGTTTGGCGTCCCTAATTTGAATATTTATTATTATAAATTTATTCTCTATGTTTTCCAAATATGGCAATATTTTAATAAAAAAATTGAGAGAGTTTTTTTTTGGTTATTATTTTGTTACTCCATCCGACCTATATGGCCGCAATGAAGAAATATTTGGCCAGTTAAAAGAAACTATACAGCCATCTCCAATTAGCACGATTTAGTGCATATAGCCACCCTACACAACCATTACCTTTGCAGTGGAGGTTAGAGCGAGCTATTTAATTAGCAAAAACTAAATTAAACGAGAAGTTATGTCATATAACCGGAAACGCATGCATATAGGTATATAACCTAAATGCATGCCGATCAGCAACCACGATGACCAAAAAGCAAACACCGAAATAAATCCGAAATAATAGAAAAGACGAAAACCAACCCAAAGAATTTGCTGAAATAATTTGGTATTCAGTTTAACAAATTGTTTATTTTTTCATTTATATTTATTATCAAGACTCAAACCGAGGTGGAGGGTATCAAAGTTTCGGCACAGCCGAATTTAACACTCTTACTTGTTTTTATATAAAAAAGGTTCCAACGTATAAGATTTCTAGATAATTGTTTATGCTATCACCAAAATAATAATGATAAAAATCTCTTATATGAATTTGCCATCTTTTACGTCGGTAATGTGAATATTGTATAACTTAAAAATACCGATTTCCATATGTGTGATAATTTTATTTAACTTGGTCCTTTTGAATACAACATCAAGCAAATGGCCGCCTCTATTGCACACGCAAAATATGCCCAATATGCCTCATTTTATATAACTTGTTCAAGCTCTCGGGTGGCATAGCAATAATTTCGGTATATATATTTGCCCTTTCTTTTGAAGTAACTCGACAGAAAATAAGTGGGAAGGGTCAGATCAGGAGATCTGTTAATGGCCAGTCAAAGTCGCCTTTTTTGACAGCACACTGCAGGTAATTTTTGTTGCAGAAACGGTATTGTTTGATTTGCAGTATGGTAAGGTGCACCATCTTGTTGAAACAAGTATCCATCCAGACTTTTTCGTACGTCCTCGCGAAAAAGTAGTGAGTCAGCATCCACCGATATGGTCTACCATCGACAGTTTCGCCTTTTCTGAAGAAAAATGGTCCAATAATTGTTTCGACGCAATCGCCGGTCTAAAGCGTCACTTCTTGGTCATGCAGTTATACTTCCTGCATCGTATGGATTTTTCGTTCCGCAAATATGGCAATATTGCAGTTAATACAGTCACAGAGTGCGAAATGGGCCTTGTCGGTCATATAAATTTGCTTTCAAAAGTCAACTTCAGTGTCAACCATTCGAACGTCGGTTTGGTCGTATTGCAAGCGAAATGGCCGGTCTTCCAGCAAATGTATTTGATACAATTGCACTTTATACGAAAACAAATTATTAAAAATGTGCCGAAAAGTGGTTCCAGTGATGCTAAAATACTGCGCGCGGTGACGATATGACTCATTTGGGCTCTCGGCAACATTATCTTTTACCGCTTCAATCAGCTCATTCCGTACGATCTCTCAATGTTCCGTGCTTAACTAAATTGAACACTAAACAAATTGTGTTATCAGGCGGAGCTTCGTGATCAGAATATTTTCGACGACATGCACGCTGAGTTAGCACAACTAAACACTTATTTTCAATGCACAGCGTCACTAATTCAACGGGCTGTTGTGGTATAAAGCGATGCATTGTACTTGTACTGAATTGACGTTTCAACAACATATGTTGTTTATTCAATCGGTTTACAAGTATCAAATTATTAATTGTTGCCATACCGTCATAAAAGATGGCGAGTAAATCGAAAAAATCGTTGACACGGCCAGAAAATTCGATCACTTCGTAGCGAATTTTTAACATGCAACAACTCTACCAATAAACACTTAAATCTTTCTTTATTTTGTGAGTTCAATCTAAAATGCAGGTTATTATATAGTCGACCATGCTGGTAATTTTGCACTATTGTTACTTATATTAAAATGGCACCTTTACCAACAAATTACCACTTGTTTTTTTATTTTGGTTAGGTTTTCTTTCTTTGGGTTAATATGAATAAAAGGCAAAGTTTACCTAATATTTTGAACTTAAGCCATTACTTATGTTTGTTTATGGATTTGATATGCATTTATCTGAAACTGAGGTGGCCAAGTATTTAAATCTCTTGTTAAGCTATAAAAAAAAACCTTTAAATGCACTTGAAATAAAATTAGGGAAGCCCCATGGCAGACAGACAGACAGGTTAAAAATCCGGACATCAGAATTCGTTTTAGAGGTATGGTTCCTTGGGCAAAGTTTCTTATTTTTATCATATTCTCCCTTGTCACTTGAGCAATGTTTTTGCCTTGCTACAAATCGACCCGCCCTAATGCAGAGGGTATATATCAGTTTGTCATTCCGTTTATAACGCATCGAAATACATTCTTGAGCCCATAAACCATATATTTTCTTGATCCTTATAACAAGAGAAGTTGTTTTTAAAAAAATATATATTTTTTGAAGCACCAGACTTCAAAAAGTATCTTTCTTAAACTATGCTTTTTTAAAATACCTTTTTAAAAAAGTACCTGTTTTTTTTTAAGTACCTTTCCTTAAAAAGTATAATTTTTTTTAAGTACCTCTTTTAAATTCTCTAAAAACAATTTTTTTTCTTAAAAAAACCCCATTAAAAACATCATTTCTTAAACAAGTACATTTTCTTAAAACTCTACCCTTTTTTGAAAAGAACATTTTCTTACAAAGTATTTTATTGAAATAGCCTTTATTTAAAAAAGTAAATTTTTAAAAGGATAGCTTTCTTCTTAAAGTAAATTTTCTTAGAAAGTTACCTTTTCTCAAACAAAGATCTTTTATATAAAGTAACTTTTTTTAAATAATTTTTTTTTTTTTAAAGTAAATTCGTTTAAAGTACTTTTTAAAAAAGTACATTTTCCTGGTATATGGCAAAATTGCCAAGACTTTTTGAAACTTCTATTTTGAAATAGCGCATAATTTTTATCTCTCAAAACATTGAAAAGTATAATTCCTTATTGTGACTAATGGTATTCTGTTGTAACGCATTGAACAATGAATTGCGACCCCATAAAGTATTTGTATTCTTTATCCCTATAACAATTCGCATCCATATAATGTCCGTACATGCGTCGGTCTGTCTGTCTTTTGAAATTACGGCCATTCAACAAAATAAACCATTTACCTGGGTAAAGTTAAAATAACATTGTTTGTCGTTACTGCGAGCAGGTTGGTATTTGAAAGGGGTCAATCGGGCATCACTGTGTCAGGATATTGTCTAAAATATAGAGATACCTCCAAAAATGCCAAAAAATCAATGTATTTGCTGAAATAATTTGGTAGTAAGTTTAACATATTGTTTACTTTTTCAAATATTTTGTTTATACTTATTATCAATACTCAAACGGTGGTGGAGGGTATCAAAGAATCGGCACAGCCGAGTTTAACACTCTTACTTGTTAATGGGAACAATCGCTGACGCTAGCAGTAAATTTCAGAGCTGCATCCAGCAAAGAAAAAAATTTATGTCAAATTTTAATCTTGCACTCTAGAGTACTATATTACTGTACTTAATTTCAAAAAGGAGTTTAAAATTTTTTTTATATAAAATGAACTGTTTTTTTATCAAACTTTTATGAAAATATTTTTTCTTCGTTCTTTAGATATTTTCAGTTTTTATACATTTTTTACAAGTTATTATAAAGTTATTTATAAAGTCGGTCTAGACCCACTATACCCTATACCATGGCTCAGATACCCTAACTCTTCGGTCCAACTAAGTGGATATAGAAAATAAACATAAACCAAGTTTGAGTGGCACTGTTATTAATTTTTTTGGCTATATTTATATGGGGACTAGGTCGAAAAATAGACCGATCCTGACCACATTTGGTAAAGTCACTTATATTTTGAAAAAATATATACAACGCAAGTTTGAGAAAAAAACTGTGAAATATATTTGTTTTTTGATAAATTTAAGTGAAAATCGGGAGGCTATGGAGGCTATGACAAAGAATTGCCATATGGGGTTTATTTATGGACAACTGATAAATGGATGTAATAAACATACACAAAACCAATTTGACCGAGATCTATATGATAATTTGGATCTTATGGCAAATAAGTCGATTTCAGAGGGGTCATTTGTGTGGTCTGAACATGGACCGAATTTCACCAATTTCAATAGCGTTCATCCTATATCTGATAAAAGCTTATATAGTTTGATTACAAGGTTTACATGGATACACAGACGGATAGACGGGCATCGCTAAATCGACTCAGATAGTGATTCCGATTTGATCGGTATAATAAAAGATGGGTCTAGGCCAAAAATTTTTGGTATTTACAAACAGCAACACAAAGTAATTAACTAAAAATTTGTATATACTACATGCACTCTTATTGGGTCACCCTTTTTATATCCAATCAAACAACAAATGACAAATTTATTTTTAATATTCCATTTTCGCTTACATTATATCCGAGTTCGCCTTGGAGTCAGAGTATAGTAATATTCATCCATTTGCACAGATTAAAATCACTTTAATTCGTTTCACTCTAATCATATCATAATATTTCAACAACTCTATAATATTAATAGGCTACGCGTTTCTTGTGACCGATGTTTTGTTCTACCGTTTTATCCCGGTATCGTTTTAACGGTATCTAGACCGACTATACGATACCCTATACCATGCGTTTATAGACCCTATCTCTTAGACCAAACTAACTGGATATAGAAAATAAGCATAAACCAAATTTGAGTGGGATTTTTATTAATTTTTTCAGCTGCAGATATGAAAAATTTCATATCGGATGCTATATCTACATGGGGACTAGGCCCAAAAATGGACCCATCCTGACCATGTTTGGTAAAGTCTCTTGTATTTTGCAAAAATATATACAAAAAAAATTTGAGAAGAATCTGTGCAATATTTTTGTTTTTTGATTTAAGTGAAGATTGGGAAGCAGCTCGATATGGGGCCTATGACTAAAAGTTGTCCAATAGGGATCATTTTTGGACTACTGATTAATGGATGTATTATATACATACAAACCCAATTTGACTAAGATTTGTATGATAATTTGGATCTTATGGCAATATATGTTGATTTCATAGGGGTCATTTGTATGGGGGCTAGGTCTGAACATGGACCGATTCTCACCAATTTCAATAGCGTTCATCCCATGGATGATAGAAGCTTATATATTCAATTTCACCAAAATATATTCATATTTGGACCTGAAGTTTGATTACAAGCTTTATAATTGATTAGATTTAGGGTCTTTATTTAATAAAAAAAATAAAATTTCCTAGAATTTGCACTCGAATTTCGAGGCCTGGAATCTGCTAGTATTAATAAAATTGCAAAAGAAAATTTCAAAAATATAAAAAAACTTTTGCAAATTGCAAAATTTAGTGCTATTTGCGATTTTTAACGCGTAAATTTTTAAATTAGTTTTAGAGTTAAAAATCGGATTTTTAATAAACAAAGTTTAATTGACAATTTGCAAATAATAATTAATTAAAAAGTTCAACGTTAGCTTTTTTTAAAATTTCTATAAACTCGTTAAAATAACTGTAAATAAAATTTTAAAGGAATGTTTGGTAATGGATAGTTATAAGATTAATTAAATTCAGCTGGGCACCTTTTACTTTTTATTATACCCTATACCACTATGTGGTTTGGGTATAATGACTTTGTGCTGCTGTTTGTAACAACCAAAAATATTTGACCTAGACCCATCTTTAATTATACCGATCGAATCAGAATCACTTTCTGAGTTGATTTAACAATGTCCGTCCGTCCGTCCGTCCGTCTGTGTGTCCATGTAAACCTTGTAATCAAACTGCAGGTCGCAAATATAAATATAATTTGATGAAATTTAGTATATAAGCCTCTGTCGGGCATAGGATGAACGCTACTGAAAGTGGTGAGAATTGGTCCATGTTCAGACCTAGCTCCCATACAAATTACCCCTATGTAATCGACATAAATTGCCCTAAGATCCAAATTGTCATATAGATCTTACTCAAATTGGGTTTGTATGCGTTCATTACATCCATTAATGAGTAGTTCAAAAATGATCCCTTTGACCCCATATAGAGCTGCTTCCCGATCTTCACTTAAATCTATTAAAAAACAAAAAATATTGCACTGATTCTTCTCAAATTTTATTTGTATATATTTTTGCAAAATACAAGAGACTTTACCAAACATGATCAGGTTCGGTCCATTTTTGGACATAGTCCCTTTATAGATATAGCATCCGATATGAACTTTTTCATATCTGCAGCCAAAAAAAAAAATTAATAAAAATCCCACTCAAATTTGGTTTTTGCTTATTTTCTATGTCCAGTTAGTTGGGCCTAAGAGATAGGGTTTCTGAACGCATGGTATAGGGTATCGTATAGTCGGTCTAGACCGACTATAATTTTCTTACTTGTTTTTATATTATTGTTGCACTGTTTTAGTCTTCACATTGTTAAAGCCAATAAACTCTTTCGATAATTTCAACAATTTTGTGTTAGCAAAAACAAATAAACAAACAATTCAAATTGCCCTTGATCATTCGAAATCGCAAAAGGGGCAAAACAAAACTCTTCAATGTGTGAAGTACTCGTATTTGTGATCAGTCATTTTAAATTGATCAAAATCGATTGATGTTAAACATGACGTGCCAACAAGTAATCAAACTAAAGAAAAAAAAAGAAAGAAACCAAATGCAACAACAACAAAAAAGGCAAACATGTTTTAAAGTATTCTTTCGTTTTTATAGAACAATTTTAAGATAATTACACTTGATCAGAGGAGAAACATTTCAATAATTTGAAGGGTTTCTGTAAACATAAAATATAACAGAAATATTTCATAAGAAATATTTATTAAATTAAAGTTTGTTGTTGTGTGTTGGTCACTTTTGCTGAAATATTGTTGTACAGATAACCATCACCATATAAACTTGTGGTCAGCCCATTATCTGTCAACTTTAGGTTTTCAAAATACGTAAATAAATGAGCAGCAAAATTCCACCTTTTTATTATTTATGATCTCATGTTACAATGTAAAATGGTGTTTTCAATAATCATGTCAAAGTAACACTTTCTTTATCATCCGTTTGGAATCGCCATATTTCTGACGTTATTCTTTCTTTCCCATTATGAATTTCATTTAGTTATTAAAATAATTTTTTATATCAACACAAACGAATATGTTTGTACATTATTATTATAACATTAATTGGTTGTATTTCATTAAATCATCACCTGTAAGTATTTTCTTAATACGTCCACTACTCACACTTATTTTGTAGTCGTATATTATCAGTTCTTTAGAATAACGAAAAATTTAGGGAGAAAGTTAATTATTATGCGAACATGTTAACACGTGTCTGTTAATTTTCAATAATGTCGAAGAATATGTTACTTTCTTTGTTTTTCCTTTTATAGAAATATGTTAACACAACATTTTAAGTCATTTTTTAATTGAAAGATTGATTAAAACCAAAAATGTAATTAAAAAAGTATGAATTAATTTATTAGGTCCCAGCGGAAAGATTATTGGTTGTTAGATTGTCATTTGTTTTTCGTATGTAAATATGTTAAAGTTTTTATCGGCTGTGAATTTTTTTTTGGGCCCAAATTCCACAAATGGCTGTATTGTGAATACACACGGAAAACGGATGAATTGTAGCAACCGAATTTTGGTATTCATATGTACCGCCACTACATTCTGTCATGATTATTGAATTATATTTTCTAAATAACCGTGGAATCGATTGTATGAATTGTATCCTTTAGCTGCTACTATGGAATTTATATTTAATTCATTGCTTGGTACAATAGGGCAGTCAAAAAAATCTACTTTAGATTTTCCATCGGGGCTCCCCTTCAGGTTAAAGTTACAAAAAAAAACAGCGGTTTTTCACCAAAAATTCTATTTTGACAAGAAATTTTACTTACTAATTTTTATTTGTTTTTATTTTGTTGCTAAAACTGTTAGTATTTAATATTTATCACATCAAATGTGAATTTACATGCAAAGTTAAAGAACATCTATAAAAGGGGTGGGCACGTAAATGGCTTGTTGGGCCAAATTTGGAATTTCACGTACTAACAGTGGGCCGCACTAGTTTATTTCTGTACAAATATTCATTTTCAAACAAAAAACAAAAAAAAAAAAAACAATTTTTAAACAAACATAAAATTTATTAATTCATTTCATACACATTACAAATAAATCTTATACTGAAATATTATTAGTATTTATAAAAATAATGTTATATTTTAAAATTTTTTGAGATCAAAGAATTTCATTTAAAATAAAATAAAAAAAAAGGAATTAGGTAACAAAAAATAAAAAAGAAATTAGGAAGAATTTTTGATTATTTCTTTAAAACCAGGTCTGCAGTTTGTCAAAGTTTTCCGAATGAGTTCCGGAAGATGTTGATTTGTTCAACGTGAACGATTTTTGTTTTTAACATTTTTCATGGTGGAGTATAGAGATTCACAACAATACGTTGTGCCAAACATTGAAAATAAACGAACTGCACCTTTTTTCAATTGTGGATATTGGGTTTCGTTAACAAGTTTCCAAAATCCAACTAGAGAAGTTGATTTGTGATGCATTTTCAATACAATATCATCCTTCATTTCTAACAACTCCAATTTTCCAACATCTGGGTTTTAAGAATTATATCGGATAATAAAAATTCATCATTTAGGACATCACACAAAAATGGGTTAACAAAAACTGAGAATGTTGCTTGAAGTTGTTTGAGATCCTCAAATCTACATTTAAAATTTTCATGAAATTGTTTTAAATTATTTATGTATTCTTCCAGCTTATCTTTTTGTATATTATTTACGTTCAATTTTAAAAGAGGCAAAAATTTAAATTTTTTACATTCGAGGTCTTTTATCTCGTGGCAATTCAAATTTGTTAATTACTTCGAAAAGCGCATTCTTTACATCAATGCCTCGCGTTGTTTCAGAAAGAGCTACAAGGTCTAACTTTTCTTCAGTGATATTAAATTCAACTGTTACAGACCTAATGAAGATCGTCAATTGAGGAACGTCGCTAACATCTGTGGATTCATCAAGAGCTAAACTAAATGCTGCAGAATTTTTTAGATCGTTTTTTAAACTTGTTTCAATAAAATTGCTGATATTTCCAATCCCACACTCGGTTGTGCGCCGTGATAAAGAAAGCTGATTTATCGCTTTATTCAGCTTTTTTTTATCAGGGTCGAGAATGCTCATAATCTTCTTCATAGTGTGTTTTCTTAACTCTGCTTCCCCATAAGGACGTTTACCACGGGCAATATCCCAAGCTATAATGTAACTTGCTTCAAGTGATCTGTCATTTCCATGGCTAAAAGACGAAATAATGTTCTGTTCTTTTGCAATATTTGACTGCAGTTTAGTCTCTCTAAGATTAGTATTAAGGGGATAATCTTTGGCAAATTGTGAGTGAAATTTTTCATGATGTCTACTTAAATTGTAAAGTTTGTTATGTGGTACAGTAATTGTGCAAATGTGTCCATTCGGACTGGAATTTTCTGTTTTCATCACCTATCTTACGTTTTTTATTGATCCTTGATGCCATTTTAATTCCGTAAAAGTAAAAAGCGGGACCGATATATGTTGAGTATTACCAGTTAATTTCAATAAAATGAACATGAGATATAATTAAAAAATCGTCCAATTTGCCAATTTTAGTTTTTAAATTTTTTAAACAAAATTTTAAAGTTCAATTGAATTATTTTTCAAAACATGCTTTTATGAAAAAATTTTTATGAAGTAGTTGGTACAATATATATAAAAAATTTAATGGTTTCTGTTTCGAAAGATAAAAAATTTCTAGTTTTAATGAAACACTTAACTATCGGGACTGCTCTCATCCCCAAGCATTCAGGACAACAGGGCTTTTACTGAAAAAAGCAAAAATAAAAATGGAAAATATAGTGTTTTTTTTTTTTTCAAATTATGCGACTTTTGTCGGTTTAGTGCTTTTTGATATTTTAAAATTGACAACCCTGAAAATAATGAACTACAAAAAACGAGAGAGAAAAATTATTATGCTCTGTCGTTTGCATTTCAAGTCATGGGTGTGTTTTGCAAACATACAATTTTTAAAATGCATTTTTTTTGTACATGCTACATTGTTTCTAATAGAAAAAATTAAGCATGCTAACAGACGTTACATTCAAATAATTTGTATTATTTTTGTGGCCCTATTGAAAATTTATACTCGTATTAATGCTATTTTTGAACAATACTTTGAAATTTTGGTATTAATGTTTTGATTTTTTTTTTTTTTTTTTTAATTAAATCTAAATTAAATTTTGTAATTTTTTTTAAATTTATATGGGGCCGCATAAAATTCGTTCGTGGCCATGCCTGATCTATAATATCAATAGGCTAGGCAATTTCTTGTGACTGATGTTTTGTTCTACCGTTTTATCCGGATTTTGACCAAACGTATTTATTTGAATGGTATTTCTTTTCAGCCGCTTTGCAGATTTACAGATTTTTATTAATTAATTTTTAAATTTATTTTGAGTAAGGTTGCTAGTAACACATACATAAAATTAAACAATGCCATGTGTGTGTTTAATAAATTTGTTAATTTGTTTGTAATAAAAATGAGTTCGCTTTTTGTGTTGATTTATCAATTGATTAGTATACTTTCAGGGTCTTTATTTTTTTATTTTTTTTTTATTAATCAACACTCAGGGGATGCCCCCTACAGATGCAGTGCAGTGTGTTGATCTCAGGAAAGATATAGATATAGGAAGGAGGAAAGAGAGAGTAGTGTGTTTATTTATTTTTTTTTTTATTTTTTTTTCCAGCGACAGACCAAAGCCTCTGGTGGGAATCGAACCCACGACCCCCGCATGGTAAGCGAGCACGCTACCTACTCACCTACCGGGGCGCTTAATGAACAAATAAAATTTCCTAGAATTTGCGCTCGAATTTCGAAGGCTGGAATCTGCAAGTTACAATAATTAGTTATATCTGTTATATATGTCAGGGTGTATAAAATATGTGCTCTCTAGGAGCCGTATAATAGCTAATCTTGCAGATGGGGAGAAAAGTATTAGCACTATAAAAGGATGCTCTCAGGGGAGCATATTTTGCCCATTATTATGGTCAGTTTTGGTGGATGACCTCATTTCAAAACTAAGTGATGATGGTTTTACCACTGCACAGTGAACCGAATCGCTTAATTATTGGCATAAAGTTGAATTTTGCAGACACTGAGCTGAAACTTTGACTATATAACTTTGATTTGATAAATATGACACTCTAAATATTTAAACAAAATTTTAAGTTAATTTGACCACACCTACCCCGATCGGCTATACATGTAAACATAGCGTATATGTTATCATAAAACAAAGTTTTGAGAGTTGTGAATAAAAATGTAAAATTTGAAAGGGAGTTGGGATTATTTTATTAGTTTTTAACGAAATAGTGGTAAATATGAAAATGTATACACCGTTTTGGATAATAGACGAATATTACAACTAAATTTTTCCTTAATAATAGACCTTTCATCAATTTATTCTACTACTCAACTCTTTCTAGCACCTTATAGTCAAATTTTCATTCAGTTATTTTCTACAGCTGATTCAAACGAAAATGGATTTATCTCATCTGATACCGAGTCTTTCGAGTCATGATCAAAACTGCAGTCATTAGTTGAAGACTGAACATTACACTAGTCTGCATAATTATTTTGACAAAAACAAAATGATACATTTTTGTATTAAATTTTAGATATTGCTAATATAAACTAAACAAGTAAGAAAATTATAGTCAGTCTAGACCGACTATATGATATCCTATACCATGCGTTTAGAGACGCTATGTCATAGGCCCAACTAACTGGACATTGAAAATAAGCATAAGCCAAATTTGAGTGGGATTTTTATTAATTTTTTTTGCTGCAGATGTGAAAAAGTTCATATCGGTTACTATATCTATACGGGGGCTAGGCGGATGGACGAACATCGTTAAATCGAATCAGTTAGTGATTCTGGTTCGATCGGTATAATAAAAGATGGGTCTAGGTCAAATATTTTTTGTAGTTACAAACAGCAGCACAAAGTCATTATACCCAAACCACATGGTGGTATAGGTACAAAAATAACTCAATAGAGTTTCATTCATAAAAAGTTAAAAAGATATGAATGAAACTAATTTTGAGATGTTGGCATAAGTATTTTGACAAGTTATTATTTTCAAAAAAATAAGCTTAATATCTATTGGCCTTGGTTCATCAAGCCGGCGATGGGAACCAAGTCACCCAAACCATTGTTCGCAATGTACCCGAGAACAAGACAGAGCCTTCAACATGGCTCACTTTTTGGCCTTCGTATCTGTGACAGAATTACAAAAATCATTTGTTTTGATGAGCTGAACTTTGAGGAGCTTTGATCTGTCCACAGAATGCTTCTCTAAAACTCTTTTGGCTTCTGAAGATACTCCTTTGGGAAGGCTATCTGATATGGAGGTATGTTCTTGTTTTGTATGTTTTAAAATCTCCGTCTCTTAATCGTCGCCGAACACCGCGCTCACGGATTGGATTCTTGTCCGACTGATTCCATTGATTTGGAGCAGAGGGATTCGGTCTTCAATAAGCGTTGTTTTGCGTTGAGCACTTAATCTACGTAAGTTTCTAATGTCATTATGTTCCTTAATTTGTGCATTTGATAGTGCACTGTTTGGCGCGACAAAAAAAAAATTCAATTAAAATGTCTTTTACTGCGATGCCGGAATTAAAATTGCCACTATTGAAGCTCTAGCAACGCAGCTTAACTCAGCCGTTTTTCCCATGGTCTCCAATAACTTTTATTCAATATTTTATTTGAATATTATAAAAAAATCAATAAAATTTAAATACCAAAGTTATTTAATTGTCACATGCTAAACCATGCGCGAACACAGCCACAAAGATGTTGTCAAAATACTTATGCCACGAAAAAATTCGCTGTGTGCTTGCTTTCTTATCAGCAGAAAGGGAATGCAAAGTGGAAACGACAAAATATTGGGCACAAGCATAGCTACAAAATACGGATTTTATTTTGAACATAACCAGTGTACCGCTAGTTCATGCAATCAAACGAACTGTATAAGAAAACATCACAGTTGCGTATGTCAAAATTATTATGCCGACTAGTGTATTTGGAACAATATTATGGGGTGCTTCTAAAAGCTCAATTATATCTCGAGGAAGGGTTTGTTTCTTAATACATATACTTGAGATGAGGGGATCTGAAGATTCTTTTATCATATTATTTATCCGGGAATTCTGTCGAGCGTGCATTCGCTTATCACGATTGTAAAATTTGTTTCGCGCTTCTGACGCATTTTCGCCAATACAACCTACCGTCATCACTGATGCAGCTATTATCTCTAATCCATGGACTAGAATCTTATGTAGAGTTGGTAACATCGGATACCATGGATAATGCAAAATGTATGATCTAATGGTTTATCTGAGAATTTCGCAGTTAATAGCTATTATAATAGTATGCAGACTCTCAAGTAACTCCAAGTCGAATTATAAAATTGATGAGAATAATTTCGTATTTGTAAAAGCTTTTCTCGCAGTGTTACCATCTTTTGAGTTTCCGCTCCCAATCTGTTTTGGATTATCCACATGCAATCCCATTTCTAGCCAGAATCTACTTTGTATATGTTTTTTTTTTTTTTGGCAATCATTTCTACTTTGTAACTTTCGTTTCTTACTTGCTATTTTTTAAACCCCATTCTATATAAGATGTATTTGGCTTAAAAGAATTTATATTGGTAGTTTCCATAAATTGTTTTGGGCCTGAGCCACATATTGTATATAATTGCCAAGATTTCGTGCCCGTTAAAACGTTAAAAATTTGCCCGTCTATAAGGTTCATGTCAAGGTCATATGAGACGGTGTTCTTTCTTTCATTTGAAATTGTTACTACACCCATTTTGAGGGATCGACAAAATCTTACAGAGTTCTATTATTCCAAAAAACTTGTTCCCGCTTCATATATAAGCTTCAGAGGTATAACGGTAGTAACAAACAAAAACTGATCAAAAGTATGTGGTTCGTTTATTTCAAATCTTTTTTTATACATACTTTGTCCAATTGATCCATCATATCCGTAAGTCTCAATTAATGTAACGCTTGGAATACTTTCTAAGTTAGCGAGTAACTCCAGGAACAGCAAGTATGGCTTAACAAATCTTGTAAGGCAAATTTTGCCAAAGTTTCTGTAGCTGTTATTCCCGCAGCTCTCAATTGCAATTTAGCTTCCTGAACCTTGTGGTAGTTTTGATATATGTCGCAAGTATGCTGTTTGTTTATTTGACGAATTTCATGATCAATCTTTTGCTTAAAGAATTTTCTGGTAAGAATTCCACAGCATCATTTGTTATTGAAGGTATTGGTTTTGCTATACCGAGCTTTCTTTTAGTTTCAGTTGGCTCGCTTTCAGAAGTATTATATTTTTTAAGTACAAATGCAGTATTATTTTTATTTGATTTCCTTGCTGACATTGTGGTTGAATGAATTAAAAGTTTAGTATAGTTTTCATTACTAAATGCTACATCGGGAGCTAGTTTTCTTTTTAGACATGCTTCATCATACGTTAGCTTTGGTCTACCCAATTTAAGACTGCGCATCTCTTCTTGATTGTCCAAAATAATTCTTAAACGCTTTGATAGCCACTGTGTGTGTTTCTTTCTGAATATCAGCATATTTCGGCTGCAGTTTTGCATATTCGATTTAACATATATTTCAAAACTTTTTATTTTTGTGTTAATTTCACTCCTTTTTTTTATCGCGTAGTATACATTCACTTTGTTGGGCAAATATTCAGTTTGCAAGGGCGGTAGAGTTGCGACCGTTGTCGATCCATACGTCAAGCAGCGTTGCATGGCAGAACTCAACCTCATCTACAAGTTTAAAGTACCGCAAGAGCCGCAAGCTGGATTATTATTTGCTTTTAATACACACTTTCTACTTTATTTTTTTAACATACATTATATAACGCAGAAACACGCAGAAGGTTAGTTTTTACTCCACAGAAGATGAGCACTTCGGTTTGGTTTTCTCTCTTTTTGGACAATACAAAACAATACAGATATATCTATGGTTTTGTGGAATAACCGCGTCTGTCCATTTTGGTCAGTTTTGAGTTAACGATGCCAAATATATCAATTTTTAACGCTCTTTACATGTATTAAATTAAAAAAAAAAATATTGACCACTTTTGAGTTTTTCTTAAAATAACGACGTAACTTAAATGTTTACTAAATTAATTTGCAGCACTATCGACGTATGTCAACCTACGTTTGATCGCCGACAAATTATTTTCTCAGAAAACGGCACATAGCGACATACGTTGTTATTAATGAAAAAAAAAAAAAAAAAATACAAAATAACTTTGCATTATTTTTCAGTTTATAACCACTTATAAAAACTTGTGTGTTTATTTCTGTTATTTTTTGTCACTATTATTCTTGATACGTTGTTATATTCCCATCCTAAGTCCCGTTAACTTTTTGTTGACGAACAAAAAAATCCATTTTTCAAGCAACAACAACTTATGTCAACATGGGTGGTTGGATTGGTAGTTTTCTTTTTCAAAGAAAACGACGCTTGTCGTCATAAGTTGTTTTATCTGCACACACTTTAAGTGTTATTTACATATTGTTTTTTTTTTTTCCTCTAGGATCTATTGCTCTGAAGATTTTTGACTCAAAATTTTATATAAAGTATTTATTGCCCACATCTACAGGACTGTTAAATAAAAGCTCTAAAAATTTTATATCGAGCCCATAATTTCCAATATAACGTTTTTTGGCTCCTCTGAACATTTTGATTTTATGACATACGCGGTTATTCTAGAAAACCACAGATATAATATATTGCAAATTGTAACACAAAATGTTTTTACTTTTTTGATTCTACATACCCTGGCCTTCAAAATCCATTCTTACAATATTTTACAAATTAGACTGGAGCCCACTTAAAATTACCAAAAATACAAAGAGTAGCATGTTTGAACATCACAGGAGCAATGAGAACCACTCCTATGGCAGCTAGGGCGGTTATCCTAAATCTCACTCCGCTGCACTTATTAATTCAAGGAGAAGCTTTTAAACAAACTATTGACCTTCAAAGGCTATACAAATTCAAGGACACCTCAAGATCCTGCATAAAGCCAAACGTATCAAAATATGACTTTATATAGTGACCAGTTAGGTCCTGTATTGGAACTTGAAAATAACCCCACTGTTCATCTCCCGAGCATATCCGATTGGCAATCTAACCTTACATAACTATATCAAGACGCCCAGAAGTGGTACACTGCCGGATCCAAAATAACAGAAGGAATATGGGCAGGGGATTTAGGACCAAGATAAAAACTCCACATCCCCCTATGTAATGAATCCACAATATTTACAGCCGAACTATATGCATTCAATGCAACTACTGCTAAACTAATGGAAAGAAACCTGACAGGCACAAAGATAAATCTAATGTCAGATAGCCAGGTTGTTCTTAAAGTATTGAACATGTCAATATATCAACATAAATCAGTGATCCGAAGCCATAGGGCCCTAAATAAACTAGCTGGGTTTAATAAAGTGATGCTTAGAGCTTAATAGGTACCAGGTCACAATGGGTATGAAGGAAATGAGAAAGCCGATGAACAGGCAAAACCCCAAACGAAAAACCCAACATAACCGAAAACATCAACAGATGGATTAAAGATGAGTAAAGAGGGTATTAGAATGGACAAACACTACTTCGACACTCGTAATAATTCTTGCATCGAAACGAAAAAAGAAGCAGGGATGCCCTAATATTAAACATATCCAATCTAAGACTTCTATATGGGGCACTCACAGGGTACTATGCGTGATAAAACGTGCAGATACTGCCTGGAGGCGACGAAACCATGGAGCATATACTGATAAATTGTCCAGGACCATAATTTTCTAACCATGCCAATTTTCAAATTTTTATCAATGAGTCATCGAAAACTGAAAAGGTAATTTGCTTTGAATTAAGATACCACATATGGTTGTTTATTTTAGAGAAAGCTTTATCTGCATCTTCTATACCAAATATTCTGTATTGAACTAACAATTCTAATAATTTTAAGTCTTGGTTGGGGCCACGGTGGGCTTGTCCCAATGAATTAACTCGCAATGAAATAAATCCTAACAAAAATTAAACTTTAAAAAATGAAATAACTCCCAAAGGAAAAAGTGGTTATGAAGTCCAAATATTTGGAGTTATTTCATAAAGAAATAATGTGTACAAAAAAATGAATTAACTGCCAAATGAAATAATCAGGTCACACATTTATCATTTCGGGTGTCTATACAGAAGCCCAAACATAGGAAAGGGAGTATACCATAAATGGCTTCGATGCCCTTTCTGAATCTATAACTAAAATATTAGAAAGTTGCCCGAATAGCGACATCGTAGTTGCCGGCAATTTCAATATTCATAACTCTTATTGGCTTCAAACTCAACTCCCGAAGGCCGTTACGTTGAACTTTTCGCCGCGCATAACCACTTAGCGCAACTAGTGAATGAACCAACGCACATTCCATGCATTGAAGGGCAAAGCCAAAATATTCTCGACCTTTTTCTAACTTCACACCCTGACGAGTATGAAGTGAAAATTCTTGCACCTCTCGGTAATTCGGAGCAGTGCACCATTTCCGCATCTTTTTCGTACTCTGTACTTCATAGTGTTTCAACACCAGCCACGAAACACTCAGTTTTTATTTACGGAAAGGTTCATTGGGCCGAGCTCAACGACTTCTTCAAGCATTTCAAATGGAAAATTTGTTTCCTGGACAATAATATTGACGCTGCAACGATAATGATGGAAAAAATAATTGTGTTTGGTATGAGATTATTCACTCCATCAAAGTACATATCGGCTAAACCTAATCAAAAATCTTGGTCTAACCTGACTTACAGAGATGCAGTCGGATCCAAAGAGGAAGCATTCAGACTTTGGCGTGAAAATAAAAATTCCGTCACTGAACTGCTACGCAAACAGGCGAGAAACGAATGTGCTAAAGTACTAAGGCGTGAAAAGTTTCTTCACGATCAGCGTCTTCGTGCTAAAGTTCTTTCTGCTCCTAGGGGCAGCAAGAGCTTTTGGTCATTTGTTAAAAGAGTAAAGAATAATGCTAGTTCTGCAATCCCAACTCTTATAATGAATGAACAAATATTCACAGACCCGGTTGGTAAGGCTAACCTTTTAGCTTAACTTTTTACAAAAAGTTCATTTTTGCCGGATAGCGATCAACCACTGCCCGAACTCGAAAGAGTATCTTGTACTATGCCTAAAATATTCTTCCGAGCATGTGCAGTTAAAAAGGTTCTTTCGCATTTCAACATTAATAAGTCTCCGGGACCTAATGGTATACCAGCACTGGTGCTGGAACAGTGCTCTTCGACGCTAGCCAGTCCATTGGCCAACCTTTTCACCCAATCCCTAAAAAGGGTGCGGCTAATAACCCTGAAAATTACCGTCCAATTGTAATCTGCTCTGCACTCTCAAAGGTGATGGAGTGCATTATCAATTTCCATCTTGTGAACTACGTAGAGTCCAACTCACTCCTTAGTGATTGGCAGTATAGCCTCCGTAGAAATAGTTCCATGGGAGACCTGTTAGCTCTACTTTCTGAGCGCTGGAGTCGATCCATTCGCAATTTTGGCCAAAGTAAATTGGTTGCTCGGTAATGACTTCTCTCGATTTATATCGAGTTTTCTCAGAGATCGAACAATAAGTGTTGTTATTGATGGGGTCTCATCCAATGAGTTTCAGCTTAATTCAGGGGTACCCGAAGGTTCCGTTCTTTCTCCTTCTCTTTTCCTTATCTCTCTGAACGACCTTCTTGCTCAAACTTTTAACTCTATATACTCTTTCGCAGATGACAGCAGCATTTGTCATTCATTTTCCTTTAATTGTAGGCCAAGCCTCTTGGAGGTTGGGGGCAAAAGGCGGTGAATGAATGACACACTCAATAAAGACCTGTTAACAATCTCCGAGTGAGGTAAAGCGAACAGGGTTGATTTTGATGCGCTGAAGACTCAATGTTGTATGTTGACCCATAGGGCCATGGATTCAACAATGTCATCTGTATATATGAGTGGTATAGGTATTGAGGAGTCGGATACTCTTGATGTTCTAGGCATGAGAATTCAATGTGATGTTCGTTGGAACGAGCATGTTTTTCAAGTGTCGAAAGAAGCATTCAAGTGTCTTGGTTTTCTAAAACGGTGCAAAAATTACTTCACTCCTTCTGATCTCCTTAAAATCTATACCACTTACACCCGACTGAAAATGGAAGGGCAGGAGCTTCAAAGTCTATTATGGAGCTACTCATCAATAACATTTGGGTATCCAATTCTATTGACTCATTGGAACATCGTCGGAATGTGGGTTGTGTATCACGGTTCTATAGATACTACCATGGGAAATGTTCTTCTGAGATTAGCGACCTTATTGCCCGAGTTTTGATTCGCTCTACGCGTTTCTCTAGTAGATCGCACCCGTTTGTAGTTTATTGTCCAGTTGACCGCACAACGCATTACAGAGAGAATTCGTTTATCAGTCGAACTAGTCGTATGTGGAATAAACTCCCCGCAGAGTTCTTTCCTGACAATTATAATCTAATAAAATTTAAGTCAAACATCCACAAACACTACTCCCTCTTTCCTCCTTCCCATAACCTATTTTCCTGAGATCAACCCAATGCACTGCATCTGTAGGGGGCATCTCCTGAGTGTTGGTTAATAAAGAAAAAATAAAAAAAAGTCAAAAAAAAAAGCCAAATAACTCTCAATTCAAAAGTATCGCTTCAAAGTATTTAGTTCGTAAATATATGAAAGCATATATTTTGCGTTTATATATTTATGGACGTACAACTTATAATAGACATAATATGATAATATAAAGAATAAATAAAAAAAATGGTATGGAATACATATTTACAAAAAAATAAAAGATTGGAATTTTCCAAATGCACATACTATATGCGCGGCAGGCGCCTTAATATCGTGCCTCATCCATTGCGTTAGCTATTTATTTATGCTTCCTGGTTCTTGGGCGTCGTACTTCCTGAAAAAAATTGGAACCGACAGCCGAAGCGTTTCGTTTCCAAAAATGAAGTTTTCATAGCTTTCCCAACAAAAATTATAAATGTAATAATACCCAACAAATGAAATAAGTCTTAACGCATTGGGACCGGTGCATGTTCAGACTAAGCCCATCAATTTCAATAGCATTCGTTTTATGTCCAGGAAAAGGTTATATACAAAATTTCATAAAAATGTATTAATATTTGCTACCTATAATCTGATTTCAGAATTTATATGGAAACATATACGGATGGACGGACGTCGCCAAATCGAAAGTGATTCTGAGTCGATCGGTATAATAAAGGATGGGTCTAGATCAAATATTTTTGGTGGTTACAAACATACATAGTGGTATAGGGTATAATAGAATTTTTGTATTATATTTACCATATGGAAAATTCTTAATTAACAATTTAATAATCATAATGTCACGAGTTGGCGTAAAACTAGCTTCATTTTTGTGTGAGTATTTAAAAATTGAATTCTAAATTCCAAAATTTATCGTATAAATTATTTTATCGACAAGAGGGTTAATGGGGTCATATAATTATTTTTTCAGAAACTCCAGGCTATGGAGATAAAATATAACATTTAAAAGTAGAAAACTGATAAATGGTACAAAGTATTTAGAAAGTCTACATTTACTGAATATTTAAAAAAAAACTCATTTTTCTCGAAATCCGCAAGAGGAATTTACTTAAAAATTCACACAGGTAATCTCTAATATATACTTAACAAAACATTATAGTGTCATATCCATTTTTTGAAATTTTGTTTAAGAAAATTTTTGAAAACTTAAAATTTTATCAAAATATTTTCCATCTTTGGTCTCATTTCGCAATAGGTTTGCAACGTGATAATAAAACAATACTTCATATCTGAGTACATATAGGTATAGAGACCAAAAAAATATTGTGGCTTTAAAAAAAATTGTTAAAGTTGAAAAAATGTTTTTTTTTTTGATTGACCCAAAACTTTGTATTTCTCAGTTTTTTTTTTTGGTATTCGCATATTTCTAGTGGGTGAGACCGAGAGTTTGAACCCTTTTTTTTATTAAGGGCCACTCTAATGTACATATTATATTAATTTGAAGAGTTGCGAAAAAAAAGGGCGGCAGCGAACCAATGGGCGTGGCACCCACCATAAAAGTCAATTATTTAATGCCATATATCTAGAGAACTGTAACAGATAAGGCCTTGGTACTTAGTGCGAGTTCATGAGTTATGAGTTGGGTAATCCGTTAAAAAATTTTCGGAATTGGACCAGTGGGCGTGGCATCCCCCATACATAGTAAGTGTTTAATATTATATAACTGGAGTACCATAATAGATAAATTTTGGGACTTTGTGTGAGTTCAGAAGTTATCAACATTACTACTCGTGTTACCCCCATACAAAGTAAATATATATTTTCATATATCTGCAGTACTGTCATAGTGAAAGCCTTGCAACTTTGTCTTAGTTCATGAGTTAATAATGTGAGTAGTCTGACAAAAAATGGGTTGGATCGAACCAATGGGTGGGGTTTCCCGGATATAAAGTGAGTATTTAATAACTATTTAATATAACTGGAGTACTATAATACTGAAATCCTTGCGAATTTTTGTTAATTCATAAGTTGTCAACGTGGTACACCCCATCCAAAGAGAATATTAAATATCATATATCTGGAGTATTTTATGCCTTCGAACTTTATCTAAGTTCATGAGCTGTGAGTAGTCTGACAAAAAATGGGCGGGATCGGACTAATTGGCGTGTCACCCCCATTCAAAATAAATAATAAATGTCATACATCTGGAGTGCTGTAATTATGAAAGCCTTGGAACTTCGTCAGAGTTCATGAGTTATTAATGTGAGTAATCCGTTAAAAAATGTTCGGAATTGGATCAGTGGGCGTGGCATCCCCCATACATAGTAAGTGTTTAATATTATATAACTGGAGTACCATAATAGATAAATTTTGGGACTTTGTGTGAGTTCAGAAGTTATCAACATTACTACTCGTGGTACCCCCATACAAAGTAAATATATATTTTCATATATCTGCAGTACTGTCATAGTTAAAGCCTTGCAACTTTGTCTTAGTTCATGAGTTAATAATGTGAGTAGTCTGACAAAAAATGGGTGGGATCGAACCTATGGGTGGGGTTTCCCGGATATAAAGTGAGTATTTAATAACTATTTAATATAACTGGAGTACTATAATAGCGAAATCCTTGGGAATTTTTGTTAATTCATAAGTTGTCAACGTTAGTCCTAAAAAAAATGGGCGGGATCAGATCAGTTGGCGTGGTACACCCCATCCAAAGAGAATATTAAATATCATATATCTGGAGTATTTTATGCCTTCGAACTTTATCTAAGTTCATGAGCTGTGAGTAGTCTGACAAAAAATGGGCGGGATCGGACTAATTGGCGTGTCACCCCCATTCAAAATAAATAATAAATGTCATACATCTGGAGTGCTGTAATTATGAAAGCCTTGGAACTTGGTCAGAGTTCATGAGTTATTAATGTGAGTAGTCGGGCAAAAAATGGGCGATATCGGACCAATGGGCGTGGCACCTGCTACACCAAAAAATATGAAGTACTCTTAAAATGACACTCTTGAAACTTTTAACAAGCACATTAATTACCTATGTGAGTATTCGTGAAATATATGTGGGCGCAATCACCAAAATCAAAAATCGCCAAAACCGAAAATCGCGAATGCCAAAAATCGCTAATATCAGTAATTGCACCAAAAAAATCGCCAAAACCGAATATCGCAAATAAAAAAATCCTCCAAAAAGAAAAAGTCGTCAAAAACAAAAATTGCAAAAACCCAAAATCGCGAATAACAAAATCGCAAAAAAAAAATCGCCAAAATCAAAAATCGTCAAAACCGAAAATCGCGAATAATAAAAATCCACAAAATAAAAAGTTGCCAAAATCAAAAATCAGAGAAAAATAAAACGTTTAAGCCAAAAATCAATAAAATTCGAAAATCGCTAAAAATCAAAAATAGAAACAAAAAAACAAAAATCACCAAAGTCAAAAATCGCAAAAACCGAGAATCGCGAATAACAAAAATCACCAAAACCAAAAATTGCCACAACCGAAACAATAATCGCAAAATCGAAAATCGCCAAAATCTAAAATCGCAAAAACTAAAATTGACAAAATCTAAAATCGCCAAAAAAAAAAGAATAAATAAAATGGGTTTTTAAAACATTTACTCCCAGTACATTTATTTCGGTTACGATGGGTATAGCGAAGCGCAGCGTGTTACTACTAGTATATTATATTACTTAATACTAGCAGATTCCAGCCCTCGAAATTCGAGCGCAAATTCTAGGAATTTTTTTTTTTTTTTCATTAAATAAAGACCCTAAAAGAATGCTGATCAATTATAGCTAATAAACAAATCAACACAAAAAACACACTCATTTTTATTACAAACACATTAACAAATTTAATAAACACACACATAGTATTGTATAATTTTATGTATGTGTTAGTACCAAATTTAAATGCAATTTACTCAAAATAAAGGAAAAAATTTAAAAATTTGTAAATCTGCAAATCGGCTAAAAAGAAATAACTTTCAAATAATATACGTTTGGTCAAAATCGGGATAAAACGGTAGAACAAAACATTAGCCACAAGAAATCGCCTAGCCTATTAATATTATAGATATAGAATATTGAAAATACACTTTTCGGCATGGATACTCATAGTAGTAACAGATGACTTCACACAAATTTGTAAAGCTATTATCGCCATCGAGATATGTTATATTTAATGTTCACTCCGTATAGGAGGTGCCACGCCTACTGATCTGAAAAGTGCTAAAACTTTAGCAACAAGAAGCAATAAGGATTTGTCATGAATATACTGCAACATCATACTCTAAATATAATTGTTTTTTTTTTGTAATTTCCTTATTCCAATGGTATGAGCGACAAGCACTTAAAGCAATTTTAAATTTGACATGTAAATAAGTATATCTACCTTTAGTTATATTGTTGATATGATCGCTAATTTGATATCGCTAGCATATCATTAACGATGAGATCGTGACTTAAATAACAATAATATTGTCATAGAAGATGCGTCTTCATGAACAACAAGAAAACCACTGAGATAGTTATCCATATACTTAGGGATAAACATTCGCTATTTTATATAAAAATTAACCTTAGAGCATTAAATAAAATTTACACACAAAAAAATGCAGCTGTTTGGCTGAGTTTTTTATTGCACTCAAATATTATTTACAACCAGTATGATGAGCATTTGCGGTATTCATGTTCATTAAAATTACATTTATTACAACCTGCCTGCTTAATGTCTCCAAACGTGTAAACATTAATGATCTTCCTCTTAAGTATAACCAAAAAAAACAAAAAAACAAAAACAAAAAATACACGCACATACATCCAGTTCTTTGGTTCGGAAATATCATTGGATATGACAAACTATGTATGAATATTTTATCGTATCATGATCATAAAGACATACTGGACGAGGTTGACACTGGACGAGCTACGATGACATTGCATAGTTAAAAAGTAATTATAAAAATTTGTGGAATATTTTTGATCCAAAATATAATTATTTTTTTTATAATTTTCAAGGACAAAAAGGATGTGTCGTGTTTAGTAAATATCGTAAAAACTTGTAAAGTCTTTTGTATCCAATGACATGTGTATTGAATTAAAATAAATTATATGTTGTTAAATTAATAACGCAAAAATTTTCCGAATTTGTTAATTTTTTGCCATGCATACCTTTGTAGTAAATGGATTTTTGCAATTTTATTTTCAGTATACACAATATTAATTGATGAAAATATGGAAAACACAGATACTAAAACTATTGTAGAAGTATTTCAACATTCAGTAAAAGATAATTTTTTAAACTTTTTTTAAAAATTGATAACCAATTGCTTGTTTTTAGGGCTTCTTGTAGATTGTTAAGTTTTATACTTACAGCATATTCAATCCTTTGATTGGTTGTCTCCAGCCGACATCTTGCACCACCCCTTATATTAAATCTACTTTGACTCATATTTATCTTAACTGCTCTGCTCGGTGTCCAATATTGTTTACAGATTTATAGAGATACTACAAAGTTGCTTTTCATAAAGTATTCTGAATGAAATTTAAACTAAATGCCCTTTGAAGTGCTTTATTTCGAGCCGATTGCAATGACTTGAATTCATTGCTATTTTCGTATGCGCAAATAAGTGCAAGATACTTGAGTCAGCTATGTATAATAGATCGATTTATTAACATTTTGGCTTTCGTGTCCAAATTTCTCTTTAATTTAAACAGCATACTAGTCTGAAGTTATACAAGCTTTCAAACATTTGATGTGTCCATCCCATGACAAATTGCTTCTTAACATAATTCCCAAATATTTAATTTCATGTTCCTCGTTTATTGTATTACCATCCATAGAAATAGAAAAATTGTTGTTCAGCATTTAAAACTAAGCGACTAAATCTGGCAAATTTATACGATAACGCTGAATCTCTTTTAATTGCGTTTTAAAGACCAGAAATTTGATTGGGGGGTCTCACCAATTTTTTTTTATTTTTTTTATTTTTTATCATATAGCAACAAAAAAAAAAGCATTTGTATATTAATTCATATATTTAAGAATATATTGTTGAAGTCTTCTTATGAATAAAAAAAGTTACTTATTATTTGAGACGTTACGAATATGAAGATATTTATACCCTATACCACTATGTGGTCAGGATATAATGACTTTGTGCTAATTTTTGTAACTACCAAAAATATCTGACCTAGACCCATCTTTTATTATACCGATCGACTCAGAATCAGTCTTAGCGATGTCCGTCCGATGTCGATGTCGATTTAGCGATGTCCGTCCGTCCGTCCGTCCGTCTGTGTGTCCATGTAAACTTTGTAATCAAAGTCCAGGTCGCAAATATGAATATGTTTTGATAAAATTTAGTATATAAACTTCTATCGGCAATAGAATGAACACTATTGAAACTGGTGAAAATCGGTTCATGTTCAGACCTAGTCTCTATACAAATGACCCCTATGAGATCGACATAAATTGCCATAATATTAAAATTATCATAGAGATCTCGGTCAAATTGGGTTTGTGTATTTTTATTACATCCGTTTATCAGCAATACAAAAATAAATCCTATTGGACCATTCTTAGTCATAGCCCCCTTACGATCTTCACTTAAATTAAAAAAAAACTAAATATTGCACAGATTTTTCTCAAATTTGGTTTGTATATGTCGTTGCATGTGTCTTATAGTAAGGATCGTTTCGGCTTCTCGACCTAGTCCCCATATGAATATAGCATCCGATATTAACCTTTTCGTAACAGAAGGCAAAAAAATTAATAACAACGCCACTCAAATTTGGTTTATAATTATTTTCTATATCAAATTAGTTGGACATAAGAGATAAGGTTTCTAAACGCATGATATAGGGTATCGTATAGTCGGTCTGGACCGACTATAATTTTTCTGCTTATTTTGAAATTGGTTTCAACCACCAAAATGGAGCTTCTATCTCCAGTTCGAATAATTGGAGTAAGATAATAAGCAGAGTTGATATATATATCTATACTAGCTGTTTTTACCCGGTCTTGCCGGGAATTGACTTAAAAAATAGTTTACCATGCTTACCACCACAACTAATTACGTTTATGCATCGCTTATTTTGAGTGTATAGATGTTAAGAAATTTAGTTATTCTATACCTTTGGGATACACAACATTTCTTGTTTTTTCTTCTGGTGCATGTACGAAAAAAATAGTTCTGGCTCCCAACTCTGGAGCAGGTGACATATAATTGCCCATGAAAAAAAAAACAAGGAGTCTCTAAGTTTAAGAGATTGTCCTTCTGCTGCTACTTTAAGAGATTGTCTTTGTGTTGTATTAATTGTCGTAGAAAATGCAATACGTACTAGAAATTGTAATCTTTTAAAACCGAAGGGCATATCGCTCGACATCAGGGGTGGTCTTGGTATAAAAACATTTCCAGCAGCTCCTGTTTTTGTATTATATTATTGCTACTAAAAAATTATAAGCGCTTTGTTAGAAATGGTCTTCTACCATTGCAAAGCTTTGAGGGATCAATATTTCTCAGAATCATAATTAGCGCGCCAACTTTGAAAAATAGTTCATGAGGAGGTATTCCGGGAAGATCTAGCGAATTTAAAAATTCAATGGGATAAACTACAGCTTGATTGGGGTCCATGACTGTATCAACAGACTTATATGTTCTTTGAGGTCCCTGTAAACCCGTTTTGAATTTAGAGATTCATGGTTGTAACGCTTTCATTCTTGGGTGACATAATTTCTCGTTCATAAAGCCACCGCGGTTACGATAGGAAAAACTTTTTGTAACATTTTTTGCAACGAAGGATTCAAGTTAAAAAAGTTTTCTGGTGGGGATATTAAACCAGTAGCCGGATCTATACTGAGTTTTATCAGGGCGTATACCTATTTGTAATCGACAGTGCGCATTTGATCTAACGCGGTTCTGAAAACGTTTTTCAACTGACATTCCAACATTCTGCGGAGTTTGAACGCAATATCTCGACATGTATTCTGAATAATCCTACAGCGGTGGTTAACCTGCATCTGTTCGTCGCCCCTGAAATAAATCTGCCACCATTTTAGGGTGTTACAACCCATATAGTAAAAAAGAAACACGACATATTTGTAATGGGTTACTTTAAAACATTTATTTCATAATGGTGTAAACTCAAGAGTAGTAGGTAAAGACAGTTATACACAAAGTTTTAGTGAAATCCATTGAAAAATTAATTGTAATTATATGACGACCTTAGCTGGGATATGAGAATCATGTGCTCTAAATTCAAGCGAAATCCGTTACAAAATTTAAAAAAGCGGATGTTAAAGTATGCGTGGCCAGAAAAAAAGCATACGTGAACTTTCTTTGGGTATAGAGATCGTATGTACGAAAATTCAGAGAAATCCGTTGAAAAATTAAAATTTTGTGCAGCGAATATATATACCAAAAAACAAAAAATTAATTTTATATAAAAAAGTAAGGTTGGCGTGACCGGTAAAAAGCACATGGCGAACTTCCCTGGAGTAAATATACAAAGAGAAAATTAATTTTATATATGGATGGGTCAGAAGCTATAAGGCCTAACTCCACTTTTCGAAAATTTCTCAATTGTCTTATATTACCATCTAATTAGTTGTGAACTCTTTGAAAATTATTTGGTTCTTTTATTATTTAAAAAAATATCATTGAAATACATCAAAAATTGATATAGGTTTTGAATTTTATTGATTTTTTTCAGAAGCTATTCCAATTAACTCCACTTTAATTAAACGCATTGGTTTACTCAAGCGAAACTTCACATTTTTTTTGAAATTTTGTAAAATTAACCAACACATGTGTTTTCCGGGAGTGCCCTCCACACTCATTTTTTTTTTTTTTTTTGTCTTTCTAATTAGTTCGTATATTCGCAATACATATACTTTTTAAGTCACATTAGTTAAGCTAAATAACAACAAAAAATTGAGTGAGTAAATGTCAAGAATACCGTTAGTTGAGAAATTAGAATATATAAAAAATTCAAACACAATTACTCGGTTGATGAAAAGCTAAAAATCGAAGTTCATTTAAATGTCATAACATAAAAATAAAATATACACATGTGTTTAAAAAAAAAATATAATGTAAGTGATAAAAAATATAAATTTATAGGTATAATATAAAAATAATATAAGTGTTTTTTGGTATTAAAAAAATCAAGATACACTTTAAGACGACATGCAGACTGTGGACTCAGATACTGATTTTTCAACAGATCATCATTATAGGCCAAGGGAAATTTTTAGTATTGACTATTCCGACCACTGAAGAAAATTGTTCAACAGTTGGAAGGAAGAGGACTCGAGATCCAAGAAAATGGATACGAAATATAATGAAACAGAATAGATTACGAGGTATGCAATATACTAATTCGAATGGACACGTAATGACGGCTAAACTATTTCAAGATAAACAATGTTATTGTCGACTCAATTGCAATCAAAAGATTAGTGCCAGTATTAGAAAAAATATAATGAACTCATTTTACAAACTAAGCAGTAGCGAAAACCAAAATCTTTATATACGTGGCTCGATCAAAACTTCACCAGTAAAAAGACGTCGCTCTCAAGATAATTCAAAAACTCCAAGGCTCCTTTCGAAAACATGACAACCAAGACATTCGCGTCTGCAAAAAATATTTTAAAGAAACATACCAGATAAGTGACCATCGAATGGAAAGATGTTCTTCGATTGAGTATGTTCATTTACCGCACGATCATCGAGGAAAGCACATACCAAGTAATAAAATTGATGACACAAATGTCGATAATCATATAAAGTCGTTTCCAAACTATTACAGCCACTATACTCGAATACATAATCCTACAAGACGATATTTGAATCAAGATCTAACCATTAAAATCATGCATGAACTCTATGTTATACACTGTAATGAAGAGAAATTGGTACCGGTTAAGGAAAAATATTACTATAATATATTTTCAACTAAATTTAATTTACATTTTAAACAACCTGCTAAAGATACGTGTCAAATTTGTGATGGGCTGCAAATAAAAATTCAAAATACAAAAAATGTAGAAAAGCAAGAGGTTGAAATTGAAAAAGGTGTACATCTAGCGAATGCGGAACTTGCACGCAATAATATGGCCATAGACAGATTTGGAAAAAGCTTTAGCCTTTCCTAAGTTATCTACCTCTGTGGCATATTATAAAAGAAATTTATATGTCTACAACTTTGGTTGTCATGATTTTAATAATGATGTAAGATGCATGTATGTCTGGCCGGATACTGAAGGTTCGCGTGGATCCCAAGAAATATATTCTTGTTTAACTAGATTTATTAAAATCCATGCCAATAATCCTAAAAAAATAATAATGTACTCTGATGCTTGTACAGGACAGAATAGGAATATCAAAACTGCTCTAAGCTTATTGAAACTTTTTCAAACTGATGAGATAAATGCGGATTCAATTGCGCACAAGTTTTTGCAAAGTGGACACAGTTACTTACCAAATGATTCAGATTTCGCTATTATAGAATCATTTTCAAAGAAACACCAAAATATTTTTTATCCTGATGATTGGTATGAAATTATCAAAATTAGCAAGAAGAAAACCCCATTTAATGTCATCAAAATGAGTCATAAAGACTTTAGATCCACAAAACCTTTAGAAAATTCCATCACTAGAAGAAAAAAAGCAAATTCAGGAATACCAATCAACTGGCTGAAGATAAAATGGATTAAATTAGAAAGATGCAAACCATACAGTATACAATTTAAATACAATTTTAACACAGACGAAGAATTTCTTTCAATGAAAATCAACAAAACTGGAGTTGGTAAACCGGTGCAATTAAAAAACATAGAGCAACCTCTACTGTACCCTTCTGGGAGAAAAATCACAAAAGAAAAGAAAAACATGAATACTACAAAACATTTAAGACACCTAATAGAAATTACAGCACGTCGGATGCATCTGATTGTGACGATAATCTATATGATGATAAAACTTTACATTACTTAGAAAACCTTAAAAATATTAATATGTTTATTTTTCAATGAATTTTGCTTTAATTTTTTTTAGTTTTACTTAAAAAAAATGTATTACACTGTTATGCTAAATGAATTTTCTTGTAAATAAAAATTAATTTTTGAGTGGCTAAACCAATTAACTCCATAAAATTGGATTTAATGTTCAGGAAACTTATTAAAAAACATTTATATTTCAGAACTTTAAACTTTAAAAGATAATTTGATTTATGATTTATCAGTTTCATAAATATTGGAAATCAATTTTTCAAACATTACTAATTTTCTCTACTTTTTATTTTGTGGGGTTAGGCCTTATAGCTTCTGACCCATCCATATATAGATGTCTAATTAATTTATTCGACTTTCGGTTTAAATCCAATACCGAATATTCGCTTTTCGGTAGAATGTCGAATACATTGTTCGTGTGTTTTTTTTTTTTTCAGAAACAGGTTGTTTATTTATGAGATCGATTTAAAAAATATTAAATATGAGAAAAATTTACGAATCTAATTTCCTTTTTGAACTTATAGATATTTCAATAATTTTATCAATTATTACTTCCTTCCGATATATTGATATTAATGCTAGCGAAGTAAACCTTTCCTCGCACATGGTATTACGAAAGCATGTTTCAGTCATTCTTAGCGTAGAAAAGCTTCTTTCTGCGGAAACTGACAGGAATGACAATTAAGATTTTTAACGAAATAAAAACTTCCGTTATCCTTCCAAAATTCAAGCGATAGAGATAGCTGAGCTAAAATAATTTGATGCGGCTCGTTTAAATCGTTTTTATAAAAAAGCAAGTGAGAAAATTATAGTCGGTCTATACCATGCGTTTAGAGACCCTATCTCTCAGGCCCAACTAACTGGATATAGAAAATAAGCATAAACCAAATTTGAGTGGGATTTTTATTAATTTTTTTGGCTGCAGATATGGAAAAGTTCATATCGGATGCTATATCTATATGGGGACTAGGCCCAAAAATAGACCGATCCTGACTATGTTTGGTAAAGTCTCTTCTATTTTGCAAAAATATATACAAACAAAATTTGAGAAGAATCAGTGTAATATTTTTGTTTTTTGATAGATTTACGTGAAGATCGGGAAGCAGCTCTATATGGGGCCTATGACTAAGAGTTGTCCCATAGGGATCATTTTTGGACTACTGATTAATGGATGTAATAAATACATACAAACCCAATTTGACTAAGATTTATATGATAATTTAGATCTTATGGCAATTTAAGTCGATTTCATAAGGGTCATTTGTAAGGTGGCTAGGTCTAAACATAGACTGATTCTCACCAATTTCAATACCGTTCATCCTATGTCTGATAAAAGCTCACATACCAAATTTCATCAAAATATATTCATATTTGCGACCTGCACTTTGATTACAAGGTTTACATGGACACACAGACGGACGGACGGACATCGTTAAATCGAATCAGATAGTGATTCTGATTCGATCGGTATAACAAAAGATGGGTCTAGGTCAAATAGTTTTGGTAGTTACAAACAGCAGCACATTATTGTACCCATTCATTATACCCAAACCACATAGTGGTATAGGGTATAAATATGAGATCTTCGAAATCGTTGCATGAGAAGTTTATAAAGTACGTTGCATATAGATTTTACAATATTTGCCTGACAGATAAATCTATCTTTTATTTATACTATAAATTATTTCGTATATATATGGAATAAATAATGTTTCCCTAAAGTATTGGCGCCTTTTAAGTTATCAAAAGTCTACTTAACACTTTATTACGAAAGAAGTTTCTACGAACAAACATCTTTATTACAGTCATTTAAAACATCCTCTTCTATGATTTTATACTCACCACTGATTTAATGCGGAATTTTTTTTTTATATATTTGCATATTTGAATATTTCTGCAAATTTAAATTCCAATTGGGAATACTTTGTGGTGCAAAAACATTTCTTTGCTCATTGGTTTTCTATTTCGCTTGAACTGTTTTATCGACCAATGCTTAACATCATTACTGGTGTGTATGTGTGTGCTTTGAGGATGCTGTTTATATTCATCCTTTAGATGTTTTATTTCATTAGTTCTGGTGGTTTCTCATAGATGTCGCTGAGTGTGTATATCTTAAATTATATTTGTACGTATAGGGGTGATTTATTTTTGTGCGTTCTTGGAAGTGTTATTTTTTTTGTCATACTCATCTGATGAGGTATTGCATACTCGTAGTCAAAATATCAATTAGACAAAATAGATATTTTCAAAATCCTATAGATTTATCAATATGATATCTTTGTCGTTTTCGTAAATAATTTATTCGGTTTACTTATAGCTTTTCATTATGCAGCTTGTATAGTTTTTCATTATGCAAAATAAGGGCCATTATTACAACTAGCTAAAGTTAGGATTTCATCGGATAGATTATTAGTTTTTCGTTTTTAAAAGTATAGTTTAAGCTAAAAGTTACTGAATAGCTAAAGCGAAGATAGTGTTGCCTTTAACTTTTAACGCGAAGTTTATGTATTTAATGTTGCCACATTTCTCATCAATATGTTTGTATACTTCTTAAAAACTTTTGTTACACATTTACAACAATTATTCATCTTATAATAAAGGTTTTTAGTTTTTATTCTCAAAAACACTCCGAATCCAGATCGCATTTTTATGTACGTTGATGTTAAAAGATTTTATCAATGTTGGCACATACATCACTTAATATACGGGCGGAATCAACTCTGAAATGTAAACCTTGCAAGGCATGATAGTCCACCAAATATTTGGTTTGGTTATGAATCGATTCCAAGCGTTTTTTTTATTCCATTTTATTGAAATCAATAAACGAGGCCCTTTGGCTTGTCTGCAGATTTTATAATTGTTTCTTTTTCTCTCTCTTATTATTGTAAATTGATTATAATTTATATGAATTGATTTTCATTTTAATTATTCAATTATTTTAGATTCATTGTGAAGGTAGGAAATGTTCTTTAACATCTCTCCTTCTTTTATTTGGATTTGTAGCTGTTATTATTTCTGAAGGCAATTTGTTGCATATGTTTAAAGCAACGGTTCACTGGTAACACCATCCTTCATGAATACTTTAGCTGGTGCAAATTCTTCATGATATGAAGGACAATTACTGGTGTGTATTAAACGTCCTGTTATGCTATGCACCAAGTTGTCATCAATAGAACATTCAGTAACAGCATCCAATTCAGATTTTCTTTTGGCCAATAATTAATATAACTTCTCTGCCTGTACTACGGTACGTGGGAAGTTATCTAACAAGAAACCACATTTACATTCAGTTCTGTCCAAATTACAAACCCGAATTGATTTCAACCTAACATGTCGCAGCAAATATTTGATAAATGAGCTTGTGTCCTCTGCTGCGTTTGGTGGCATTTTTTTTTTTTTTTTGTTTATAAAAATTTATTTATTCCTAACACTGGCGGCTGCGTGTTTTTTCGGTTCGCAAAGAAATTTTTATTGTTTGTTTGTCAACAAATAAAAGAACGTTGCCACTACTATATTTATAAAGCAATTCATTTGGTCAAAAATAGTCGGGTTTTCCTTTGGTGTTGCCACATTATCAAAAATATTTATTTTATTTTATGGGAAGCTGTTATAACGAAGAACAGTTAAAGGTCACTTTATTGCTCACTTTAGCTAAAGTTACCTGTAATAATGGCCCTAACAGTGTTTAATTCGGCTGTGTGGAATGTTTGAATCTTGTGCCGTATATTAGAAATTATAATAAATACTGCTTACAGCCACTATTGGGTATGGTTAATATCTTTTCTTTTTTGAGCAGTATTCATTATAACTTCTAATTTATAAAAACAATGATGATATTTTTCTATACAAATACTTAAATTGTATCTGAAAAACTATTAAGCTCCTCCATAAGAACACAAACAGAACTACCTTTTTAAGGCCTATATGCAGCTTGCTAAGGAATCAAAAACTTCATATAAAAAAACGCTTCAGAAATGCTTAAGGAATTTTCCTGTCAAAAAATTTCTGTTGATAGTCTGCAGCTTTTTAAAAAGTAGTATTATTTTTACTACTTTTTTTGACGTAAATTAACTTAGGCAACCCAGGCTTTGAGCAGGAATATCAAATTTTTCGTTCTTTCTGAACGGAATTTTGACAGAAGAGGTAAGCATAAACAATAATGTAATATGGTAAAAAAATTAAAAGTTTTTTTTCAGTTGCAAACATGGAAAAAAAGAACAAAATTTGGCAAAGAAGAACAAGTGAGAAAATTATAGTCGGTCTAGACCGACTATACGATACCCTATACCATGCGGTTAGAAACCCTATCTCTTAGGCCCAACTAACTGGACATAGAAAATAAGCAAAAACCAAATTTGAGTGGGATTTTATTAATTTTTTTGGCTGCAGATATGAAAAAGTTCATATCGGTTGATATATCTATATGGGGACTAGGTCCAAAAATGGACCGATCCTGATCATGTTTGGTAAAGTCTCTTGTATTTTGCAAAAATATATACAAACAAAATTTGAGAAGAATCAGTGCAATATTTTTGTTTTTTAATATATTTAAGTGAAGATCGGGAAGCAGCTCTATATGGGGCCAAAGGGATCATTTTTGGACCACTCATTAATAGATGTAATGAACGCATACAAACCTAATTTTAGTAAGATCTATATGACAATTTGGATCTTATGGGAATTTATGTCGATTTCATAGGGGTAATTTGTATTGGGGCTAGGTCTGAACATGGACCGATTCCCACCAATTTCAATAGCTTTCATCCCATGGGCGATATAAGCTTATGTACCAAATTTCATCAAAATATATTCATATTTGCGACCTGCAGTTTGATTACAAGGTTTACATGGACACACAGACGGACGGACGGACGGACGGACGGACATTGTTAAATCAACTCAGAAAGTGATTCTGATTCGATCGGTATAATTAAAGATGGGTCTAGGTCAAATATTTTTGGTTGTTACAAACAGCAGCACAAAGTCATTATACCCAAACCACATAGTGGTATAGGGTATAAAAACGCTTCAGAAATGCTTAAGGAATTTTCCTGTCAAAAAATTTCTGTTGATGGTCTGCAGCTTTTTAAAAAAGTAGTATTGTTTTTACTACTTTTTTTGACGTAAATTAAGTTAGGCAACCCAGGCTTTGAGCAGGAATATCAAATTTTTCGTTCTTTCTGAACGGAATTTTGACAGGAGAGGTAAGCATAAACCATAATGTAATATGGTAAAAAAAATTAAAAGTTATTTTTCAGTTGCAAACATGGAACAAAAGAACAAAATTCGGCAAAGAAAAACAAGAAGCGGATGGTTAATTTTGATACTGAGCTTAAAAAGCGTTTAGCAGGCCAAATAAAGCAGAACCGAAAAATTGATTTGTTTTCAATTTCACAATTCTTAATAATTGACAGAAAACAGCTGATTGCTAGCATTGCACTGAAAGGTACTTTTGTGCTTTTTTTTCTTTAAGAAATATATGAAAATTTTCTGTTAAGAATCCTTAACAAGCTGCGTACAGCTCTTTACACAGCCGGCGCACATTGGCGCATTTGAGTTTTTTCTTTGACATATTATAGACTGAAGGAGCTTCCATCATGCTTTGGGGTGCTATGTTGTCACGTGGAGTATGACCGCTGCAAAAAGTAATGTTTTATTGACAAGTTCCAATACGATACAATGCTGCCTTATGATGACGAATATATGCCGGTGACATAGATATTTCAGTAAGATAATGATCCGAAGCACACGGCTCTACACGTCAAGCAATGGTTTATAAACAACTCGGTTGCTGTTATTGATTGGACTTCATGTAATCCTGACCTCAACCCGATTGAGAATTTATAGCAAGTTGTAAAAACAAAAGTTAGCTTAAGCAATTTTGATAACCTCTACACGGAAACAAATGGTCTAGGGCCGCCAATCCAAACAGCGTATGTGGATATTTGGAGCCTTCAAGGACCCTCAGATGGAAAGCAGTTATCGACAACAGAGGATTCGCAACAAAATAGTATTTTGTTTTTAAGCGCCCCGGTAGGTGAGTAGGTAGCCTATCATGCGAGGGGTCGTGGGTTCGATTCCCACCAGAGGCTTTGGTCTGTCGCTGCAAAAAAAAAAAAAAAAAAAATGAACACACTACTCCCTCTTTCCTCCTTAACCTATTTTCCTGAGATCAACACAATGACCTGCATCTGTAGGGGGCATCCCCTGAGTGTTGATTAATTTAAAAAAAAAAAAAAAAAAATAAATAAAAATTTGTTTTATTTAAATTATTTTGTGCCCTTAATTATGTGCACGACTGATATAAATCATATCAAAAAATAGTGGTCAAAATGAATTAAATTAACTAATCTAGGACGAATTGTATAAAAGTCAAAGTAAAGTGTGTTTTATTTGCTTGAAGCTCCCACATTAGCATTGCATTCTTTATTGCTTGCACGAAGCTGTGTAGATACAAGAAGTTAATTCATGTCGACATGCTGAGATTAATATATATTTACAGACACTTAAATATTCCGCATATTTATTAAATTTTTCGTAACTATCCTACAAATTTGTAGCAGAAATAAGTATCAAAACAATTAAGTAAAACAAGAATATAAAAGCTAACGCAAAAATTTGTATATCAGTTTCATTTTTATTTCTACTTTATATTTATTTCTATGTTTCTGTGAAAATGCACATTATGTTTAAAATCATTTCATAAAATAAAAAATAAAATTCAATTGATAAAATCCGATTCAGAAGTTAGCAGTCACATAATTGAAAGTATTATTAACAATAACATAAGAATTGAAGAATATAAGTATATATGTGTACACGGGTTGAAAACAAGGTTTGCCAGACCTAGTGAATTCACAAATATATAAGAAGCTGACAAATATTAACCCATATTCAGCCAAGAAAATTCAAACGCGGGCTTTTTAAATAAATCTGCCCTTTTTGTAGTAATTTGGGTCTTCTGAAACCAAATCCGTTCGCAGTTGCGAATACTGGCTTCAATTTAACATGAATTCCTATATGAAAAAATTTATGTGTATCTATAATATTAATAGGCTAGGCGTTTTCTTGTTACCGATGTTTTGTTCTACCGTTTTATCCCGATTTTGACCAAACGTATATTATTTGAAAGGTATTTCTTTTTAGTCGTTTTGCAAATTTACAGATTTTTAAATATTTTCCCTTACTTTGAGTAAATTGCATTTAAAGTTGCTACTAACACATAAATAAAATTTCACATATGCTATGTGTGTTTTATTAAATTTTTTAATGTGTTTGTTAATGAGTTTGTTATCTTCGTTCACAATAATAAACCATAAAAGCGTTGGTTTGTGAATTGACTAAGTTGAAAAAAAGTTTCCTGAAAATTGCACTCGAATTTCGAGCGCTGGAATCCGCTAGTTTTTATTAATATATTAAAATTATAAGATTTATTTTAAATGAAATTTTTCTAAGTATTGTGGATGCAAATATATATTGCATTTTTTGCACATCCATTTGATTGGTTTGCCACACCCATTAAGTTGGCACCTTCGAGGCTTTCCTTGTGGCTGAGCTATTGGAATATGTTCCCCTACAATACGTGGCAATTGGTAAGTATTGCTTCTGTCTGATCTCTCTTGAGCGGATTCAGCATCTGACTGCGAACCTAATAAAAAAGCTTTATTTGCGCTCACTCTGAAATCTTTTTGAGATATTTTTTGCAGCTTTTTCCAAAAAGCAATGTAGTTTGCACGCATTAGTGACTGATGAACTAAGAACGTTAATAAATAAAGGCCAATACATTTGTTCTGTAATTTGAAACAGCATTGTCGTGAGGGTCTACTCCCCCCATACCATATTTGTATGAGCTGAGAAGCAATGGTTGTGACACATTCTCATATTTTTTCAAATCCTTCTTCAATCCCTTTACGCTGCGCATCGGTTCACCTTGTTCCAAGTTGGTGAGAACCGTCACCTCTTTGTTGTCTGCCCAATAACAAACTAATAATGAATTTGTTCTATCAAATTGGTAATCACTTTCTCCCCGCTTCAGCCGCTTTCCTGTGCGTAGTGGGGCTTTTGCAATACGATTTGGACGAACAGTTCCCGTGGCGTAAAACATTTTTGCACTTAAATTGTGTTTGCGAAATAATATTTAGGCTGCAGAAATGTTGAGCAAGTAGAAGGCCTTCGAAAAAAAATGTTTGCGGGTGGTAGAAACAGTTCCAAGAAGGCCGAGAAAACTTTAAATATAAAAATATCCTGTGTTCGATTTTTAACTGGAAGAGATAAATAATGTCATAACTTACCATGATTTAAAACACTTGGAGTACAATATAATACTTACCGAGATTTCCAACAGCAATTGGGATTATATATATTTGGTATTTAAAAGCAGATGGAGCTGAAAAAATCAGTTTTGGTAATGTAAGGAATGTATTTATGACCAGAACAGCAACCAACAAAAATTGTGGGTTATACCGCCTTTGCGCTGATAGCCTCATATGTATATAAGTATGTTATTCCTTTTGGAATGCATCCAAAAATAAATTTGCGACCCATAAATGATATATATCATTGATCCTTTTAACAAGTTGAGCCCATATAGCGATGTTCGTTTTCCGTCCGTCCGTTCGTCTGGTTTATTGAAATAACGCTCATTCAAAAAATAAACCATTTACCTATGCAAAGCTATGATAAGATTGTTTGTCCTTATTGCGAACTAGCTGATATTGAAAATGGGGCACAGAAAGCATCATTGTACCAAGATATGTCCAAAAATATGAAGACACCTCTGTTGTTGTTATATCAAATTGTTAACTTTTTAAAATATCTATAATATTAATAGGTAAGGCGATTTCTTGTGACCGATGTAAGTTTCACAGTCTTACCCCGATTTTGACAAAAAAAAATATCATTTGAAAGGTATTTCTTTTAGATGTTACCCAGATTTACAGATTTTCATCGTCTGGAATTTTTTTGGAGTTATGATCGTTTAAAATTGCTACTAACACATACATAAAACAAGTAAGAAAATTATAGTCGGTATAGACCGACTATGCGATACCCTATACCATGCGTATAGAAACCCTATCTCTTAGGCCCAACTAACTGGACATAGAAAATAAGCAAAAACCAAATTTGAGTGGGATTTTTATTAATTTTTTTGGCTGCAGATATGAAAAAGTTCATATCGGATGCTATATCTATATGGGGACTAGGTCCAAAAATGGACCGATCTTGATCATGTTTGGTAACGTCTCTTGTATTTTGCAAAAACATATACAAACAAAATTTGAGAAAAATCAGTGCAATATTTTTGTTTTTTAATAGATTTAAGTGAAAATCGGGAAGCAGCTCTATATGGGGCCAAAGGTATCATTTTTGGACTACTCATTAATGGATGTAATGAACGCATATAAACCCAATTTGAGTAAGATCTATATGACAATTTGGATCTTATAACAATTTATGTCGATTTCATAGGGGTAATTTGTATGGGGGCTAGGTCTGAACATTGACCGATTCTCACCAATTTCAATAGCGTTCATCCCATGGCCGATAAAAGCTTATATACTAAATTTCATCAAAATATGTTCATATTTGCGACCTGCAGTTTGATTACAAGGTTTACATGGAAACACAGACGGACGGACGGACGGACGGACGGACGGACGGACATTGTTAAATCAACTCAGAAAGTGAATCTGATTCTGATATAGGGTATAATTATACAATGCTATGTGTATGTTTATTAAATATGTTAATGTGTTTGTGTTATTGTGTTGAGTTTGTTTTCTTAATTTAAAATGAGTTGAATTGTGAAGCATACCTCTTAGAGCAATAAGTCCTGATATTGATCCTCACAATGCAATGAAACTCATGGGGAGGGTATTACAAATTCGCTATAACAGAATTAAACACTCTTACTGGTTTTGCATTCTGTATGTTTTTTAAGAGCATTTTTAAGAACATTATTTCCCTGAGCACATGTTCCAATTTTATGTAATTTTTTCTACATAGTAGTGAAGGTATAACGACGCCCTCCCTCTCGCTCGTCCGTCTGCATGTCCAAGTAACCTTGTACGAAAACCCTAGTCCACAAATTACAGTATATTTGGTGAGAAATTGGTACATAAACTTTTATGGGATGATCCCCAGCAGAAATTTGTGAAAATCGGTACATTTGCAAACATAGTCCGTAAAAAATGTCTCACATGTATTCGACCTAAACTGCCCTATGTTCTGCATTATACATATGTATGTATATGCCGATAAAATTTTGTTTGTATATGTTTATAGCATTCATAAAGCTTACAAATAAATAGTGTAAGACCAATTTTGGTCATAGTATTCATATAAAGCAGTCTCCCGGTATTCACATAAATCTATCTTAAAACTCACAAGTGCAAAATACTTCACTTAAATTTTGTATGTACGTCAGTTTGAAAGACAAAAGTGACCTCAATAATACGGTCTGGATCGGACTTTATTGGAACGTAATCGTCATATAGTAAGCAACTATATCCGATATGAACTTTATAATATTTGCCGTCAACAATATCTGACAATCTCACTTAAAATTGGTTTATCCTTACGGAAGTATGACAGGCAAACTATGTACGACTCTGTATCGTATTATGGTCATACAGACATACTGAAAGAAGTCGATACTGGACCAGCTATGATGCCTTTGCATAGTTAAAAAGTAATTATGAGTATTGTCGGCTCACAGTAGACCGAAGATACCTTTTTTACTTTCTTTTTATATTAACTTCTTTCATTTTGTTATTTTGTATTAGTAAGAGAGCATTTAAATTTTCCAAATATGATATATTACAATTTCTTTTTATAGCTTGATTTTAAATATGTTGATGAAATTCTACGATATTTTGAATGGGGTCTCTAAAGATACCGAATGGTGGAATTTCTGCTGCATAACTAAATATTTTTCTAACTCGTAACGTTCCCATTGTATATCTAAACTAGCCGATCTCGTCAATCCTTAGCCTATATTCCGGGACTCTTAATACTACTTCTTACTCTACTTATCACATTAATAACATATTTATCCACACAAAGTTTTAAGATACTCACTGTCGTAGCACTCCATATATTTTACTTTAAGTAGGATGTACGATCCCGCTCATTTTCGTTTAGACTTCTTATAACTTATAGAGTACTTAGCACAAAGTTTAAAGGTTTTCACTATATTTGATGATAAATATGAACTTTTTGTGGATGTTGCCACGCCCACTAATCCGAAGCGAAAAAATTTCAGCACGAGTAATTGCATTCAAAATATACTATGACACTCGATATAAATATTTACCATTTTCGTGTGACTGCTTAATTCCATAATTTATGAACCCACAGACATTTTTAAGGCTCTTGGAAAATCAAACCCATTTTTAACTCGACTACGAACAGTTCTAATGAATGAACTCATATAAAATTTTAAGACTCATTATTCTAGTACCATAGATATGTGATAATAAAACTTTGTACCTTTCATCCATATCTTATTGATCGATCCCCACAATTTTTGAAAAAAAAATACCAAAGCAACAACATAAGGTGTTAATCTTATCTTGATATATAAGGTGTTAATCTTATCTTGATATATAATATGGCTCCGGAGATCACTCGTTAGAATTGCACCAACGTTTTCATACACTCTCATAGAGTAGATGCGCCATATATTACCCCAACATTGGATAAAGGTGTATGATAATTTGGATCTTATGGCAATATATGTTGATTTCATAGGGGTCATTTGTATGGGGGCTAGGTCTGAACATGGACCGATTCTCACCAATTTCAATAGCGTTCATCCCATAGCCGATAAAATATCAAATACCAAATTTTACCAAATATATTTATATTTGCGACCTGCAGTTTGATTACAAGCTTTACATGGACACACAGACGGACGGACGAACGGACGGACATCGTTAAATCGAATCAGATAGTGATTCTGATTTAATCGGTATAATTAAAGATGGGTGTAGGTCAAATATTTTTGGTTGTTACAAACAGCAGCACAAAGTCATTATACCCAAACCACATAGTGGTATAGGGTATAATAAGTCCGAATCATAGAAAATGGCACATTTTTAGTGCATGATTGAGATAACAATTAACAATTTGGAGATAACAATTTTCTATACATTAGAAGTTGGGTCACAAAATCGAGCAATTCAGATTTTCTCGCTTCCCTATAAATTAAATTATATTCCATTTGCACTTTGGCATTCCGCTTGTAACGCAGGAAAAAACAAGTAAGAAACCCTAACTCTTCGGTCCAACTAACTGGATATAGAAATTAAGTAAAAACCAAATTTGAGTGGCATTGTTAATTTTTTTGGCTGCAGAAATGAAAAAGTTCATATCGGGTGCAATATTTATATGTGGACTAGGTCAAAAATGGACCGATTCTAATCATATTTTGTAAAGTAACTTATATTTTGAAAAAATATACACAAACCAAATTTGAGAAAAATCTGTGCAATATTTTTGTTTTTTTGATAGATTTCAGTGAAGATCGGGAAGCAGTTCTATATGGGGCCTATGACTAAGAATTGTCCAATAGGGATTATTTGTGGACTACTGATTAATGGATACAATAAACACATACAAACCCAATTTTACTAAGATCTATATGATAATTTGGATCTTATGGCAATATATGACGATTTTATAGGGGTCATTTGTATGGGGACTAGGTCTGAACACGGACCGATTTTCACCAATTTCAATAGCGTTCATCCTATGGCCGATAAAGGCTTACATACCAAATTTCATCAAAATCTATTTATATTTGCGACCTGTAGTTTGAAGAAAATGTTAACATGGACACACAGACGGACGGACTTGCGGACCGACGGACATCGCTAAAACGACTCAGAAAGTGATACTGAGCCGATCGGTATAATAAAAGATGGGTCTAGGTCAAATATTTTTGGTAGTTACAAACAGCAGCACAAAGTCATTATGCCCAAACCACATAGTGGTAAAGGGTATAATAAATTTACTAGGCCATAACTAAAGTGACCATGTTTTTTTACCTGAAAACGGGACATCGAATAATTCAGATGGGTTCGGTTATATGAAATGGAAATGCATAGATAGTACAATAATATTTTATTTGTCCATAGTGAGTGGCATTATTTATTTTATGTTACACTACAAAAAAAATTGTTTATACATTGTTATATTTTTCAGAGGCACAAATTTGTTTCAAAATTTTAGGTGACGATTTCAAATATGGCAGGATTTTTTAATATTAACTTTAATAATTAACTTAGCCTTAAGCACTGATTCCCTTAATTGAGTTTTATCTTCGGTCCACAACTTGTTCAGGCAAACATAAAATATATTCAACTATAATTTGAAAATATGCATGGTGTAGGTAATTGCTATTAAAATGTTTAAATACTTCCGCCCAACGATTTTCCGTAGAAATATTTTGTTGATTCCATTCATCAATTTTCTGCGATGTTACGTATTTAGATACGAGTGAATATTCATCGAATACTTCCGTATCTTTATTGCGATGATATGTTCTTCTTCGATCAATATATCCCACTGTGGTACTTCTGTTAAATTTGCCCAATTAAGTTTTTCTAAATCTTTGTTATAAACAGTCCATTGCTCTAAATACTCTCGACTAGTTTTATAAAATTCTTTAAACTTAATTTTCACGAAATTCTCGTCAATATCGGTGTAACCATCTTCTTTTAATTTTTCAAGTAAACCACGAACTGAATATGGAAGACAGTGCGTTGTCTCTTTCTGAAACAAATTAGCTTTTAATTTGTTAATTTCCGTTGCTGCTTCAATTTTTTGGCAATTTATATGTTACAAGTGTCTACAGCAGCTGAAGAATCCAAGGGAGGCGGACACACAGAAAAAAAAGTGTGAAATTTATAAAAATTATAGTAAAATTTTACAAAGTTTTGTGGTTATTATACGACTACATAAAATTCATATTAATTTTGTTTCACCACGTCAATTTAAATTTTTTTAAGTCTTTTTAGTGTCTAAGCAAATCTGACTCAATACGATAAAATTGTCTAAAAAAAAGCGGAAAAAATTTTGGTACCGTGAGGATTGAAGAAGTATAATATGTGTGTCTGGATGGTACAATAACAGAAAACATATTTTCCATCCTTGGGTAGGTTAGTTTTTGTTCTGTACTGCACTTTGACCTCTTCTATATTAAAAACCCTTTGATTAAGTACAAAACCTTCATTATAAAAAAAAACAATTTCTCTATTTTTGTCTCTTGTGTTTCGTAATATATTTATTCATACTAGCAGATTCCAGCGCTCGAAATTCGAGTGCAGTTTCTAGGCAGCTTTGTTTTTCAACTTAGCCAATTCAGAAACCAACACTTTGATGGTTTATTATTATTGTGAATGAAGATAACAAACTCATTAACAAACACATTAACAAATTTAATAAAACACACATAACATATGTATAATTTTACGTATGTGTTAGTAGCAACTTCAAATACAATTTACTCAAAATAAAGCAAAAAAATTAAAAAATCTATAAATCTATAAAATGGCTAAAAAGAAATTCCTTTCATATAATATACGTTTGGTAAAAATCGGGATAAAATGATAGAACAAAACATCGGTCACACGAAATCGTCTAGCCTATTAATATTATAGATTTATTCATATTCTGCAACAAAGAAAGAAGAGAAGATGATTTTTATATTGCTGCATTTCAGGTTAACCAAGCAAATTTATAGAACTGCAATTTCTATTTTTTGTAATGTTTTTTTTTTTTTTTGTTTTATTTTGATTATTAGTAAAAGTAAAACGCAACGTATTCTTATTTTGAGAGGGGGTAGATTTTTTATTTTTTGCTTTTAAAGAACAGTAATTTAAGTTTATGTACCATGAATTGATTCAACCAAATTCAAAAGAAATTCAACTAAATCGTTTTAAATATTTTTTAGATGAAATTATTTTTCAGCTGACTTGTGATGTATTTTAACATACATATAAATTAAAAAAACAATCTTTGACGAATTTGAAGATTTGTTCTAACATTTTTGAACAAATCAACTATCTCTTTTTTCGAATTTCTGAAAACGGGACATTTTTGCGTCCCCGAGTTGATGCCGGGGACAACGAGACAAAGTAGCTGAAAACTGGACGGTCCCGTTCAAAACGGGACGTATGGTCACGTTAGCCATAACACATATTCTTTGTCCACATAACAAATCGAGTCGATATAGCGATGTCCGTCTGTTGACAGAATAGACCACTTATCCGAATAAACTCAGACTAGCATTGTTTGTAGTTATTTCGAGCATGTTGGCATTCATAATTGCATAAATCGGGAATCATTGTAGCAAGATATGGCCTATAATATGGAGACACCTCAAAAGTGATGCCAAAAAATCAACATACTTCTTGCAATAATTTTGTATGAAGTTCATCAAATTGTTTCCTTTTTGAAATATTTTCTATACATTTACTACAAGTAGCGCAAGAAATCCAGATGCTACTGTAAACGTAAAACCTAGGTGGATGGTATCAAAGATTCAGCACAGCCGAATTTAACACTCTTACTTGTTACTACTGCATTTTGATAAAGACTAAAAATCGCGAAAAAGAAAAACAAGTAAGAAAATTATAGTCGGTCTAGACCCACTATACGATATCCAATACCATGCGTTTAGAGACACTATCTTTTAGGTCCAACTAATTGGATATATTTTTGCTCTCGGATATGAAAAAGTTCATATCGGGTGCTATATTTATAGGTACTAGATCGAAAAATGGACCGATCCTGGCCATACTTGTTAAGTTCACTTACCAAACCAAACCAAATTTGTGAAAAATATGTGCCATATTTATCATTTTTTTTTATAGTTTAAGTAAAGATGGCGAATCAGTTTTATATGGGGGCTGTGACTAAGAATTGTCCTACAGGCTTTATTTTTGGACTACTAATTAATGGATGTAATAAACATACACAAACCCAATTTGAGTGAGATGTATATGATAATTTGGATATCGATATAACCGATCTTCACCAATATAAATAGTGTTCATCCTATGGCCGATATAAGTTTATATACTAAATTTCATCAAAACATATTCATATTTGTGACCTGTAATTTGATTACAAGTATTACATGGACACACAGACGGAGGAACATCGCTAAATCAACCTTAAAAGCGATTCTGAGTCGATCGGTATACTAAACGATGGGTCCAGGTCAAATATTTTTGGTAGTTACTAACATCAGCACAAAGTCATCTATAAATATTGTATATAAAGCTGCGAGCATAAAAATGTTGTTTCTGTAAATTGATATTATGTTTGAAAAAAAAAAAAAAAAAAACTGTTTCAACATGCAATCATGTACAACAACCCTTCTGCAACTGAAGAGTCCTTAAACAAATGTTACAATAATTGAATTAATTTATTGTCACCACTGATTGACTGCCTTGATTTAGAGCCTACGGTAAAACTTTTATGAATTATAATTTGCATATAAGCTACATTTACATAAATTTCGCACAAATTGCGCATGTGCGGAAATATTTGCAAATATTTGTGTGGCATCATAAAATATAAAAATATTAATTTTCACAGTTTGCTCTAGTCATGGACAATAATTATGTTACCCTTTGACATCTGAATTTATTATCAAGTTCGCATTCAAATGCAAATTTCTGCATCGTTTTCTTTCATATTCTGTGAATGACATTTGATCGTTTCATGTGAGGCAACAATGAAACTAAAAGTGATCTATTGTTAGTGGAAAAGTTCACGTACTCAACCTTTCTTGCCTTGATTTTCTGTTAATTGTGTAGTTATTCACATTAATCATTTTTCTTTCCAAAAAATTCTTTTGAATCCTTTTTGTTTTTGTTTTCTGCAACAAGGCAAAGTAATAAATTTGCATGCCGTTATTGTATAAGTCTGAATAGTTAATTTTATGAAAGAATAAACTGATTTATATTAACCTTTTTTGAAACAAAATCTAATTTACATATCCACTGAAAGTGATCATCCCTTAAAAAGGGTTTTATTTTATTTTCAATGATCAAGCATATTCGAGATCACATTTGTAGAATGAAAGAAAATTTTCTTTTAAAATTCAATTATGTAGTAGAAATTTTCTTTGATTAAAGAAGAAAGGGTTGCATAAAAAATGCACACATTGAATTCTATCTCACGGCATTTGTGGCACATCTGTCTTAGTAATCAAATCAAATCATGTTTCAATTTGCTTTATCTTTATGCGTATGTATGCTTCATACAATGTTCTTTAAATGGAAAGAATTTAAAATTTTTAAATTTACGTATGTATATTCTTGGAAAACCATGAATGTCCCTGATGTATTTCCAACACATTTGGAAAAAAAAAGTATAATTTACATACGTGTCTTCGTTGCACAAAACATGGGTACAAAAATCACAGGCATTTAAAGGTTATAATCCTCTGCAATTAAAACTAATAAAAACTTAAGGATTTTAAACAAATTTAAATAAATTTTAGTAAATTTAGCAGTTATATATACCACAGGTAGGAATCTTATGACAAAAATGGAATTAATCATGATAAATACGAAACTACAACATCAATGTTTTTTAAAAACGCAGGTCAATATTGGTTTCGTATATAAATAGAAATAACGATAATCACCCTAAAGGTCTTAAAACGAACATTACAAACTAAATTAAATACATTTTATATTGGTATGATCGGCGCATGATGCAAAACTTTGGTTCATAATAGATGTACCTACCATGCGTACTTCATGGAGTGAAAAATGCGTTGCATCACATAGAGATGTTAGGACAAGTGTCAATTTTGTCTGTTTATTCAGTAGGGCCAACTATTAAAAAAATTGTGTTAAAATTTCCTGGAATTTCATTAATTAGAAAAAAGTAACCGTCATAAAAATGATGCTGCTTTTAAAGTTTGAGAAAAAATGGATTGCAAAGAGTTTCGTATTTCGATTAAACATTGCTTTTTGGTGGGAAAAAATACTGTCCAAGCCACCCAATGGACTTATATTATGGTATAACTTCGTCGTCATATTTCGAATTTGAATATACGCAGTTACCGAAGAAAACGTAAGAAAAATGCATCAAGTTGTATTGGATGAACGGAAAATTAAAGTGAGTGATATTGTTGGCATCATAGAGATTTCAACAGAGCGAGTTCGGCATATGATCATTTAATATGACAAAAACTTTGTGCTCGATGGGTTCCGCAATTTTTAATAGCAGAAGAAAAACTGAAACGTGTTCATGATTCGAAGTATGCTTTGGAGATGTTTGAAGTAAATTCAACTGATTGAGACGTCGATTCATTAGTATACACCGGAATCCAACAGACAGTCTGCGGACCAAAGCGGCCAAAGACTCAACAATCAGCTGGAAAGGGCAGTGTTTTTTTATTGGGATGAACGTGATATAATATTTCTTGATTACTTGGAGAAAGGAAAAACAATAAGTGCCAAGTACTATGATGTGTTATTGTATAGATCGGAAGAAGAAATTAAGAAAACACGACCCCACTTATATGACAAACAAAAAAATTTTGTACCATCATGACAATTCACCGGAAAAATATAAGTACTTTCATTATTAATTGCTTCCCTACCCCCGTATTCTCCAGCGATTATAATTTTTTTTCCAAACTTGAAAAGATGTCTCCAGGGATAGAGATTTTCCCACAAATGAAGAAATCATATGAGAGACGGAGGCCTATTTTGAAGAGTTTGACAAATCGTTTTTTTTTTTCAAGCGCATCAAGATGTAAGAGGATCGTTGGAAGAAGTGCACTTCACTTAACGAAGACTACGTTGAAGAATAAAATTGATTTCAAATAAAAAAAACCGGTTTTTCACTGCTAGGCCACGGAGTTTTCACACCTTGCAGTATATATGTACATATATTTAACCTCGACCAAAAACTACACGACGCCAATGAAAGTATATTCTTACTTAGTTTTGACAAAATCGATGCATGTTCAGACCAAGCCCCCACACCAATGACCTCTATTAGATCAACTTAAAGATCCTAAGTTCCAGTTTGATGAAATTCGGGCTGCCTGTCTCATTAGTAGGAATAAATCACAAATCAAAAAATGATCACTCGTGGCCCACTCTTAGTTGAAGACTCCATAAAATAGAGTCTTCCGATATTCTATTAAATCTAAAATAAATGTTGACACTGGTTTCAATTACATGAGCTAATGTTTTGCATATTTGTATAACCTATATCACTATAACTATCAAAAATATTTGACATTTTGAGGTGGCTCAGCATTTATTACACCGATCGACTCAGAATCTCTTTCTGACCCAGAATCAGCTGTATTACTGCTCTTACTGCAATGTGAGTGAGGATATTCGGAGAGACATTGACATTGGCAAAATTAATATTTTAGCCATGCTTTACCATTCGAAGGCTTTTGACACCGTTGAGCACTCTAAACTCGGCCTTAAACTTAGTCAACTATTCAATTTTTCATGCACGTCAACTTTGCTACTTAAATCGTATCTGTCTGATCGTTTTCAATCAGTGTTTTTAAACAATTATTACTCAAGAGCTTTGCCTGTTGAGAGAGGAGTATCGCAGGGTTCGATTTTGGGACCTCTTCTTTTTTCACTCTATGTAAATGACTTACCTAATCATGTAGTTCACTCTAAACTGTAAATGTATGCTGACGATGTGCAACTTTATTTGGGCAGTTCGGTAAAATGTATTCATGAAAATGTCGGCAAACTTAACTATGATCTTAGCCAAATTTATATATGGGCTTCGAAAAATAGGCTTTGTTTAAACCCTCAAAAGTCGAAATGTCTTGTAATATACAAAAGATCGGTACACTTACATGTTGATTTTGATACCATTCTTAACAACAGGAAAATTTAAATTGTTTTATCTGTGAGAAACCTTGGCATTATTGATGTGTAAACATCTATACGCGCAGGGCGGTAAATTTTTATTTCACAATACAATCACAAAAACAGCGTAACTCATATCGGTGTGAGCTGAAGCAGATAACGCTGTGTGACTTATGATTGTATTGGTGAAAAAATTATGATATGTTCTTTTCTAAACATTTTCCAATTGTCTTTCAAAAAACATCAATTGTATTTCAGAAAACATCAATATAATTTCAGAAAACATCATTCGAGTTTCAGAAAACATCAATTGAATTTCAGAAAACATCAATTGTATTTCAGAAAACATCAATTGTATTTCAGAAAACATCATTTGAATTTCAGAAAACATAAATAGAATTTCAGAAAACATCAATTGTATTTCAGAAACCATCAATATAATTTCAGAAAACATCATTTGAATTTCAGAAAACATAAATAGAATTTCAGAAAACATCAATATAATTTCAGAAAACATCATTCGAGTTTCAGAAAACATCAATTGAATTTCAGAAAACATCAATAGAATTTCAGAAAACATCACTTGAATTTCAGAAAATATAAATAGAATTTCAGAAAACATCAATATAATTTCAGAAAACGTCATTCGAGTTTCAGAAAACATAAATTGAATTTCAGAAAACATCAATAGAATTTCAGAAAACATCAATTGTATTTCAGAAACCATCAATATAATTTCAGAAAACATATTTTGAATTTCAGAAAACATAAATAGAATTTCAGAAAACATCAATATAATTTCAGAAAACTTCATTCGAGTTTCAGAAAAAATCAATTGAATTTCAGAAAGCATCAATAGAGTTTCAGAAAACATCAATTGTATTTCAGGAACCATCAATATAATTTCAGAAAACATCATTTGAATTTCAGAAAACATAAGTAGAATTTTAGAAAACATCAATATAATTTCAGAAAACACCATTTGAATTTCAGAAAACATAAATAGAATTTCAGAAAACATCAATATAATTTCAGAAAACATCATTTGAATTTCAGAAAACATAAATAGAATTTCAGAAAACATCAATATAAATTCAGAAAACATCATTCGAGTTTTAGAAAACATCAATTGAATTTCAGAAAGCATCAATAGAATTTCAGAAAACATCAATATAATTTCAGAAAACATCAATTGTATTTCAGAAACCATCAATATAATTTCAGAAAACATCATTTGAATTTCAGAAAACATAAACAGAATTTCAGAAAACATCAATATAATTTCAGAAAACATCATTCGAGTTTCAGAAAGCATCAATAGAATTTCAGAAAACATCAATTGTATTTCAGAAACCATCAATATAATTTCAGAAAACATCATTTGAATTTCAGAAAACATAAATAGAATTTCAGAAAACATCAATATAATTTCAGAAAACATCAATTGTATTTCAGAAACCATCAATAAAATTTCAGAAAACATCATTTGAATTTCAGAAAACATAAATAGAATTTCAGAAAACATCAATATAATTTCAGAAAACATCAATTGTATTTCAGAAACCATCAATATAATTTCAGAAAACATCAATTGTATTTCAAAAAACATCAATAGAATTTCAGAAAACATAAACTGTATTTCAGAAAACATCAATAAAATTTCAGAAAACATCAATTGAATTTCAGAAAACATCAATATAATTTCAGGAAACATCAATTGTATTTCAGAAAACATCAATTGTATTTCAGAAAACATCATTTGAATTTCAGAAAACATAAATAGAATTTCAGAAAACATCAATTGTATTTCAGAAACCATCAATATAATTTCAGAAAACATATTTTGAATTTCAGAAAACATAAATAGAATTTCAGAAAACATCAATATAATTTCAGAAAACATCATTCGAGTTTCAGAAAACATCATTTGAATTTCAGAAAACATGAATAGAATTTCAGAAAACATCAATATAATTTCAGAAAACATCATTCGAGTTTCAGAAACCATCAATTGAATTTCAGAACACATCAATAGAATTTCAGAAAACATCAATTGTATTTCAGAAAACATCCATTGTATTTCAGAAAACATCATTTGAATTTCAGAAAATATAAATAGAATTTCACAAAACATCAATAGAATTTCAGAAAACATCAATTGTATTTCAGAAAATATCAATTGTATTTCAGAAAACATCTATTGAATTTCAGAAAACATAAATAGAATTTCAGAAAACATCAATATAATTTCAGAAAACATCATTCGAGTTTCAGAAAACATCATTTGAATTTCAGAAAACATAAATAGAATTTCAGAAAACATCAATATAATTTCAGAAAACATCATTCGAGTTTCAGAAAACATCAATTGAATTTCAGAAAACATCAATAGAATTTCAGAAAACATCGATATAATTTCAGAAAACATCAATTGTATTTCAGAAAACATCATTTGAATTTCAGAAAACATAATTAGAATTTCAGAAAACATCAATTGAATTTCAAAAAGCATTATTTGAATTGCTGAGAACATTAATTGTATTTCAGAAAACATCAATAGAATTTCAAAAAGCATCATTTGAATTGCTGAAAACATTAATTGTATTTCAGAAAACATCAATTGAATTTCAGAAAACATCAATTGCATTTCAGAAAACATCAATTGAATTTCAGAAAACAGCATAATCGACTTATTTTTTATGCACTGGAAAATATGATGTTGATGTTTTCTTTAATTATTATATGTTTACACATCTCCCTTGTGATCGGACTCACATGATTTTTTTTTAATAGCACGCTTAGTTGGTCGAATCACGTCAACTCTGTAGTTGGCAAGATGAGCTATATGCTTCGAACGTTATGGCCAATACAGTTCTGTACACCTTTGAAAATCAGAATGCTTATTGCTAAGGTATATTTAATGCCCTGTTTGCTATACGGCTGTGAGCTTTTTGCACATTGTGATTCCACAAGTAAATGTAAATTAAATGTTGTCTACAATAAGATAATTAGATATGTTTATGGACTTTCAAAGCGTGATCATAATCGAGTATATTTCTACACGAAACAGTTGTATGGCTTGTCCTTTGAGAATCTAATGAACGTAAGAATACTCATACAGCTTCATAAAATAATATACATTAAGGAGCCGCGTATCTTGTTTGATCGCCTCACTTTCTTTCAATCTGTGAGGGGTAAACAAATGGTCTCTCTCTGCTACAGAAGTCTAATAACCGAATGGCAATTTTTTTTAACGCCATCCATCTTTGGAACCTTCTTCCACACAAAATACAAACCAACAACAACGCAACAAGTTTTAGTAACGAGATTAGAAAACATTTCTCAACCTGAAATATCAACCAGTCAGTTAATATCCATTTTATATCTCATTTTATTTATTTTTTATTTATTTATAATATTTTTATTTTTTTCCTCTTTTTATGTTATTCCATTTATGTATTACATATATTAAATTTTTTATTTTATATTTATATTTATGTTTTATGTTTTATGTTTTATGTTTATTGTGTAATAATTAAATTTTTAAATATTTTATATGTAAACCAATTATGTAATTAAAACTTTTCACATCCCATACTTTAAATTAAAAGATACATATCTTGTTGTATGGGGTTGTCAAATAAAATTTAAATTCAAATTCAAATCACTTTCTGAGTCTATTTGGCGATGAGCGTCCGTCTGTCTGTCTACCTGTCCATCCATCTTTGTGCCAATGTAAACCTTGTAATAAAACTACAGGTCGCCAAAATGAATACATTTTGATGAAATTTGGTATATAAGCTTTTATCGACTATAGAACGAACGCCATTTCCGTTAGTGACAAACCGTGCGTATTTAGCTAAATCTGGATTATATTTGTATATCTATTAACTTTTGTGTACGTATGTCTATTATACCCACTAATCTGTAGTTTAAAAACAAACCCTATAGGACCCTTTTTAGTCACGATCTTCACTTAGATCTATCAAAAAACAAAAATATTGCAAGGATATTTCTTATACTTTGTGTATATTACATGTTTTTGAGAAAAGAAAGTAACTTTACTATATATGGTAAAGATCGATTCATGTTTTGACCTAGTCCCCATATAAAAATAAAATCAGACATGAACTTTTTCATGTTTGCACGGTTATTGCCTCAGCTAGTTTGGATCCAAGACCCTCTCTCGAAATGCATAATATAGAGTATTGTATAAATCATTTTTTTTTAATTTTTTTTTAGAAATTTTTTTGGCAATAATATTGTTCATACTTTGTGAAGATATTGTCTTTACATTCCATCAATTCAAAGAAAACCTGGTTAAGAAAAAAGCAAATGAAATTAAGACTTAAGATTATGTTTATTAAGTCCCGGTTCACATGACGCAATTTTTGTTACGCAACTTTTGAATTTGTAGGAGAGAGAGGGGAAAGAAGATTGGTATTTGGTAGGGAGTTGCTTGTACTCGGAAACTCGTTTTGTTGTGCAGGTTATTATTTGACATTTCTATTCATTCTTTCCTTCGCTTTGAAAAACTATTTTAATTTAATTTATTTTATTATATATATTTTTTACTTCTATTTTTCACACAAATAGATTTTTCACTTTGAACCAATAATAATTATTTTTACACAAACTATGTATATAAAATGAACTGTGAAAAATTTGAGAATATGGAAGCAAAAGAAAACGAAAATTGCTTGAAACAAATTTCTCTGTGTGAACATTAAGGCAACTTTAAAATAGCATTGCAAAGAAGTTGACCAATAAAAACTGCATCGTATGAACCGGGACTAAGATTTCAAATAGGTGTGAAATAGTTTGATTTACATGTACATTAGGGAGTTTTACCATATATACCCTATACAGCTCTGTTGTCAGGCAGTAATGAGTTTGTGCTGGCGTTTGTAACTATATTTGACCTGGACCCATCTTTTGTTATACCGATCGAATCAGAATCAAGTTCTGAGCGATGTCCGTCCGTCCGTCAATCTGTCCATCTGTTTAAATTTGGTGTACGTATTTGCTTTTATCGGCCATAGAACGAATGCTCTTGAGATTAGTGAAAATGGGTCATGTTCAAACCTAGTCCCGTACAAATGACCACTATGAGATCGTCTTATATTGACTTTAAATGCAATTATCATATACATAGATCTTGGACAAATTTGGTTTGTGTGTATTTATTACACCCAGTAATCAGTAGTCAAAAAAAATTCCTGTAGGACGATTCTCAGTCATAGCTCCCACATAGAGATGCTTCGAGATGCTTCCCGATATTCACTTAAATCTATAAAAAAAAAACATATATAGTGCACAGAAATCTCTCAAATCAGGATTGTATATGTTTTTGCCAAAAATAAGTGACTTTATGAAATATGGTCTGAATATTGGTCCATTTTTCGGTGTAGTCCCCATATAAATATCCATCCGACATGAGTCTTTTCATATCTGCAACCAAAAAATTAATAACAATGCCACTCAAATTTGGTTTATACTTATTTCCTACATACAATTAGTTGGACCTAAGACTCCTTCTCTAAATACGAGTATACTCGTAGTAGGAAGTAAACGTGTTAAAGATCATATTAGAAATTTTAAGCCATTCCGGGCCAGTACTACTCGACTGATATTGACCACTTTCTATACAAATGTTTGAAAACATGCTCCTGTTTGAAGTTTGATGGTATTTTATGGAAAATTTCCTTCAAAGACTTAATAAAAATTTGTATTTCTTAGAGCTGTAAACCTAAAGAGAACGCTAGATGAGTTAATTAAAAAATAAACCCACATCGGTTGAAATTCAGCTATGGACGAACATCTACACGAAAAAGATCAGTCCCATTTAATAAAAATTTTCACACTTTTGTACAGAATGGGACTCATCTGTCACTGTTATTTTAAGTTTGATGGCAAATTTAATGGCGAATAGTCGTAAAAAAAGTAGCTTACATTAAAAATAAATCATCTTAAAAGAGCTTTTCTAAAAAAGAACCTTTTCCGAAAAGGAACATTTTCTTAAAAAATATTTTAATAATATTTCAGTTCGCGATTTAGGCGCTCTACAACGCACTATTATCGTAAATTTGTATAATTCATGAATTACGTAGTTTGTAAGTATCTCGTATACTTGTATGAGTAATACAAGTATACGAGATACGAGTAATACAAGTATACGAGATACTTACAAACTACGTAGTTATATTGTGTACATACTCACAGTGTAAATATACAACAGACACTTGCTGGAAAAAGTATTCATACACTTGCAGATAAAAATTTGGAATTTTAGTAAAATATTTTGATTTAACAACTTTTTACCATTGCGGAAACAACTACTTGAAAAAGATCCGAAATTTTACGAAATGAGTAGATAAATATTTTTTTTTTTAATTTTTACTTATTTTCCAAAAAACTTACGGATCGTTTCTACTTATTATTATTATTTTTTAATTTTATTATTTTTTATAAAAATAAAAAATTTTTCTTCCCGAAACAGCTGTATAACCTGTCATGCAGAATATACATAGATCAATTTTTGAAACAAAAGTGCTAATGCTTTTGCTTTATTTGAAGTAAAAACATTTGATCTTGAGCCTGAACAATTTCAAACTCAATCACTATTATTTTTTTGTTTGTTGAAACGCAAAAATCGCAATACGGCAACTATAAGTTGCAGAAAAAGTATTCGCACATTTAAAGTTTGGAGAATCCCACGAATTGTGCAACGACGTGAAGGTCTGTTACATCGATTTTATTTTAGTAAAAGACAAACTTGTTTGTATAAAGCTGATTTGACTTAATTATATTTCTTTTGAAATGATTACCAAAATCAAAGAAACCGGTGCTGACGAGAGAACAGTTATCATAAATCTTAGGATGAACTTTATTATCGTTTATCGTTTCAGTGTAGCATATCCTTCCAAACTACAAATTTACGAATTAAATTTTCTCGAAACGCAATCTAATTTGTCTTCATTAAAATAGAAGCCCGCAATTACTGCTTCCCACATTAGTTCTAAAATCAAAGAATCTTTTGACAAAAACATCCATGATTGCAATGATCATATAGCACGTGGAAAGCCATTCATATTCGATGTCAATAGAGCATGTGAACTTTACCCATAAGTATGTAAACAAGGCTCAAGGGTTTTGGGATGTGTTTTATTTATGAAATAAAATTTAGCACTTTCACCATTAAAAAAATTTAGTTTTGCGAAAAAGTGAAACTGCATTAAATAGAGAAAATGTTTTGCCAACGGTTAAACACGTTGGAGGTGGCATTATCGTTTGGGGTTGTGTGACGGGCAATGGAGTTGATAAGCTCGTATTTATTATTTTCGGCCGTGGAATAATTCGAAGAATGATCAATGACACGAAAACATTGCTGCTGTAAACAATAGTGTTACCGAAAACCCGGGAACTTCAATTCGGCATCGTTCACACAGCGAATTTCCACAAAAGACCCCCACCTTCAGCAATATAAAACTCAGGTCACTCAGGGTCTCAAACCAGCAGATAATGCACAGCGTCGACGATTCAATGAATGGGCGACGGATGAAAATAAAGTGAATACCGATTGTTGGAATTAAATCATCTTTACCGATGAGGATCATTTTCATCGTCAGCTGGTTCACGTTACCCGTGAAAAACAAATGAACCCACACGAGCAACTGTCTGGTCCGGATTTTATTCAGGCGGCATGATTGGGCGTTACTTCTTTGAAAATAATCGGATATGCAGTGGCTATGAATGACATTCGTTGCAGGAACATGAGTCAACTGGCTGGTATTGATCTGAACGACATGTGGTTTCAGCAGGTCGCCTGCACCTGGTACAACGCACACGAAATAATAGACTTCCGTAACAAATCATCTCCCAAAATTCCGATGTCAATTGGCCGCCAAGGTCGTGTGTGATATCACATGTCTATGTGAATAAACCACAAACAATTCCTGAGCTCAAGCCTGAGACCCAACGCGTCATCGATGAGAGCTACATCTCTGCCAAAATGTCATCGAAAATTTAATGAAAAAAGCAAGGGCCTGTATTCAAAGCCGGGGGGCCATATGCAGGATATTTTCTTTTATATCATCAAGTACACAGACTTTGCTGGAAGAAGTATCCGTACATTCGAAAATAAAAATTTTTAATATTAATACAAATTTTCATAAAATATTTTTTTCGTAGTATGACAGTTGAAATTTTAGGTGTACGGATACTTTTTCTAACAAGTGTAGGTAACAAACTACTCGTGGCAAGCAGAAACCGAGCTAATACACAATTTGCATGTATTTATCCATCAAATTGATGGATGCTGATGCTACAATTTCTATGTACAACATTTCGTTGTTTGAAATTTATTTTCCCTAACAGCGATAACATATTTTACAGAGAATCCTTCCAAGAACAGACGTATGAATTAAGTTTATAACTTTGATTTACGACCAGATTGGACTTGAACTAGGACTGGATTTATCCGCTTATGTGATAATTTACTGTATTCGTATGTTGTAGTATGTATGTCAAATAAGTTTCAGGAGTTTTTATATCCCACAAAACCAAACAGCTGAAATTGAGGTGTTCATAATATTTTGCTTAGAAAGTGTTGTTAGCGAAGGGTGTCTATTTTCGTTTTCTTTTAGAAAACCTTAAATAAAAGTTGCACACACATAGTACATACATACAAAATTTATATTTAACGCACTTAACACCCCTCCCCACACCAAGAAAATAAAATAAAAATGTATAACTTGATGGAAATACGCTGGCAAAGAAATTTTCGCAAATTCGTTTTATTTTGAAAACATTGACAAAGACTGGCACAGTAAAGTCTCGCGGGTATTGTAAGCAACTACCGATTCTAACAGCCACTGCTTATGATTGCTTTTCAAGCCTTCCTTACTTACACACATACATACATCCACGTTGGTTTATCCGCAGAGCTTCTTAAGCATCAATTTGTAGACATTTTAGCGTCAAGAGAAAATTAAATTTTCGCCGGAAAGAAACTCAAACTGTTGTATACTTAAAACTTCTTTACACTAACCGTACAGACTTTGATAAAACTTACGCATTAACAAGAACGTAGTTGTTTTTTTTTTCAACTATTATAAGATCAATATGACTTGCGGAATGAATGGGTTGAATGGGCCAGTGCACACGCTTCAAAATTATTGGCTTAACTTTCTAGACTGAATTTCACGATCTCTGTTTAAGCGAGAATATTCTTAATAACAAACAAATAATCTCTTATTCTTTACAGAAGGACGGCTTGGAACGATAACCCAGAACTGATTCAGTATTTATCATATTGTCCTATAATTGGCGAATTCTATTAAAAGAATTTCATGATACATTTTCTTTGCAAAATTACCTCCTCTACGCCATATTACCCCACATTTGTGTATATGTGTACAAAGAAATACATTTTGCCACCATCATCAACTCAGGATGTTACTAACGGATACATTTCTACTTTGACAAGTTATCTAAAAAAGTAATATGTTGTCGCTTCTTAACCATTTTCAGTATTTGGTGAGACTGGCTGACTGACTGACTGACTGACTGAATGTACATATATTTATTTCAATATTTGTGTGGATGAACACTGTTGTTTTATGCATATCCTTTCGTTGCCTGATAACAATTTAAGTATTTTATGTTAGCATAAAGCAATCATCTTAAATTTAAAATTTTAAACATATAGAAATCATGGCATGTAATAAAAAATGGTTACAGATAAATGATGAAACAAGAAAATACTCAGCTGTTCTATGAAGGTACATCTTGGGAAAACCTAAGTTATGAATTCAATTTCCGCGAAACTCAAATAGACCGTAGAATTTGGTAATATTGTTTTGTACTTTCTGAAATTTCCAATAAATAATATTTATAATATTAACAGGCAAGGCGATTTCTTGTGACCAATGTAACTTTGCCAATTTTAACTCGACTTTGAAAGGAAAGGACATTCTATTTAGCTGTCCACCAGAATTACAGATTTTTAGATTTTTACATTTTTTGGAGAAAAATTCATTTAAAGTTGCTACTAACACACACATAAAATTATATAATTCTGTATATGTGTTTACTAAATTTGTTAATGTGTTTGCAAAAATTGTATATGAAAAGCCCTGTGTTGAATTGAAAAATAATTTTAAACATAAACCAATAACGACAACAGCGCAATCGATATTTAACAAGTAAGAAAATTATAGTCGGTTTAGACCGACAATACGATCCCTATACCATGGTTTAGAGATCCTATCTCTTCGGTCCAACTAAGTGGATATAGAAAATAAGCATAAAACAAATTTGAGTGGCGTTGTAATTAATTTTTTTGGCTGCAGATTTGAAAAAGCTCATATCGGATGCTACGTTTATACGAGGACTAGGTCGAAAAATGGACCGATCCTGACAATATTTGGTATAGTCACTTATATTTTGAAAAAATGTATACAAACCAAATTGGAGAAAAATCTGTGCAATATTTTTGTTTGTTGATAGATTTAAGTGAAGATCGGGAAGCAGCTGTATATGAGGCCTATGACTAAGAATTGTCCTATGGAGATTTTATTTGGACTACTGATTAATGGATATAATAAACGCATACAAACCCAATTTGACTGAGATCTATATGATAATTTGGATCTTATGACCGTTTGTATCGATTTCATAGAGGTCATTTGGACGGGGACTAGGTCTGAACATGGACCGAATTTCACCAGTTTCAATACCGTTCATCCTATGGCCGATAACAGCTTATATGCTAAATTTCATCAAAATATATTCATATATGCGACCTGTGGTTTGATTACAACGTTTACATGCGCACGCAGACGGACGAATCGACAGACGGACGACCGGACATCGATAAATCGATTCAGAAAGTGATTGAGAGTCGATCGGTATAATATGGGTCTAGGACAAATATTTTTGATAGTTACCAACAGCAGCACAAAGTCATTATACCCAAACCACATAGTGGTATAGGGCTTTTTATACCCTATACCACTATGTGGCTTGGGTTGAATTGTGAATTGGCTAAAATTGATTAGCATACCTTTAAGGTATTATAAAATAATTTATTAAATGAAAAAATAAAATTTTCTAGAATTTGCACTCGAAATTCGAGGGCTGGACTCTGCATAGTTTTTGTAATTCTCTCATCTCTAAACAAGAAACCTTTATATGAATACTGGTATATACAATTCAATAAAAAATTGATTAAGAATGAGATTCGCTAATGGAAAAGTGGATATCGTACCTCTGATTATTACAAAAATCAGCACAGTCATTATAACTTGACTAATGAATACTATAATAAAGATTTTGATGCAGCCGGAAATCAAACATGGTTTTGTGGTCTCAGAACACTGTCATTCCACAATTATCACATATTCGCCTCGAAACCGAGATTTGTGAATACTCAAGGAAATATGATATGAAAAAGTTCATATCTGATATTATTTTTATACCGGGACTAGGTCAAAAAATGGACTGATCACGACCGTATTTGGTAAAGCCACTTACGTGAAATTTTTACAGTGGGTAACTGCCCATCCGGAAGGAAAAATAGGCTATATCTTTTACGGATTTTTCAAGTGGGCATGGTACTTCCCATATAACATCTAATTTTAACATATAATATCTGGAGTATTACGACAGAAAGAGTTCTGAAACTATGTACATGTATATTAGAGTGGTCCTTAAAAATAAAAATTCGATTTTGGGGAGTGTCACGACCCAGTTTGTTTCCTTTATATATAAAACTAATAAATGTGAAGTTTTGGGGCTATCGGATGAAGAAAAGTGGCGCCCGAAATCGATTGAAAATTTCACGTGCGTTTATATGGGGACAATATGACTTTTTTCAGATTTTACAAAAATTTTGAAATGATATAAAATACATGTTAGTGTTGAACTGTGTGAATTTCTAGGACTTTTTTTTACAAGGATATTTTTTCTGATTTCGAGAAAAATTAGATTTTTGTGAAATGTTCAGTAAATGTACTCTTTCTAAATACTTTGTATCAACAATTAATCAGTTTTCTACTTTTAGATGTTTTATTTTACCTTAATAGCCTAGGGATTCGGAAAAATAATATGACTCCATTAACACTTTTGGACATGGGGACACATATGACCCCAAGCTAATGAAAGACATTTTATTCAAAAAAATCAAATATTTTGTAAGTGCTGTGACGCTTAAAATATAATAACTAAATATGCAAAACTTCCATGCTAACAATTTGGAATAAATCGAACAACGTAGCATTAGTATTTTTTGACTCAAAAGTTCCACCAGAAGTGAAAGAAAAAATGGTTCGTCTAGATGCAGTTGGGAAACCAATCGAAAATAGAAAATCATTCACCCAGAAAATTTGATAAATAATGACTTGAACAGAATTTTTATTATTTCCTCCATCGACATGGGACTCTAATGTAGATTTTAAAAAGAGTACAATTTCTGCAAGAAATTATTCGTAGTAAACGATAATGCCCAAAGAGGCATTCCTCTACAATGTCAAGTTTAATTTAATAATGTTAAGTTATAGTTCAACAGTTTTTTGTTTTATTTAGCAAAATATAGATAGTTTTTAAAAGTGAAATAATTTCATAATAAAATTGGGTAAAAGTTGTTTGAATTTATATTCACGAGCAATAAGCAGATAATTGCAAACGATATATCACAATGGATTATTCTGAACCCCGGAGCACTAAAGGGTTAACAAAAATTAACCGAATTATATATCTTAAACTCGAAATAGTGGTTTCATCGAGTTAAATAGAAAAACTCGTTTTCGGTAATCTTTATTTAAAAATATCTTTAAATCCAAAGCTGGCGTTGGCAATTAATGGGTTAAAATCCCAAATTTTAGGCACGGAAGATCTACACATTTCGGTATATTTTGAGTAATACTTTTAGAAATTCAACAGTATTTGCAAAATATTTGAATTTTTAACTTAATCGCCCTAAACTAGCTTGGGGTCAATAGTGGCGCCTAGTCCAAATGGATTAATGACGTCAAATTATTTTTTTTCCTAATCCATAGCTATAACGATGCAATAAAAAATTTGAAAGTGGAAAACTGATAATTATTGATAAAAAGTATTTAGAAAGAGTACATTTACTAAATATTTCACAAAAAATTAATTTTTCTCGAAATCCGCAAAAAAAAAAATTCCTTGTACAAAAAATTCTGGCCGAGGAATTAACTTAAAAATTTACACAGTTAATACACATATTTAATAAAACTTCAAAGTGCGAGTTCCACTTTTTTAAATTTTGTTTACGAACATTTTTTTAAACTTAAAAAAGGAGTTTTCAAAATTTTATTAAAAAAATTTGAAATCTTTGGTCTCATTGCGCAATAGGTTAAAAACGTGCTAATAAAATAATACTTTATGGAGTGCTCAAAGATATGGAGACAAAAAAAAAATATGGTTTCAATTAATTGAAAAAGTTCCGCCAAATTTCAGAACCTAGTTTCAGTGGGCGTGGCCCCACCCATATTACGACAGCAAGAGTTCTATTTTACATGTACATATTAAACTAATTTGAAGAGTTGCGATAAAAATGGGCGAGATCGTACCAATGGGCGTGGCACCCACCATGCAATGTAAATGTTTAATGTCACATATCTAGAGTACTGTAATAGAGAAAACCTTGGAACTTTGTGTAAGTTCATAAGTTATAAATATGAGTCGTCGGACAAAAAAATTGGCTTCATCAGACTAATGGGCGTGGCACGTCCCATACAAAGCAAATATTTAATGTCATATATCTGGATTACTGTAGTTTCTAAAGCCTTGGGAGTTCGTATGAGTTCGTAAGTTATTAATGTTAGTACTTGCAAAAGAAATGGACGGGATAAGATCAGTGGGCTTGGAAACCCTATACGAAGTAACTATTTAAATATATGGAGTACTGTAATAGTGAAAGTTTTGGGACTTTGTCTGAGTTCATGGGTTATCAATGTGAGTAGTCGGTCAAAAAATTAACGGGATCGGACTAATGGGCGTGTCAGCCGCATACAAAGTTAATATTTAATATCATATAACTGGAGTGCTATAATAAAAAAAACCTTGGAACTTAGTCTGAGCTCATGAATTATTAATGCGAGTCGTTGCCTACACAATGGGCGGAATCGGGCCAATGGGCGAGGCACCTCCTTTACAAAAAAAAAGAAGTTCAATGAAAATGAGTCTTGAAACATTAATTACCAATATGAGTAGCCGTGGAAAATATAGGCGGAATCGCTAAAAATCGAAAATCGCGAAATCCGAAAATCGCTATTAACAAAAATCGCTAAACCGAAAATCATGAATAACAAAAGTCTCGTTAAAAAATCCCAAAAAATCGTCAAAGTTAAAAATCGGCAAAACCTAAAATCGCGAATAACAAAAATCGTTAAAAACAAAAATCGCCAAAAACAAAAATTGCCAGAACCAAAAATTTCGAATAACAAAAATTGCAAAAAAATAAAAATCGCGCAATTCAAACATCGCCAAAACGAAAATCGCGAATAACATAAATCGCCAAAAATCAAAAATCAGAAAAAGCAAATATTACAAAAATCAAAAATCGCTATAAAAAAAAAAAAAAAAATTATATACTAAATCGTTAAGTGTTGCCGGATTTAATTTTGAAAACCCATATTGCTCTCATGGGCAGCTATATGTGTCTTATCCAGAGTAGGAACGTCGAAATATTTGATAATTTTTACATCGAATGAAAAAACAAAAAATATTGTATATGAGAAAGCATTAAAATAAAAAAAAAAAACAAAAACTATAAAATAAATTAATTAAAATGTTTTAATTTTACAATACAAACTACGAAGGAAAATTGAGTATGAAAACATACATATCAATAGGTCTCCGAAAGTTGTACCTCAGCACGACAGGGCATACTAGTATTTCATACATTCGGGGATGTTTTCTTTCGAAAATGACGTTATGACTTTTGTGTTCAGAATTTACCGACTTTGCGATACCCTATACCATGCGTTTCGAAAGTTGGTCTTAGGTCCAGCTAATAGGGTACAAAAAATAAGCATAAACCAAATCTGAGTCGAATTTTTATTATTTTTTACCTGTATATTTCAAAAAGTTCATATTGAATGTTATATTTATATGGGGACTAAATCGAAAAATGGACCCATCCTGACCATATTTGTTAAAGTCACTTACATTTTCCAAAAACATATACAAAACAAATTTGAGAAAAAATCTGTGAAATAGTTTTCTTTTTGATAGGTTGAAGTGAAGATCGGCAAGCAGCTTTATATGGGGGCTATGACTAAGAATTGTCATATAGGGGTCATTTTTGGACAACTGATTATTGGATGTAATAAACACACACAAACCCAATTTGAACGAGATCTCACAGGAGTCATTTGTATGGGTGCTAGGTCTGAACCTGCTTATATATCAAATTTTATTCAAATATATTCATACTTGCGACCTAAATTTTGATTGCAAGGTTTACATGTAGACACAGACGGACACGTGGACAGAGAATAGACGGACGAATGGACAAAAATCGCTAGATCGACTCAAGAAGTGACTCAGAGTCGCTCGGTAAAATAAAAGACGGGGCTAGATCAAATATTTTTGGTAGTTACAAACATCAGCACAAAGTCATTGTAATAATTACAACTTGAATAAAAAATGCATTTGCCAGAGCTCTCACCGCAGTGTAAACCACTGTGCGGCCGTGAGGTTGAACCTGCATCCAAATAATACTTTTGGCTTCCGATTAAATATAATTTTATGATTTATTTACATAACATTGAGGAAAGTAAATATTTAAATATTCAAATACTTATACCCTGGATTGAATAAGATGGACGAACTAGTTTCGATTCAGTCTGGAGTAAGTAAGTGTTGTTTGTGGTGTTTCCACACTTTTTGAATACACAACTAAGAAGCACTTGTCGAAATGGGTGTAAGTCTAAATGCTTCACAGATTTTATGATTGTTACCAAATTTCGCACTTACCTGCTTCCAACAATAATAATACAATTTTAATATGCTTGCAAATGAATCGATTTATTGAAAAATTAAAAAAGTGAATAGACACAAAGAAATCTATAGAATTTAAAACAATAAGAAGAATTGAAATTTTTATAATTTTAGTTTCATTATATTGAAAAAAAAAATCGATTCGATGATGGCAACATCAACATAAAGAGAAAAAAATAATTTTAACAGTTTAACGGTGTTTAAATGCAGAGTATTAAATTTTGTTGAAAAAACTAAAAATTACTGATATTTTGGCAAATCACTTCATAGAAAACTTTTAAAGCAGCTGAAAGAATCAATCTGTGCATAAGATTGTTCAGATTGTTAAAGAGCAATTTAAAATTAATAAATATATTTTGTTGCTTTTACAAAAAATTACTATTAAAATTAAAAGATGGCAAAAATTTTTTCATTGGCCAACAAGGATTTAAAAAATACAACTCTAATCTTAATAGCTTAGATAATTATTAAGAAATAACATAAATGTATTTTCTTATTTCGTTTCGTCTCACAAGACCAACTAAGAGTACTTCTCAATTACAACTGGCAATAAAAAAAATTGTGATTTTACTAGGAAAAACTGATTATAATATAAATTACGGCACATAAACGACAACTAAACCTCTGACTGTTAATTAATTTTTTTCTCCGTGTGCTGCGCATTATTTATTCTGTCCAACGATGAGTACAATTAGGATTGGTACAAACATAGTACAATCTCATCTCCTCTTCAGCGCGTCGAGTCTGAGCCTGAAAGAAGACCGACTCACGGTGACCGCACTTGGGACATTCATGATCTTCAGTACGTGGCAAAGTTGGATCCGAGATGACATCGGGACAGATATGAGTTAACTCATCGATTTCGTGCATAATTTTGTTGACATAAATGCAATTGGAATCGGCCTCCTGACGGTAGTCACAATTACGACAGGCATACATCAACACCTTGTTCTCCTTATCCTCCTTGGGATACAACATATTGTTGCATTCCTGACAGAAACGTATGCCGACATAACCGGGACCTTCATTTGAAGCAGCTTCAAATGTTAATGACATGCTGATAATTAATTTTGATTATTTGTATCGTTCTTCAGCTTTTTTTTTCCTCACAGCTGTTCGTACGACACCGCAAGGGCAATGACTGTGTGTGTGTGTATGTTTGTTTAAACTTCGATGAGTCTGCTGCGTTACTACTGACTGACGACGACAGCCTTGAACTTGAAACCTACTTAATTTAACTGTTGCTTAATTGAGTTTCTTTTTTTTTTTTTTTGGACTACCTCACACGCACTCATACAACAAATAGCAGGTTGTTTGTTACGTCATTAAAATCTCTGACTGCCTGGTTTTTAGTGAAACGATGATGTTGTTGTTCTTTTTGCCTGGAAGAGTAGAGGATGGTATGATGATGGCGTTCTTATGTTAACGATGCGTTCTTATTGCTGTTGTTGTTTTTAATTTTTACTCCTTATTTTCTTTGTCTCTGTGTTAATTGTTCTGTTCCACTATCAATTTGTTCCCACACAACTGTGATAATTATCCAAATTGAGTGTGTATACCACTGCTGCCTACCTACGGTAACAAAATGAAATAAAACGAAATTTGAAGACAATGAAACAAAGGGTGAGTTTAGTGCACGAAACGTAACAAGAAAGAGAGACACAATACTTACGTATCAAACACAATGTTAGAAAGAGTACCACAGACGTTTGGTCCTTTATGTTTAAAACGTTATTTTCGTTTGTATCTCCAGGTATATTTTGAATTCTTATTCACACATGCGTATTGGCTGTTGAAATAGCGGCAACTGATTTAGGTTTCCCCTGAAACGAAGAAAGAAGAAAAGAAAATAAGATGATGAAAATAGAAAATACGAAATAGTAATAAAATTGTAATAAAATTCAAGAAAATCAAGTCATGTACACTCGTGCGATGGTATAGAGTGATGAAAGAAAATAAAAACGATAAAAATAAAATTTCATAGTAATGGCTGAAGCAGCAGCTAAAGGATATTATGTTGATTTTCGACACCAGAGCAATGACAACCGTCAGAGATAAAGCAGTTGGTACAAAAGTACTATTTTGTGTGGCAACTTTCAGGTTTACTTGAACAAAAAAAATTGAGTGGCCTTTCCCTAAGTATATGTTGTCTGGACTATTCAAGTAACAATAGATTTAAGGCTTATTTATGTGAAATAATTTACTGTGCAATAATTATATAAAATGGAGGAGAATTTTGCACGTAGTAGTAACATCGTAACATTATCGTTATCGTAACATTATGGAAAGACACCAGAACAACAAATTGGGATGGTACCATCGATTTGCCATATACAAACTTAATAATAATACTAGCAGATTCCAGCGCTCGAAATTCGAGTACTATTTCTAGGCGGCTTTATTTTTCAATTTAGCCAATTCACAAACCAACACTTTTATGGTTTATTATTATTGTGAAAGAAGTTAACAAACTCATTAACAAACACAACAACAAATTTAATATAACACACATAGCATATGTATAATTTTATGTATGTGTTAGTAGCAACTTTAAATGCAATTTACTCAAAATAAAGGAAAAAAATTTAAAAATCTTTAAATCTGCAAAACGGCTAAAAAGAAACACCTTTCAAATAATATACCTTTGGCCAAAATCGGGAAAAAACGGTAGAATAAAACGTCGGTCACAATAAATCGCCTAGCCTATTAATATTATAGATATAGTAAGGAATTTTTCATTTTAAATTTGCATTACTCAAAGTAGGCTCCATTTAAGTATGATGTTATTTACACATTTTATTTCAATACAATTCAAATTCTAATTTACAGTTACGTTTGCAAATGGTGTTACATATATTATAGATAAACAAGTAAGAAAATTAAATTCGTTTAGAGACTCTAACTCTAGGTCCAACTAATTAGATTGAGAAAATAAGTACAAATTAAATTTTGGTGGCATTGCTATTAATATTTTTGCATTCGCATATGATAAAGTTCATATCGTATGCTATATTTATATGGGGCCTAGATCGAAAACGGACCGATCCTGAACATAAAGGGTTCGCCATCTAACGTTTTTTTTTCAACTAGTGCTTATTTCGTAAATGGTAACACTTAGCTCATGTCTGATTTGACAGATAATTAGTTTTATCCTTCCGCTGAACGAATATGGTTGTATATACGCTTGAGCAACGCTGGGAAATATTGCGACATTACTTTGAAAATCATGGTAATGTTGCAGAATGTGTGCGAAAATTGCGTACGGATTTTGGAAGAAGTGAAGCACCGTCAGCTCCGTATGTTCGTTATCTTGTGAAAAAAAGTGAAGGAAACTGGCATCCTCATCGATAAACCAAAGCGTGAAAAGCCAAAAACAGTGCGTACACCCGAGAATATTGCTGCTGTGGCAGAAAGTGTGCGTGAAGCGCCATCAACATCAATTCACCATCGTTCTCAAGAATTGAACATTTCGGAGACGAATTTTGCATAAAGACCTTGGTATGACGCCATACAAAGTCCAATTGGTTCAGGAGTTGAAGCCAACTGACAATCCAATGCGTTTTCGCTGCGCTAAGTGGGCCTGCGATCGACTTACAGAAGAAGCCGATTTTGCCAAAAAAATCATCTTTTCAGATGAAGCTCATTTTGATCTTGGCGGGTATGTAAACAAGCAAAATTGTCGCATTTGGGGCACAGAAAACCCGCACGCATACATTGAAAAGCCGATACACCCAAAACGAGTCAGTGTTTGGTGCGGATTTTGGTCCAGAGGCATAATTGAGCCATCTTTCTTCGAAAATGAGCAAGGAGTGGCCGTTACAGTCAATGGCGATCGTTATCGGGCCATGTTGAACGAATTTTTTTTGACAAAAATTGAAGAGGAGGATATTGGCAACATTTGTTTTCAACAGGACGGCGCTACGTGCCACACAGCCGAAGCTACACTCGATGTTTTGCGCCCTGTTTTTGAAGATCGCATTATCAGCCGCAGAGCTGATGTCGTTTGGCCACCTCGGAGCTGCGATTTGACACCGTTGGACTATTATTTGTGGGGTGCCCTCAAAGGTAAGTGTTACGCCAACAAGCCAGAGACAATTGACGCTTTAGAGGACAATATTCGTGAAGCCATTGGTGAAATACAGCTGCACACAATCGATAATGTGCTTAAAAATTGGACCGATCGTGTAGGCTACTGCATGGCCAGCCGAGGCAGCCATTTGAATGAAATTATTTTCCATTATTAACCGGAAGGATTGTACTTTCAAATAAAAAAAGAAATTTGAGATAATATTCAGTAGTTTTTTTAAAGCATTTTCAAAAAAAAAAAGTTATTTGGCGGACCCTTTATTTGGTAAGGTTACTTATTTTTTACAAAAAACACATACAAACCAAATTTGAGAAAAATCTGTGCAATATTTTTGTTTTTTGATAGATTTAAGTAAAGTTTTGCAAATCAGCTTCATATGGGGATATGACCAAGAATTGTCCTATAGGGTTTATTTTTGGGCTACTGATAAATAGATGTAATAAACATACACAAACCTAATTTGACCGAGATCTAAGTCGATCCATAGGGGTAATTTGTATGGGGACTAGGTCTCGACATGAACCGATTTTCACCAATTTCAATAGCGTCCGCGCTATGTCTGATAGAAGCTAATATACTGAATTTCATCCAAATATATTTTTATTTGCGACCTGCAGTTTGATTACAAAGTTTACGGACATCGTTTAATCGATTGAGAAAGTGATTCTGACTCGATCGGTATAATAAAAGATTGGTCTAGGTCAAATATTTTTGGTAATTACAAACATCAGCACAAAGTTTTTACACCCTGATCACATAATGGTATATTAAATCTTTTCTACTAAATGTAATATATCTTGTATTTAAATGTAATATTGAAAATGGTAAGTTTTAATGTTTTTGGTAAAATATTTGTGTAATAATATGATGTTTTTATAATTAAATAGACAAAATCCCCAGAAGAAATCGACAAAAAATCGAAGAAACGTCGGGAAAAATTGTAATGAAATTTAAGTTTTAATTACAACAAGAAATTTTAAGTCTTATTAGCTAAATAAAAATAAATGAAACAACATAAAATTGACCAAACAACCATCTAAAAAATATAAATTTTTACATAAAATTAATAAGGAACTTTGAACAGTTAAGATTTCGACAAACATTTAGAAAAAACCTCTCTATACAAAAAAAAAGAAACAAAACATAAGCAAAAACATTTAGTTATAAGAAAAAAAAAAAAAAAGTACAATGATAACACCACTACCTTACTGATATGCTGATATTGGAGTAATTGGAACCTTTAGTAAAAATTTTGTTTAAGCCGATGGATTTTCATATCAACCATTTCGATATTGTTAAAATTATGCAATATTCTCTTTGTTTATATTTTTTAATTTAATTTTATGTAATGAAGTGATAAAATTACATTTAAACAAAAATAATATTAATTATATTTGCGATTCCACTGATGTTTTTCCAAAAGCTTTTCATCAAGCTCTTGATAGTGTTACTCGTATTTGTTATGGCTTTAGAGGCATTCCTCCATTTGCTTTCAAAATCGATTCATGAAATTGTCACCCTTTTTACTCTTCTTCACACTGAATTTGTTAAAAAAAAAAAATATTCAATCAAGCAATCGTTCAAAATGTCTAAATTCATTCTTCGCCGTTAATTTTTCTTTTGTTGTTCCTTGGATCGTCAATATAGACTATAAAGACGAATTTGTCTTCCACAGCACTTTCAATTCTTTTGAGTTTTTGAATTTGCCTTCCATTTATCAACAATCGAATTCAATCCTTCTGCTTAACAATAATCTCTCTCAAAATAATTAAAATGAAAACTAAACACAATTTTAGAAGGCTACTGAATATTAAGCTTAAAAAATTAAATTTAATTTCTAGCTATTTTGCCCCACAACCTACATTGAATTTTACGAATTTGAAATGAAATACTTATTTAAAAACAACTAAATATTTCGAACTTTCTCCTTGCACAATCAAATTTTTCCAATTTCATCAATTAATATCTGCCCAAGATGATTTAACAAGAAATGTCTCATGGGGTAGACCCGCGTAGCACGATAAAACTTGGTGTGTTGTAGAACACGAAAAAGTAAAAGAGCCAGTCTTATATTTATCGGTTAAAATGAGGTACAAAGAACAAACGTCTGTTTTTCTTTGCAGATTTTTCACATTTGATCCAAAGATACCAAATACAAATTTGACATCATATGAAAGCTATCTGCAAGGACTATTCAACAGAGTATAAGTATACAAAATGGAGTGAAAAGTACGTGGCCCCACATCACCGTTTATTCAGTAGGGCCGACTGTTAGAAAAATTGTGCCAAAAATTACTGACATTTCATTAATTACACAAAAATTTACTGTTACAAAAATTATGCTGCTTTTAAAGTTTGAGAAGAAATGGATTGCAGAGTTTCGTGTTTTGATTAAGCACTATTTTTTGGTGGGAAAAAATACTGTCCAAGCCAAAGATTGGATTGGTGAATCTTCGCCGTCATATTCAATGGTTAAACGTCCTGGTCGTCCAACTGAGGCAGTTATCGAAGAAAAATACATCAGGTTATATTGGATGATGGAAAGATTAAAGTGGGTGAGATCACTGGCATCACAAGGAGGGATTTCAGCATACATTACATGATCATTTAATTACGAAAAACGTGTCCATGATTCAAAGTATGCTTTGGAGATGTTTGAAGTAAATTCGACTGAATTTTTATGTCGATTTGTAACAATGGATGTGACGTGGATTCATTATTATACACCTGAGTTCAATGATCAGTCTGCGGAGTGGTTACCAACGTGCGAAGGCCCCAGTGTTCACCACATATGGCCCCCAACGATTATTATTTGTTCCCAAACTTGAAAAGATGGCTCCAAGGCAAGATATTTTCCACAAATGAAGTAGTCATGTCATAGACAAAAGCCTATTTGGAATAGTTTGACAAATCGTATTTTTATAAGGGTGTAAGGTATAAGATGTTAGATGATTGTTGGAAGATGTACATTTGACTTAACACGCTGTCTCGACTATCTATAATTTATGACAATGTTCGTGATCAAGTCAGAGAAACAAAATGAGAGAAAACGCGAAGTGGGCAAATTATGTTTAGACATTTCATTTCCAAAATGTTTTTGAACCGTAAACAACAAAAATGTGTTATTGTACTCAATGTTTTAAAAGAGTTACAAAAACTAAAAATATAAATTGAAGCAGAAAAATGAAAGAAAAAGCACGAGATTTTGAGTGAATCCTTCTTTTTTAGAATGAAATTAATAATTTCGCTTATATTTTATTTAAGTTGCGCAATTTTAATATACTTAAACGTCAAAATCGAATGAAACTTCAAATAAATGGCTGAGTTTATGACAGACTTTCTGTTGCATTTTTTAGTCATGACATGAACGTTAGCGGTCTCCACTAGCCATTGACTTGAACATTATCATGATTCATGATTCATGAATTATGGCTAATCGAGACACCATGTAACGGAGATTACGTTCATTTCAAATTCCAAAAACCGTGTTTTCAAATACAAATTTATGACTATGCGTGACTGTGCGTGACTCCCCAAAATAAATCTGTAATCACAACAAGACTATGGGCCAAATTTCAGATCATTTGGATAAGGGGGAATGGGGTTGCCCCACGACAGACAGGCAGACAGACAGAGAGTATGAGTTAAAAGAAAGAGTTTAAAAATATGGAAAAATGTTAAAAGGAAAAGAAAAGAATTTATAATTTTTTTAAATTATTTTTAAAATTAATTTTTAACTATTATTATGTTTCATTTTGTATAGAATATACATTAATAAGAATAAGAGTGAATTTAAAATCACATGAAATTGAAATTTTGGGTTTCTTGAAACCACTTTTTTTATTTATTTAATGGAAACATATGTTTGAGTTAAGAGCCATATGTTTGAGTTAAGAACATATGTTATCTAGAAATCGAGGTGCCATATGGTCCTTTATTCAGTTTCACAAAAAACTTGTAAGTATTTTGTTCATGTTTTTTCTTAAGTTTATAGAAAAAGTATAAAGAAAAATATTTTCTTTTAAAATAACAACTTATTTGTTCATTTAATTGTTTTTGTTCTTCAATTTCATTCAATTAAAAATGACTTTTCTATTTTTAAAAAGTTAGGCATCACCAAAAAAAATTTCGATATTCAAATAAATTGGATTTGACTGGCATCACTACTGTTTCGAACATATGCAAAAAAATAAAAATATGTGATTTGATGAAAAAAATTTTTTTAATTCCTTTATTTGCAATAATTAGTGCATAAAGAATTTATGTTATAATTGAAAAAATTATAATGGAAAATAGATTGTGTAAATAAAAAGTTTTTATTATAGATATAGAACAGCATCATCGCAAAAAGTGTGTTTTATTAACATCGAGCACTTATTACGAGTTTTTTTTTTAAATTAACGCAAAATGTAGACGTTTCTTAAAATCATTTTTTTCATAAAATTATTGTCTAATTTTTTAAAATAATGACAAGGTTCAATAAAAAACATGTTAAGAGTTTAAATATCAATTAGTTTTTTTATCTCTTAAGACCTGCTTAGTAGAAAAAAGGGCATTTGTTTTGATTTCACAAAGCCTTTTCTATGTGAATTAAAACGAGAAAAAATATTCTTATTGAAATTAAAGAACAGCAAAAAACTCGTAGATTTAAGAATTTTTTCATTTACGAGTTTTTTTTTTGTGATAGTGGGGCTCAAGAACAGGGGTGTATACTTATTGTAAAGGTATTGCGGTTACGATTTTTTTTTTATTAAAATTGAAAAACAATACATATTAGGAAAAAATGTTTGAAAATCATTAACATTAAAAAAAGATTTAAATTTTTTTCGATGTAATGGATAACTATGTAAATAAATATTGAAGCCTGGAACGTGATCTTGAAAATAGCTATGAAAGCGCCTTAAAATTTTGTACAAAATACTACAGAGGTTCTTGTTAAAAAATAAGAAATATATTTAACAAGAAAATTATCGCCGGCCAAGCAATATTTTAGTTTTACGATAGATTTAATTGAAGACCGGGGAGCAGCTTTATATGGGGGCTATGACTAAGAATGGTGCTACAGGGTTTATTTTAAGACTACTGATTTATGGGTGTAATAAATACATACAAACCAAATTTTACCAAGATATATATGAAAATAGAGATCCTGTGGCAATTTTAATCGGTCTAATAGGGTTCATTTGTATGGGGACTAGGTGTGAACGTGCACAGATTTGCACTAATTTGAACAGAATTGGTCCTAAGCCCGATAAAATCTTACCTACTAAATTTCATCAAATTATATTCATATTTGCGAGCTGTAAGTTTGATATCAAGGATGCAAAGATGGACGGACATACAGACGGATATCGCTAAATCGACTAAGAAAGTGATTCTGAGTCGATCGGTATAATAAAACTTGCGTCTTAGTAAATTAATCTTTTATGTTTACAAACATTAGCACAAACCCATTGACTACGTATTGGTATAGGGTATAAAAAGTATATCTAAAATTTTTATACCCTATACCACTATGTGGTTTGGGTATAATGACTTTGTGCTGCTGTTTGTAACAACCAAAAATATTTGACCTAGACCCATCTTTAATTATACCGATCGAATCAGAATCACTTTCTGAGTTGATTTAACAATGTCTGTCCGTCCGTCCGTCCGTCCGTCTGTGTGTCCATGTAAAGCTTGTAATCAAACTGCAGGTCGCAAATATGAATGTATTTTGATGAAATTTGGTACATAAGCTTTCATCGGCCATGGGATGAACGCTGTTCAAATTGGTGGGAATCGGTCCATCTTCAGACCTAGCCCCCATACAAATTACCCATACGAAATCGACATAAATTGCCATAAGATCCGAATTGTCATATAGATCTTACTCAAATTGGGTTTGTATGCGTTCATTACATCCATTAATGAGTACTCCAAAAATGATACCTTTGACCCCATATAGAGCTGCTTCCCAATTTTCACTTAAATCTATTAAAAAAAAAAATTTTGCACTGATTCTTCTCAAATTTTGTTTGTATATATTTTTGCAAAATAAAAGAGACTTTACCAAGCATGATCAGGATAGGTCCATTTTTGGACCTAGTCCCCATATAGATATATCATCCGATATGAATTTTTTCATATCTGCAGCCAAAAAAATTAATAAAAATCCCACTCAAATTTGGTTTTTGCTTATTTTCTATGTCCAGTAAGTTGGGCCTAAGAGATAGAGTTTCTAAACGCATGGTATAGGGTATCATATAGTCGGTCTAGACCGACTATAATTTTCTTACTTGTTGATATTGATATTTTTTTACACATTCAATATCTACAAATAAAAATAAAATTATTGATACCCATATTGAGTACACTTTATGCACATAATCTCCATCATCGAACATGAGAGATTTTTTTGGGAGAACTCGGCTAAAACATGAACTAGCTGTTTTATCAAAGACGCTGAAATACGTCCTCCCTAGAATAGAATTAGAAATAATACATGTGAATTTTGTATTAAAGCTCATATGTACCAACATACTTCTATTGAAGCATGATCGTGCATGTTTTAAACTCTATTGGATATGCCTTTCACATGACGTTTAATTTGCATACGGTTTTTTCGAATCAAATGTGAAAAATATGAAAAAAAAAAAACAAACTAAATAAACTTCTACTTTCTTTTTTACCTTTTTACCCTCTAAATTTGAGATTGGGCAGCTAAAATAAATACGGGTTAATTACTTTTTCGTGTTCCAAAATATATCCAAGTTTCATTGCGATATGCAGTTGCCTCCATCGGGTCTTCCTTATAATCACGAAAACATAGTTTAGTGCCGGTTTACACATGAAAGTTTTCTTGCTGAAAGTCTTGAGTTTATAGGTGAGACGGGAGAGAAGACTGGCAGGGGGTACATACTTTCATGTACTCTGAAATTCTCTTTTGTTTCTTGCTTCGTAATCATGAAAGTGAAGTTATTTTACGTTTTCTTTAATTTTTATGTTCGTTTGTGTTAAGAAAATAATAAATTGAAATAAATTTAATTTTAATGAAATAAAATAATGTAATAATTAGATAAAATGATAAAGTAAACATGAACAAATCTTAAATATCAATATAAAAATTTCAGTGTGTAAACATGGATGAAAGTTTAAAAGAGAATTTCAAACAGTTTCAGAAAGAAAAATTTCATGTGTAAACCGGGACTTACACATATTTTTTTTTTTTTTTTTTGAGATAATGGCCTACACAACTTACAACTTTTGCTTTGAAAGATCGAATAACTAAGAGGAAAATTGAGATTAAGGTTTATTTTGATCAAATTTTAATAGGGAAAACTTATAAATATTCCACAACAGAGTTTAAAAATGTACACTTAATGCCATCTCATGTATCATCACTACATTGCGTAACGGGCCAAATAGAGAACTGAGCGAAAGAGAGTGTATGTGAACATTGGCAACTGTACGTGTATGTGTAACAACGCCAAAGGGGGCTTGTTGTTGGCAAAATATATAAAATCGTTATTCTTCTGAAATACTTGCCAGCCATACACATTCATATCGTATAATGAACAACTCTTAGCATTCAATATTTGTTAGAAAACAAGGCGTAACGGGTTAATGCCATTATGGTTTTTGCTACACTCTACGTGTTCCCGGTCTATGGGGATGTGGATATTCAGGAGAATGGGTAGTAGGAATATAAGTAATATTCCAATTTGCATATTTCGACTTAACTATGTAGTATGTGTGCGTAAGTGTATGTGTGTGTGTGTGAATGTATCCGTATGTATGTTTATGTGTATGTAGTATTTTCAAAATAGACGTTTGTTCGTTTGACAATTTATACGATATAATAGACATTCATTCAAAACAATATATTTTCTTGAATTGCTTTCCATATTATTTTTAGTACGTATAATTTAAGTTTTATTATAATAACTATAGTAAATATATTTTCATATCCATATTAAATTTCTTAAGAAATTTAAAAAAAATTTAAATTTTTCATACTTCTTGTTACTAAAAAAATAGGCTGCTTAATATTGCCATAATCTGAAAATATATTTATAATAGTTTAATTAAAAGCGCAATGATAGCGATTTATTGAAACGTAATTTCTGAGTCTTATTTGTGCATTTTTAAGTCCATTCAAGCACAATTGTCTTCGAAATATATAATATTTAATTATAAATACTTTTGACAAATTTTGATTAGAATCATTCTTCACTAGGGATATCAACATGTTTTTCTACATACATTAACATTGATGAATTTAAATAATGGTTATAATTAACCATTACAGTAAAATATACTTAATTTTAGAAATCGTAATCAATAGATGGGAGAATTATATTATTTGGGTTATGGATAACTATTATAGCAAAATAATTGTTTGGTTACCAATAAAATTTATCGAAAGTAAATATGCCCTATACCACCATGTGGTTAGAGTATAATGACTTTGTGCTAGCGATGTCGGTTCGCCCGTCCGTCTGTGTGTCCATGTATAACTTGTAATCAAAATAATTGATGAAATATATCGGCCATAGCATGAACGCTATTGAAGTTGGTGAAAATCGGTGCATATTCAGACCTAGTCCCCATACAAATGACCCCTATGAGATCGACTTAAATTGTCATAAGATCAAAATTATCATATAGATTTCGGTTAAATTGCGTTTATTATATCCATTGATCAGGAGTCCAAAAAGAAACCCTGTAAGACAACTCTCAGTCATAGCCCCCATATAGAGCTGCTTCCCGATCTTCACTTAAACCTGTTAAAACTGTTTCGCAGTTGCCTGCCGCTTCTGCGAAGAAAAAATGCCCAATGAAACCGCCGGCCCAAAAACGACACCAAACAGTGCATGGTTCAGTGCTTTTCAGCAGTCATGTGTGGATTTTGCGACAACTTTGCGAAAAAATTATTTTTCTGTAAAATGCTCATATTCTTCCAATCCCAATTAGAGAAGTGAAAATGTCGTGTGGCATCAGCTCCTGCACTAACTGAACTTTGTATGGCGTCATAATGAGATCATTATGCAAAATTCAGATCAAATAAGTGCGTGAAATGTTCAATCGCTGAGAACAATGGCGAGCTGAGGTGATTAATTGTTCTTGCACACTCTGGGCAATAGTAGCAATGTTGTTTTATCAAATAGTGATCCAGTTTCACGCACAAATTTGACAAAATTGTCCACACATTGCTTGGAAGGAGTTTTTTTAACCTAATTTTGAACGTAATTTTCCATTCTTGTCATAACACAGCTGACATTGATGTTGCCATACTCAACATATTCAGTAGTTCAATATGCAAACTACTGAAGCTTTTGTCGGCCATAATATGAACGGTATTGAATTTGGTGAAAATCAGTACAAGTCCCCATAGAAATGGCCTCAACAATATCGACTTAAATTTCACTAAGGTCCAAATTATCATATAGATTCGGTAACATTTGGTTTGTATGTAGTTATTACACCCATTGATAAATTCTGTATTAAAATTTTTGTTCATAGTCCACAAAAGCTGCTTCCCTATCTTTATTAATTTAAACTAGCAGATTCCAGCCCTAGAAATTCGAGTGCAAATTCTAGGAAATTTTATTTTTTCATTAAATAAAGACCCTAAAGGTATGCTAATCCATTATAGATAATTCACAAATCGACACAAAAAAACAAACTCATTTTTATTACAAACACATTAACAAATTTAATAAACACACACATAGCATTGTATAATTTTATTGAAATTTAACTTTTATATGGTTTTGTGAAACGTATGTGATGTTTTCTCATGTGTCCACACACTACTTGAAAGCTTTGCCATTTGTATTTATGAAACTTTCAACACTAGTCCCACTAAGAAAATTTATCAGTTGCAGAAATTTTCGAATTGAAAAATTAAATAATGATAAAGGACTAGAACATCTATGAATAGAACTGGTTTTGAAAATACATACATATGTATATAAAATATTCGCTCATATCGCACTTGTACCTCTAAAATGGGTCAACTCAAAATTTTAAAATTTTCACTTTTTGCAAAAAAACGATTCACAGTGGTCATATCTATCCACTGTAAAAATCTTACATCGATTTTTCTAGTCTTTCGCAAAAAAAATACAGTTGCAACCCTCTTTGTGTTATAAGAGTAGCTTCTTTAGAATCCACTAAAAAGACATATTTTGAGTTCCATTCAAAAAACTTGTTATTTTTGATGATCACTGAAAAAATCGCAAAAACAACTACTGTTGTTATTCGCAATTCTTTACCATGAAATAAATGTTTTTAAATTTTATAGTAAATATTAAAAAAACCGGTTTTTGCCTCTACTGAAAATTTGTAAATTTTGAGTTGACTCACTTTAGAGGTACAGGTGCGATATATTATTTTCTGAAAGAAAATGTTGTTTTTGCTTATTTCTTCTCTATCAGTAGTTTATATTTTTATACCCTCCACTCCAGTGTGCACAGGGTATATATAAGTTTGTCATTCTGTTTGTTATAATTAGAAAAAAATTTGGACCCCATAAAATATATATATTTGTGATCCTTATAACAACCGGAGTTGATATAGCGATGACCGTCTGTCCGTCTGTCCGTCTGTCCGTCTGTGGAAATCACGATGACGGCATCAATCGGGCAGCTAGGATGCTCGCTGACATAAAAAATGATTCACTAACATTCTGAGAAGTCTGCTATTTAAAATCGTCCAAATCGGTCGATTAGGGCCCGAGATTTGAATGAAGAACTAAAAAAAGTTTTGAAAAAATGTAATTTTCTTTGTTGTTCTTGTCACGATCACGCCCTCAATAGGACAGCTAAGGTGATCATTTTTAGTGAGAATGATTCACAAAATTCAAGGGAAGATTTCTATTTAAAAAATCATTAAAATTGGTGGAACATGTCCAGGGAAATCTCTGAAAAAGTAAAAAAAAAATTAAAAATATGATGTTTCTATATTGTTCTTGTTGTTCTAAATGCTGTATTGTTGTCATAGCTGGACTTGTTGTTTTTGTGGTCTTTGTGGTAATAATATAATAAAAACTAACCCTTTGTACATTTTTTTTATCAACTCTGGTAAAAAAATTTAAAAGTTTCCATTGTTTTGACATCACTAAAAAAATTTACAAGATCATTTCTGTCATTGCCACGACCCTGCCTGCAAAGCTTCAGATCGATTGGGTCACGGGAAAGGGGTTAAAATCGATCCAAAATTTTTTCGACAAGCAGACACTACGAGTTAATATAAAGGGAGTAAAAATTCACCAGCATCTAAAGCAAATAATGCTAAAATACCTAGTTGTTATTAAAAAAACAATGTAAATTTAGCAAAAAAAATTTTTATGTATTAATTTATTTTGAGAGAAAAACACAAAAATAACGTTTGATGTTGTATTTTTTGTGTGTAATATTTACATATACATACACATATTAAATAATACAAATAATATACATATATTCTATATATGTACACCCGTAATAACTGCATGTTAGAAATAAATCGGTATATTATTTTATTTACATAAAATTCTGGAACATTTTGTTGTGGGGAAAATAGATTTCTTTTGCATTAACAGAGTGTCACTTCATTTTGCTCAGCGTGACTATGCCACAGTAGATGGCGCCACAATTTTTGTTCTAATTAGCTTTGCAATAGTTATTTCCATTTTAACATGAGTGTCAATATTTTCAACTAGATATTATACAGAACAATGTTAAGAGTATACACGGGCTTTTATTTCGTACGTTTTTTCATTATTCTTTTACAAAAATGGACATAAGTTTGATATATTAACTTTTTGTTGTCTTTACAAAATAGAGTTACCGAGTTCATCAATGAGTTTTTTGCTTTCGAAACAGTTCTACATAGTTATATAGAATTATTATTCTGCTTTATCTACAAAATATTTGATTGCGATTACATCTAATTTTTAAAAATTGTTTATAATTACTAAAGCATTATTATTCACATAAATACAAAATTGCACTTTTTAAATTTTCCATTCAAATTTTAGAAAAAAATCAATTCTAAAAACTGGAACTAAAATTTCTAATTATAAATTATAAAATTTTAATTGAATTTCAGAAAATCATATCAAAACGTCGGAAATAATAATTTTAAATTTAGAAGACATCAGTTGCATCAAATTCCAAAAAAAAACACCAAATATGTTTACATTTAAAAAATGTATACATTGAAAAAAATATTGGCATTCAGGAGAAATTAATAGCTTTTCAGTAACTTCTTTTAACGATAGTCGAATCGTTAAAAAAAAGAAAAGCAAAATTATCAGTAAAATTTTTAAACGATATTCGCTATTGTTAAAGTCAGCTGTTGTTGTTATCTAAACGACAAACATTTTTGTGTTGTTTATTCAATCGATAAAAACTTAAATTTTTAGGTTGAAATGTCGTCAACATAAATAAAAATCATAATTTACTGAAAATATTTTGCGTCTATTAAAAAACTTTTTTATATAAATAAAAAAATTAAATAGCATATTCAATTCATTATTTCATTTTCAAATAAGTAAACAGAAATATTAGTAAAACAAGTAAGAAAATTATAGTCGGTCTAGACCGACTATACGATACCCTATACCATGCGTTTAGAGACCCTATCTCTCAGGCCCAACTAACTGGATATAGTGAATAAGCATAAACCAAATTTGAGTGGGATTTTTATTAATTTTTTTAGCTGCAGATATGAAAAAGTTCATATCGGATGCTATATCTATATGGGGACTAGGCCAAAAAATGGACCGACCCTGACCATGTTTGGTAAAGTCTCTTGTATTTTGCAAAAATATATACAAGCAAAATTTGAGAAGAATCAGTGCAATATTTTTGTTTTTTGATAGATTTAAGTGAAGATCGGGAAGCAGTTCTATATGGGGCCTATGACTAAGAGTTGTCCAATAGGGATAATTTTTGCACTACTGATTAATGGATGTAATATATACATACAAACCCAATTTGACTAAGATTTGTATGATAATTTGGATCTTATGGCAATATATGTTGATTTCATAGGGGTCATTTGTATGGGGGCTAGGTCTGAACATGGACCGATTCTCACCAATTTCAATAGCGTTCATCCTATGGCCGATAGAAGATCAAATGCCAAATTTCATCAAAATATATTCATATTTGCGACCTGCAGTTTGATTACAAGCTTTACATGGACACACAGACGGACGGACGGACGGACGGACGGACGGACATCGTTAAATCGAATCAGATGGTGATTCTGATTCGATCGGTATAATTAAAGATGGGTGTAGGTCAAATATTTTTGGTTGTTACAAACAGCAGCACAAAGTCATTATACCCAAACCACATAGTGGTATAGGGTATAAAAAATAGAGATATTAAACATAAACATGAAATCATCCTGTCAAACACGAAGTAATTTGTTTTTATACCCTATACCACTATGTGGTTTGGGTATAATGACTTTGTGCTGCTGTTTGTAACAACCAAAAATATTTGACCTAGACCCATCTTTAATTATACCGATCGAATCAGAATCACTTTCTGAGTTGATTTAACAATGTCCGTCCGTCCGTCCGTCTGTGTGTCCATGTAAAGCTTGTAATCAAACCGCAGGTCGCAAATATGAATATATTTTGATTAAATTTGGTATATAAGCTTTTGTCGGCCATGGGATGAACGCTATTGAAATTGGTGAGAATCGGTCCATGTTCAGACCTAGCCCCCATACAAATTACCCATATGAAATCGACATAAATTGCCATAAGATCCAAATTGTCATATAGATCTTACTCAAATTGGGTTTGTATGCGTTCATTACATCCACTAATGAGTAGTCCAAAAATGATCCCTTTGACCCCATATGGAGCTGCTTCCCGATCTTTACTTAAATCTATTTAAAAACAAAAATATTGCACTGAATCTTCTCAAATTTTGTTTCTACATATTTTTGCAAAATACAAGAGACTTTACCAAACATGATCAGGATCGGTCCATTTTTGGACCTAGTCCCTTTATAGATATAGCATCCGATATGAACTTTTTCATATCTGCAGCCAAAAAAATTAATAAAAATCCCACTCAAATTTGGTTTTTGCTTATTTTCAATGTCCAGTTAGTTGGGCCTAAGAGATTGGGTTTCTAAACGCATGGTATAGGGTATCGTATAGTCGGTCTAGACCGACTATAATTTTCTTACTTGTTTCTATTCTTCTTTGTGTTTTTCGCTTATTTTTGACAGAGATGCCACTCGTTAACAATTTAAATAAATAGAAAAATATATTTGTCGACTGTCGTTAAGATGTATGTACTTAGTGAATCACTTAATCCTTAGTGCAAACAACAATAGCTGTCAATATATTTTGCGATTGTAGGATCGTTGAAATTTACAGAATTACACTACAGAAAACATTAATTTAAATTCAATGAATTTTAGAAAACGTCAAATGATATTTTAGAATTGCGAACATAAAAACTGTTACGTAAATAAACGCAATTTGATGAGAATGTTATTTATATATAAATTTTCACAATTTTTTTTGGATGAATATTTGAAGTTTTTCAGAAAATAAAGATAACAAATTATTTTATTTAAAATGTTTGGGACATTTGGTTTTTTTCGTTTGGCATCCCTAATTTGATTATTTATTATTATAAATTTATTCTCTGTGTTTTCCAAATATGGCAATATTTTAATAAAAAAGTTGAGAGAGCTTTTTTTTGGTTATTATTTTGTTACTCCATCCGACCTATATTGCCGCAATGAAAAAATATTAAAAGAAACTATACAGCCATCTCCAATTAGCACGATTTAATGCATATAGCGACCCTACACAACCATTACCTTTGCAATGGAGGTTAGGGCGAGCTATTTAATTAGTAAAAACTAAATTAAACGAGAAGTTATGTCATATAACCGGAAACGCATTCATATTTTTCCAATATTTTGTTTACATTTATCATCAATACTCAATCCGAGGTGGAGGGTATCAAAGATTGGGCACAGCCGAATTTAACACTCTTACTTGTTTTTATTTAAGTTATGACATGTCTCTTCTAAAAATTAAATTAAAAAGAAATAACAAAACTTCATTATTAATAACAAAACTTAAATAAATAAATTGAAGTTCTATTTTTTTTTTAAATTTTGATATTTAAAAAAAATTTTGTTTAGATTGCCAGATGAGATGAGATGATACCTCATCCAGTAAAAACTTATTTCAAAAATCTTTATAGCTGTTCCGAATATTAAAAAAAAAAATGGGTTAAAATTGGGGTAAGTGGGCACCGGATAGGTGGGCACCATATGTTTTTTTTATTTTTAACAAAAACTTCGGTCTATACATCTTCCTTGATCTCTAGCCTAACTATATTTGAAATATTATATATTAATATTAAGAAAAATTATATAAGAAATAGCTAAGGTATCTTAAAAATCTTCAGTTTCAAAATTCTAGGGTAATGTGCAATGCACGAGGTAGAGTGTACTAAAAAAAAATATGTCCTAGTGGCGTTCACAAAGGATCTTAATACATTTTTCACTTTAAAGTGATGTGTAATTTGAAAAAATATATATAATTTTCTGACAACTAAAACCTCATTTTATAATTTTTTTTTTTTGCAAATTTTACAGCTTTTCGAATGTGTAGAAACCCAAAACTGCTTTTCGACAAACTGGCAACTTACGGTTATTTACAATTCACATCACGTATATGTATATAGACTCAGATTTGCGAAATAAACATATTAGTTTCCCGAATAAAGGACGGTATGCCACAATATCCGAAGTTACTGCACATATCAAATGACATGTGTCCATTAACTGAAATGCAAAATCGCGAAAAAAAAAAACAAATTTCAAAATGGTGTTTAAAGTCTCCAAGATTTTATTAAAGAAAAGCAAATGCTTCTCCTGCAGACGATTAAGTGACCGATTTTTATCCCTTTTTTACCCCACCTATATGACAATGGCATTAATACAGATCCCTTATTTTTTCCATTTCCATATTCAAATATTATTATTTTTAATGTATAACGTTTGCTTCATTTTATGCGAACACAATTTCCTTGTTACGAGTTACTGTTTCAAAAGAGCCTTAACGAATATTATTTGAAAATTATAAAAAATTATATTTATTTCTCTTTTAATTTTAAAATTTTGATTTAAAATATGAAATTATTTCAATTTACGTTTATTTTTCCTATAACAATATATTTATTCATATTTATGATTGATGAATTTTCCTAAAATAAAGTGTAAAATAAGACGACGGATATTGCCAGGAAATTTAGAAACAATTAAAAGGTAATTTCAATTGGTTAAACTAAGTTTCCAGTTATGCTACTTTTACCTGTATCGATGCAGGTGTGTGTTATTATCAACATGAAATATAATTGAACAAAATCGGTTACCTGTCGTGTGCAACACCATTATGTGGTCGCAAATTTTGAGCCAATCAATTTACACTACCTTGTTTTTGTTAACTTCCAATTTAAGAAATCACATATCGGTTGATGGTACGAATATGTTGTAAGCAAATTTTATGTAAGTCCTTTTTCTTATTTTCTCAGTAGTAATAGCACCTGCCTCCTTTACATTTCAAACATTTTATTGGTTTGCGAAAGGATAAGATACCTATTCTACTGCTGATATTAAGAATAGTAATGAACTGTAGCAGAGCCCAGCCCATGAAATTCGAGTGCAAATTCTAGGAAATTTTATTTTTTCATTAAATTTTTGTCTTTCATTGTTTCTTTAATTTATTTTTATACAAAAGTTACGAATATTTAAATATAATTTATTATATTGTGATTTTTTAAATAAATAATTTTATAAGAGCCTAAAGCTAAACTAAAAAATTTAAGCCAATTTACGATTCAACACAAATTTAAAAAACACACACACAGCATTGTATAGTTTTTTTTTTTTATTTGAAGCTTAAATATGTATTTTATGAATGTGTGTAGCAATTTTAAATGAATTTTACTCCAAAAAACTTGTGCAAATCTGCAAATATGGTGGACACCTAAAAAGAAATACCTTTCAAATGGTATATTTGGATTTACTTGATTGGAACAAAATTATAGAATAATTATAATTTTATTAGGTGTGCAAATAAGTTGCCGCGTTTGAGAAACACAGATGTATAACATCATTACCGTCAGTTTGGACATTTCTCAATAAAATAACCTTGAACAGAGTTTGAACCGAATAAGTGTGTTTTGTGGGAACTTTTGATTTACACTTTGAAGAATTCTGCCTTACCTGAGAGAAGTTCTGTGGTTTTCTGGAATAACCGCGTATAACCATTTTTGTCAAGTTTGAGTTAATGATGTCAAATATATTAATTTTTAACGCCCTTTACATGTGTTAAATTTTTTAAAAAAAAATATTGACCATTTGTGATTTTTTTCTTTAAATAACGACGTAACTTAAATGTTTATTAAATTAATTTGCAACACTATCAACGTATGTCAACCTACATTTGATCGCTGACAAATTATTTTCTCAAAAAACGACACATAGCGACATACGTTGTTATTAATGAAAAAAATGCAAAATAATTTTGGATTAGTTTTCAGTTTATAACCACTTATAAAAACTTGTGTGTTTATTTCTGTTATTTTTCGTCACTATTATTCTTGATACGTTATTTTATCTCATCCTAAGTCCCGTTAACTTTTTGTTGACGAACAAAAAATCCACTTTTCAAGCAACAACAACTTATGTCTACATGGGTGGTTGCATTGGTAGTTTTCTTTTTTAAAGAAAACGACGTTTGTCGACATAAGTTGTTTTATCTGCACATACTTTAAGTGTAATATACATATTGTTTTTTTCGTTCTTCTCTAGCATCTATTCCTCTGAATATTTTTGACTCAAAATTTTATATAAATTATTTATTGCCCATATCTGCAGGACTGTTAAATAAAAAGTTCTAAAAACTTTATATCGAGCCCATAATTTCAAATATAACGTTTTTTGCTCCCCTGAACATTTTGAGTTTATGGCATACGCGGTTACTCTAGAAAACCACAAAGTTGTAGTGAGTGAGAGAATTTGAAATCAAAGGCAAAGAACGTAGCGGAGGGCCGAAATTGAACGAAGATGCGAAATTAGCAAGAAGAACTTTTGTTAAGCAATCAAAAATTAGAAATTAAAAGAAAAATAAAAAATCTTGCTGTAATTTTTAATAACAATCTCACATGGACTGATCACATAAATAAAGCTTATGGGATAACATATGCTATGCTACAAATTCTATAGAATATCCAGTACCTTACACCGGTTAGGATTCGTGAATTAATTGCTGAATCATACGTATACATATATAACGCCAACTTTATGTGTGGATGCGAAATTTTTGCAAGCTGTGATTATATGAGAAAGTTTAGGAGAAAGTTTACAATACCATTCTAATATATGTTATTGGCGTGAGCAAATATGATCATACGTTATTTGATTTGTTAAAAATATGAACCCTGACTTCTTTGCATAAAATTGTATATACGCGTGAAACTTCATATTTTTTTAATTGAATGTCATTAACATGGCCCCGTAGATCAAACGACCTAATAACAAATAGATATTAAACACTGACGGCAAAATGACAGTTTTATATCAATTTAATTCATGAGCAATGTAAATTTTTATAACCTATACCACTATGTGGTTTAGGTATAATGATTTTGTGCTGCTGTTTGTAACTACCAAAAATATTGGACATAGACCCATCTTTTATTTACAGAAAGTGATTCTGAGTCGATTTAGCGATGTCCGTCCGTCCGTCCGTCAGTCCGTCTGTGTGTCCATGTAAACCTTGTAATCAAACTACAGGTCGCAAATATGAATATATTTTGATGAAGTTTGGTATATAAGCTTCTATTGGCCATAGGATGAACGCTATTGAAATCGGTGAAATTCGGTCCATGCTCAGACCTAGTCCCCATACAAATGACCCCTATGAAATCGACATAAACTGCCATAAGATCCAAATTATCACATAGATCTCAGTGAAATTGGGTTTGTATGTGTTTTTTACATCCGTTAATCAGTAGTGCAAAAATAATCGCTCTAGGACAATTCTTAGTCATAGGCCCCATATAGAGCTGCTTCCCGATCTTCACTTAAATCTATCAAAAAACAAAAATATTGCGCAGATTTGTATATATTTTATCAAAATACAAGTCACCAAATATGGTCAGGATCACTGCATTTTTCGACCTAGTCCCCGTATAAATATCGCGCCGATATGAACTTTTTCATATCTGCCCCAAAAAAAAAAAAAAAAAAAAAATAATAACAAAGCCACTCAATTTTGGTTTACGCTATTTTCTATATCCAATTAGTTAGACCGAAGAGATAGGGTCTCTAAACAATGGTATAGGGTATAGTCGGTCTAGACCGACCATAATTTTCTTACTTGTTTAATTTTTATTTCTAATTTTTTATAACTGTTTTATTTTTTTTTTGGTACAACATATTTATTAAATAATAATTTTAAATTAATCGTCACACTTTAATTATAAGAGTTTATGTCTTGTTGTACAGAATACCGGGAATGATTGAAAATTAAGAAACGCCGATTTTCCACATGCGAAATGCTGCTTTCCATGCAAAAACGAAAGATATGTATTTCTTCACCGTATAGTCACTGGTGATGAAAAATGGATTCACTATGATAACTCAAAAAGGAAGAAATTATAGGGACCACCTGGCCATGCTGCAACATTTACAATTAAGCCAAATATCGATGGAAAAAAGGTGAGATCAGTCTTCGGGAATTATGAGTTGCATAAACTTAACGAAACCATTACCGGTGCTGTCTACCAAACGCAACTGATGAGATTGAGTCAAACACTCAAGGAAAATGTATAGTAATACTCCAAATATGACAAAGTGAATATTTTCCACGGTAAAGATCGTCCACATGCCGGTCAAAGCCAATTAGGTAAAACTCAATTGGGAAGTCCTTCTGGATCTGCCGTATTCACCAGACATTGCTCCCCTAACAGCTCCCTCTAATATTCAACTGTTTGGATCGATGCCACATGGCCTGTCTGAGCAGCACATCAAGTCCTAAGAAGCCGTCAAAAATTGGTTCGATTCTCTGATAGCCTCAGAACATGAAGCAGTCGTCCGGAAACGGAGATTTATCTGTATACCTGATTATGGAAAAAGTATATTCTTGATTATGGAAAAAATTATATTTTCTGATTTGTTAAATAAAAATGTTCATTCTGAATGGAACATTTGTTGAATTTCAAGCTATTCAATAACTCCTCGAACCACATCCCGGAAAGGAAAATCCCATAGCAATTTTTTCGGCAGCTTTCAGGCTGCATTTTCTGGATTTTTTGCACACTCTTCACGGAATGCTGCCTTTAAATTTGGTCATAAAGTAATATTATGTAATATACAGAATTATCATAAATGCTCTATCAGATTTAAGTCTGGCGGTTGCACCAGTCAATTTAAGAGGTCATTACATCCATCCATAACGTAGTTGTTCTAGGTTAATGGTAAAAAGCATTGGCTGGTTGACACTATAAGCCCTGCAAGTTGGTAACGCCATAAATTTTCGATAGCAATGAACGCAGTGCGGTTCCAAAGAGATTTGTATAATTTTCGTTGCTCGTCGGGCTTTTGCATATTATAACTTCACTCAGATCATAAGCAGAAATAAAACCTCCCCCTTAGATACCACGCAGTCTGAGTGCTGTTCTTCTTCCATACCTGCGCCGAACATAAGTAGCAGCGGGTGTTCCAAAAATCGAATAACAATTAAAAAACAAAACATAACTCATGCTCTTCAGTACCAGGGAAAGTAAGTACTCTTTTCGAAGGTTTAATAGTAGTACCTCGATCTTAGATTCGTTCAATTTTATTTGCTGTTTTTATATGTTTGAATATTTTTTCCCATTCAAATTGATATTTTTGTTGCATTTTGAGAGCCATGTCTTGCTCCTGGTAGTGCAGCCTAACAGTACAAAATCGTAAATTTGTCTCCTTACGGTTCTGGAACAAATGATGTATACGGACAAGGTTGCAGCGAGTTTCAAAGAAGTCAACTTTCTGTGTTCCAGTACAAATCTCATCAAGTTTGGGCCTTCACGACATGCGGTGATACCGTTACGGACATATATCTTTATACGGGCTTCAAATTTCTGTCTAACTTTTTCATTCTGTCTATCATTCACATAGAATAAGAGGAAAAAGACAAGGACAAAAAGCACTCAGAAATTTCAAACCGAACAATCTACATATTTAAAATGTGAAGGTAAACTTGTAGTTCCCTTTTTAAGCAATATGCGGGCACGGTGGAGTGTGGAAATTAGCATAGTTATAGTTCATATGGAGGAGAAGCTGAGAATGATAAAATTTATGTTTAATCTGTCTTAAAAATATATTATATTAATGCGAATGATTTAAATTATATATCAGACGCTCTATGGCTCATTTAAATATTCATAAATATTTTATATATATAGACTAAAAAAACACTGGAAGACAAAAATTGAATGAAAAAATAATATTTCCTAGAATTTGCACTCGAATTTCGAGTGCTGGGCTTAAGAATACTAAATATAAAAAAATTGTATTTCATATATTTATTCAGAAATTTATAAATATTAGGATATGAACCCCTATTACGAAGACTAAATATGTTGATTAACACAAATAATGCACAGCGAAACAAAGTGATGGGGAGGAGGAGGTTATAAAAAAAACAGTGGATATATGAGTTCCATCTTAGGCTGTCTTAATCTTTTAGCTTAGGCTGTATATATGTTTAGAAATCTTAAGTCATCATCCTCCATTAAAACTCTTTCGAAAATTAAAAATCGATTGAAAGTTTAACTTTTTTTGTTCTGAGGAAAAAACCCAAAAAACGATTATTTGATAATAACATAAATTTTTGAGGATCTCACAGTTTCGCAATTAACTCAGGAAGAACTACAACCCCCTCAGGTCAGCTTCATATGTACATTTGACGTTGAGTATTTTTCCGATGTACTTAATTTACACCAAAAATATGGATTAGAAGGAGTGAGATCGAAAAAGCTTAAAATACGTAATATGTAATAACACTGAAACCATTGAACATAGAGTTTTGATTTTTTTTTATTTAATTGAAATTATATGAAAGCTTACAGAAAAAGATAATTTTTGTAGTTCTAATAACTATTTATGAAATTAAGGGCCTTTTTTAGAAACCATACCGTTAGGGATTTTATATTGATTTCACATTTCTTCCATATTTTGGGACACCTCTTATGTACTCCTCAACTCCCTTTTCACAAGAGGACTAGTATCTATTGGCATATAAACCAAGTTATTGTTCTTGTACCACTAAAGAGCTTTCTTACCGTAGTGGAAGGATGCCACATTCGGCCAAAAATATATGGACATTTTGTGTTAGATTGCGAAAGGAAATAGTTTCATTTACCAACAATCTTTGATATAAATTTCGGTATTTGAAGAGCCCGTTGTAACAAATAACTTATTTTGAAATTTCGTCTGCTTTTGGGTCCGAAGTTTTATCTTCGACATTTCCCCGCACATCAGCAACATACAAATTTTGACCCGGAAGCTTCGAAGAGTCTGCCATTATGCAGTAGGAGTTTTTTTCTTATGAAACATTATTTTAATTTCCGTGATATGTTTTTGGCCTCTAAATTTTGCAGCGTTCCTCTCCGCGATTTTTCGACCCTGTATGTTTTCAATCAATTCAGGGAAGCTATGTTCGGATAATTTTTCGTTATTTGGTAGCTAATACTATTAAAATTATCGAAAAAAAAAATTGAATTTCCAGGCTCAAGTTATCATGTTATTATCATACAGATCTCGATCAAATTGGGGTTGTGTTCGTTTTTTACATCCATTTATCAGTAGTCCAAAAATAAATCCAATGGGACAATTCTTAGTCATAGACCCCATATGAACCCAATTCCCGATCTTCAGTTAAATCTATCAAAAAACAAAAACATTGCACAGATTTTTCTCAAATTTGGTTTTTATATTTTTTTTTGCAAAAAATTAGTGACCTTACCAAATATGTTCAGGATCGGTCCATTTTTCAACCTAGTATCCATATAAATATAGCATCCGTTGTGTTCTTTTTCATATCCGAAGGCAAAAAAAATTAATTACAATGCCTCTCAAATTTGATTTATGCTTAGTCTCTATATCTAATAAGATAGATCTAAGAGGATCTCTAAACGCATGGTATAGGATATTGCATAGTTGGTCTAGACCGACTATAATATCCTTGCTTGTTTTTGTTAAATTAAAATCAATTTTTGGTTGTTTCGGCCGGTTTGTCAGCGTTTTGGAAAAAACTTCTTGCCGTATTCCCATTATTCGTAGGTCAACTATTAATTTCATAGTCTCTTTAAATTTTTCCCGAATTTTCTTTTTTGTTTCAGTTGCTACTCTTTTTTTATAATCAGTTCTAGCCTGTCACTTACATAAAAAACAACAAAACACAGACAACAGCAGCAGTCGCGAGATCAATATGGTCTTGCATAAAAAGATGCATAGCGTCTAAAAGGCACAAAAAATCATCATAAAATTTTGTAATATAATAGTGAGATGTACCATCTTTAAAACAAGTAAGAAAATTAAAGTCGGTCTAGACATATATACATATTTAATCTAATGATAAAAAAAAGAAAATAATTGTATCAATCCATTTTTCATCCAATGAGATCAGCAGTATCCCTCCTGCTTAAGCGTTGATGGATACGATTGTTGATTAAGTTACGTGCTAGCGGATTCGGGTGAGACTCTAGCTTTTCCAAATAGTATGCACTATACCTAGCGGTTTCTCTAGTAAAGTAGAGAAACATTTAAGTCTCTGTGCAAATGTGAGTTTCTCACGTACCATAATGCGCCTGTGATCATTCTAAAAATCTTGTTTTGGCATCTTTGTTTTCTTTGTGTGTTTGAAGCTGAGGCTGTTCCCCATAACTGTACATCATAGCACCAAATTGGTTTGAAAATCGAGTTATAAATCAAGAGCTTACAATCGAGACTTAACTTTGAGTTCCTGCCAATTAGCCATGTGAATTGGACTAATTTAAATTTTATTTGTGTCAATTTAGCGTCAATATGACTTTTTCAGGTAAGTCGGCGATCAAGATGTAGTCCGAGATATTTAACAGAGGAATGTTGAGGTCTAGACTGGTTCCTAATTCGAATTTGAGGGCAAGTCTCCCTTCTTAGGGTAAAAGTAACGTGGATACACTTTTGTTCATTTAATTTAATCTTCCACATATCTAGCCAATCTTCCAGCTCTTCAATATGGCTCTGTAAAAGAAGAGATGCTGTTGAGGGGTTTTCGTGTATGCTTAAGATTGCAGTATCATCCGCAAAAGTCGACGTAATTGTGTTTTCATTTGTTGGCATGTCTGATGTGTAAAGGATGTAGAGAAGCGGGCCGAAGATACTACCTTGTGGTACACCAGCTTGAATTGTATGTGGAGGGCTCACAAAGCTTTTCTCTCTTATAGAGAATTTTCTACTAATTATATAGCTCTCCATTAGCTTATGTGTGTTCGAGGGCAGCAACTGTTTAACTTTATAGAGGAGTCCCTCGTGCCAAATTCGGTCGAAGGCTTGTGAGACGTCTATAAAAAGTGCAGAACAGTACTTTTTGTCTTCAAAAGCTCTTCTTATGGCACTTACAATTCTGTGAACTTGCTCAGTGGTGTTGTGTTTTCGTCTGAAACAAAATTGATGTGCTGGAATGACATCATTTTGATCTACGGATATTGTAAGCTTGTTTACCAAAATTCTCTCGAATAATTTTGACAAGTTGGACAGTAAATTTATTGGTCTATACGAATCGACCTTTTTGTGATCTTTACCTGGTTTAGGTATCATTGTAACGAGTGAAACTTTTAATTCTAGGGGAAAATGTTCAAGGCGTATTATAGCATTCAAAATAAACAGAATTATTCTTAATGCTATTCGGGGTAACTCCAAAAGCATTTTATTACTGATCCCATCGATCCCCGATGCTTTTTTGGGATTTAAATCAACAATAGCCTTTTCGACCTCTCGAATTTCAAAACGAAGGGACACTGCTCTATGCTGTGATGTAACAGGTGGCAACTCATCAATAGAACTAGGGGTTATATTTGGAGTAAAAACTTTTTTTACATATTCCACAAACAGATCTCCCTTCTCTTTGTCATTCCTAGCCCATCCTCCACTTTCCTTTCTTAGAGGAGGCTTACATACAACAGGTCTTTTAAGATTTTTTGTAGCACGCCACAAAGAGTAATCAGTTCTTTCTGTTGGATCCAGTTTCAAGATAACTATTCAAATTAGCATTTCTTTGTGTTTCAAGCAGTTTCCGTAGGTTTTTCGTGCATTCTTTTAATTGTTGCTTAAGTTGAGGAGATCTGTGCAGTTGCCACTCTCTTCGAATTCTACTTTTTTCACCTAATAGACTTTCAACATCTACAGAAGTAGTTCTATATAGCCTGGTGTGACGAGGAGGTTTAGTAGCAAGTTGAGCAGCTAGTTTGAGATTTTGTTCGAAGTTAACAATCGAGAGGTCAATATCATCTGGTGTTCTTAGCGCAAAGCTTTCTGAGCAGTGGGTACTAAGAAACTTTTTATATTTTAGCCAATCAATATTGCTTGAAAGCGTTAAATCACCAGATGGGGACACAATTTTTTGGGGGTTCGAAATAGTAACAATAACGGGTGTGTGGTCAGACGAGAGTTCCAATGAAGATTCTACATGCACAAGTTCTTTTGCGATGTTCTTTGTTAATCCGAAATTGATCAAATCGGGTATTTTTTGCCCATCTGTATATATAGTCTTGATCATTATAACAAATCGAGTCGATATAGCGCCGTCCGTTTGTCCGTCCGTCTGTCTGTCACTTAAAATTAGGTTAAAATTGGGATAATATTGTTTGTCATTATTTCGAGCAGGTTGGTATTTAAAATGTGGTAAATAGGGCATCATTGTGCCAATATTTGGCCTAAATGCTAAATATTCAGTGTGTTTGTTTTAATAACTTTTATTTAGTTTATCAAATTGTTTACTTTTTAAACAATTTTATTTATATTTGTTATAAATAGTGCAATAGGTCAACATATTTATGTAAACCTAAAGCCCAGGTGGAAAGGCGAATTTAACACTCTTACTTATTTTTTCGTAATATGTTGCACGGATTTTTTTCCGTGAACTTATATGCCAGGGGTGGGCACGTATATGGCTTGTTGGGCCAAATTAAGAATTTCACCTACTAACGGTGGACCGAACTATTATATTTCTGTACAAATATCCACTTTCAAACAAAATAGCAAAAAAAAAAAAAAAATACCGATGTTACGCAGAACATTTTTTGTATAATATGTTAACCCTTTAGCTCCTCAAGTTATGGGTCATTTTTCTCATTCTTTTAAAAAGAACAAAAACACCATTAAAACAGGGATTTAAGCGGTTAAAATGTGCCGCACAAATATTCGCTGTGAAATTTAACTATAAGTCTCTGAATACACCAAAACGGAAAATTCAACCAGAAAGTCAGAAATAAGACACATCAAAAGAGAGCTTAGGGTTAATTTCGCATTTATTAAGAAGGTAAAATAATAGAGATATTAGTGATTTTTAGTTAAATTCTTAATAAAATTTAAAAAACATTTTGAAATTTTTATACTCTATACCACTATGCGGTTTGGGTATAATGACTTTGTGCTGCTGTGTGTAACTACCAAAAATATTTTCCCTGGATCCATCTTTTGTTACACCGATCGACTCAGAATCTCTTTCTGAATCAGAATCTCTTTCTAAGTCGATTTATCGATGTCCGTCCGTCCGTCCGTTTGTCCGTCCGCCTTTCCAAAAATAATCCCTGTAGGACAATTCTTAGTCATAGCCCCCCATAAAGAGCTGCTTCCCGATCTTCACTTAAATCTATCAAAAAACAAAAATCTGTGCAGTATGATTTTTTTCAAATTTCATTTGTATATATTTTTTCAAAATATAGGTGACTTTACCAAATATGGTCAGGATCGGTCGACCTAGTTCCCATATAAATATAGCACCCGATATGAACTTTTTCATATCTGCATCCAAAAAAATTAATAACAATGCCAACTAAATTTGGTTTATACTTATTTTCTCTATCTAATTAGTTGGACATAAGAAATAGGGTCTCTTAACCATGGTATGGGGTATCGTATAGTCGGGATAGACCGACTATAATTTTCTTACCTGTTTAAAATTTTGTTTTTTAATTAACAAACAAATTTTATTTATTTTGTTTCAAATTTATATGGGGCCGCACAAAATTTGTCCATGCCTGTTATATACCTTGTATTGTAATTACAATGTACAGTTCGATTTTGCAAAGTAAACAATCATTTCATTTAAAATAACAACTATAATATTGTAAGAGCAACTAACAACACAATAAAAACAATCAACACAAAATATTCTACAGCAGATAGGATGTTGTTGTTTGCTCTTATATTTTTATACCCTATAACACTATGTGGTTTGGGTATAATGACTTTGTGCTGCTGTTTGTAACAACCAAAAATATTTGACCTAGACCCATCTTTAATTATACCGATCGAATCAGAATCACTTTCTGAGTTGATTTAACAATGTCCGTCCGTCCGTCCGTCCGTCCGTCTGTGTGTCCATGTAAAGCTTGTAATCAAACTGCAGGTCGCAAATATGAATATATTTTGATGAAATTTGGTATATAAGCTTTTATCGGCCATGGGATGAATGCTATTGAAATTGGTGAGAATCGGTCCATGTTCAGACCTAGCCCCCATACATATTACCCATATGAAATCGACATAAATTGCCATAAGATCCAAATTGTCATAGATCTTACTCAAATTGGGTTTGTATGCGTTCATTACATCCACTAACGAGTAGTCCAAAAATGATCCCTTTGACCCCATATAGAGCTGCTTCCCGATCTTCACTTAAATTTATTAAAAAATAAAAAACAAAAATATTGCACTGATTCTTCTCAAATTTTGTTTGTACATATTTTTGCAAAATACAAGAGACTTTACCAAACATGATCAGGATCGGTCCATTTTTGGACCTAGTCCCTTTATAGATATAGCATCCGATATGAACTTTTTCATATCTGCAGCCAAAAAAATTAATAAAAGTCCCACTCAAATTTGGTTTATGCTTATTTTCTATATCGAAGTAGTTGGACCGAAAGATAGGGTCTCTAAACCATGGTATAGGGCATCATATAGTCGGTCTAGACCGACTATAATTTTCTTACTTGTTTATAACGGGTGATTTTTTAAGAGCTTGATAACTTTTTTTTAAAAAAAAACGCATAAAATTTGCAAAATCTCATCGGTTCTTTATTTGAAACGTTAGATTGGTCCATGACATTTACTTTTTGAAGATAATTTCATTTAAATGTTGACCGCGGCTGCGTCTTAGGTGGTCCATTCGGAAAGTCCAATTTTGGGCAACTTTTTCGAGCATTTCGGCCGGAATAGCCCGAATTTCTTCGGAAATGTTGTCTTCCAAAGCTGGAATAGTTGCTGGCTTATTTCTGTAGACTTTAGACTTGACGTAGCCCCACAAAAAATAGTCTAAAGGCGTCAAATCGCATGATCTTGGTGGCCAACTTACCGGTCCATTTCTTGAGATGAATTGTTCTCCGAAGTTTTCCCTCAAAATGGCCATAGAATCGCGAGCTGTGTGGCATGTAGCGCCATCTTGTTGAAACCACATGTCAACCAAGTTCAGTTCTTCCATTTTTGGCAACAAAAAGTTTGTTAGCATCGAACGATAGCGATCGCCATTCACCGTAACGTTGCGTCCAACAGCATCTTTGAAAAAATACGGTCCAATGATTCCACCAGCGTACAAACCACACCAAACAGTGCATTTTTCGGGATGCATGGGCAGTTCTTGAACGGCTTCTGGTTGCTCTTCACTCCAAATACGGCAATTTTGCTTATTTACGAAGCCATTCAACCAGAAATGAGCCTCATCGCTGAACAAAATTTGTCGATAAAAAAGCGGATTTTCTGCCAACTTTTCTAGGGCCCATTCACTGAAAATTAGACGTTGTGGCAGATCGTTCGGCTTCAGTTCTTGCACGAGCTGTATTTTATACGGTTTTACACCAAGATCTTTGCGTAAAATCTTCCATGTGGTCGAATAACACAAACCCAATTGCTGCGAACGGCGACGAATCGACATTTCACGGTCTTCAGTAACACTCTCAGAAACAGACGCAATATTCTCTTCTGTACGCACTGTACGCATTCGTGTGGTTGGTTTAATGTCCAATAAAGTAAACTGAGTGCGAAACTTGGTCACAATCGCATTAATTGTTTGCTCACTTGGTCGATTATGTAGACCATAAATCGGACGTAAAGCGCGAAACACATTTCGAACCGAACACTGATTTTGGTAATAAAATTCAATGATTTGCAAGCGTTGCTCGTTAGTAAGTCTATTCATGATGAAATGTCAAAGGATACTGAGCATCTTTCTCTTTGACACCATGTCTGAAATCCCACGTGATCTGTCAAATACTAATGCATGAAAATCCTAACCTCAAAAAAATCACCCGTTAAATATGTATCTGGGAAAAAATAAAACACTAGTTTCCAAAATGTCTTCGTCAAATCAATAGAAAGGTTCGGTTAATAGCTATTTTCATAAATTCAATCCAACTACAACAAATAACTGTATTTTTGTCAATCATTATACCCTATACCACTATGTGGTTTGGGTATAATGACTTTGTGCTGCTGTTTGTAACAACCAAAAATATTTGACCTAGACCCATCTTTAATTATACCGATCGAATCAGAATCACTTTCTGAGTTGATTTAACAATGTCCGTCCGTCCGTCCGTCCGTCCGTCTGTGTGTCCATGTAAAGCTTGTAATCAAACTGCAGGACGCAAATATGAATATATTTTGATGAAATTTGGTATGTAAGCTTTTATCGGCCATGGAATGAACGCTATTGAAATTGGTGAGAATCGGTCCATGTTCAGACCTAGCCCCCATACAAATTACCCATATGAAATCGACATAAATTGCCATAAGATCCAAATTGTCATATAGATCTTACTCAAATTGGGTTTGTATGCGTTCATTGCATCCACTAATGAGTAGTCCAAAAATGATCCCTTTGACCCCATATAGAGCTGCTTCCCGATCTTCACTTAAATCTATTAAAAAACAAAAATATTGCACTGATTCTTCTCAAATTTTGTTTGTACATATTTTTGCAAAATACAAGAGACTTTACCAAACATGATCAGGATCGGTCCATTTTTGGACCTAGTCCCTTTATAGATATAGCATCCGATATGAACTTTTTCATATCTGCAGCCAAAAAAATTAATAAAAATCCCACTCAAATTTGGTTTTTGCTTATTTTCAATGTCCTAAGAGATAGGGTTTCTAAACGCATGGTATAGGGTATCGTATAGTCGGTCTAGACCGACTATAATTTTCTTACTTGTTTTTTTTTTAAATTCAATTAATAAGCTGCTACTGCAAACTACGCGAATGACCTGACTTACATGAAGTTACTAAAAATGATACTGATGAGTGTAGTAATTATATTCAAGAGCATAAATGGAGACATCAATTGTGTGGATTATGAAATTAATAGTTATGGTTTCGGAAGTAGAGTAGTACAGCTGTTGGTATAAAATACAATAATTAAAAATTACCCTTCCAAAACTTGAGCCACATTCAAAAAGTTTTTCAGTGTTCATCGTTAATCAATCATAAAATTGCAAACGAAACCCGCAAAGGAAACAAGGAAACAAAAACTTATTCAAACACAAAAAAAAAGAGCAACAATTCACAATTACTTAAACGATAATGAGCTAAATGATAATGGGATACAGCGTCGAGGCAGACTGCCAGACAGACAGACAACCAGTAGTCAACCCACATTACCTTGACCTTGAAACCTATATTTAAAATAATACATTCGTTAACGAACAAAACAACAAAAAAAAATTAAATAACCTCATCATCATCAACCGGAGTCATGAGCAACGGCAACCAGTAACTAAAGACAGAGAAAGTCATTATTTCATCAACAAATGAGCCCAACCATTCATTTATTTATACACTCACTAACTACCATATCAACGAAAATGTTGTACGAAATGAATAAATGAAAAAAAAAAATGCTCCTCTGTTTATCAGTCGCTGCTGCTACTACATATTACTTCATTTACAGGCATAAATGAATAAATGGGGAATACATTAAAAATATAAAAAAAAACACATACACACACACAAAATTACAGCATAGTCCTACATTGTCGTTGTCGTCCTCCTCCACTTTTACTATCACAGAATGATAGTAGTCGTAGTTGGAATTCTTCCTAATTTACATCAGCTGCAAATGCTCTCATTATCATTTATTCATTTCATTTCGTTTCATTCATTCCATTCATTATAGAAAACAACAAAATATAAAAAAAAAGTATGAATGTTGCCTGATGCTGGCTAGAGATGTTGCTGATGTTAGTTACTGCGGCTTTCGCGTTTACTCTCTTTTGTATACAAATACAAATTCTATTCATTTTATTCTACTCATCAAGCTTTTGTCGAGGAACTGTGAAGGGAGGTGTACAGTTACCATGTGCCATGCCATGCCATGTCAGCTAGAATTCAAAAAATGTCTGGCAAAAGTTGGGAAAATTGCTTTTAATAGCAAATGAAATTAAAATAACAACAAACACAACTAGAAGAGAAAGACAAAAGGCGAAAAAACCGCGCAAATTGTGTTTAAAATGAAATTGCAGAGAAATAAATTTGTATATTTATGGCGAAGCCAAAGTATGCATAGCGTATTGATTGTCCATGCAGACGATCTAATTTTGTACCACAGCAAATATTATTGACTCACTTTAAACGAATGCATCGCATTGTTTTAACGGCAATTTCAAAGTTCAGTTCAGCACAAATTCCGTATTCAATATGGCCAAGTAAATCAATTCAAATGCCATGAGATTGTCCTGTTAAAATTAAATTTGCTAATCGGGCATTTCTTTCAAAATTCAGAAATAAATGCAATTGAAAATCAAACGTAGTACAGTAGAAGCTCACAAATTATAACCACTTGGTTTTTGGGGTGGTTCTAATTAATAAATTGTTCTAATTTCTGGACGGTTTTTTTTATTTGTTTTTAAAACAGAAACAAGGTTAAATAAACATAATAAATATAACTCTTATTGTTTTTTAATGTAATCTGTTCTAAATGACTGTTTTCTTGGTTCCTTTAGAGATGATATAATGATTTCAGTCCGAATGGCCAAAATATTGCTCATGTGCTGATATAATTCTTTCTTGTTGCACCACTTAATCAAGTTGTCTGCACTTCCTTCGTCACTTCGGAGCTGTTCAACCATTGCATGAGTGGAGCAGTTGTCAATCAGCAGTAGAGCCTTCGGCGGCATTCTTTGAAAAATCGTAGTGAAATGGATTATAAAATCCTTTGAAACATCTTGGACATCTGCGTTTGTACCCAGTAAAATTGAAAGCGTTCTTTTTGTATTTTGTACCCAGGAACAGTTTTTTCACAAGCGCCTACATATGGTTTGCCCGGTAAACAACGAAAGAACAATTCACTTTCATCGGCATTATATATTTGTGCTTCGGTTAGTCCCATTTCAGTAACTTTGTTGCGAAAAGTTTGTATGAACGGAGCAATGGACTTGATATTACTGGAAGGTATTTCGCCACAAATTTTTAAATATCGAATGCCATGATGACGTTTAAATTTTGCAAACCGTCCATCGCTTGCATTAAACGCACTTTCATTTTATCAGGATAAAGTTCGCTGAAAATTTGTTTAGCCTTTACCCTTAATATTGGTCCAGTCAAAGCTCAGTTTTTCTTTCGTTGAATTAAAAACCATGCATACAGTTGTTTTTTCATTTCCGAATATTCAGCAGCATGCAGACCCTTCTTTCTTGCAACTTGATAAGTGCTAGCGACTGTACTCAAAATCAATTTTTTCTTGGATTTGATGTAGCTGATTGCAGACTTCGCAACTCCAAAATCCTGAGCTGCTCGACTAGCTTGTACAGCTTTATCAAGTTTTTCCAAAATTTCAACTTTTTGTGCCAAAGAAAGAGTGTTTTTTTACGCTTATGTGACATTTTTAAAATAACCTTAATTTTTTTTATGATTGCAAACATGTGTATGAGTCACAATGAGCTTTATTCAGGGAAAAACCATACATGCATTTATCTCTTCTTCTTATTTTCAAGGCTCATTCACAAAGAAAGAGCAAACGAAATTAAAATACTTAAAACTAATTTTTGTATGCATACGGAAAAATTCAATTCGTTCAATAATTGGAACTAAAAGTTCTAATTTTAGAACGTTCAATACTTTAAAATGTTCGGATCTGATCTCTGGATGATTCTAATTTTTGAGAGTTCTGGTTTGTGAGCTTCTACTGTAATTTCATTACTAAATTTTCGTCAACTTTCGGCCTGGGTAAAGTTTTGAACTTTGAAGCATTGACGTAAACTGGATACATTATGTTGCCAGTTTCTACATGATTTGCTCGTTATTTCTCGCGGTTAACCGGGAAGCGTAAAAAAGCATTTTTTTTTGTTTACTTTATTTGTGTCTGTCTTATTCTTACAAAGCTTTCTGATGTAAAGCATTACCAACAAGGCAGTTCCACACGAAGTCTGATTTTTGGTTTTCTGTTTGTGGGAATAGAAGTGATGGACGTAGGCAAATTACCTTTTTCTAGTACTATTTCACTTTTTCATGACCTACAAAGCGAACGTATTTTAGAGGCAACATAAAACATCTTAATGGATTGCAATTACGGCCGTAGAAGCGAGGGGACGTGCCAGTATTGTTTCACTTTTCATGCTAGTTGATAGAAGACAAATACAAAAGTATTTGTCACCCCTCCTCCTTAAATTTCAAAAGTCCATATCTCCTTTTTTTTTTTAATGAAAACTCTTCGTTATTATTTATTTTTACTATTTACATAAATATTTTTTGAAACTACGCTTTACTACATGGAGTGAAAACTCCGTGGCCTAACATTGAGATGGAGTGACAAGTGACAATTTGTTTTTCTGTTTATTCAGTAGGACAACACTGTTAGAAAAATTGTGTCAAATTTTCAAGACAGTACATTAATTAGAAAAAGTTACCGTTATAAATATGATGCTGCTTTTAAAATTCTCGCCGTCATACTCAATGGTTAACAGGTGGTATTCCGAATTTCAACGCGGTCGGACGAGCACAAATGCTGCAGATCATCCTGGTCGTCCAAATGAGGCTGTTACCGAGGAAAACGTAAGAAAAGTGCATCGGGTTGTATCGGTTGACAGAAAGATTAAAGTGAGTGAGATTGCTGGTATTATAAAGATATCAACAGAGCGAGTTCGGAATCATAACACGATAATTAAATATGAAACAGCTTTCTGCTCAATGGGTACCGCAATTTTTTGCAGTTGAACAAAAATTGAAACGTGGTCATGATTCAAAGTATGCTTTGGAAAAGTTTGAAGTAAAATCAACCGCATTTTTACGTCGATTTATAACAATAAATGAGACGTGGGTTTGTTACTGTACACTGGACACTAACAGACAGTCTTTGGAGTGGTCACAAGCGTGCAAAAGCGGCCAAAGACTCAACAATCGACTGGAGTGGTAATGGCCAGTGTTTTTTGGGATGCACATAGTATAATATTTCTTAACTTCTTAGACAAAAGAAAAACAATAACTATCATGTACTCTGTTGAGTTATTGGACAGATTGGACGAAGAAATTAAGAAAAAACGACCCCATTTGAATAAAAATAAATTCTGTAGCATTATTGCAATTCACCGGCGCATTCATCTGCATTAGCTTCAGAAAATGTCAAGTCTTTACATTACGAATTGGTTCCTCACCATCCGTATTCTCCAGATCGGGCCGATTATTACTTGTTCACAAACTTGAAAAGATGGCTCCAGGGAAAGAGCTTTTTCATAAATGAAGAAGTCATATCAGAGACGGAAGCCCATTTTGAAGTGTTTGATAAATCGTATTTTGTTAAGGGTATAAGCATGCTAGAGTATCGTTGGAAGAAGTGCCTTTCACTTAACGGAGATTACGTTGAAGAATAAAATTTATTTCAGATCCAAAATCTGGTTTTTGGTTGTTAGGCCACGTGTTTTTCACTTCATGCAATATTCTTTAATGTTAGATTCATCAATGTGACAACTCCATTTCGAATAATTTCACGACATAGTCTTAGCATCCTGAAGTGGTCTGGTTCCATGCTTCTTGCAGTTTATTCCACAGGTCTTCCTTAGATGTAGGTCAGGTAGTTCGAACCTTCCTGTACAATTCGTCCCACTATCTATCTATCTTGCTGATATATGAATTTCAGACCCACAATTCTTAATTTAGTGAAAATAGAGCTCTTGTACTGGGTTTTATCAAGTATTCCTTCGATTTTCCATAAATCGCCAAAATTTTAGCCAGTAAAGCAACCCAAAACCATTACTGAAGCTCCATGGTGTTTCACTGTTGGCAATAGACATGCATCCGATGCACGTTCTCCAGCTGAGCGTCTCACAAAACTCGCCTCTTGGAGCCGATCACTCAAACTTAGATTCATCGATTGGGCACCAATCGTTGAAAGCCCTGTTTTCATATTTTTTTTACCACGCCCTAATATTTATCTTTTAGCTTCTGGGGCGAAGATTAGGTTTTCATGACGATTATACTTTTTAAGTCAACCGCTATAAGGTATCGTTTTACTGTAGTAACACTTATTCCATTCGTTCGGCTGCTGTTGTTGTGGGTGCCTATTTCTGGGGCAGTTAGGCGACGATTTCGTTTACTTCTCGTTATTGTTATATGATCCTCATGTTTTGTTGTTATTCTGGGCCGACCGCTTCCATTTTTATTCGCAGTGGTATCTACTTCTTTGAATTTTTTCACAATATGGGCCAGGTTTTGACGTGATACTTTGAGTTCCTGTGCAACTGCTTGATTGAGTTTCCCAAATTGTGTAGGGAAATAATATGGTGACGAATTTCTACAGTTTTTGCCCTATTTTCATTTCATTTAATGAAGTATTTTAAATTTTCTTTTTACAGGTCTTAGTTACGACGTTTTTTTTAATGTTTTATGATATAATGAGTTTGTGCTGAGTTTTTAACCGACACACCCTTCATAATTTCGATCGACTCAGAATCACTTTCGGGTGAAAATCTGTGCATGTAAATAAAATAAACACGCCACTAAAATTCGGTTATGCACACAGAAAAAAATATTTGCCAACCGAATTGTCCTAAAGTGGAACAACTGTATTTTCGATGGTATCAACAGAAATTTAACTCATTTACGGCCGCCGTGCCAATTTGGGAACACTTAGTTATCGAGGGTGTATACAAAAAGTTTTGATATTTATTAAAAAATGTATGCATTATTAATTACTAGGAAGAGCTATGATTATAAAAAATTTAGAACGAATAAATTTGATTTATTTTTAGTGCCATAATAATCCAACTAATTTGGTCAATAATATAGATTGAAGGTAGGTTTTGGTTAACAATAATTAAAATTTCTGTGTACAGTTTAAAGTCATATATTCTTTTATTTGATCAAACTCAATACATAAGGAATCCATGGTGTGGAGAACATGAGATTTCGTCAGCAATTAATGTTCCATTTTGGCGAAGATCACCTCCGAATTATTCGAAGATTTTTGGGGAAACTGCCGACCGGATGCTAAGTGAAAACCGTATGAAAGACACAGTAAAGGAATCGACACCAGTTCAAATATTTAAAATGTTTTTCAACGAAGCAGTTTTTGAAATTATCGCTAATCTTAACCAGTTGTACGCAGCTCAAAACAATCGACACAACTTTACGGTCACCGTTGCAGAACTAAAGATTTTCTTTGGAATACTTATTCTATTTGGATACCACAAACTTCCAAGGGAAAACACGTATTGGTCTTTAGATGAATTTATAGGAGTAGAAGTTGTATCATGTTCTATGCCCAGGAATAGGTTTAAAGAAATAAAGAGAAATTGGCACCTTGTCGATAATAATGAAGCTTCAAACACCACTGACAAAATGTTCAAGTTACGCAAACTTTCAGATGTTCTTATCAAAAACTTCAACCAATTTGGCATTTTCCATGAAAATATTTATATCGATGAGTCTATGGTTAAATTTTATGGTCGTCATTCAGCAACGCAGTCTATTAGAGGCAAACCAGTTCGGTTTGGCTATAAAATTTGGATCGCAGCAAGTTCCTCTGGATATTTCTACTCATTTGATATTTACTGTGGTAGATCAAGTAAATCTGTTTCTTAGCCATTGGGTACTAGAGTTGTCAAAATGCTGCTTGATAAATTATCGACGAACGTCGCAAATCACAAAGTCTATTTTGATAACTTCCTTACAAGTTGCGAGTTGCTAAATGATTTATGTAATTCAGGTTATCATGCTACAGGAACAACAAGAGATAATCGTACTAAGAAATGTCGCCTGACAAATGTAAAGGAGATGATTAAAAAACCAAGAGCAGAGTTTGATTATAGGTTTGATAAAAATAACGAGATATTATTGGTCCGCTGGAAGGATAACAGTATTTGCACAATGGCTACCAATCATTATTCTTATGAACCACCAGTATGTCGCACCTGTACCTCTAAAGTGAGTCAACTCAAAATTTTTCAATTTTCAGTTTTTGCAAGAAAACGATACACAGTGGTCATATCTACCCACTGTAAAAATTTTACACCGATTTTTCTAGTCTTTCGCCAAAAATACTGTTTGTGTTATAAGAGTAACTTCTTTAGAATCGACTAAAAACACATATTTTCAGTTCCACCCAAAAAACTTGTTATTTTTGATCATCACTGAAAAAATCACAAAAACAACTACTGTTGTATAGTTATTATTCGCAATTCTTTACAACGAAACAACTGTTTAAAAATTTTATAGTAAATATTAAAAATAACAGTTTTTTGCCTCTACTGAAAATTTGTAAATTTTAAGTTGACTCAATTTAGAGGTACAGGTGCGATGTTTAAAAGATGGTGTTCCAAAAAAAAGTATAAAACTGATATGCGGATCCCATACATATTTCATAATTACAACAAGGGCATGGGCGGAGCTGATAAAATGGATCAATCCATATCATTATACAGAATCGGCATTCATGGCAAAAAATGGTGGTGGGGTTTATTTACCTACATGATAGATATGGCTATGTCAAATGCTTGGCGCTTGCATGTATGTAGTAAAGAAAACAGCATGGATCAGTTACTATTTCAACGAACTATAACTAGATTTTACCTAAAGCAATCAGCAAAAAAAAAACGCGCTACTGCTCGTCCTTCGTCATCAAATATTGGAGGCTTACAGCTAGACGGCGCCGATCACGTTCCCGAAAAGCTTCCCAATCGTGTACGTTGTGTCATCTGCCATAATAGAAGCTGTTGGAGTTGCAAAAAATGCAAGAAAACACTTTGCATTGACAAAGGGCGCTTTTAAAAATTTCACTCAAAAGTGGCCACTGTGCCAATTTGGGTACACCCCTTTTATGTCCCGAAAAAACAAAAATTCTTAACCTTTTTTGTTTTCCTGTTTTTTTGTACTCCTAATTTTATATGAATAAAGAATTTTTCAAAGTTTTCCTTGTCATTTTAGTTTGGCTTTAAATGGGTTAATATCATCTATAAATTTTCTATTGTGATAAAATATTTATTGTTAAGCCAATAGAATTATAATCATTGTGAACTCGAAAACCGGTTATTAGTATTATCGCAATTCGGTTGGAAATAAATTCGGTAGCCAAAATGAATCTGTTTTCTGTGTGCGCTTATATCCAGTTATAATCTCAGCAAAATAGAATCTAAGACTCTTTCTGGTAACTCATGGCATATGGTATCGTATATTCGGTCAAAACCAACTATAAATTTCTTTCTTGTTTTAGTATTCTATTATATTTTGAGACTTCTAGATGATCTAGAAAACTGAAATTTTATACCACAAACATAGAACAATTTTTGGTATTTCGCTTTGCAGTTGGATGGACATCTCAAGTTTAGTTTATTAATAGTTCTCTGTGTAATTCCTTATTTTTATACCCTATACCACTATGTGGTTTGGGTATAATGACTTTGTGCTGCTGTTTGTAACAACCAAAAATATTTGACCTAGACCCATCTTTAATTATACCGATCGAATCAAAATCACTTTCTGAGTTGATTTAACAATGTCCGTCCGTCCGTCCGTCTGTGTGTCCATGTAAAGTTTGTAATCAAACTGCAGGTCGCAAATATGAATATATTTTGATGAAATTTGGTATATAAGCTTTCTTCGGCCATGGGATGAACGCTATTGAAATTGGTGAGAATCGGTCCATCTTCAGACCTAGCCCCCATACAAATTACCCATATGAAATCGACATAAATTGCCATAAGATCCAAATTGTCATATAGATCTTACTCAAATTGGGTTTGTATGCGTTCATTACATCCATTAATGAGTAGTCCAAAAATGATACCTTTGACTCCATACAGAGCTGCTTCCCGATCTTCACTTAAATCTATTAAAAAACAAAAATATTGCACTGATTCTTCTCAAATTTTGTTTGTATATATTTTTGCAAAATACAAGAGACTTTACCAAACATAATCAGGATAGGTCCATTTTTGGACCTAGTCCCTATATAGATATAGCATCCGATATGAACTTTTTCATATCTGCAGCCAAAAAAATTAATAAAAATCCCACTCAAATTTGGTTTTTGCTGATTTTCTATGTCCAGTTAGTTGGGCCTAAGAGATAGGGTTTCTAAACGCATGGTATAGGGTATCGTATAGTCGGTCTAGACCGACTATAAATTTCTCACTTGTTTTATGATGAATTATTTATAAAAACTTCCTGCAGGCTTCAGTTTTCATACCATACAATTTTTATTTCGTATTAATCTCAAAACCAACAACACTTACAAACATACCATATCTTCTCTCTGATGTTTTTTTTTTCATAAAACCAGATAAAGCGCATCTGAAGGGCTTTAAAGTAAAAATTCAGTATTTCCCAAGTTCAAACCGTAATAACTCGAGGCAAAGGGCATACAATTATCTGCGCTGGATAGGCATACAAAATATCTTTCATTTGAAGTCTACTGTGATCCTTATGAAATTTACGTACTTTACAGTTGTACATGTTTGAATAAAGATATCGGTAAATATGTACATGTATATTTGTAAACGAAATTATACTACCCAACTTTATAGATTTTTTGAAAATGTTCGTTACTTTTTACCACCGCCAGTGCAATTCAAAATGCTTATTTTATAAGATAAGATGTAAATATTATTAAAAAAAATACATACAGAATTTAAAGACCAATTTCAATAAAATTTACACTACATTTACAAATTGTGTTAGAAAAGTCGTAAGGAGACACTCAACCACCCAACCAGAACAATAAATGCAAATTCTACTCCAGATAGATTTGTGACATTTGCAAATACATACAGACATCACAACACACAGATATATGTACATCCACACATACATATTAACTCAAAGAGTTTTGGGTGGTAATTGTATTATGTGAAGCCTAAGATGATAAACTTAAATATTTTTATTTAAAGGCAAAGGGGATTTGAGGAAAATACTCTGATATGTTTTTCTTTTTTTGTTAGGCTGTTGGTACAGTAAATAATAAGTATGTTTGTCAAAACACGTGTCTTTCCCATTTGACTACCAGCAACCGTAATTTTCCATTTGTAAACTTTTGTTTGGTTGTGTGAGTCTCGTCATTTTAAATATATTTTGTATGTATCGGTTTGACGTAGATGTATGTAGATTTTTCACGCTTCCGGCAAAAGTTTTAGCAATAATTTCATTTTTGCCTGCAATACCGAAAAAAAATATAGTCTAAAGACAAGAATTTGAAGCTTAAATAAGAAAACTTTGTGGAACGGGGGTGTCAATTTGTTCAATGTAACATAAACATACGTACATCTTACATACGCAAAACATAGAAACGAAAAATCGAAGTTGATATTCCATTTAGTAGTGTGTGACATACACTGGGGATATTCTGAATAAAGAAACAATTTATGTGCAGGAAATGCCCTGGAAAAGCTCTTGAAAGATCTAGAGAACCACAATGTTTAATGACTTGGAATGCAACTAACAACTTACTACATGGAGTGAAAAAGTACATGGTCTCACATAAAGATGGCGTGACAAGTGCCAATTTTTGTGCTTATTCAGTAGGGCTAGCTGTTGGAAAAATTGGGTCTAAATTTCATGACAATTCTTTAATTAAAAAAAAGTTACCGTTATAGAAATGATGCTGCTTTTAAAGTTTGAGAAAAAATGGATTGCAAAGAGTTTCGTGTTTTGACTAAACACTGTTTTTTGGTGGGAAAAAATACTGCTCAAGCCAAAGAATGGATTGATAAATATTATGGTGAATGTTCGCCGTCATATTCAATGGTTAAAAGGTAATATTCCGAATTTAAACGTGGTGGTGCGAGGTTAAATAGTGCAGATCGTCCTGTCGTCCAAGTGGGGCAGTTACCGAAGAATTGATCGATCGGATGATCGAAAGATTAAAGTGAGTGAGAGCACTGGCATCATAGAGATTTCAACAAAGCGAGTTCGGCATATATTACATAATCGTTTAAATAAAAAAAAGCTTTCTGCTCAATGGGTGCCGCGATTTTTAACAGCTGAACAAAAACTGAAACGTGTTCATGATACAAAGTATGCCTTGGAGATGTTTGAACTAATTCACTAAATTCGATTTATAACAATGGATGAGACGTGGATTCATTATTATGCACCGGAGTCCAATAGACAATCTGCGGAGTGGTTACAACCGTGTGAAAACCGACCAAAGCGGCGAAATACTCAACAATCGGCTGGAAAGTAATGACCAGTGTTTTTTTTTTGGATGCACGTGGCATAATATTTATTGATTACTTGCGGAAAGGAAAAACAATAACTGAAGAAATGACGATAAAACCACCCCACTAAAATAAGGAAAAATCTGATATCATTCTGACAATACACCGGCGCATTCATTTACTTTGGCTTCAGAAAAATTCAAGTCTTTACATTAGGAATTGCTTCCCCAACCCCGTATTCTCCAGATCTGGCACCCAGCGATTATTACTTGATCCCAAACTTGAAAAGATTGCTCCAGAGAACCAAGAGGTCATATCAGAGGTGGAAGCCTATTTTGAAGAATTTGACAAATAGTATTTTTTCAAAGGTATCTAGATGTTAGAGGATCGTTGGAAGAATGCATGCATGTGACTTAACGGCGATTATGTTGAAGAAAAAAATTGCTTTCGAATCCAAAAAACTGGACGTGTTTTGAATTCAACTTATCTAGGTTGTCACTCTGATAATATGAACCACAGCATACAATATTTCGAACCACTTCCTATACGAAGAAATAATAATCAGACGGGAGGATAATATTTCCAAATATTGAGGAACTCTTATATACGATTATTGCCAGAGTGCTCAGTTATAGTAGTCACAAATTATAGTATGATTTATTAGTTTTAAAAAGATTTTCAAAATCGTTATTCAAAACTGACAAACACAAATAAATGTGTTCAAGAGTAAACACGTTTACATTTCCTGATGTCGAACTTAATAATGAAAATATTACACAATCTGTTTTGGCAGACGTCTTATTTGGCATTGCCACATAGAAGACAAAAAGCCATAGATAAGGTAAAAGAAATTACCTCGTTAAGGAGTGCGCATTCATATCTTATCGTTGAATGTCGGTTGGTCATGTAAGAAATCATTAGGAATTATTAAATTTATACCGAGAGCCCATCCACGATTTTTGGGACCATTAAAAGACAAATTTTTAATAATTCCAAATAAAAACCAAATTTTTGTAAGACAGCTGACAAGAAGTCGTAGGCACATTCAGCTTAGGAGTGCAAATAAGTAACTTGTTTTTAGGACAAGTACATACGATACTATTTGGATATTGTTAGACTAAGATTGGCAGAAACAATATTAAAAACTAGGCCGACTATACAATTCTCTATACCATGCTCTAATCGCATGGATATAGAAAATAAACATTAACCAAATTGAGTGGCATTGTTATTATTGTTGTTTGCCTGCAGATATGAATAAGTTCATATCGGATACTATATTCCTATAGGGCATATGTTAAGAAAATAGTCAGGATCGGTCACTCATTCTTTGCAAAAACATAAACAAACCCAATTTGAAAAGAATCTATACAATATTTTTATTTTTTGATAGATTTAACCGAAGATCGGGAAGCAGCTTTATATGGGGCCTATGACTAAGAATTGTTCTACAGGGTCTATATCTGGACTATGGTTTAATGGGTGTAATAAATACACATAAACCAAATTTGACCACGATCTCGATGATGATGGGTCATATGTCAACTTAAGTATATCCAATAGGGGTCATTTGCATGGGTAATAGGTCAGAATACGCACCGATTATCACCAATTTCTATAGCATTCGTCTTATGGCCGATAAAAGATTATATACTAAATTTCTTTTAAATATATATATTGTCAACCTGTAGTTCGATTCCAAGGTTTACATGGACACACATACGGACCGACGGAAATCACTAAATCGACGCAGAAAGTGATTCTGAAATGGGTATATGTAGGTCAACAATTGTTAGTAGTTACAACATATGCATAAACTCATTATATCACATAGTGATATATGGTATAAAAAATCATTGTTCTGAATATAAGTATTCATACACCATGATTTAGAACGCTCCAAAAGAAAGAAAATCCTACCCATGGATATGGATTTTTTATAAAAACTTACACAACAATCATTCAGTACAAGCTGGTATGACTTGTGTAGCACTTCTTGAGATGGAGATATCAAAGGATAGCTTGAGTTGGTATCTCTTTGCCAGGTTGGAACTCGCTATGTAACTACAAGGTGTCTCAAAAAATGTATACCCTGTGCCAATTACTTGTATTTTCTTTAGGAATCAGTTTAAGCACGAACCGGAAGCACTTCCGTTAAGATAATGAATAGTGTTTCCTACAGGATGGAGCAAATCTACATTTGGATCGTGATCTAAGAGCATATCTTGAAGAGAATCTCTGAGCAGATGGCTGGCATGAAGAAACTCTATAGAATACCCTGCCTGATACCACTTGAGGAATAGATTTCCCACGACACAGGAATTTTTTAACGTCTAACAATTAACAAAAAATTAGAATAACACTAATATGAACACTATCATTATGAAAATATAAAGTCCGTACACTCGAAGAATGATACTTCTGGTTGCACAAAACACTACATGACATGTTCGTTAAAGTTTGTTAATCAAAAGCCTACAGCTGTCAGCAGAGTATTGACCAGAATGATATTTTTTTTTTGTCGTAAGAGTATGAGGAATCCTTTACAATTAAAATTTTAATTTAATGTGAATGAAATCAGAAGTTGTAATTATTGAAACTGTGTATAATTTTAAAGTTAATAAAATAAAAAGTTAATATATCTAAAACTTTAAAATTCAAAATAGGTTTGAATCTAATAAGGACTGAGAACGAAAAAATCTTAACACACGTTTTTCCTCTTAACTTTTCTCGCAAGCAATATTTGATTTTTTTTTTTACAAGTTATCTTTGAAAAAAATGTCAGTTATTTTGATTAGTGGCAATCCAATTCATTTGCTTTTAGTTAAATTAAAATGAGTGACGAAATAAAAGAACGTAACAAAATTATTAAATATTTTCCATAAAATTCAACTTTGTGCTATATTCAAAGGTCTGTCCGCAAATTGTTTCCAATGTAATTAGAAACTATCAGCAGGAAACAAGGTTCAGGAAAAAAGAAAGGTCCACATGATGTTTTTAAGTCGAAGAAAATAGAAAACATACCAACACATACGGTAGAAAATCGACATGGCTAAAACATATAAAGTACAAAAGGTTCCATACAGGAACACTGCAAAAAATTTAGTGTCGAGAAACAGAGCACGGAAATTGAAATCATGTTTCATAAAAGAATACTCCTGCTGTATAACCGACGACAAAACTTATGTACTGGCAGATTTTTCGCAGGTTCCGGGTGAAAATTTGTATGATGCTAGAGATAAATTTAAGACCCAAAAGCAGATGAAATTTGCATATAATTCCTGGTATGGCAAACAATACGCAGTTGCGGCAAAAGAAGCAACAAATTTGACACAATTTGATACACAGACATTAAAGTATCTCATACGAATATAAAATAATTATTTTGGTTTGATTCCATTTTACGTCGCAAGAGGGCGCCAATCTTTTAAGCTAAAATGAATGAACAAAATAATGGCTTTTAATCGTTGCACGAAAATAATTGTCAAAAATTTATTTATGTAAAATTTGATTTGAAATTTTTTTTAAGTTCCTTGTGATACTTGAAATAAATAAAAATAAACAGCCGATTCATAACCAATATTTAGCAGTCTCTTAGCAAGTGTGTTATTTATAATGCACTTGCTGATGCACTTGTTAAATTCATTCTAAAGAACTTTCAAACACTTGCTAAACAGCTGTTTTCTGTCAAAGTGGTTTTTTGTAAACAAATGCAAAAACACCATTAAAATTTTGGTGTGCGAAAAAATATCTTTTATTTACAAATAACGGAAACTCTTGACAATTAAAGTTTAAGGGAAAAACACAAAATGAAATGTCGACATGAGATGAAATGCCAACCTATTTGCATAAAAATAAATGGCGTCACAAAATTCAGAGTTGATATTTTAACTTTTAGTTGACAGAATAAAACTGGTTATGAATAAACTCTGTGCTAAATTACTGCTTAGCTTAATTGGTATTCTAGTAAGCAGCTCGTTGTGTGCGATGTAAATGCGGCTGCTAAAATTTGGTTATGAATTCGGCTGAAAGTTTTTAATATACGTTTTCAATAAAACCATTTTTTATTATTTCGAAAAATTCTCTTTCTTCGCTTGAAATCCAATAATTCTAAAAGTTTGATGCAGCATACAAAAACGTACAAAAACGTAAAAAAACGTCTATTTTTTATTTTGGTTTTGGTAAGTATATACTGATATCTAATAAACCTGAAAAAAATTAGTACTTTTTTTTTGCCACAAATTATAAAAAACTATTTTACTAAATTCGGGATTTTTACTAAAATTAAAAAAATTGTTAGAATTAAGTCTACAGTATAAATTAAGTTAAAGAAGTATTTAGAATTAGACTATATAAGCTTTATACAGGAATTTAGTTTATTACAAAAGGAAGATGAGCTATAGAGGTACACTTGTTTAAAAAAAAAAATAAAAATATCTAATTAAAATAAAAATATTTTCCTTTTTAGTCTTTCTTTTAACTCGTACTCTCTGTCTGTATGTCTGTCTGTCTGTCTGTCGTGGGTCAACCCCATTCTCCCTTATCGAATTGATCTGGAACTTGGCCCATAGTCTTGTTGTGACTACAGATTAATTTTGGGGTAGTCACGCATAGTCAAGCACAGTCACGGAGTGTTCTAAATGTCATTTACCCTCATCCGATCGATATGAAACTTGGTCCATACACTTGCTATGAAAAAAGATTAACTTTGACTTAGTCACGCACAGTCATGCATGGTCACGCACAGTCACGGAGAGATTTAAAACGGGTTTCCCCTCATCCAATCAATCTGAAACTTGGTCGATATACTTGCTGTAAAGAAAGATTAACTTCGAACTAGTCACGCAAAGTCACGCACAGTCACGGAGAGATTAAAACACCATTTCCCCTCATCCGATCGATCTGAAATTTTGTTCATGGACTTGTTGTAACCAAAGATTAATTTTAAAATAGTCCCGCGAAGTCACGCACAGTCACAGAGAGATTCAAAACTCATGTGCATAAGCAAAGAAAGAGTTTTAATAAAAACTTTGTTTTGGTTTGTTAGATTATGTAAATATAATTTAAATGACTTTCAAACATCAAGAGTTTTTGGTTAAATTTTTTTATCTAGCTTGTTTTAAGTAAGTCTTTTCAAAACATAAGATAACTTTTAAAAAATCATATCATTATAATTTTTATACCCTATACCACTATGTGGTTTGGGTATAATGACTTTGTGCTGCTGTTTGTAACTACCAAAAACATTTGACCTAGACCCATCTTTTATTATACCGATCGCATCAGAATCACTATCTGATTTGATTTAACGATGTCCGTCCGTCCGTCCGTCTATATGTCCATGTAAAGCTTGTCATCAAACTGCAGGTCGCAAATATGAACATATTTTGATCAAATTTTGTATATAAGCTTTTATCGGCCATATCATGAATGCTGTTGAAATTGGGGAAATTCGGTGTATCGTGAGACGTAGTCCCCATACAAATGACTTCTATGAAATCGACATAAATTGCCATAAGATCCAAATTATCATATAGATCTCATTCATATTGGGTTTGTATGTGTTTATTATATCCATTAATCAGTAATCCAAAATAATCCCTATAAGAAAATTCTTAGTCATAGGCCTCATATAGAGCTGCTTCCCGATATTCACTTAAATCTATCAAAAAACAAAAATAATGCACTGATTCTTCTCAAATTTTTTTTGTATTTATTTTTGCAAAATACAAGAGACTTTACCAAACATGGTCAGGATCGGTCCATTTTTGGGCTTAGTCTCCATATAGATATAGCATCCGATATGAACTTTTTCATATCTGCAGCTAAAAAAATTAATAAAAAATCCCACTCAAATTTGGTTTATGCTTATTTTCTATATCCAGTTAGTTGGGCCTGAGAGATAGGTCTCTAAACGCATGGTATAGGGTATCGTATAGTCAGTCTAGACCGACTATAATTTTTTCTTACTTGATTATTATATTTTTATAAGATTTTTTTTAGCTTTAGCTATGATTTTTGATTCCACGATATAACCCATTCTATTTTTAAGAAAAAGTATATATCTGTGATCACAAGCGATAACCGCCTAAGTCGACCTAAGAACGATTTGAGTTATGTATGCTGTCATATTCTACTAAAAAATCTTTATATTTACGTAAAATCCCCATTTCTCTAACACTGCTTTTTAAAAAGATATTAATACAAATATTCTGACCTAAGTCGTAATGAAGCGCTATTACATTTATATAAAAAGCTATTTTTCTCAAAAGCATGATTTTCGAGTTAGGCGGTTATTGCTTGTGACCACAGATATGTCAGGTTAGCGAGTCTTGGCTTGAATTAAAGGAAAGATTGTCACAAATTGTAAAATCTTTGATTCTGTAACCAATTTTCGAAAAATTTTGACAACTTTAGTAGCTTTTATTACACATATTAATATTAAGGATATGTAGGAGGTATACGTGTCCTTGCACTATTTTCATTTTGTATTTATAAATGCACTTCTTTGATGAAAACCAATATTCGTCTTATTCTAACCATTTGGGGCACTATAACTCCATTTTTAAGATTCAGGATATATGTGATGTATGAGAATCCTTGCTTCGATTTTTTTTGTTTAAATTCGTGTACCAATTTTCATTAATCTATGATAACTCCTTCTATTTTTGTACATTCGTTATATGGGAACGAAGCACTGTGCAACGGGCTCATTATATGCTGCAATTTATAGCAAGGAGTATTTGTAAAGGAGACTTCTTCCTAGATAAGCCAACGAAATGTGTCCAAATATTTTTGGCCCAATTGGCATCTTGTCAATATGACAAGGAATTTCTTGAGTATAACAAGAGCAATAACGTGTCTTTTTTTTCTTGTAATTTATACAAATGCTCCAAACTGTCTGGCTAAGGCTTGTGGAGAGATATTGAGCTATTGTGAAAAGGGAGTTGAAGAGCACAAAAAAGGTATCCAAAATGCGGACTTCCTGTTTCAAAGGGTGATAGAAGCAACTATAAAAGCTCTATCGGAAGGGTGTCCGAGGAAGGTCCATAAGTTCTTACGTAGCGATTACAAATATGAATGTTATCTTTTTTGTACGCTTCAATATAATTTTAATTAAATAAAAATAAAAAATAAAAACGGCGTTTTCTTTTCTGGCAAAAAATGTGGCATTCTATTTGCACTTTTTTTAAATGTGTATTTTTTGATCTCATACATCAATCGAAAGTCGCGAAGTTGAGCCCTCGTAAATCGCAAAAAATTGCAGCAATTGACTTCTTTCAAGTCATAGTGCGAGAAGATTTCCCAATTGTTCCTCTTTTTTGAATGTTTTCACTCTATGACTTCATAGAGGATAATTATCAAAATTTTTGAATTTTGTGAACACAGCACTTTGAGACCTTTCGATTGATGTATCAGATAAGGTTGCTCTTGATTCAGAATATATAAAAAAATACGTTTTTCAAGAAAACTGCAAATAAAATGCGACATTTTTTGTCGGAAAAGAAAACGGCATAAGTTAAACGGTTTCCTTATTATTACATTTTATGTCAAATCCTTACGCTGTTAGTTAAATATCATAAAATAATATTTATACAAAATAATACCCCTAAAATTGCCACTCTGTTTTTTTTTCAAAACGTTTATTAATTCATAATAGGATAACAATCCATACACTAAAATAAACTTTAGTTAACAATAATTTTCTATATACAAAGTCCCAAAATCTGGGTCTCGAGTATTATTAATATAATAATAGATTTTTATTTAAAAAATAAATTAGTAGTTTCCTTACTTCAAATGCAGAATAATTTATTGATATTTTGTAATGGAAAAAATCTTTTTAAAAACTTTACTTTAATATTTTTTTTTTTTAACTTCAAAAAGGTCTAAATAAAAAAAAAAAAACAGGTGGTATATTAATAAATACTTATAGCCACAAAATTTTTTTGGCTCTTTAGTTTTGCAAGGAATGTTCACTGTTCTTAAATCATCATTGACATCATATCTTAAATCATTATTTAATTGATTGCAATTAACTGCTTTTATATTAACCCGTCTAAAATTATGATAAAAGATTCATTTTGAATTTTCTTAATCTTATCGAGGTATAGAAATGCCTCAGATGGAACAGACCCATCTTTCAGGGTATCAGATATATATTCTTTATTTGAATAGTAGGGAGCCAGAATGAAATTTTTTTCGCTACATAATGTACATCTGATAATGTAATTTCTGATTAAATGTATAACAAAATAATCGATTCTTATATTTTCCACTCTGTTGTCAGCTTTTTCCGCATATCCTTTTCATCAAGATTTCGACAGGGTGATTTGTTATGGCTTTGTAGGCATTCCTACATTTTCTTTTATTCTCCGATTTGTTTTTTTATTAGAGCCAAATATCTTTCAGCCGACAATGTGGAAGACTTGGAATATTGGTGACTTTTTGATTTTAACTAAATAGAGTGGATCTATTTTGTATTTGAATAATAAGAATTAATCTCTGTTCTAAGCACTTTTATCTGTGCACTTCAAAACGAAGCCACTTGACTCTGCTTGTTGATTTCACATATGGAGAACTGTCAATTAAACATTTGTGCATTAAGCAATCTACAGACAAGATATTTCAATTTATTCTTTTCAATCCCAATAGAAGATTGCTATTATTAAAGTACCTCTCCTAGAAAATCAGTATAACATCAAGGACCGGAAAATTTTCCTTACTCAAAAGTTCATAGAACATTCTCCACCTAGTTATTATGACGTTCTTTTGCTTCTCTGAGACTGCTGGCACCATTGATTTTAAGCCATTCCATCCCTCGCATTTTTGACATATGTGACCTTCAACGAGAAAAGGGACCTAGTGTGTCAAAAAACGGGTTGTGGCAAAAACGGTGAATTCTGGTACCTAAAAGGTTCTACATAGAAACTTAAAATGCGTTTTTTTCTCAAAACTTAATTTTCACACACTAGGTCCCTTTTCTCGGAGAAGGTCACATATACTGACTTTTGTTCCGAATTTTTTGGCTACATGTCTCGAGGACATACTCCTGTTTTTTGATATTTGGTGTTGTACTCGCTTCCTCGATATAGACAATAATGTTTGGACATGGCATTCCAGAACATAATCTGCAGCACTTTTTGACAGTAAAATTTACTGGTCGGATGAGATGTGTCTTCTATTCAACAACAATTAATTATCTTCATTAGAATTCATTCGCATTTGCTTAAAAACAATCACTTAAAACAATTAATTAAGAACTGAATAAAACTTACGATATATTTCGGTACAAAATATTTTAAACATGGAATATTACAAATTTGAAAGGACACTTTTCAATTCATTATACCCTATACCACTATGTGGTTTGGGTATAATGACTTTGTGCTGCTGTTTGTAACTACCAAAAATATTTGACCTAGACCCATTTGACCTAGACCCATCAGAATAACTATCTGATTCGATTTAACGATGTCCGTCCGTCCGTCCGTCCGTCTGTGTGTCCATGTAAACCTTGTAATCAACCTGCAGGTCGCAAATATGAATATGTTTTGACGAAATTGGGTACATAAGATTTTGTCGGCCGTAGGATGCACGCTATTGAAATTGTTGAGAATCGGTCCATGTTCAGACCTTGCCCCCATACAAATGACCCCTATGAAATCGACATAAATTGCCATAAGATCCAAATTGTCATATAGATCTTACTCAAATTGGGTTTGTATGCGTTTATTACATCCGTTAATAAGTAGTCCAAAAATGGTCCCTATGGGACAACTCTTAGTCATAGGCCCCATATAGAGGTGCTTCCCGATCTTCACTTAAATTTATCAAAAAACAAAAATATTGCACTGATTTTTCTTAAATTTTGCTTGTATATATTTTTGCAAAATACAAGAGACTTTACCAAACATGGTCAGGATCGGTCCATTTTTGGGCCTAGTCCCCATATTGATATAGCATCCGATATGAACTTTTTCATATTTGCAGCCAAAAAAAAAAAAAAAATTATAAAAATCCCACTCAAATTTGGTTTATGCTTATTTTCTATATCGAATTAGTTGGGCCTAAGAGATAGGGTATCTAAACGCATGGTATAGGGTATCGTATAGTTGTCTAGACCGACTATAATTTTCTTACTTGTTTTTTAGTCGAATCAAAGCAAATCACATGGAACTACTTTCATAATAATGTTGTTGCACGCTTCTTTGACCATGATGTAGACTTTGTATCAATCTAATGGCAGTTAAGTCGCATACAAACGTAATCCTTACAAGATTATAGGACCGATTCAAAAATTTCAATGTACTTCGTACAGACTTCTCCAACAAATTACTTCTAAATTTCTACATACTTGCGACCAAATATTCTATGTTTGCCTGAACCTATAGATTCGGGCAAGTGAAGGAAATTGCAATATTTCTGACATTGAACCCTTCACCCCAAAGAACAAAACGTATTAAAATATTGCTAGAGTCATTGCATTAGATAGAATTTTTGCGGAATTATAGTGCATAAAACTGGCCCAAATAAAACTGAAACCGATAGAAGAATTCATTCTCAAAAGACGCCGAGTATAATGTTACGTACATGCATATATGGCTGTGTGTTAATTTGAGTGTTAGATATGAATAAGAGTTATTGGCATGGTAAGCAAATGTCACAAAAACAAAAATCCTTTAAAGAACTGGAATTGAAAATGGCTGCTATGCGAATTTTTTTTATTTAATTTTTGTTTTTGTAATAGGATATGTCTTAGAGACTTTTGTCACTTTGAGAAAAATCCATCAAATGTTAAAAATTGACGACATTTTCTGAAATGTGATCTGTTTCTGTTATTGATGCAAGGTTTTCTTGGCAAGACAAAACAAGACGACACAAAAATAACTAAGTATACTTTTGCAAATTCTGGTAATGGTATCATACTTCAATTGAGTTAGTTATGCTTTGAAGATAGTACAATATACAAGCATATGAAGTCACATATGCCCCACCACCATCACCATTAACATCATCGTCATCGGCGAATTTTACCAATTCAAACGCCATCTTTATTCTCACAGTCAAATCAATGACTTTAGACACACGTATGTACAAACGTATCAATCACAAATTAATGAGATGTGAGTACATTTGAATATCTTTGTTTTTCGTTTGGTTTTTTTTTCGGGAATACTCTGATGGATGTTGTTTCTTTTTTATATATTTGCTTTCATTCATTCTTCAAATATTGTTAACTTGTCCTTGTATTAGGACATTTACTTTTATCTTTGTAAGATGTTGATGTTCGCTTTTTTTCGATGTTTTTGAAAGAAAATTTCATTTTCTTAAAGAACTTTCTGTGTGTGACAACATTACTTATGTATGCTTATGTTTAGAAGGTATGCAAATTTGTTTTTTATGTTATTTCCAAAATTCGAGGTATAGGAGAAAGTTCCTTCGAGAAGTTTATGTTCATATGAATAATTCTCTGTGGGTGCACACTCACACACTGGCACAGCACTTTGCATATGGGTGTGCGTTTCTTAAAAAAAAAAACAGTCATTTTTTAAACAAAATTATTCAATCCATCATTTTGTATTTTTGCAAATTGAATTCTAATTTGAAAATTTCGCACACAAGTACTTTGACAAAAGGTATTTTCTCTAATTGAATTGTCTTGTGTGTTCTCTAAATGATAATTGCAATTCTAAAGTAAATTTTCACGTCCCATTAATGGGGGAATATTCTCGGGCGAATGTCATGTGATGATCAATCCATCTCAGATGTTCATATCTTTAAGGTCTATAGTGTCTAATACTAAGTTTATTTATTAGTTTTTCTTTTAGCCTAAGAGTCTATACCGTAAAATATTCATATACCTGGGGGGTGAGAAATTTCAATGAGAACCAATTAATGTTACTTGAGTTATAGCTGAAATACTAAGCAAACAAACATCAAGATAAGGAAAAAATATTAAAGTTCATAAAAAGTTTGGCCTTTGGAGGGTTTAGCATAGTGGCCTAGTTTTTTCACCCTGACTTGGAATTTTACACCGCGGCTATTCTTTACGAAGAGCATTCTGTACGTCCAAATTAAACGAGCATTGCTGGCGATATGTCACGAATAACACAGCATAATCTTGTGGCCTCACGTAGACCCACAGCAAATAATCGAGAGGCGTCAAATAGCACGACCTTGGAAGCCAATTGACATGTCTATTTCTCACCATCAACTTATCGCCAAATTTTTATTTCAAAAGTCGATGGCTGTGGTCACCGTATAACATGCAGCGCCATCCTGCTCAAACCACATCTCACCCGGATCAGTGCCATACAAATTTTCAAACAGAAAATAATTGATCGTGGTGCGACAATGATCTCCTTTCACGTTAACGCGAGCTACGGCTTTATTTTTGAAGAAATAAGATCCGATGATGCCGTCAAACTGTGCATTTTTCCGGTTATAATGGAATATATAAATCATATATCAGCTGGGTGAAGGCCAAGATCTTTACGCAAAATTTTGCACATAGTGGACGGACGTGGCCCCAATTCCAGCGACCGACAACGAATCGATAAATTTGAATCTTATTCACACTTTCGTTTACAGCGATATTCTCTTCAGTACGCACCTTCCTTAAACGTGTTGGTGTTATTGCATCATTTAGAGAGTATGTGGTATGCAATCTATCTACAGTTCGACGCATGGCTTGCTCAGAAGTCACGAAGTCATCTATAAGTTGCGCGAATCTATGACTGATTTTCAAAGTAAATTTGGATAACGTGGAACCGTTGTTCAAGCGTGAATCTATTCACGATGATTTGCCAGAGAATACTGATCATAAATGTCAAAATGCGAGCTCAATTATGACAATCCTTTTGACAGGTAACCGCTACGTAAGTTCCATCTAATCAAAAAAAAATTTCCTTTATATAATAATTGCGATTTGAGTGTGCAGTGATTTTTACCAAAATTAACAGCAATCGTCCTAAAACTATTTTTAATTAAAAAAATGAATGCTTGAACATCTTTAACAAAACACAAGCTTTTGAAAAACTGAATCTTTCCAGTTATTTGAGCAACTATTTGTATACCCTCCACATCAGTTGCAGATCGTATATACATATAAGTTTGCCATTCCGTTTGTAATAATTAAAAAAAAAAAATCTTAACAACACAAAATCTATATATATAAAAATGAATCGTGGTTTGTTCGTCCGCTTAAAACTTGAAAACTACACGACCAAAAGGGATACTTTCTTCAACAATTTTGTTTGTAACTGGCACGCGAAGGTTTAGGAAAAAAGAAAAGTCCAAAAAATCCCAAAAGATGGCGCTGTACGCGGTTATTCCATTTTAACATCATATATATTGAGTACTATGAGAGGGAGAGCTTTGTAAATTTGTGTGAGGCCATCTATTATCAATATGAATAGTCATACCGAAAATGGTCGGTATCGGATAAGTGGGCGTGGTACCTCACATACAAAATTAATTTTTAACATCATATATCTTGAGTACTGTTTTAGGGAGAGCTTTGCAACTTTGTATGAGGTCATCTATTATTGCTGTGAGTAGCCGTTGTAAAAATTAGCATTATCGGGACAGAGGGCGTGGCACCTACAAGAAAATTAATCACTCAATATCAGACTCAATACCATGGCAGGGAGAGCTTTGATACTTTATGTGACGCCATTTGTTATTAGTTTAAGTACACCTGACGAAAATAGTACAGATTAAATATTATATATTGTGGTCTATTATTGAATAACTGTTTCTTTAAAAACATATATTCTTTTTGACTTTCGGATAATTTTATCATTTTTATTACGATGCCAACAACAGTTCATGGTAACATTGGCCGGCATTCTCAGAATGCAACGCAGCATCGAAATGTCGCAACACGTCGAACGGAAGAGGAACGTGCTATTGGAATGGAATCAGTTCAACCAGAATGGTTGGAAATCGTGCGCGACAGTCAGAAGAGAATAACGAAGCACACAATGAGCAGCAATGATTAAGAGGAAGAGAAGGTCGTGCTCAGCAAAGTGATGAAGCCAGATCACAACGTGCGATTTTTGAACGAACACGTAGGCTACAACAAATTATTCAGGTGAACATTGGGAGTGCAGCCTTTCCATATGAGCCCAACATTCAGTACAGTTCGCACACATTGGTTCAATTAGGCCAAATGTCTGTCGTTTGTGAGCATTGCAATGCAGTTAAATTTGAGAAAGAACCGCCTGGATTGTGTTGTGTGGGTGGAAAGGTGAAATTGCCAAATTTATTCCACCACCAGGGCCATTATGCACGCTGTTTTACGGTGAATCTCCTAATTTGAATTAAAGTTGGATCTGTCATCCTTATGCCCCAAAACTATGGAATGGAACCCGACTAACTGTGACGATATTAATGAGTAATGTGATGGTGGCAAGGATTTTGAAAGGGCGGTTCAAGGGAGATGCTTAATTCGACGAATTCCCTTTACTTCAACCGATTTGACGTTCCAGTTCAAAGGTGTTCAGCTCCCAGTGAAACTTGCATTTGCGATGACAATAAACAAGACACAAGGACAGCCCCTGGAAGTGTGCGGCATAAAACTGAAAATGTCATGCTTTTCACTCGGCCAGCTATATGTTGCGTGTTCCCGAGTTGGAAACCATCCTCACTATTCATTTACTCTCCTGAGCAGAAAACAAAAAATGTTGCATGTAGTGCAGCATTAAATTGATTACAATCATTGTTCTATTCTTTTTTTAATTAATACTTGATTTTATTCTATTTTCGCCAAATGTTGGACGGGACGAAGACCGTCGGGTCAGCTATCCTTATAATTATAAGATATTGAATTCAACTAAATTCGAAAAGTGTTGTATTCAAATTATATTATTGCGTCATCTGTTAACGGTCTATAACTTTGGATAAAAAACTCGAAATTATGTCAATCAAAAAATCTTTTATGGACAAAGTGAAGTTTGCCGGGTCAGCTAGTACAAGTATATATTTGTGATTCTTATAACAACCGGAGTTGATATAGTGGTATCCGTCTGTCTGTCTGTCCATCTGTCTGTCCATCTGTCCGTCTGTAGAAATCACCATAACGCCCACAATAGATCAGCTATGGTGCTCGTTTATATTAAAAATGATTTACTAACTTCCTATTTAAAATTATCAAAATCGGTACAATAGGTCCCGAGAATTTAATGAAAAACTAAAAAAATTCTTGCAAAAATAAGATTTGTCTATGTTATACTTGTCACGATCATGCCTTCAGTAGGACAGCTATGGTGCTTATTTTTCCTTAACTGATTCACTAACATCCTGAGAAGGTTTATATTTAAATTCATGAATTTCTGTTTAATATGTCTCGAGATATCACTGAAAATGTAAAAAAACAATTTTTTATATATGAAGTTTCTTTATTGCTCTTGTTATCGTTGTTATTCTAAGGGCCATTGTTACAACTTGCCAATAGCTAAAGTTAGGATGTTATCGGGCAGATTATTAGTTTTTCGTTATTACAACTATACTTTAAGCTAAAAGTGACCGATAAGCTAGAGGGAAGATATTATTGCCTTTAACTTATAACGTGAGGTTTATGTATTTAATGTTGCCACATTTTCTGATCTATGAAGAAAAAATTCACATCAATTTAATTTTGAAAATAAATTTATTTACATATACATACTTAAATATATACTTCTATATATTTTAGAAAGTTTTATTACACATTTACAACAATTATTCAACTTATAATAAAGGTTTTTGGTTTTTATTCTATTGTTTTTATTGTTTATTTGCGAACAAATAAAGGAACGTTGCCACCACGTATTTTATAAAGCAATTAATTTGGTCAAATGTAGTCAGTGTTTCCTCTGGTGTTGCCACAATATCAAAAATATTAATTTTATTTTAATGGGAAGTTGTAATAACGAAAAGAAGTTAAAGGTAACTTTATTGCTCACTTTAGCTAAAGTTACCTTTAACTAACATTTACTTTAAAGGCAAGTTGTAATAATGGCCCTAAGTTTTGTATTCTTTGTCATACCTGTACTTTTTGTGTTGGCAGCATTTGCTTCATAAGTGTGTATGTATGGTTATAATACAAAAAATCACTAATAATAACTTTTGATGTTTTTGTGTGTGTAATATTTACATATATATGTATATATTAAATAAAAAATATATAAATAATATCAATATCAATATTCCGCGATTTTTACAACATCGCAAAAAGTTACAAATTGATACATACTGCTGTTACAAATATTAAAATACTCTAAATAATATACATACATATATTCTATATATGTATGTATATTCATAATAACAGCATATCTTTAATATTAATAGGCTAGGCGATTTCTTGTTACCGATGTTTTGTTCTACCACTTTATCCCGGTTTTGATCAAACTTATATTATTTGAAAGGTATTTCTTTTTAGCTGTTTACCAGATTTACGGATTTTTATTTTTTTCCTTTATTTTGAGTAAATTGCATTTAAAGTTGCTACTAACACATACATAAAATTATACATATGCTATGTGGGTGTTTATTAAATTTGTTAACGTGTTTGTTAATAAGTTTGTTTTCTTCATTCACAATAATAATAAATCAAAAAAAGTGCTGCTTTGTGACTTGGATAATTTGAAAAATAAAGTTGGCTAGAAATTGCACTCGAATTTCGAGTGCTGGAATCTGCTAGTTATAAATAAATCGGTATATTATTTTATTTATATAAAATTCAGGGAAAATACATTTTTTATATTAAAAAACAGAGTGTCACTTAATTTTCCTCAATGTGACTATGCCACAGTAGATGGCCTCACAATTTTTGTTCTAATTAGATCTATAATATTGATAGGTAGGGCGCTTTCCTGCAACCGATGTAAGTTTGTCAGTTTTAATCATATTTTACCAAACATCCATTATTTGAAAGGTATTTTTTTAAGCTAGTCACCAGCTTTATAGATTTTTAATTTTTTTTTGAGCAAAATGCATTTAAAGTTGCAACTAACACATACATGAAATTATACAATGATGTGTGTGTGTGTTTATTAAATTTGTTAATGTCTTTGCAAAAAGCCCCGTGTTGAATTAAAAAATAATTTTGGACATAAATCAATAATAACAATAGCGACACAAATAATTTAGACATAAACCAATAACGACAATAAAAGGTGTTGAATTATGAATTTGCTAAACTTGATTTGCATACCTTTAGGGTCTTATAGAATAATTTATTAAATGAAAAAATAAAATTTCCTAGAATTTGCACATGAATTTCGAGGGCTGGGATCTGGTAGTATTAACTAGTATCTAACTACAATTTATGATTTATGTACTATAGATTAATAATTATATCTATTTTATCGTGGTGAATGTCAACAATTTCAATTAGATATCAAACTTAACAACGTTAAAACTATACACAGGACCGAGTCTTTACTCGATATCAATGAGTATCAATGAGTTTTTTTTTTTTTTGCTTACAAAACAATTTTACATAGCTATATTATAATATTCTATTGCTTTACCTACAAAATATTTGATTGCGATTACATATAATTTTCAAAAATCGTTTATAATTACTTAATCATTATTATTTACAAAAATGAAAAATTGCAACTTTTGCCAAAATGTCAATTCTAAAAATTGAAATTCAGATTTTCAATTATAATTTAGAAAATATCAATTGAATTTTACAAAATAATAGTTAAAGGTCGGAAATAATAGTTGGCAATTTAGAAAACATTAATTGAATTTTTGAACATATAAATTTTTTTCATAAACACAAATTGAAATTCAATATCACCAAACTTGTTTACATTTGAGAAATCAACTGAAATTAAAAAAACAAAAATTAACTTAGGAAACATTAAAGTCCTTCAGGAATCATCAATTGCTGATAAGAAAACATTAATTTAAACTCAAAGGTATCTAATGAAGTTTTAAAAACGTCGATTAATATTTATGGATTGCACACATAAAAATTGTAACATATAAATATAAACGAAAGAATAAATTTTAATAAAAAAAGTACAACTAATTGATGAAAATGTTATTTAAGGCCAGTTTACACTATCACACTTTGTAATACGATCTGTCAGAAATTCGAGTATTATGAAAAAGTCGTATGATGTAAAAAGCTTTTGTTATGAAATTGACAGTCTGTAGGATTTCATTTTCGAAGTCCGATGGTTTTTGAAACATTTCTAAAAACTTGCCATTTTCATCGGACCAGAGTTGTTTTTTTTTTGGTAATATTAAAAAAATGGTAAACAAAAACAAAGAAAGTGAAAATAAAATATAAATTTCAAAATAAATTTGCTTATTATTCTAAACAGTTGTTTTCATAAGACTTGAGTGTTATGGTGTAAATGGCCTAAGTATGCAGAAATAATGTCGGTACGACTTTATGACAGTCCGATGAATTTCATCGGATTTTTATTTCGAAAAATCATACGACTGAGTGGTATCATGTAAATGGGCCTTTATATGAACATATTATATATTATTTTTTACAACTGTTTTGAATGGGTATTTTAAGTTTTTCAGGAAATAGAAATAACAAATTATTATTTTAAATTTTCGGGAATTGTATTTTTCTGGATTTATCAGTCCAGTAAGTTTGTCATTCCGTTAGCAACGTATCGAAAAATAAATCTGTTACCCCATAAAGTATACATTCTTGATCGCTAGAACAACTTGTATCGATATAGCTAAGTTCATCTGGCTGTATGTTCGTCCGTCCGTCTATCTGTCTGTCTGTTGAAATCACGCTCAATCACAAGATAAATCAGATACCAAGGGAAACTTAGAATAATATTGTTTGTCTCTATCTGGATCAGGTAATATTTTAAAATGAGATCAATCGGGCATCAGTGTCTCAATATGTGATCCAAAATATGGATAAACCTCTAAGAAATGATGAAAATTCAGAGTGTTGCAATAATTTAGTATTAAGTCTATCAAATAGTTTACTTTTTCAAATATTTTATTTATATTTTTTCCAAATAGTGATATTAATGATATTAATGCAAACGTACAACCTAGAGGGAGGGTATCAAATATTCGGCATTGCTGAATTTAACACTCTTACTTTTTATAACCTCCACTCCAGTGTGCAGAGGGTATATATAAGTTTGTCATTCCTTTGTAATAATTAGAAAAAAAATCTGGACCCCATAAAATATATATATTTGTGATCCTTATAACAAGCGAAGTTGATATAGCGATGTCCGTCTGTCCGGCTGTCCGTCTGTGGAAATCACGATGACGGCTTCAATCGGGTAGCTAGGGTGCTCTTTGGTATAAAATATGATTCGCTAACATCCTGAGCAGTTTGCTACTTAAAATCGTCCAAACCGGTTAATCTGGTCCCGAGAATTGAGCGAAGAAGTAAAAAAAAGTCCTGAGAAAATATGATTTGAATACGTGTTATTGTGATAACGCCGTCAATAGCCCAGCTAGGGCACTGTCCTATTGTCACTAACATCATGAGAAGGCTCCTGTTTTTAAATCATGACAATAGGTTTCATAGGTGCCGAGAAATCACTGAAAAGGTAAAAAAAATATGACGTTTTCCTAAATTGTTTTCCTAAATTTTGTATTTTGTCATAGCTGTGCATGTTGTTTTTGTGGTCGTTGTGTTAATAATATAAAAATTCATCAATATCAATATTTTTTGGTGTAATATTTAAGTTAATTAATTACTAAAAGAAACTATATAAAATCAATTTCAATATTCTGCGATGCTTATAACATCACATAATGTTACAAATTGATACATACTACTGTTGCCAATATCAAAATACTATAAATAATATTCATATATTCTGTATATGTATATCAATAATTAGCGCATATTAAAATAAATCGGTATTTGATTTTATTTATACAAAATTCTGAAATTTTTAGAGTTTCAAAAATAGTATGGTTTTAGGTAGGTAAACCATAAAACCCTGTAAAAAAATAAGTGTTTAGAAAAATACTATTTTTTTTGTCAGAGTTAAAAAAAGATGTTAATTACAATAAATTTTTAAAATTTTTAAAATGTCGGGAACGGAGGCAAATGCCATTCCCAAAATTTTGTTTCAAGAGTTATCCACATTAAGAATAACCGCGGAGCTCAGCTCAACCAATGTGCAATGGTCGAGCCTTGCCCTGGGAAACATGCATTTATGCTTTTCTTAACACAAACGCCATTCCCAACTACCAAAAATTTCAGACGCGAGCTATTCACATTATGAATAGTCGCGGAGCTCAACTCAATCAAAGTGCAATGATGAAGCTTCGCCCTGGGAAACATATATTCATGATTTTCTTAGCACAAACCGAACTTCTTATGGCACATTAAAAATAAACTAATTGAGAAGTACAATTCATCATTACGCTGTATTATAATACTATTTTCTTATTTTACTGGTAGCTAGTAAACAAAGTGATCGTATCATTGTGAACGAAATAGAATTGAAATTGTGTGCAGATTTGTTTTACTTAAAAAACCTGTTTCTACAGATAGTGAATAAAATACCAGTAAGCATTTTATGCAATAAAAGATCATGTAGAGTCTTTTTGACCCATATGGGCTATTAAAACAGTCATAAATGCGCCCTTTTGCTGATCACAAAATATTCTTTTGTTGGGATTAAATATTACCTTACCCGCGAATCTTCTTGAGATTCCTTTTTATCCGCTATTCTGATCAGTTTCGACTCATTTTGGAGTCTTATTTAATGTAATTTGTCTATAAATCACTTTTTAAGAGAAAGCAAAAATCATTTTCTAGCCTTTTTCTAATAGCGCATGTGATTATTCAGTTTTTAATCATCAAAAGTGCTCGAAGAAGACACAGTAAGGTAATTTTTGTTAAAACAATCTTCGAAATGATGACTGGGATATCGTATATTTTTGTCAACACACAAACATTTGCATAGCAGCACGAGGAAACCGAACTCTAATCGGCTTCTTATATGTATACAGCCGAACAAAAACGAAAATACTCACCAAAGTCTTATGGGAGCTTTTGAACAAAGCAACTCTACGTCGCGTTGTGTTGTGAATTTTTACATTGGTTTTTAATAGGTACTAGTGATGCCAGGAGATTTTTTCAGAAATCTCTACGCTTATGAAAAAATTTCCCTTTTTTCCCTACACCCACTTTTTTCCCCTACACTGCTTTTTTTTTAAATTTAATTTTAATTTGCACATTTTCAATTTCAATTATGTAAAAATAGCATAAAAACAAAAAAAAAAATATGATAAAAATATCATGAGAATTACATAAGAATAATATAAAAAACATACAGATATTATAAAAAAAATATTTTTACAATTCTGTATAATTCACCTTTTTGATGAACAGAATATTTGTTCTTGGTTTTCAGTGTTGCCGTTTTAGCTTTTTAATTAATGATAATGTAATTTCTGTTATATTTTAAATAAAAAAATAAATCCCTCTAAAATTAAAAATATTTAATTTAAGTTTAAAATAAACTCAATTTGATGTTAAAAAAAATTTCAGAGGAAATCCAAAATAATTTTAATTAAAATTTAAACAATATAAATCGGAACATATGTTTTATATTAATTTTTCGATTTAAAAACCAAAGAATTTATAAATAAGTATATAATTTTTCAATATAAAGGTAATGAAATTTGAAAAAAAAATTTAGCATCTTTTTTTTAGACTCCAGTACGTTTAAGCATCTTTTTTTGTAATTTAGCATCTTTACAATTTCAAATTATGGCAATACTGTTGGTTTTAAAAAATTTTTTATAACATTGGTTATAAGCATGTATACTTAGATCTGATTTATCGCATTTTAATATATTTTCAAAAGCCTTGCATCTGCATTTATAGTCGTCACCTTTGACCTGCCATCCATTAGCTTCTCGTCTCTCAACAAACTGAAGCAAAATCTTTATGTTCTGTATTTCTTTGATGTGTTTTCAGCATCATCGAAAAACGAATCGGACATTTTTCTAAAATTAATTATGTTCAAATTTATAATATTTTAATGTAATGCAAAAAAAAGTGTTTTATACTTGTCATTGTTATTAAAGAATCCACATATTTACTTCCTTCATATTATAGAGTTATTACCAGACTTAAAAAGACTTTAAAGTTTAAAATTGAAAAAAATTATGCGATATTTAACAAATACATTCAAAATAGTTTTGACTGAAATTTTTGGCAGTTTTAGTTTTGCCTTGTATCAGTAAAATGTTCAGATATTAACTAAAAAAAAAAACAATTTGTTAAATATTTTCATCTTAATTATCCTAATTAATTTAAAGACACAAAGATACAAAGATAGATTTAATACAATAAAAACAAGTAAGAGTTGAAAGTTGATCTATGCGGACTCACAAATGTGCCCTATACTAATAGGTCTGGAAAATTGAAAAGGATTGTAAAAAATAAAATGCACCTTTATATTAAAAAATTTAAATTAAAAGGAAAATTACAAAATAAACCAATTACCTGGTTAAACTTAATATTGTTTGTAATTATCTAGATCAGGTTAGTATTTAAAATGGGATAAATCGGGTGTCATTGTGCCAATTTATGACCTAAAATATGTAGACACCTCTATAAAATGCTGAAAATTCAAAGCATTTGTTGTAATAATTCAGTAATAGGTTTATCAAAGTGTTTACATATTCAAATATTTTATATACATTTGTTACAAATAGTGCAAGAAGTTCAGATATTAATGTAAACGTAAAACCCAGGTGGAGGGTATCAAAGATTCGGCATAGCCGAATTTAACACTCTTACTTGTTTTATGTCAAATTATACGAAATCTTCGAATGCTATGATTTACGTAGTTAAATGGCTCTTTGGTCGGAATTTTTAAAGTTTAGCTTAAAACACAATATTTATATGAATATTTATTAACTAGATTAATAGAGATTTAGATTAACTATTAGAGATTTACGGACAAGTTTAATTATTTTTATTTGCTTATATTACATCTAGTTCTAGTTATATTAATACGTTAGATATATGACTTTATAGTTTATCATTTCATGATCTTATTTCCTTCAAAAAGGACTTATATTGAAACATTTATACCCGTTAGAGACAGTGTTAAAGGAAAGAAAAGAATATTGGTAAAATTATAAAAAAATATTTGAACATTCAATAACAATAACAACGTTCTTTCACAAGTTTATTCTTCAATATTCTTGGAAATTTGAAATTCATTCTAAAAAAAAATATGTTTACAATCTTGCTGTGTACGTACAGAAATATTTTAAAAATTAATATTGAAAATACAAGTTTCATGGAAAGCTCCTACTTATTAGACACCCTTCTGCTATATTTACACTTTGAAATTTCAATATATTAAGTTCTAGGAAAACAATATATTTTTATTAAATACCAAACAACGAGTGTCTAACGGAAATTCAAATTTGAAATTGGAAAAAGCAATTTAACAAAACCCTGCAAAAAAAAGCACAAATTAACAATGATGATGGTTTCAAAAATTTTAGACTAAATTCTATATATTTTTTAATTATTAAAAAAACCTAAAGCTGTTTTTGACAGTATTTTTCACAATTTACCCAGCTTTTAAATACCAAACGAGGAAAACAGGTTTTGAAAAAGATGGTTTTTAAAGTAACGGGTATTTTTTTTAGAGTTAAAGAAATTTAAATTAAAATAAAGCAGAGAAATATATTTTTAAGACCAATTAAGTTGGCTTTCTTGCATAGATATTTTCATACCTTTAATGTTTAAATATGATTTTGGCCACGTGACCGCCATGGTTGGCGCACACACTTTTTGCAACATCGTCGAATGATGATTTTCAGGTGTTCAATTGTCTGTGGTTTATCGATGTAGATAAGAAAATAGTTCAATCATACGATCTTGGTGGCCAATAAACAGGAACACTACGTGAAATTAATAGTTCATCAAAAGTTTCTTTGAGTAAATTAAATTGCGTGGTGGTACATGTGGCTCCGTCCTGTTGGAACCACATGTCAGCGAGATTAATGGCAGCTAATTGAGCTACGAAAAAACTTATAATCATTTTTCTATACTGTTCACCGTTGACAGTAACATTCTACCCATCACCGTATTTGAAGACATACGAACCAATGACTCCGCCGGCCCATAAAGCACCGGATGTGGATGTAATTGTGTTTGCATAAAAGCTTGTGGATGATCTTCACTCCAATTACGTCAAGTTTACGAAATTTTGTATGGAAAATCAAAAATATTTTCAATTTTTTGTTCGGTCCATTGGACGAATTGGCGGCGCAAACGATGGCTTTAATTTTTGCACAAGTTGCACCTTAAATGCTAATAAATCAAGATCCTTTCGTAAAATCCTCTATAAAGCCGATGGAGACATTTCCAGAGTCCTGAGAACGGCGGTTAATTGATCGATGTATGTCTTCTTCAATGCTTTACTGTACACCGGTTACAACTTGTTCGGTGCACACTGTTTGCCATCTTATGGGATGCACATTATCATCTATATATATAAAATTCATTTTCTGTTTGTTTGTTTGTTTGTTTGTTTGTTTGTTTGTTTGTTTGACCGCTATACAAATTTTTATTTTTCAACGGATTTTCCTGAAATTTAGTACACACGATCTCTATATCTCAGGAAAGGGCGCCATATACTTTTTACCGGCCACGCCTACTTTTACGCCCACTTTTTATGTAAAATTCATTTTCTGTTTTATTCATATTTGTTCACTATACAAATTTTTATTTGTTTACAGATTTCTCTGAAATTCGGTGCACACGATCTTTGTACCTCAGGCCAGGTCACCGGGTTACTCTTGCGGCCACACCTACTTTTACGCCCACTTTTTGTATACAATTCGTTTTCTGTTTTTTTGGTATATTTGTTTGCTATACAAATTTTTGTTTTTCAACGGAATTCTCTGAAATTTGGTACACACGACCTCTGTACTCCACCTTAGGTCGCCATATACTTCGTACCGGCCACGCCTACTTTAACGCCCACTTTTTGTACACAATTCATTTTGTTTTTTGGTATATTTGCTCGCTATACAAATTTTTATTTTTCAACCGATTTCTCTGAAATTTGGTACACACGATCTCTCTCCTCCAGGGAAAGTCGACATATTCTTCGTACCGGTCACGCCTACTATTACGCCCACTTTTTGTATACAATTCATATTCTGTTTTTTGGTACATTTGTTCGCTACACAATTTTTTTTAACGGATTTCTCTGAAATTTGCTACACACGATCTCTGTATTCCAGAGAGGTCGCTATATGATTCTTGCCGGTCACGCCTACTTCTTAGCCCGCTTTTTATACAAAATTAATTTTCTGTTTTTTGTATATTTGTTCACTATAGAAATTGTTATTTTTCAAGGGATGTCTAAAATTTGGTCACACGATCCCTATACTACAGGGAAGGTCACCATATGCTGCTTACAGGCCACGCCTACTTTGCTCCAACTTCTATGTATATAAAAGTTATTTTTTCCTTTTATTTGTTTCTTTATTTGATTGCTATAAAAACTTTTATTTTTCAATGGCTTTCTTCGAAATTTAGTACATATTCTAGGGAAGGTCGCTATATGATTTTTACCGACCACGCCTACTTTTACGCCCAATTTTCTTATAAAATTCATATTTTGTTGTGTGGTATATTTCTTCCCTATACAAATTTGTACTTTTCAATGGATTTCTCTGAAATTTGGGTTACACGGAAATAACTACACGGTGAACAAATTCCCCAAACTTAAAAAAAGGTACCCAAAAGAAATGAACAAATTCCCCATTTATTTTTAATCGAAATAAAAAATGAACTTACTCCCCAAATTCATTGTTAAATTTTTACATATTTTTATTTAATGAATTTTGTTAAATATTTATTTTAGTAAACATTTGCATACTGCTCTCAATATATGTCCAACAATAAATGCATTTAAAATGAGTATTCTTTTCAAAATAAGTTGGCAACAGCTGCGCGGCAGCACAGGTGTGGTTGCCAAACGCGCGGAAGCGGCGCGCGGTGTGCGACCGCGGACTCGCACGCGACGCGCTCCGGAACACAGCTCAGCTAAAATATCGCAATGCTCTAAAAAATATGTTTTAGGAATTAAAATAAGTTAACGAGAACTAAGCGGAGGCACGGGTAGTAGCTGCAAGGAAGCGGCGCGAGGCGCGCGGACGCGACGCGCTCGCGGAACACAGCTCAGCTAAAATATCGACAGCGGACTGGGACGCGACGGATGCGCACGCGACGCGCCTTCGGAACACAGCTCAGCTAAAATAACGCAATGGTATAAAAAATACGTTTTAGGAATTAAATAAGTTAACGAGCACTAAGCGGAGGCACGGGTAATAGCTGCGAGGAAGCGGCGCGAGGCGCACGGACGCGGACGCGACGGATGCGGACGCGACGCGCTCGCGGAACACAACTCAGCTAAAATATCGCAATGATCTGAAAAATATATTTTGGCGATTAAAATAAGGTGACAGCAACTGCGCGGCAGCACGGGTGTGGCTGCCAAACGCGCGGCGCGCGACCGCTGACTCGAACGCGACGGATGCGCACGCGACGCGCTCTCGGAACACAGCTCAGCTAAAATATCGCAATGCTCTAAAAAATATGTTTTAGGAATTAAAATAAGTTAACGAGAACTAAGCGGCAGAACGGGTAGTAGCTGCGAAGAAGCGGCGCGAGGCGCGCGGACGCGGAAGCGACGGATGCGGACGCGACGCGCTCGCGGAACACAGCTTACCAAAAATTCGCAATGATCTGAAAAATATATTTTTGCGATTAAAATAAGTTGACAACAACTGACAACAGTTGTCGCGCGGAAGCGGACGCGAACACAGCTTAGTGAAATGTTGTATGATAAATTTTATCTACGTATGTGAAATAATTACCTGTTGATCAAAATAGGCCACACATATACTATAAGCAGTTGCTTAAAGAAACCTTGCGACACAATATTAAACGTCGCATTAGTCTTTCATTTCTGAAACTTGAATTTGACGTCTCTGCTCAATGATGATCACTTATTGAATGAATTAATTAAATTTTTAAAAATTTTGATTCCTTTAATTTGCGGCCCATTCCGTTATTTTTGATGTTTATAAATAAACTGAAAAAAAAAAACTTAAAGCGGTTTCGCACCTTATTTTTGAAGCATTTTTGCTGCAGCATCTTATAAAAAACTTCTAAATTAAAACACCAAAAACTTTTTAATTGAAATAATAAATGAATTTACTGCCCATACAAATTTTTGGGGAGAAAGTTCATTTTATTGGGGAATTTGTTAATTGGGGACTAAGTACTCAGCGCCTGGTAAGCATAGTGAACAATTTTTCAAGTCAAAGGCCTTTTCATCCCGGGCAAGACCGGGTAAAAACAGCTAGTTACGAATAAATGTGGTCCACAGTTATTCGGAATAACCGCTTAGTTGAACGATGATGAGTACCATAAAATATAAAATTTCAAGCGTTGCTCTTATGTAATCCATGTTGAAATGGCAAATCAAACATAACTAAAAATAATTATCAGCTGTTAAATCGATTGTCAAATAAAACAGTGTTACCAACTCCAAGTTTTGAATCTCTAAAAAAAACACTATTTATCAGAAACCGGATGGCGAGTATTTAAGTCATAAAATATTATATTTGGGTATAAAATAAAGCGATTTTCGAATGGCATACTACTTGATTTGGGGTTACAGTTTTTGAATTTTTAGTGGTTTACTAATTGTCATTTTAGAAGATACTTTATACCGCGATGGACAACTGGATGAAGTTAAGTTTGCCATGCAAATATCACTTAGGTTCGATAACTTCTCTCTATTTTAATTGAGGCTAATTATAGTTAATTTCTCTATACCCAGTTTAATCTTCGTTTATTTTATATAAGTTAACGGGCCTTAATAGAAATTAAGTTATTCACCCTTAGTCTAGTTGTCGACGTCGATGTCGTCGTCCTTTTTGAGTCTACATCACTTTATGTCGACGTCGACATCAATTCGACACCAATGTGGTATTCTGTAACAGTTTTCTAACGACATCGACTGTTTATCGATAATTTGAAAAACAAAAACACATCTCTCATATCTGTGGTTTTCTAGAATAACCATGTCATAAAATCAAAATGTTCAGGGGAGCCAAAAAACGTTATATTTGAAATTATGGGCTCGATATAAAGTTTTTAGAACATTTTATTTAACAGTCCTGCAGAAATAAATATTTATATATAAATATAAATATTTATATAAAATTTTGAGTCAAAAATCTTCAGAGGAATAGATCCTAGAGAAGGACGAAAAAACAATATTTAAATTACATTTAAAGTGTGTGCAGATAAAACAACTTCTGTCGACAAACGTCGTTTTCTTTGAAAAAGAAAACTACCAATGCAACCACCCATGTAGACTAAGTTGTTGTTGCTTTAAAAATGGATTTTTTTGTTCGGCAACAAAAAGCTAACGTGACTTTGGATGAGACTATAACAACGTATCAAGAATAATAGAGACAAAAAATAACAGAAATAAACACACAAGTTTTTATAAGTGGTTATACACTGAAAACTAATCCAAAATTATTTTGCATTTTTTTCATTAATAACAACGTATGTCGCTATGTGTCGCTTTCTGAGAAAATAATTTGTCAGCGATCAAACGTAGGTTGACATACGTCGTTAGTGCTGCAAATTAATTTAATAAACATTTAAGTTACGTCGTTATTTAAAGAAAAAACTTAAAAATTAATATATTTGGCATCCTAAAAACTGACAAAAATGGACATGCGCGGTTGTTCCAGAAAACCACAAACATATGAGCCAGCTGATTTATTTTATTTGTTATTTAAGTGGGAAAATTGGTCTAAAAGTTGTGCATATTCCAATTTTTTAACTTTGTTTGGGTATAGAAACAATTTTAATCAATCGTCAGTCTTCATGTTATTTACAGTTTTGTCATTCTTTGTTGTAAGCATCGAGCAAGATGAATTTAGAGTTTTTGGATGATCTGTCTAACATTTCATATGTTATCTCTTCCAACAGCTGATGGCTTTTTTTTTTGATCCTGAACTTCCAGAAGTTCATCAATTGTGGAATATCGTGCATGAACGGAGAAGCTTTTGTTAGAGTGCGGTTAAAATTTCCGACCTTTGATTTACCAGATAAAAAGTAAAACTAAGGACTGTTGCCTTTAAAAATATTTTTTTATTTATTCAAAAGGTTTGAAAATTACTTTTGTCTTATTGGAGCAGCCTTTAAGCATGTGTTGTAAACAATTGCACCTAATTTGAATATCGATATTGGATCAACATTAATTTTTAGAGATCGTACCAGCTGAGTGTCGCAAATGACTTTAACTTGGGACTCTCTTAGCCATTCGTTTCCAAGATTCTGATTAAAACTCTGGATGCGTTAGAAATGATAAAATTTCAAATGACAGATGCTGAAAGAATAGATTAATTTCTTAAAATTTTTTGAAGAAAGAGAATTTCAAAATTTTTCGTCCAAGTAAGGAAGACTACATCTGTACTCCAACAGCAAAGGATTTTTTAGTTTAAACGCTATGAATGTCCGTATGGTAAATATTTATTTGCATTTTATACTCAAACATATTTGACTTTATTTTTTTATTATTTTTTTTTTATAACAATAGAACAAAGCAAAGTAAAAACTAAAGTAATCTATAATATTAATAGGCTAGGCGATTTCTTGTGACTGATGTTTTGTTCTGCCGTTTTATCCCGATTTTGACCAAACGTATATTATTTGAAAGGTATTTCTTTTTAGCCGATTTGCAGATTTACAGATTTTTAAATTTGTTCCTTTATTTTGAGTAAATTGCATTTAAAGTTGCTACTAACACATACATAAAATTATACGATGCTATGTGTGTGTTTGTTAATGTGCTTGTAATAAAAATGAGTTTGTTTTTTGTGTTGATTTGTGAATTGGCTATAATTGATAAGCATACTTTTAGGATCTTTATTTAATGAAAAAATAAAATTTCCTAGAATTTGCGCTCGAATTTCGAGGGCTGAAATCTGCTAGTTAAAATAATTAACTTTATTCTTTCCATTTCTTATTTTTATTTTAAATTTTTTGTTACACAACATGTCGTTTCCAAAAATAGCAAGGACAAAATCAGAATCGTCTCAACACCATATCGCTGTCAAATTTTGCTACAGAATACAAAATATTAGACAACAGTCATCGATATATGTCGACGAAGCCAACCGCAACAACAATTTTAAAAAAATTACACAAGACGACATCGTTTTGTGTCGACGTCGACAACTAGAACAAGGGTGATTGTTTCCTCAATAGTAATTTATGCTAAAAAATACTCTGAGTGCCATCTCAGAATTAAAGATATAATTTTTAAATTTCTTGGGGAATTAGTTAAATTTTGCCCACAACAAGATTTATTAGGTCCAAATTAAATAGAGGCTTACTCTAAGTAATAATTTGATAACAATTTTATGTTTCTTCTCCCGTCCAACAGAGTTGTTAGGTTGCAATAATCAAATATTTCGTTGGTCACAATTGTTATTATGTTGAGGCAGCTGATTTTTTGTGTGGAAACTGCGCAAAAAAATTCCCGGCCTAATTGTTCTAAAATTTAAGCAGTATATTTTCGATTGCATCAACAGAAATATAATATCAGCTAACAATTTTCTATTGTGATGAAATAATTTCTATTAAGCTAGCAGATAGTAATCTTAATTAACACACACTATAAAATAATTCACCAACCGAATTGTTCTAAAACTTAACAACTGAATTTTCGATTGTATCAACAGAAATTATATAGGAACTAACCATTTTCTTTTGTGATAAGATATATACTGTTGAGACAATAGAATTGTAATTGCAAGCAACTCAAAATTCGGTTATTAAACTCATCGCAATTCGGTTGATAACGTATTTGGTAGCCACAACGAATCGTTTTTCTGTGTGCACGAAATTCGTTAATTAACATAAATGTAATTCGGTTGACAAAAATTCGGTAACCGCAATGAACTTGTCCTCTAAGTATGCATTCAGTTTTAGTAAAATTCTAGCAGATATGTTTTATTCTCTGAAATCTACACCATAATGCCTGGTTTTCATTATTACATTTTCAATGGTAATTGTTGTCAATTATTGTCAGTTGTATGACAACGGGTTGTAAGGTCTTGTCATTTGCAACCCCTGGCAACATTTGACAACTAAAATGAAATGAATTTTTTTTTTTGTTTAACAGCCGGATTTTCTGTTTAAAAAATGTAATATAAACGTAAATTGATAGTAAACTACGAGATGTCAGTATAGCCAATTATTTGTTGCCAGTTTATATGACATAGTGAAAACAAGGCATAAGTAGTATTTTGTTATTCAGAAATCCAGACATAACATATGTCTTATAATTTTCCAGCACCATCTCTGAGATTATTATTAAAAGTTACACACGACAAAAAATATCCCATAAACTCGGTTAATTTCCGGAAATATTTTTGTTTGTGTGATAAGGCATCTGTTAGATATAGATACCGGCCAAAACGTTTTAACCCTATGGCTACAAACCTATCTATATCATAAGCTTATCCTTTTTTATTGCGAACTGTTATACAATCCTTATATATTACATTTTTTTAGCTCTAAATATTTTCTAATCAAAAATTTTTTGTTGCCATTTTATGTTCAATCAATTTAAATGGCAAAATGTCTTTTATTATTCTGATCACAAAATTTTATGACAATCACGCATCAAAATAGCATTCATCTCAAAAAAAAAAAAAAAAAAAAATGGCAACATAAAAATGAAACTTCTAACAAAGGATAAAGGATACAAAAACCAATTCAATCAAGATATATAGAGGGTGGGCTGTCTTTATATGTGGTAGATCTTCGCCTTTTTTTTGCTATAAAGATTTGGAGAACCTTTGGCATGGGTGGAAAATTTGTTTTTCTTTATGTGTTTCCAATAAAATATTTGCAAAGGGGTCGAATGTCAATTGATTTGATTTCGATTTATTTTTGATATATAAATGTGTATGTACGTAAGCGAACACATTCTTCTATACACACATTCACATGAATATATAAAAAACATAGTGCTATAAATGCTCACATGTGAAAGCAAACATATATGGTTGACAGAGTAAGAATGATTTTTTTTTATAAGATGGCGCAAAATATGTGAATGTTACAGAACTTAAAAAAAAAACTTGATATTGAAAATTAGTATAACATTACTAATAATATTAGTTATAAAATGAGGTAAAATTCATAATTTTTATAGAAGAACTTTTGAAAAAAAATTAAGCTTAATATACAATTAGTAACGACAGTCATATTTTTACTCAGTTCCCAGCAGAAAAGACAAGCCGGCTGTGGAAAAACAAGTCTCTCCTGACATTGAAAATCTAATCAAATTTATGCCAAATGTCCCAAAACACTCTCTTTGCTTGTTTACATCACTTATTTTCCTGAGAGCATCACAATGCACTGCATTTGTAGGGGGCATCCCCTGAGTATTGGTTATTATTTTTTTATACCCTCCATACCACAGTGGCAGAGGGAATATAAAGGTTTATCATTCCATTTGTAACGCAACGAAAAACTAAATTCCGACCCCATAAAGTATATATATATTCTTGATCCTTATCACTGCTCGAGTCGATATAGCGATGTCCGTCTGTCCGTGTGTCTGTTGAAATCACGCTCGTTCACAAAATAAACCGTATGCCTGGGTCAGGTTACGAAAAATTTTTTTGCCATTATTCTCACCAGGTTAGTATTTAAATTGGAGTAAATCGGGAGTCATTGTGCTGAGATATGAGCAGAAAATTGTATACACCTTTAAAAAAAAACCCTAGTGAATTTGCTGTAATAGTTTAGTGGTTGAACATAATAGTTGTACAACAACATAAAAAAGCCACAAAAAAATGTATGCATATACTACCAATACCAACAACAAAACTACCATAAGCTAGGTTAGTAGTATTGCCACATATTTTGTTATCGTTATCACGATATAATCGCCAATATGAAAGATAAAATATAATCGCTAAAAAGTTAAACAAAACCCACCATGATAAAAATAACGAAAAATTAAAAATGAAAAACGAGAAATGAAAAATAAAAATTGAAAAATGAAAAATGAAAAGTGAAAAACTAAAAATTAAAAATGAAAAATGAATAATCAAAAATGAAAAATGAAAAATGGAAAATGAAAGATGAAAATTGAAAAATGAAAATGAAATATGGAAAATGAAAAATTGAAAATGAAAAACGAAAAATTAAAACTTCAAAATGAATAATCAAAAATGCAAAGTAGAATTTGGAAATTGAAAAATGAATAATAAACAAGTAAGAAAATTATAGTCAGTCTAGACCGACTATACGATACCCTATGCCATGGTTTAGAGACCCAATCGCTTCGGTCCAACTAATTGGATATAGAAAATAAGCATAAACCAAATTTGAGGTGAATTGTTTTGAATTTTTTTGGCTGCAGATATGAAAAAGTTCATATCGGGTGCTGTATTTATATGGGGACTAGGTCGAAAAATAACCTGATCCTGGCTAAGAATTGTCCTATAGAGATTATTTTTGGACTACTGATTAATGTATATAATAAACACATACAGACTCAATTTGACTAAGAGCTATATGACAATTTGGATCTTATGGCAATTTATGTTGATTTCATAGGGGTCATTTGTATGGAGACCAGGTCTGAACATGGACCGAATTTCACCAATTTCAATAGCGTTTATCATATGGCTGATGAAAGCTTATATCCCAAATTTCACCAAAATATCTTCATACTTGCGACCTGTACTTTGATTACAAGGTTTACATGGACACACAGACGGACGGACGGACGGACATCGCTAAATCGACTCAGAAAGTGATTCTGAGTCGATCGGTATAATAATAATACAAAGTCATTATACCCAAACCACATAGTGGTATAGGGTATCAAAATGAAAAACAAAAATTAAAAATTAAAAATTAAAAATTAAAAATTAAAAATTAAAACTTAAAAATTAAAAATTAAAAATTAAAAATTAAAAATTAAAAATTAAACATTAAAAATTAAAAATTAAAAATTAAAAATTAAAAATTAAAAATTAAAAATTAAAAATTAAAAATTAAAAATTAAAAATTAAAAATTAAAAATTAAATATTAAAAATTAAAAATTAAAAATTAAAAATTAAAAATTAAAAATTAAAAATTAAAAATTAAAAATTAAAAATTAAAAATTAAAAATTAAAAATTAAAAATTAAAAATTAAAAATTAAAAATTAAAAATTAAAAATTAAAAATTAAAAATTAAAAATTAAAAATTAAAAATTAAAAATTAAAAATTAAAAATTAAAAATTAAAAATTAAAAATTAAAAATTAAAAATTAAAAATTAAAAATTAAAAATTAAAAATTAAAAATTAAAAATTAAAAATTAAAAATTAAAAATTAAAAATTAAAAATTAAAAATTAAAAATTAAAAATTAAAAATTAAAAATTAAAAATTAAAAATTAAAAATTAAAAATTAAAAATTAAAAATTAAAAATTAAAAATTAAAAATTAAAAATTAAAAATTAAAAATTAAAAATTAAAAATTAAAAATTAAAAATTAAAAATTAAAAATTAAAAATTAAAAATTAAAAATTAAAAATTAAAAATTAAAAATTAAAAATTAAAAATTAAAAATTAAAAATTAAAAATTAAAAATTAAAAATTAAAAATTAAAAATTAAAAATTAAAAATTAAAAATTAAAAATTAAAAATTAAAAATTAAAAATTAAAAATTAAAAATTAAAAATTAAAAATTAAAAATTAAAAATTAAAAAATAAAAATTAAAAATTAAAAATTGAACATTAAAAATTAAAAATTAAAAATTTGAAATTAAAAATTAAAAATTAAAAGTTAAAAATGAAAAATTAAAAATTAAAAGTTAATATACATATATACAAATTTTAAGTTAAAAGTTAAACATTATAATTGAAATAGTTATAAATTATAAATAGAACTACCCAGCAAAACCTTGGTAATGATTGGTTATTACCGCATCATTACATGGTAATGTTAACCCTATACCTTTTGAATAATTTCAAGCTAAATGCAAGGACTTCCTGATAATGATTTATGTAAATACTTACTGGTAATGACCATTGTTTGTATTAGTAAAAACTATAAATTATGAGTTAAATTTAATGAAACAAAATGGACAAAAAAAACGTAGCAAAAACTTTTAAATTTTACATTACATTATTTACAACATATTGTGCGATACCAATGAGTTGTTTTTACAGAAATTTACATTACTCCATACATGTAACAAATTACCCAAAACCCTTCTTGAAATCTATAAAGTAACTAGTTATTTGTAAGGTGCCGGTAAGGCCTTTCCTCCAATGACAGCCCCATGTTAAAATAATGGGTTTCGTAATGGAAAGGTAACTACTGAACACTTTTGATTTCTTATTCTAAAGCTCATTACATGTAATGAAAAGTTTTGCTGGGTATATGGTTCCAAAGACGAATTGAATTGATATAAAACTGCCATTCGGAAGTCCCGTAGGCTTTACTAAAATAAATTAACTAAGTTTGGTAACCCTTATATAATTACGAACGTACTAAAGGTTTTCACTCCTGGTGTTATATTTTCAACCTTGTTAATTTGCAACGATTTTATACCGCAAAGCGTAAAACGTTCACGCTTCCGTGTATATTGTATTGTGTATTTTAAATTAATGAATCAGCTGATTTTTGTTTTGTTTTCCATCAAATTGAAAACTAAAAATATCAAAAAGTATTTGAAGATTAGAAAAATGCCGAAAATGCTGAATTACCTATCGGTCCATCTTTACTATATATTATTTTGATCCATTTTTTTATTATTTATTTTAATAGTGACCACAAAATGAAAAATAAAATTATACAATTGTTTTGGCAGCTCAACGATCAGCTGTTTTGGTCTTGTAAATGTTTAGTCTTGTTAATGTACTATATCTTTTACCCTTGTACTTTAACCACAGCGTAGTAAATTTTCATTTCATACATTTTGTTGTTGCAGTATTGTAAATAATAGTACTTTTACTATATCTACTAACTTACTAACTGTGATGTTGACTATGTACTTATATAATTTCACATTTTGAAGTAGGCGTTTTTTAGATTTAAACAAAGAAACATTTGATTTAAATCAAATGAGTTTAATTTGGTAAAAAATGTGCTTATATAAATATAATTTTTTTGGAATACTTTTGTTACTTTTAAAAGATAGATCTTGTGTATAATCAATTAACAATAAGTCAGTTTTAAGGATAAATGATTCGATTATAATTACATCATTGGTAAAAGGATCTTTTCTTCAAAGCGTATCTGACATGGTGTGTCGACTAGCCATAACTCATGGCAATGTTCAAGTGAATGGCTAGTGGAGACGGCTATGACATATACCGAAGTAGTTACTAAACAAATTGTAAAAATTTAAAAACAACGTTCAATAATTTTAACACATTTACGTCTCAAAATAAAAATCCATTTTTAATTCAAAAGGCATCATCTCATATTCAGAATTACAATAGTCATTCTTGATGAAAAGTTGTTTAATATCGTAAACATGCTTCATATTTATCAGTTTAGAAAAGCACAAGGTTCCTAGAAACGGCCAAGATCTAAAAAGTTATTTATATTTTGAAGAAATTCACTTTAAAATACTTACTCTTTGTTCAACACATTTCTTTTATAAAAGAAATAAAGAAAAATTGTTGCCAAAGTATGTATTTTTTTTACTCTATTCGTATAAGCCTTTATTTGGTAAAAGAAATTGTAGACAATAGGAATTGTTTGATGTGAGATCTTTTCAAATATACTGAAAGTAAACTTAAAAACCATATGTAAACAGTTTGCATACACTATTACGGTTACAGTTACTGGGATAAGGGAATCAATATCAAATGAAATAATAGCCCGATTAACAGACTTGTTCTTTTGTTGTACAAAAATTTAGCCTGTTTCCATATTTATGAATCCGTTTTTATACCCTATACCACTATGTGGTTTGGGTATAATGACTTTGTGATGCTGTTTGTAACTACCAAAAATATTTGACCTAGACCCATCTTTTATTATACCGATCGAATCAGAATCACTATCTGATTCGATTTAACGATGTCCATCCGTCCGTCCGTCCGTCCGTCTGTGTGTCCATGTAAAGCTTGTAATCAAACTGCAGGTCGCAAATATGAATATATTTTGATGAAATTTGATATATAAGCTTCAATCGGCCATGGGATGAACGCTATTGAAATTGGTGAGAATAGGTCCATGTTCAGACCTAGCCCCCATACAAATGACCCCTATGAAATCGACATAAATTGCCATAAGATCCAAATTGTCATATAGATCTTACTCAAATTGGGTTTGCATGCTTTTATTAAATCTATTAATGAGTAGTCCTAAAATGATCCCTATGGCACAACTCTTAGTAATAGGCCCCATATAGAGCTGCTTCCCGATCTTCACTTAAATCTATCAAAAAACAAAAATATTGCACTGATTCTTCTCAAATTTTGTTTGTATATATTTTTGCAAAATACAAGAGACTTTACCAGACATGGTCAGGATCGGTCCATTTTTGGGCCTAGTCCCCATATAGATAGAGCATCCGATATGAACTTTTTCATATCTGCAGCCGAAAAAATGCATAAAAATCCCACTCAAATTTGGTTTATGCTTATTTTCTATATCCAGTTAGTTGGGCCTGAGGGATAGGGTCGTATAGTCGGTCTAGACCGACTATAACTTTCCTACTTCTTTATTTGTAAATTTGTTAGATTTGATTGATAAAATTTGTTATGTATAGTTCGATAGGATGCAATACCCTATACCATGAACTTCAGAAAACGTTATTTGGTGCAGCGCAAAGTCATTATACCCTACCCATATAGTGGTATAGGGTATAATAAGTATAAACCTAATTTAAGTGTGATTGTGAGTATTATGTGTGGATTAGGTTCGAAAATGGTCCGATCCAGACTGTATTTGGTAAAGTCATATATCTACACCAAATTTGCGTACTGTACTTGTAAATCTGTATTAGATTTCAGTGAATATCGGGAGGTAGCTTTATATGGGGACTACGACCCAAACTGGTGCTACACCCTATAATTTTGGAATGGTGTTTTATTCAATAAGAGACATAAATATACAAAATTTGATTACGATAATAATCTGTATAATAATCTGGATCTCTACGCAACTTTAGTCTATCTTAAAGATGGCCAATTACAAACAGCAGCACAAACTCATTATATCTCACCATATGGGGTATAGGGTGGTATATTATCCCGGGATAATATTTTTTTAATTTTTTTTTTTATTAACAAGCCTGATTACTGGTTTAAAAAGTATTTTGTGCTTTTTTTTTATATATGTATAGTAATATAATTTAATTTAATTTGAATATTATATTTCAATTACTTTGATACTGCACATGATTCAGCGATCGAACAAATCTTCGATATCCATTCCGCCGACATTGTTTTTGGAGAAACAATTTATAGAGAAAATCAATTAAATAACGCTCTGTAAAAAGGCAAAAGCTGTATCAAGTCTGTAAACTGATTTGAAGATGGCATTAAAACTTGTAAAGATAAAACAAAATTATTTATTTATATCCGGAGAGATCCGAGGTACATGCAACAATTGATAGAAACGCTTTTTATCAGCCTCCTACAGCGGAAATAATACAAGAAGGTTATTAGATGAAACTCTGGATGGAAAAATATTCTTGAGATATTTCTTAAACCAATGAAATCGATAACAATTTCTCTATGCGTAGTTAATCTCAGTCTACCCATATAAAAATATTTAAAATGTTATAAAATTGAATTTATTGGTAATAACCGACCCAAAATTCTGTTTAAATTATTATTTTCTTATTAAAGTCTTTCTTTTAACTCATACTCCCTGTCTGTCGGTCTGTCTGTCTGTCTGTCTGTCTGTCGTGGGTCAACCCCATTCTCCCTTATCCAATTGATCTGAAACTTGCTCCATAGTCTTGCTGGGACTAAAGATTAATTTTGGGGTAGTCACGCATAGTCACGCACAGTCACGAAGTGATTTAAACCCCATTTCCCCTCATCCGATCGATCTGACACATTGGCCATAGACTTGTTGTGGCCAAAGCTTAATTTTAAGATAGTCACACACAGTCACGCATAGTCACGCACAGTCACGAAGTGATTTAAACCCATTCCCCTCATCTGTTCGATCTGAAACTTTGTCCATAGACTTGTTGTGACCAAAGATTAATTTTAAAATAATCACGCAAAATCACGCACAGTCACGGAAAGATTCAAAACTCATATGCATAAGCAAAGAAAGAGTTTTGATAAAAACTTTGTTTTTACTGGTTAGATTATTTTTAATTTTAATTTATATTTTAATTTCCTTAAATATTTTGTTTTGTTGTTATACCCTATACCACTATGTGGTCAGGTTTCTGTACAAACCCCGCAAGCATATCACTTTGGGATTTTCCTTTGAATCTCTCTTCCAACACCTAGATATTCTGATGAAACCTTTCACCGTGTTCATCTGAAACCGCTCCAAGGTTTTCTTTAAAACAAAACAGATGTGAGTGCAGAAAATGCAGCTTTAGTGATATCTTAACGTCTGCATAGTTTTATGCTTTGAGTTTCCATTTAGTTCTGTTATAACAAGCTTTATAAAGTCAAATGCTGTCTTTTACATATTGGAGAGATGACCAAAAAATTATTCTTGTAAGTTTTTTTGGAAATACAACTTTTACATCGGCTTTTTCAAATGCCTGCTTTTTAATCTAGAACTTAATATTGTTTTAATCATCAAGAGGCAAGTAACTTATATCTGATAAGATATCAATCGCCGTTGTTATTTCAGTATCGGCGTATATCATATTGGCCAAATATTATGTGTACGCGGTAGAGACGCCGAAATACCTTCGCAGCGCACTTCTGGTAGATCGACATTATATGTTGCTTCGTATGTCATTATGTAGTGTAGTGCTATTGGCATCTAGCAAGCTTAAAATTTCAGCAGAAATAGCACTATCAGATATGTGTTCTTCAGGTTCAATCCAAGTAATAGGCGTCGAAAATGACAGCGCTTTAGTACCGTCTTTATCATTTGATTTTAAACAGAATGGACCACCTGCTCTAAAAACCAACAGAAGCCACTATTAAATTCCTATTAAAAGAGTCTCCGGAAAAAGGCCTAAAAGTCCATAAGTAGCGATTAGAACTATAAACGGTATCTTTTCATATAAGCTTTAATATAAAATGATTTGAAAAAAAAAAACTTAAACTCTAGATTCAATGATTTCCTTATTGTTACATGTTATGTTTGTTAAGATTTTTTTCGAACTTACTCCCTATGTCCTAAAAATATTAAAAACCAATTTTTTCTAAAATTAACCTAATTTGTATACAGATTTTTATGAAGAACAGGACGTTGGTTTATATGGATGGTACTCCGGGTGAAAATAGTAACTATTTGACAGATGCTTTGTGATAAATAAACTAAATTATGGTTACTGCAGTTATGAATGTGTATACCAAACGTTTTAGGATCACTCTCTGAGACGATTTATCAATGTCCGGCAAACTACAGGTCGAGATTGTTAATTGGAGCATCCCATTATAATTTAAACTTATATGTATTAATGAACTTTGTCCACGAGAGAGAACATTTGAAATAAAATTTATGTTATCGAAAACTCTTGAGGTGTGCGCTCAATTGCATCAGCTACTGTACATACATATGTGTAGAAATGTTTGTAACGAAAGAAACTTGTGAAAGAGTGTTTCTTTACACTGTTTATTGTACGCAAAAAGTTTTCATTCTTTTTGATATAGAAAACTACAATAGCAAAGTGATTTCAGTCTTATTAACTTCATTGAGTGCAGTATTTTGAGTTTTCAAAAAGATTATAGTAAAACTTTATTTCAAACAAAAAACTCATATTAGTTTAAGTCGATAATATTAAATCATGTGTGCTTTTAATGGTGAATTTTCCAGTAAAAATTTAAAATAATTACAATATGCGAATAATATTTACATACATAAGTATGTACATTAGGGTGGGCCAATTATTTTTCGAAAATGATTTTAGAGGTATGGTTCATTGGATCATAGTACCAATTTAACCCACTCTAATGTATACATATATGTTATGATTATGAAATACGATTTTCATTAAGCGATTAAATGGTTAATTTTTCAGTTACATTTTTGAAATATTAGTTGCAAAAGCATAACATATACAGTGACAACTTAAGTGAATTATTTGATAATTCTATCAAAATATCCCCTGAAGATGACCAACAAAGTTGGTTGAAACATAGGGAAATAAATATTAAAAGTATAAATATTTGATAGTTCTGTATTTTTCCTGGCCGAACTCAAAATACACTACAACTTATAAGGTCAACAATCCACAGTTTCAACATATTTTTTTTTTAATTACATTATTTATATTAAATATACTTATGAAAAATGGTTTTCATTAAGTCTTTATAATTTTCAAAACGAATTTACAATTTTTATGCGAAACAGATTTTCTATATTGCAGTTTCTTATGAACGAGTATGTTATTAAAAAAAACTTATACACTGCGCTCAATTTAACTAAAATCAAAACGCATATGACATGGAATTTAAACATTAGCAAAATTTTAGTTCTTTACTCAATACCCTATAGCACTCTGGGCTTAAAATTTGGGGATCTAGACCAACCGATACTATACCGAGCGATATTATACTAAAGTCGAGTTGAAAACGCCTGTCTGTCCGTTCATCTGTGTGTCCACATACACATTATTCGGCAAGGCATTTAAATGAAATTAAGTACGTTAGTCTCTATCTGAGCTAGCATGATCGCTATTGAAATTGCAGATAAGCGGTGCATGTTTCAAACAAATCTCCCCTTTGAACCAAATTATCATATAAACGGTGATCCATTTCGAGGTTCCCTACTTTTTAAAGAAATAAAAACACAGAAAGTTCAAATTTCATGGGGAATGTTTATTATCATTTGCAAGAACATTCTTTGGCGTTTATTTTTTGAAGATTATGTCTGTCAAATGTTGGCCGCGGCTACGTCTCAGATGGTTCATCCGTTGAGTCCATTTCTCGATGACTCGTTCGAGCATTCCGACTGGTAACTGGCGAATGACACGCGTGATGTTTTGCTCCAAGGCCTGAATCGAAGCGGGACTGTTTGCATAAACTTTAGACTTTACATATCCCCACAGGAAAAAGTCTAACGGTGTGATATCACACGATTTTGGTAGCCAATCGACCGGCCCAAAACGTGAAATTATCTGCTCATTCAATAAATCCATTGATTGGTGCGCTGTGTTGGAAGTGGCGCCGTCTTGTTGAAACCAAATGTCGCCGAGATCACGAGCTTCAATTTCACGCCTCAAATAGTCGGTTATCATGGCACGATAACGGTCGCCATTGACGGTTGCGTTCTCACCGGCATCATTTTTGAAGAAATATGGACCGATGATACCAACCGGCCCACAAACCACACCAAACCGTTGTTTTTCTGGATGAAGTGACAGCTCTTGAATCTCTTCAGGTTGCTCTTCGTTCCAAATGCGGCAATTTTGCTTGAGCCAGAAATGGGCCTCATCGCTGAACAAAATTTGGCTCGAAAACGTAGGATCTTCTTGGAACTTTTCAAGAGCCCATAGAGCGAAGCGATGTCGCTTGGGAAGGTCGGGCGGCTTCAGTTCTTGCACAAGCTGTATTTTGTACGCTTTCAATTTAAAATCTCGCCGTAAAATGCGCCAAGTCGTTCCATACGAACGGCGCCGAATCGACTCTCTACGGTTTTCGTGTACACTCTCAGCTACGGCCGCTATATTTTCTTCACTCAAGATGAGTGATGGTGTTGCGAATAGTACGCTTAGTAGGCCAATTATGTCGGCCATAAGTTGAGGGAAGTGCACGAAACACATTCTTCACAGAACGTGAATTTTCGTAATAAAGTTGAACGATTTGTAAACGTTGTTCACGCGTAAGTCTTTCCATGATGAAATGCCACACAATAATAACAAAATTAACATGACAGCATGACACGACTGACAGGTGATCTGTCAAAAAAAGGCTATTGAAAAAAGCATCTCTACTTGGAACACCTGGTACTACTGCGTTTAAACGAACAGCTGGTCATTAAAGTCATACATTTCCGATACAATACAAGCATGTGAACGGTTTTTATAATCCCCGAAACAGTTCTTGACCGGAACGGCCTTAAGAACCCGCAGAGATTCACCTTTTATTCCCTTAATCGATTAAAAACGGCAATCGCCAGGGTGATGAACCTGGCGCTAGACCTAGTTGCGGAATGATATAAGCCGAATGTTGTGCAAGACCGCGTATTATCGTGGAGTAAAAATCAATCATAATTCTCGCCTTTTTTCGTACAATTGACGCATAAGACTCAAATAATATTCCTTGTTAACAGTTTGGCCAGGCGGAATGAAAACATAGCGCTCTACAGCACGCACTCGAAGAAAGGTGTTGAAATGATTTTGATTTTGGAACTTTGAACTTGGCGCGATCTTTGCGGTGTTGCTTCACCTTTTGCAAGATTTCTCGATTATTTCGGGGTCGCACAAAAATGTCATCAGATTTATCAGTTTTTACAGTTTGTGCAAAAACAGGGAAAAAGAAGTCCAAGAAGGGTATTTTTTATATTTTTTAATATTTGTTTTTTTTTTTTTTCAGCGACAGACCGAAGCCTCTGGTGGAAATCGAACCCACGACCCCCGCAGGATAGGCGAGCACGCTACCTTCTCACCTATAGGGGCGCTTATGTTTGCAATAACAAAAAATATTTCACCTAGACCCATCTTTTCGCACACCAATCGACAAACAATCACTCTCTGTGCCGATTAAGCCCTGTCCGTCCGTCCGTCTGTGTATCCATGGAAACTTTGTAATCAAACTACAAATCGTAAATAGTTTCTTGCAATTTGTTGAATGCTATTGAAATTAGCGAAAATTAAACCAAACGCCTATGGGATCGTCTTAATATATCATATAGATCTCGATCGAATTTGGTTTTTTAACTGTTTATTACACCTATTTATCAGTAGTCTAAAAATAAACCCTGTAGGATAATTCTTAGTTTAAGCCCGCATATTAAGCTGTTTCCCGATCTATACCTAAATCTATAAAAAAAAAAATACAAAAATGTTTCACAGATTTTTCTCACATTTGCTTTGTGTGTTTTAAAAATAGCACCCGATACGAACTTTTTCATTACCTGCAGGAAAAAAATTAATAACAATGCCAAGATTTGTGTTTTGCTTATTTTCTATATCCAATTAGTTGGGTCTAAGACCATTGCTCTAAAGGTCTAGACTGACTATATTTTTCTTACTTTTTATGGTAAATATCTTTTTTGAATGATAACTTAGTTGCAAAGGTTTAGGACTAATTTTGCACGATATATTATTAGTTAGTTTACGAAATACTGAACAGAGTTGCTATTTCAAGAACGTTGATAACTAAATATATTATGGATTATTTTACGGATTTATGCAAATACTGATTTTGAATAATTAGATTTGTTTGATTAATTTGATTTTTCTATATGGTACAGTATATTTTATTTAAAGAAAAAAAATTTTTTTTGACGTTTTTGTATAGTAAAGAAAGGGGAGATCATGCTATATAGAACTAGAAGAAAATAAATCTAATTAATAGCATTAAAGAAACACTAAAGTTTAATTACTTTTCAAAAGAAAATCCCTAATTTTAAATAGTATTTTTATATGAAAATGTTGGTTTATGTGAATATGAATCCAACACACATTTTAACATTTTAACTAGCAGAGCCCAGCACTCGAAATTCGAGTACAAATTACAGGAGATTTTATTTTCACAATAAATTAGTTTCTTTCAATGTTTTTTTTTTTTTTTTTAAATCTATACCTATATAAAAGTTATATATATTTAAATAAAATTCATTAGATTTTTAGTTTTAATAAAATTCATTAAATTTCATTATAAATACTTGTTGCACATAGAAGATATATAAATGGTTTTTTTTTATAAATAATTTTATAAGGGCATGCTAATGTATTTTAGCCAATTCACAATTCAACACAGGGCTTTTGATATACAATTTTTGCAAACACATTAACAATTTTAATAAATACACACACAAAATTGTAAAGTTTTCTGAGCTTTATGTGTTAGTAGCAACTTTAAATAATTATTACTCCAAAATAATGTATCAGATGGTGCACATCTGTAAGTATGGTACACATCTGCAGGAACATAGCTTTCAAGAGGTATATTTTTTTTTTTATCAAAATCGGTTGATAACTAGAAGCGCAGAAGCGGTTATTATAGATGAAAACAAAGAGTATACTTTTTTTGCGTATCTATCAAATTTGAAAGTTTTTTGTTCAAAAATTCCATACGTAGCACAAATAAATGTAAAGATTTTCGCGTTGTTCCCTAAGACAGCTTTAAAAATCTTGTTTCTAGTAAAAAAAAAATAGTATGTACATTTAATCGGGTAGTATCAAAATATGTGACATATGAGAACAAATGGAGGTTTGAGATTTTTTTCTCAAATACATTGTTCATTGAAAAAATTGATTTATTATAATTTCTACTAAAATAATTTTACCACATTAACCTTCAAATATTCGTTATAATCAAAATCTAGGCTTTCAAGTAGCATTTCACTTTCTGATTTCCAAATTATATTTTAAAATGGTTTTGACTGATCGTTTTGAAATGTAAGCAGTATCGGCAAAATTTCTTATTTTTAATCGACGATTTTCCAGCAACAAATCTTTGATACCTTTGACGTGTTGTGCACCTGTTGATTTTTCCTCGTCCGGGACGCTCTTTGTCTTTTGCCTTTTTGAAAATTCAGTAGAAATTTCATTCAATTCACAAATAAAATTTGATGGCACACTTTTGTTCAAAAAAATCAGACATTTTTAAAATCGATAATACACTTCAGTTGTTAACAATAAGTAAGAAAATTATAGTCGGTATAGACCGACTATACGATACCCTATACCATGCGTTTAGAGACTCTATCTCTTAGGTCCAACAAATAAGATATAGAAAATAAGCATAAACTAAATTTGAGCGGCATTTTTATTAATTTTTTTTGGCTGCAGATATGAAAAAGTTCATATCGGATGCTATATTTATATGGGGAACTAGATCGAAAAATGGACCAGTCCTGATCATATTTGGTAAAGTCACTTACATATTGGAAAAATATATACCAACCAAATTTGAGAAAAATCTGTGCAATATTTTTGTTTTTTGATAGATTTAAGTGAAGATCGGGAAGCAGCTTTATATGGGGCCTATGACTAAGAATTGTCGTGTAGGGATTATTTTTGGACTACTCATTAATGGATATAATAAACGCATATAAAGCCAATTTGACTGAAATCTATGTGACAATTTGGATCTTATGGCAATTTATGTCGATTTCATAGGGGTCATTTGTATGGGGGCTATGTCTTAACATGGACCGATTCGTACCAATTTCAATAGCGTTTATCCTATGGCCGATAAAAGCTTATATACCAAATTTCATCAAAATATGTTCATATTTGCGACCTGCAGTTTGATTACAAGGTTTACATGGACACACAGACGGACGGACGGACACCGCTAAATCGAGACAGAAAGTGATTCTGATTCGATCGGTACAATAAAAGATGGGTATATGTGATATAATTTTGGTAGTTGCAAACACCAGCACAAAGTCATTATACCCAAACCACATAGTGGTATAGGGTGTAAAAACGACCATGAATATGAATGAGGATACTGACAAGAAATTTGGTACAGATGACAAAAACCGTGCTATCAACCAACTACGTTCCAAGCCTAAAGAAATGGTTCGGCGGAAAGATATCTAGCTCCAACGATGACATTATTGATGACATCGTATTAAATTTATGAACATAAGAATGTTACTGCAAACTTCATGGATTATAACACAACTCTGGCAAGTTAAAGTTAAATAAAAATGTTAGCGGACATATTCTTATAAAAGTCACATCTGAAAAAAGTTGAAAAGTTAATTTGATATTTGCAAAGGAAGTTGTTAAGCTAGTCAAAATGACTGATCCAGCAAATCTAGCCTAAATTACTAATTGATTAATTTAAATTGTCTTTAGTCAAATTTCGTTGAGTGTCTGCAAGTTAGTGCGTGTATCGTCGTTGATTATTACGTGAAGAAAAAATAATAATTATATTGTTTTAAAACCAACTACTTCATCACTTTAATACAGTGAGAGCGAGAGCGGCTTTAAATTATGCAAAACTATTCATGTTTCAGTGGTTAACTTTAAATTAAAATGCCTACAATTTGCATATGTAGTATGAGTACGTGTATTAATGAAGGCTTGTAATGTTGAATGGCGCAGTGTTTGCATTATTATTAAATGAATTATGCTGTTATCTATTTGTAATTACAGTAACTATAAATATAGTTAAAATAACCTGTTGAGTGTGGCTAACTTTGATTAGTTAATGTAATGAATATTTCAAAGGCATAATTAAATCACTCGCAATGTAAAAGATTATCTTAACTATTTCTTCAAGATTCTAAATGTTGAAATTCATGTTTTATATCCGATTATCATTAATGGGATAGAGATTCATATTAATAAATAGAAAATGCGATGAATGAAATTTGAGACGTAGAAAATAAAAATCAGTGAGAATCGTATATCTTGTTTTAAGCCGATTACATGATACTCTACACCATGAGTTTCGCTCAAAGGCCCCCGCAGCTTATTGGTAAAGATATTAATGGACATCAAAAATTACTATAAACAAAATTTGATGATTATTTCTTAATTGGAAATCTAATAAAGTTCATATCGGACGTTCAAATGTGGGTCAACGCACATATGCATGTGGAGCATTCCATGGAAAAGTGGAACTCTGAACTGTTTTACAAATATCCATTTTTTATATATTATTGCACGTACATAGTGAGATTATGTTCTCATCTAAAATAATTTACAAAAGTTGTAGTGAGTATGTCTAATTTTTTGTAAATACCGTTATTTATTGAGAGTAACAACAAGTCGGATTTTTTCATTAGTCTTTACACAACTTTTTGCGAGGTCGCTGCCGCTATTGTTTATCAGATAGAAACTAGATTTCTGTTCTTAGTTATAGTGTAAAAACTGGTGAAACAATTTTGTTTGAAATCGCTTTGCTTACAATATATTCTTTGTGATAATAAAGTGTCTGTACGTGACGCCGAAGAATACGTTATCTGACATCTTCAACTTTTACTGGCGTTTGTAATAAACAAAGCCCTTTTTTGTACTGCAAATCTCAATAACGCAAAAATGAGCGACCAGCAACCATCAACCAGTGCTAGTCGCATGCGAAAATTTCGAGAAAAGCAAAAAGAGGAAGATCCTAACTTTACCGCTAATGAGGCTAAAAGATTGCGTGAGCTTCGTAAACGAAAAGCAGAAAATCTTTCTGAAGGTGAGTTAAAAACAATTTCACTTAAGGAAAAGGATAAGAAGAGATTGCAAAGGGCAAAAAAGCGGGTTGAACTTCAAAATCCTACTGATTCTCCTGTAAGTACTGAATCTCCGTACAAGTCGAAACAGACTTTATCTAAAGCTGTTCAAAAGGCTCTAAAAGCACTGCCTCAATCACCAAGAAAGAAAAAAGCTGTTGTTACAGAACTAGCGCGTAAAATGAACATTGCTCTAGCAGAAAGCCCAAACATTTGCACATCAGGTGACGATACACGTTATGACGATGTGAAAGCATTTTACTATCGTCCGGATATTGTGTATACCTGCCAAGGCGCAAATGATTTCATCGTTGTTTGGGAAAACGGCATTAAGAAGAAGTGTCAAAAGCATTATTTGACTTTGTACCTAGAAGCCTTTTGCATTTTTAAAGAATTTTTTCCTAATATCGAAATTGGATTTTCAAAATTTTCCAGTCTAAGACCGAAAAACGTTTTGCTAATGAAAGACACACCTTCAGACCAGTGCAAATGTTTAACTCATGAAAATTTTATGTTCAAATTGAAAGGTTTGAAACAAAATTATTGTAACGACTGGTGGACTATGATTTTATGTGATCCTTCTTTGGATTCGAAGTGCTGGAAAAATGAATGTGATACTTGTTCTGATGGAAAAAAATATTAATTTCTATGGATTTAAGTACAATCTGTGTATGGAAAGAATGGGAAAAAAACTCACAAAATAAACTACGTTTAGTAAACCACGAAACAAGTTCAGGTGAACTTAAAGAAAAATTGATTGATTCTATCCATATTATGATGAAGCATGTTAATTTAAAACGAGTTCAAGCCGGTGAATTTCAAAAAGACCAACGCAATGAAAATGTGCGAATCCTTCAAGTTGATTTTGCGATGTCTTTTGGCTGTGAATACCAGAATGAAGTTCAAAGCGCACTCTGGTCACGAACAAGTGTTCCTTTATTTACTGCTGCAAGTTTTTACAAAGGCAATTGCCAAACATATCTTATATGCTCAGATGCAAATTCGAAAGACAAGGATACAGTTTTTGTTTTCATCAATAAGTTGTTTGACTTGATGCATAAAGAAAATGAAGACTTACCTTCAGCGGAAATTATTTGGAGTGACGGCCCTTCATCGGAATTTAAGAACCGTTATATGGTTAAACTAACATCAATGTTGAGTGAAAAGTACAAAAGCCCCTTTTATTGGAAATATTTTGCTACATCGCATGGAAAAGGTGTGATAGACGGAGTTGGCGGAAATATCAAAAGACTGGTAAGAGAGAAAATGATGAGCCAAAATGAACATGTTGTTGCCCAATCAGCCAAGGACTTTTCTGATTTAGCTTCTCGATTAGTCACAAAAACTCGTGTGATTTATGTGCCATCCTCTGAAATTTATGAAATGATTAAAAGTGCATCGCCGTGGGACAATGCCAAAGCGATAACTGGAGTTTCCAACTTCCATTTTCTTAAAACTGAGGAGAAAGTTGTGGAGTGCAGAAAACATTGCCTTTCCCAAGACAAAACTGTATTTACCTATTGATTTTTACATATATTATAGATTTAAGTTGAATTTTGTCCCGTACGTGACGCGACTTGTCTGTACGTGACAAATATAAAAAATGTTTTTGAATTATAAATAGGTGTTTTAATTAATATTTTTTTTCGCTAGTAGCAAGCTTGATTCTTAGTTATAATTTCCTTCGAAGACACTTTTTATGCACCTGTAATATATTCGCTGAAATCTGAATAAAACTATAACGATTTCGAATGTTGGTTGACTTGATGTGTCCCGTACGTGACGTGGGTTGTTTGCATTTTTCTTCAGTATTTCATGACTTTTTTTAAATGTTTCTTCGCACTATTAAAGACTAGTATATAATCTATTAAATTAGAGAAAAAAAAGTATATATCTGATAAAACAATTAAGTGCTATATGTAATATAAACCGTAGAATTAGTTGAACTTGTCTGTACGTAACAGTGGAATGCACCATGTATGCATGCAAATTTTGTACAAATTAATTTGTAATACAAATTTTGTATATCATTGGGTGTTTTATATGGGAACTGTGACTAAAAATGGTCCGACATGGTTTATTTTAAAACTACTTTATGGATAAATATGAATATTTGGGATTTTGTAAAAGAAAGTATAATTCTGATGATAAGTCATAATTATATTTTTAAATTAAATATTTTATAAACAAATATAAAAAGTCAAATAGGTTAAGAAGTAATACCCCCTTCAAAACTGAGGTGTAAGTTTTAATTGGCATTAATAACAAATCCAAACAAGTTTTTCGATTGAATTTTTTTCACTTTTATTCCTTTTTTATTTATTTATTTATTTATTTACTTATTTATATATTAATTTATTTATTTATTTATTATTTATTTATTCTAAGGATTAATTTCTTTCAGACTTTATAATATACTAGTATAGCCCAGCATTCGAAATTCGAGTGCTTATTCTAGAAAATATTATTTTTCATCAAATTTTTGTCTTCCAATGTTTGTTTAATCTATATATATAAAATATATATATGTTTTTGAACAGACTCAGTGCGATCGCTGTGATGAACGTCATAATGAGGATCCCAAACAACACAACGGTATTTCAAAATCGGTCTGACAAGAGATGTATACAATTGTTTTGTTGTAATTGGACCGCAAAATTCTTTGGCCCACCGTTTGATAGCGGCAAGTACTCCACGTGGATTATTAGCTGACATAGTAATATGTTAAGAAAATGTTAGTTTTGTATAACCATATTTTCTCTAAAAATGCATGTATTAAATTTTTTTCATTCAAAACCAGGAATCCCCCACGGCTAAGGAAGAGTTTTACGTCGTCAGCATTCATTACAATGCCAGAAAAATTTAAAATAGATGTAACGTGATTAACGAAAAGAGAAAATAAAATTGGACCAGAATATAGGTTAGGTTAAAGGGGTCGCACAACCGAAGGCGAGCACACGCGGAGGCCATATGGCCCATTGTGATGCCATTTGCAAAGTCTCGGAAAGGTAGACATAGGAAAAGAGATAAATAATATAGGGAATATGGAAAAGAAAAGAAAGGTGGAAAAGAGCTTTTTCGTACGCTTTGCATCCCTTCTAAACAAGCGAGATTCCCCCAAGAAGTCCGCGCGGTTACCTGTGCAGCCCAGCTTATCGAAGAATCTTTGCAGTAGATATCTGAGGCGCCACTCCTTCAGTTCCGGACATTCACATAGAAAATGGTGCCCTTACTCCTCCTCGTCCACATCCATTCAGCTCCTACAGAAGTCAACTCTCGGAACACCTATGGGTTCGGCCATCCGCCCTATTACACAGTGTCCAGTGAATACTCCTATAAGCACGCTGATTGTCCCTTTGCCAAAACGAAGGAGTGCTTTCGTTCTCCTTGGATTAGGATCTGGGATATTCTGCAATAGGTCAGTTGTGTCCACCTTGTCCTTAATTCAAAATCAGCTGCCTCCTCAATTAGATTAGACAACTCGGATAGAGGGATTCTAATATCAGTCTCCACCGTCCCGCTCAAATATTCTGAGCTCTTTCTCGCACATTCGTCAGCCAGTTCGTTTCCTTTAACCCAGAGTATTTGACAGAGTCTGCGGCCCAGCCTTCCCTAGCCGGTATTTGGATCGTCAAATTACCCACAAAATTCATCACCGGTGACAAATAATCAGTTTCCCGATCAATAGGATTCCATCCATAATTTTCGAAAATTAGAACTAAAAATGATATTCAACGGAGTTGATAAAGATTTAGGGCAATTAATCTGAATACAACTAGGAATACCTTCAGGTCCATGATAAAATGAAGGTTTGAATTTTTGAAATTAATTTTCACTACAGAAAGTATCGATGAGACGAAATGAAATTGCCAGCATTCGTATATGGTGAAGTAAAAGTCGTCATATTTGCTCCAAAAAATTAAAAGGTATCAGTTATTTTTTGCTCGAAAAAATAAAAAATTTAAAAAATATCTATAATCTCAAAAAGTAACTTTGGTTTCTACTCGAAAAAATATAAATCACAAAATAAATATTTTTTGCCCAAATATATAAAGTGTTTTTGTATTTTTGAACATATTAATTTAGTTGAAGAAAATATCAATTGAATTTCAGAAAAATAGTCAGAAAGCTACAAAGAAACATATTTTTCAGAATTACACTGCATTTGTAACATTTCCTGTAAACTTAACATGTATTTTTTCAAAACCATGTGTTCAAAATTCAACCAAAACTCTATATCTCTGTCCGGGTTTTTATATTGTAGCTGATTAAAAAACTAAGCCCTCTTCTTCCCATGAAAAGTTCGCCTGAAATACATGTGGTAACTTCTCAAATATACTTGATAATTTATGAAATTCATTTGATAATTTCTGAAACAAATTTGATACTTTGAAAAAATCGGTTGATGTTTAATTTCTGAAAATAAGTTGATGATTTCGGAAATACCATTGATTATTTCTGAAAATCAGCTGATATTTTCTGATTCACAATTGGAAAAATTGTAGCTCACAAGCAACAAAATTATTAACTTGAATCAGTCCTCCGATATTAACTTCTATACTATACTTACTAACTGATTAAAGAGGTGTAAATCTATCCAGTCTGAATATGTTTTTCCAATTCTTTTTTCACAAATCAAGAAATGTTTTCAAAGAAGTATTTTTAGAGCCTGCACTTTTTTAATTAATTAATAAAATATCATTCATGTCTCTAATTTATGAGTAGTGGAAACTGACACCATTCTCAGACCATTTTTGTTTGTAAGATCAAACATACTCCATGCAATTATGTTCTATTTCAAAATACTAGTCCAGTATGTGTATTCACTTTTATTACTTTTATTAACATTCATAGTTACAATAACAAAATAAATCGCTGTGGCATAATTAACTATTTAATAGATAATTAATCGCACATACAAATTATGTTATCGCTGCACACATTGTATATTATTACAACTAACTATGCAAAACTATTGATCTGCAATAACTTATAAAGTATACAGTGTCGGTTAAAAATAATAAACAGCTCATTGGATCGGAAACATTATATCAGATAAAATTAAGATTTCGAATTATGATCACATTGTTCTTTCTTCCAGATGTCATAATTCTTCTAAAAATTGCAAATATTTTGTAAAAATTTCAACTTTACCATACCGCATTCATAAATAAATTATCAACATAAGAACATTTAAAGTATTTGCTCCCCAAATAAAACAGCGCAGCACCCGGTATAGAATCCCTTTTATTTAACGATTTCCATTGGTTTTTAAGCGAAAAACTCAATATATTATTTTGAACCACACACAGTTAAAGAAAATGTTTACCTTAAGGGTACTACACTTACTAAGTTTAAATATAACATGTAACAAATTATAGTTGGTCTAGACCGACTATACGATACCCTATACCATGGTTTAGAGACCCTATCGGTCCAACTAATTCGATATAGGAATTAAGCATAAACCAAATTTGAGTTTCATTATTATTAATGTTTTTGGCTGCATATATGAAAAAGTTCATATCGGATGCTATATTTATATGGGGACTAGGTCGAAAAATGTACTAGTCCTGATCATATTTGGTAAAGTCACTTATATTTTGAAAAAGTATATACCAACCAAATTTGAGAAAAATCTGTGCAATATTTTTGTTTTTTGATAGATTTATGTGAAGACCGGGAAGCAGCTTTATATGGGGCCTATGACTAAGAATTGTCCTATAGGGATTATTTTGGAACTACTGATTAATGGATATAATAAACACATACGAACCCAATTTGACTGAGCTCTATACGATAATTTGGATCTTATGGCAATTTATGTCGATTTCATAGGGGTCATTTGTATGGGGACTAGGTCTGAACATGAACCGAATTCCACCAATTTCAATAGCGTTCATCCTGCGGCCGATACAAGCTTATACCAAATTTCATCAAAATATGTATATTCATATTTGCGACCTGCAGTTTGATTACAAGGTTTACATGGACACACAGACGGCCAGACGGACGGACGGACATTGCTAAATCGACTCAGAAAGTGATTCTGAGCCGAACGGTATAATAAACGTTCCGTAAGTAAAAAGTTTGTAGTTCAAAATATTTTATTTAAAATTATTCTTAAAATTTGAATTTTCAAGTGTACGGATGGATACTCCTTCTAGCAAGTGTATGTCACATTGTATTATTACAAACAAATTTAGTATTTTAGCCAATCCGATAGCCTAAGTAGCTAGTGCTTTAGAATTAAGTTTATTGTAATCTTACATTATAATAAATACAATATACAATATATACAAAGTAGTCATTAACTTTCAAGACAATCGCGAGTCCCATTTTATCGTTTGTGAGTTTTCGATTTAAGCTCCTGTCAACTCATCGGTAAGGAATTATAGTACAATAAGTTTTACGCAGCACTGTGTAATCAAATACATACAGTTTTATGCAATACGACTAGAGTACACTCAATCACTGGATGGTAAAAATAACGTAAAATCGTAAAAAAAAACACAACTTACAATCAGCGCATGTGTGTCGTTGAAATCACAATTATTATTGTCATGTTTGAAAGTAGTTTGCTTAATTGACACATGTTGATTGCTAAGCATAATTAAAAGGAAAGGAAGGCAGCGATGGTGTTGTTTTTTTTTATTATTTATTTTCAGTTGTTTTTAAACAAATGCTAAACTTCAACAACAACAAAACCGAATTTACGGTTTAGTGACACTAATTTTATAAATACGCATTTAAATTAAATTTCACAACTTTAGAAACAAAGTAATAAAATATATTCTTTAATATTTTGTTAATGCCATGAATAACGTTTTTAAATTGATTATTTATTAAGGTTTTTGTTTATGTTTCGTTTTCTCTTATCTTAACTTATAATTGTATAAGTTGTCGATGACGTTGTAATTTTATATGTTGCCCGTATCGAAGTTAAAAGTAAACTAAATTGTTAATGTTTGACAATTTCTAAAAAACCCCTCTATTTTTCGAGATCTTCAAAAAAAAAAAAAAAAAAAAAACGAAACGAAAGCAAATAATAAAAAAAAAACAATATCTAATGATGCTTAGCATATGCAAATTAAAATAAATTTTAATTTATGCCTAAAAAGAAACAAAGAAATCCTTTTATTTTCAAAAGGTAAAAAAATATTAAACAGCATGGTTTTTTTTTCCATACCATTCAGTGTGATCAAGCGGAAGGGTTTATTATCATTATTCATTTAAAATTGTATATCTATGTTTAAAGCCAGAGAGTAAGTTGGTTTTACCCCTAGATGCTACTGTGCTTCCAAAAATAAAAAAATTTTTATAATTTTTTTTCAGTGATCAAATGCGTGTTTTTTTTCAAAGGATCTTCGTTATGTTTTTTGCTTGTCAATGAGGCGTTTACTCTCGCGCATAAATTATAAGACGATGACGGTAAACCCTTTTTGTGTGTGTGTGTGTGTTTGTGTGTATCAGTCTCTGCAGTGGTTCTGACAGCTGAGCAGTTTGTCACGTAATTTTAACATCAATCGGTATTTAACAAAACAAAACTTTTGACATTTATGTTTTTCTTTTTATAAAAATAATTTGAATACTCATTCATACATATTTTGAATATCCTGAGGCTGGATTAGTTATTCGTTAAGAATGACAAATTTTATTTTTTAAGTTTTATTTAAGTAATCCTTAAGTGATTGATGGTACATGTATATGAAGGTAATTTTTGTTTTGAGCTTAAGAAAAAACACCTACCGATTTAACAGTAAAATATGTTTTGTTACTGTTTTTGTTTGCACGAATCTGTAAGTCGAATTCTAAACGAATTTCAATAGTTTATTTTAATATCTTTGGCATTATATATTTTTTTTCGTTTGATATTAATGAATAGTAAAAAAAGTTTATTCTTTTGGTTTCAATGACAAAATATATTTTTAAATATGTTGATAATTATACTATTTCTCTGTCACTGCCAAACCACCGCATTAGTTATCGAAATTTTTCGATCGAAATCATTTTTTATTTCCCAAACTAAAATGCTAAGAATAATTTTTCTTTGTCTCTGTTGAAGAATTATGGCCTCTGGTGAAGAAGAAAAGCGAATCGTGGTCGAGCGTGTGTCGGTCTTCTTCAAATAATAACGCAAAATATGGAATTTCGATTGTTTTACTCGATATCGAATGCGGTGATTTGGCCTCTGCTCTTTTTAACCGTGAAGTAGCCAAGGTACTCGACTAGCTCGTTTACTAATCGATCCGAACGAGTAACAATTTTCATGTTTGAATGCATATAAAAATACAAATGTACACACAGAACACGGAGTTGTTGTAGCAACCAAATCTTTTGCCAACAAATTTTTTTGTGATACCTAAAGGCCCAAAAAGACTAATTAAAATGATTGCGCAAAATCGTGTTTGCGCAACAGCTTTTTTAGATATACGCTACACAAAATTCATTAGCACAAGCATAGAATTTTAGTTTGGTTTTTTTTATTTTTGATTTTATTTGCTTTTAATTTTCTAAAGAGCCGGAAATTTTCTGTATTCGTCGATAAATTTTTCAACAAAAATTCTTTCTTCCGACATTTTGTTAAACGTAGACTATGCAAATCTATAATATTAATAGGCTAGGCGATTTTTACCCAGATTTACAGATTTTCATCATCTGGAATATTTTTTTTGGAGTTATCATCGTTTAAAGTTGCTACTAACACATAAAATAAAATTATACAAAGCTATGTGTGTGTTTATTAAATTTGTTAATGTGTTTGTGTTAGTGTGTTGAGTTTGCTTTCTTCATTTAAAATGAGTTGAATTGTGAAGCATACCTTTAGGGTCCTTATTAAATGAAAAAATAAAATTTCCTAGAATTTACACTCGAATTTCGAGTGCTGGAATCTGCTAGTTTCTTATTATTGTTCTTTATTTTATTTTTTTTTCTTCCGCCTGTATTGACAATGCGACATGTTTTTAAAAGTGACAATTTTGTGACAAAACTGTTGCGCAAAATTCCAAAAAAATCAAATCGATTTGATTTTTGCACAACTTTTGCGCAAACACGAAAAACACCCCTATATACTATACAAAACTTTGCGCAAACACGATTTTGAGCAATCATTTTGTATAGTCTATTTTGGCATTAAGTAATATTTTCAAAATAACCTTCTTTTTTTTAATACAACCGTTTTTTTTTAAATAAATGCGATTATATGAATTGCGAACTTTAGTTCATACAATGGAATTAAGATTTTATTTATTGACTAGTATGCCTGTCCTGTCGTGCATTGCTGCTTTCATAATAAATTTTTCCTACGAAATTCGTATTGTGCAATTTAACCATTTCATTTTATATTTTTTTTATTTCACTGCTTGCTAATGTACAATATATTTTGTTTCAATTCAATGTTCTTACTCTGAGAGAGAAAAATATGGGGAAAAATATGGATTTACAAAATTAAATCCGGCAACACGATTGGCATTGGATTTAGAATATCGTACCGTATTTTTTTGTAGCGATTGTTTTGATTTTTGTGATTTTCTATTTTTGGCGATTTTTGATTTTATAGATTTTTGTTTGTTTTTGGCGAAATTGGTTTTTTTTTTTTTGGCGATTTTTGTTTTTCGCGATTTCCATATTGGCGATTTTTCATTCTTGCGATTTCGGATTTTTGCGCTTTTTGATTTTGAAGATTTTTGTTTTTCGCTATTTTCGGTTTTGGCGATTTTTTATTCTGGCAATTTCGCCCATATTTACCACGACTATTCACATCTATAATATTAATAGGCTAGGCGATTTATTGTGACCGACGTTTCGTTCCACCGTTTTATCCCGATTTTGACCAAGCGTATATTATTTGAAAGGTATTTGTTTTTAACCGATCTGCAGATTTACAGATTTTTAAATTTTTCCCTTAATTTTGAGTAAATTACATTTAAAGTTGCTACTAACACATACATAAAATTATACAATGCTATGTGTGTGTTTATTAAATTTGTTAATCTGTTTGTAATAAAAATGAGTTTGTTTTTTTGTGTTGATTTGTGAATTGGCTATAATAGATTAGCATACCTTTAGGGTCCTTATTTAATGAAAAAATAAAATTTCCTAGAATTTGCGCTCGAATTTCGAGGGTTGAAATCTGCTAGTTGGTAATTAATGTACTTATCAAAAGTTTCAAAACTGTCGCTTTCATAGCACTTCATATTTTTGTTTTTGCATAGGAGGTCCCAAGCCCACTAATCATATCCCGCCCATTTTTCATCTGACTACTTACATTAATATCCGATGGACTCGTACGAAGTGTCAACGCTTTCCCTCTTATACTACTCTAGTTATATGATATATATTTACTTTGTATGGACGCTGCCACCCCCAACGCTCCGATCACTCCCTCACAATGTCCCAAGGGTCTCACTACTACAGTACTCGAGATATATGACCTTTAATATTTATTTTGTATGGGGTGTGCCACGACCGTTAAGTCGATCCTGCCAAAGTTTTGTCCGACTAAACACATTAAAAATGCATTACCTCGAATAAATTGGCAAAGCCATCTCTGTCGTAAGACTCGAGATATATGATATGTATATGATCCAGTCCATTTCCGGCATGGCTACTAACATTAACAATAGGTGACCTCACACTAATTTGCAAAGTTCGCCCTGTTATAGTACTTAATATATTTGACACAAGAAGTTTAATTGGTACGGTAGGTGCCACGCCCACTGAAAATATGAAATTAATTTACAGCCTATTTCAGGAAGATTGGTTCAATGGTTTAGCCTCCTATGAGCAACAAACCAACAAACATACTTTTGTATTTATATACAAAGTATATAAATTAAGAAAACGTTATATTTTCTTTAAAAAAAAATTGTTGTTGTGTGTTTTGTTAGAACACACAACGTCTTTATTGTTTCACGATAAAATACAAAGTAAAGTTTAAACTTAAATTACCCTAATTAATAAGCGCAGGTTTTTGCTTACTTTCAATCTCACACCACCTTAATCGGCTTGCTCGTGTACGTCGCAGACGTTGTGTCAGCATGTGAACCAGCTGCGTTGCGGAATGTGTCTCAAATATCGCAGACGCGACGTCAGCTTTGTGAACGTGTGAATTTCTTTTTTATTTTGTTATTTTAAATGTTTCTCGTGTTAACTCCTCCCTCCTCAAATGCAATCGTCCCGATTGCCTAGAACGTGTGTAGGTCGTAAATGCTTGGTTTTTTTTTCTCGGGTTTCCTCTCTGTGTCTTGTACCTTTTCTATTTGTTCTAATGAAATTGTTTCTGTTTCTGACCTCTCTTTTTTCCGTTTTAATATCTTCTTCGTTGTTAACCAAATGGTGATGACTAGGGCTGAAATTATGGTAATTGTACTTGAAGTTATCAGCAGGTTATTCTTGGTTTCCAATAGTTCCAATCTCTCAAAATTTCCCATATTGATCTTATGGAGTCGTTGTAGGGATAGGACTTCTTCTGTTTTTGCGTTTGCTGCTTTTGGTTGTAGAGAGGCTGGGAGAGGTTTGCTGCCGCTTACTTCTTTGGAGAAATATTCACGATCATCGATTATTATTGTTGTATTGTAATATTTAAGTAGATAAGTTCCATTTAAAATTATTTCTTCATTGTTCACGCTGATTTTGCCGTTATATTGATTTAATAATAGAATATCACTTCCGATTTCCTCTACGGTGGGTATGTGTTCGTTGTTTACCTGGGTGCAGTTCCCTATCTTGTTCTTAAATAGATTTGTTATACAATAATCATCTCTTAATTTTATTAATTTATCTCTATTACATATGGTTAGATCATTATAATTTTTGCATTTATCTTTAATAGCAAATAAAACATTATTACAATTCAAAATTTTATCAAATTCAATTCTATCAATTAAATGACCAATTTTTACTGGTTTTGCTAAATACATTTTGCAGATATCATTTTGAGTGATTGGAATACTTAAAATGTACAGAATTTCTTTATTATTTGTAACGATTTTTACATTTCCGAATGATAGTAACTCATCTACGTTAAATAATGGTATATTATAATTAGTCAGAACATCATTAAGTACTTCGATTTCAGTTTTTGATAAAATAAATGAATTTACAATATTAACTTTGGCCCATTGGATGGCATATTCGATGTTCTGTAATTCTTTTTCTATCAAAATCAATTTGTGTTCTAGTTTACTTGCTAACTCGTTATTCCAATCTTCTCTTTTAACTTTCAATATTTCGTTAGTAATATTCGATATTTCTTGTATTCTGTCAATAGTCAGTTCATTTATTACCATTTGTCTATTATTATTTTCTAGAAGATTTCCGATCTTTTGATTAAGGATTTCCCAATCATGACTGTCTGGAGTTCCGGCAATCCATTTCCATGCACTGAATATAAAATCTATTGATCTCTTCTCTCTACCTGGACATAGGCGTTTAAGAAGACTTTTTATATCAATAATTTGTTGCGTTAAAAACGGACGGAGCGGATGTTTGAATGTAATGTTCGTATTTAAAATTGTTTCAAGTTCTTCTGATAAGGCTTGATATTGTTCGAGATTGATTGAGTGTATAACTTTAAATGTGCCATTCTGTCTTCTTGCAATACCATTCTGAATGGTTATCAATCTAGAGTTGGAGTAGTCTAGAATGTTGAAATCTGCTAACGCGCTGTTTATTAATAATCTGTAAAAAAAAAAATAAAATAAAAGTAAAGAAATATTTCGTCAATTTCTAATATGACCTTTGTGGATAACACGGCCGCTTTCGGTAACTACGGTTGTCCCTCTATTTTCCCTAACAATCTCTTCTTTAAAGCGATTACTCAACTTTGTACCCAACCTTTTATTAGTTTTTACGTAAATCAACTGACCGGGCACATATTCCTTTGTAGGTTTTTTATTTTTGTTATGATAACTTAAGTCTTTTTCCTGTTTTCGTTTCAGTCTCTCAACGTTGGATAGTCTTGTCGTCTCATAGTCTTGGGGAGAAAAATCAATTGTTCGCCCAAAATACAAGTCAACTGGTTTCTTATTAGTCGTCGAATGGAACGTGTGATTATATTCATTCACCGATCTTTCCAGCAATTCTTCAAAATCTTTGGATGTTCCGTCATTTTTCAGGCATCTCATGATTTCCGCTAAAGTGGAGTGGAATCTTTCTATTTGACCATTTATTTCGCTCTTGTATGACGGGGTGGTAAATACATCAATTTTTAGATCATCTTTCATCATGAATTGTATGGATGCGGAGTTTAAGGAGGGTTCGTTGTCCATAACCACGTACTTTGGCACTCCATATGAAAACAAAATTTCCCTAAGGGGTTTTCGGACGTGTTCTATAGATCTTCCGTTTAATAATTTTACTTTTGCGTACTTAGAAAATTTATCAATTGATGTTAAAATGAGTTTTTTATCGGTCGAAAAAATGTCGATATGGACAATATGCCCTGGATATGTTGGTATGGGAGTTTCGCGTAATTTTGGGTTATTTGGGTGTCTCTCATATTTTCCTTTTTTACATATAGAACATAATTTTATAATTCTTTTTATTTTACCTGACATGCCAGGGAAATAATATTTTTCCAACATTTGCTTTTTATTTTCTCTATCATTTCGATGAGCCCTATTGTGTGTTTCTATTATCAGATTTTCTTGATCGTTCTCAGATGTTATATCTTCAACGGTCGACTGTGTAAAGCGGCATTTGTAATTTGCGAAATGATTGGGATAAAATAATTGGATTTTTCCCATTATCCATTCTGGGGTTTTTATTCCGTTAATGACAGACGGATTCAGATATTTTCTTAGAATGTTCACTAGGATTTGTTCGTCGTATTGGGGTTCTTTAATAATGTGTCTATGTACTCCGGGAAATACAATTTGAAATTGGTACGATGATGTGTTGTCCACATTTATAAATAACTGATTTTTGAAAACATTTATTGGAATTTCTACGCTGTGTATTAAATGTTCTGACGAACTTTCTGCGCTGTGTTCGGTGGGGGTCAAAGAGTTTATTTGAGCATTTATAGGATTTAATCCTATAGGGACTCTGGATAGAGCATCAGCAACTACATTTGTTCGTCCAGGTTTATACTTCAACTCGTAGTTATACTCTTCCAAAATACATTTCCACCTTTTCATTTTTGAATTATTATTATTATTGCTGAGTGCGTATGTCAAGGGTTGGTGATCCGTATAGATCACCACTTTTTTGGAACCATACAAATAATTTCTTAGAGAATTCAGTGCCCATATAATGGCTAACATCTCTCTTTCATTAGTTGCATAGTTCTCCTCTGTTTTGTTCAGTGTTCTGGAAATAAATGCAATTGGTTTTTCTTCTTGACTTAACACTGCACCAATTGCAAAGTTGGAAGCGTCTGTAGTCAATTGAAAATCTTTTTCGAAATTGGGATATGATAACAAAACTTCACGTGAAGCCAATGCGTTTTTCAATTGATCGAATGCATTCTTGGATGAAGTATCCAATTCTATTTTCGTCTGACTTGATATAGATTTTGAAATTCGTCCGTCCGATCCTCTCAGAAGCGCCGTCAATGGTTTTGCAATATCTGCATAACCCCTAATAAACCTTCTATAGTACCCGGAGAGTCCGAGAAATGACCGAAGTTCTTTTAGTGTTTTTGGATAGCAAAACTTCAAAATTGAATCGACTTTTTTGGGGTTTGTCATTATACCTTCCTTTGATACCACGAAGCCTAAAAATTCAACCTCATGTTTGAAAAATTCGCATTTGTCTAGTTGAACTTTCATATTAGCTAATTCTAGTGTCCTAAATATTGTTCCCACATGTTCCAGATGAGATTTCTCATCCTTACTGAAAATTATGATGTCGTCCACATATACGTAACATATCTTCCCAATAAATTCTCTCAATATATCGTCGAGTGCTCTTTGAAATATTGATGGAGCATTTTTCAGCCCAAACGGCAACCTGGTATATTCGTATTTTCCGTTGTTTACTGAAAAGGCTGTTTTTTCCCTATCCTCTTCTCTTAATGTTATCTGATGAAAGCCGCTTTTAAGATCTAACACGGTAAAGTATTGATTCCCACCTAAGTTGGATAGAACGTCATTAATTTCTGGAATGGGGTACCTATCGGCCACCGTTACTGCGTTTAATCGTCTAAAATCGACAACTAATCTGTATTTTTTCTGTCCTGAAAAATCTTCCTTTTTGGGTACGACCCATATGGGTGAATTATATGGAGACCGTGATGGTCTTATAATGCCATCACAAAGGAGACGATCGATTTCTTTTTCTACAATATCTTTTAAGGCCATTGGGTAAGGGTAACTTCTAGCGTATATTGGTGAATTATTGACTGTGCGGATGTCACCAATTACTGTAGTGGTATATGCCAATTTCTCATCAGGGTCTGCAAAAAGGCAACGATGTTGTTTTATGAGATTTTCTAATGACACCTTTTGGTGACTGGGTAGGTGTTGTATTCTTAATTCGAGGTTATTTACGTTTTGTGACAAACGTTGTTTAATAGGTATCTTTTTACCTCCTCTAATTGTGAAATAGTTTTCGGCTGTATGAATAACTGCTGAAATTTCTTTCAAACTGTCATTCCCTAAAATTCCATCAAACGAGATTAATCCAGGCAATAAGTAGAATTTGATTGGGGCGTTGTCAATTCCGAAAAGGTCTACTAATGTATGTTGAGTAATTTGTATGTCGCCACCTACTGATTTCGCACCGAATATTTCTTTATTGTGTCTGGGGTTTTTTACTAAATCTGGTTTAATGTAGTTCTTATTACTTCCTGTGTCTAATAAAAATGTCAATATTTGTCCGTCCCTCGTTCTTGTCTCAAAATAAGGTAACGAGGAACAATATAATCTAAAAAATTTACAGCAAGTTGGATATCGCTTTGTTGATTCTCTTGGGTTTCATTTGTTATAAATTCTTCTGGCAATTGTTCGAAATATTCTTCGGTGTATCCGTACGCTTCCTCTGGTTCATCGATTTCAAGTCCTCCGTATGAATAATTATTAGCCTCTTCTAAATTATTGTTCGGCCAATATTCGGTATTTAAATGAAAATTTCTTTGTATCTTGTTCATGGGAGCTTGAATTGAGTTTTCTGCTGGTCTCTTAAATGGCAGATTACGTTGGGGTGTTACTTGCATAGAACGGTCTATGTCCATTGGTTCTGGTTTTTGTTGGTTGTTGTGGTGGTTTTGTCGTTGTCCTTGATATTGAGGACGTTCGAAACTTCTTTGGACATTCGATGGGATTTTCTGGTAATTATTTTGATAATTTTGACCGCTGTAATATTGTCTATTTTGTAGATTCTGGTTGAATCCTGCCCCCTGATGAAACCTAAAATTTGGTAAGGTAGGTCTATTATTACCCACTCCACCAATATGGGCTAATTCAGGGTAGAAGTTCGGTCTGTACTGAGGTAAAGTTTGTCTAAGGTTATCCTTGCGCGTTTCGCTTCTTGTTATGCGATTGTGCGCGTAGTCCCTTCTAAAAGACATATTATCTAGTTTTAGGCAAATGTGAAGAGCCTGCGGCAGGGACGTTGGTTCCCTTACACTTAATAATCTAGGTAGATCGCCATTGAGTCCCCGTACAAAGGTATCCAATGCCTTTTCCCTATACGTATTTGTCATAGTTCGGAGACTTCCCTCGTTTAATTCTAAGCAAGAAACTTTGTCTAGGATTAAAGACAAGTGTTGGTACACACTTTGATAAAATTCAGATATTGATTTGCTTCCCTGACAAAGAGATGTCATTTGGTATTCTAGAGTGCCTATGTCACGTTTGTCTGAGTAGTGCATCATTAGGCACTTTCTTATCTTAATCCAATCTAATGGTGTTCGATAAGATTCTAAGGCAATATCGGCATCGCCGATGATTTTAGTACGAATTGTGTGCAATATTGCGTAATATCGCGCAGTTCCTTTCAAAGTTTGATAAAGTTCTAAGACCCTATCAACCGATTTTCTCCATGAATTGAATTCTCCTGGTTTCCCTGAGAATTCCCGCAAGGACCTAACAACATCCGGAACTTTATCTAATTCCTCTAATTTTGTAGTTATGGTACCTATTGGTTGATCTACTCCATCATCTGAAAAAATATCTTGAGAAGGGTTTATTGTTCCTCTTATTAACTCTCTAATCTGTTCCATTTGGACTTCATTCAATCCCGAAACAATATTAGCCGAAGGACTGGCCATGTTCAAGGACCGACTAAATTTTTCTGTCAATTCGTTCAAAGTATCGTCTGGCATTTTTCTTTCTTTTTGTTCTTATAGAGAAATTTGGAATATGAATTTTCTTTTACACTGAATATTTAATTTTTTTAATGAGATTTACAAACGTTATTTTCTTTGATTCTGTCAACCACTACTGAAATATTAATGTCAAATATAAAATTTTAAAATAATTACTTATTTTACAAAAAAATAAAATATTGTGTAATAAAAAAAAGTTATAAATAAATGTCTTACATTATTAGCAGCATCGCAAGAATCAGGTAATTTACTGGAACTTGATGATGGGTGGACGTCTTGATAATTGAAGGGATGATGAGTGTTGAAGACTCCTTTCGATGTAATTATATTATTAGATGTAAATTGTTTCTTTTTTAGCTTTAAAATTTGAATAGTTTACTTCTTCGTTTTTCCCGTATTGGTTTATTTTCGACTTGATCTTTGTATTAAATTTTAATTAGTTTTATTAAGTTCGAATTTTTTCTCTTTTATTTGCGACTGTCTAAATTATATTATTATTTTCAAATTAATTAATTTGTTGTTATTTTTTATTTAAAATCTTTTTCACATAAGATTCTTACACTTTTTCTCTCAAATAGTTTCTTTAGTTTTACTAGGTTTTTTTCTTGTATTGTTTCTTTAGTATTAATTTAAACTTTTATTCACTTAGTTTTGCAAATGTCACTTTGAGTCTAAAATATTAATTATTTTCTGGTTTAGATAACTTTATTCAGATTATTTACTTGTCTTTATTTTAGTTGGAACTTTCGTTCACTTGATTTTTGCAAAAGTCACTTTAAATCTTGATTATTTTATTATTTTTTTGTTCTTAAAATAAATTTTATTCGGCAACAATTATTTTTACTTTAGTTTCACAAACATTTAGTCATTTTAGATATTGATTATTTTATTAGTTTTAATTCTTAAAATAAATTTTATTCAGTTACACTTATTTTTTCTTTAGTTTCACAAACATTTATTGATTTTGGCAAATGTCCTTTTAAATCTTGATTATTTTATTAATTTTTATTCAGCTACAATTATTTTTATTTTTATTCACTTAACTTTTCTAGTATTTATTTTCGCGAATGTCACTTTACGCGAGCTTATCAGGCTTTGGCATAACGCACAATCCGTTTTATCCTTTTTAGGATTACTGAGGGGCCTGACAAGGCTTGACTCGAATTTTACCGTGAGGACCTTTCAGGGTCCCTGCTCGGGCGCCAATTAAGAAAACGTTATATTTTCTTTAAAAAAAAATTGTTGTTGTGTGTTTTGTTAGAACACACAACGTCTTTATTGTTTCACGATAAAATACAAAGTAAAGTTTAAACTTAAATTACCCTAATTAATAAGCGCAGGTTTTTGCTTACTTTCAATCTCACACCACCTTAATCGGCTTGCTCGTGTACGTCGCAGACGTTGTGTCAGCATGTGAACCAGCTGCGTTGCGGAATGTGTCTCAAATATCGCAGACGCGACGTCAGCTTTGTGAACGTGTGAATTTCTTTTTTATTTTGTTATTTTAAATGTTTCTCGTGTTAACTTATATCGTCGCTGTTAAATCAAACCGGCAAGTGTGAAAAATATGCATTTTGCAGATATGCCGGTTTGATTGGTACTTGGCTTATATAAGCAGGTTTGTTTCCCTTACAAATGTGCTTACAGATTATTTGATGCAGTCAATAATTTTTGAAAGCATTTTTCTCATTATTGCAATGAAGAAGAAATTATAACAAACAATACACTTTTGAAGAGATAGCAACAGGAGCAGGTATTGTTCTCATTCAATAATGATCACAGCCTAAACGATGTATTGTATAAAACTGTTATCTGAGAGAAAAATAATGGATCAATAATGCAAATTTTTGAAGCATTCGCTAAGTGAAGACTTTTGAGAGTTTTGCCACAAATAGAAAACGTAGAATAGAGTATTTTCGAGCCGTATCCCTTCTAAAATATATGATTTTTCGAGGTTCATAAAATATGCATTTGTTTGATCAATAATTTCATTGTTGGAGCTAAATCTCTTTCCACCGAGCCATTTCATTAGATTGGGAAATAGGAAATAGTCACTGGGGGCTAAATCCGGAGAATATGGCGGATGAGGTGCCAATTTGTATCCCAATGCAACAACTCCAAACAATTCTTTGAAATTGTTACACGATTACGTTTATGGTCAATTAAGAGCAAACGCGGCACCCATCTTGCAGACAGCTTTCTTAAACCCAACTGATCATTTAAAGTCGAAACCACATTGCCATATGGCATCGATCGGCCAACAACATATCGTAGATTATTTCGACATTTTCGGGTTATTGACCTCAATTGGCCGTCCAGAACGTTCAGCGTCATCTGTATTTGTGCGACCACAAAGAAAGTCAGTAAACCACTTTTGTACCATTGAAATCGATGGCGCAGAGTTCTCATAGTATTTATCAAGCTTTTCCTTGGTTTGATTGACGGTTTTTTTTTCGCAAAAAATAATGTTTAGTGAGCACTAGAAATTCACTTCTGTGACCTCAAAACCATGGGAATAAATTTTGTTTAGTTGTATAATTTTTATATGTTTCGTCGTCCATTAGGCTGCAGAAGTATTTCTTATGAAACATGATTTTAAATTCCGTGCTCTGTTTTCGGCCTATGAATTTTTTAGTGTTTCTGCCTGGAAATTTCTGAACTTTGTTTGTTTTCAAATCTGCATTGACACTGAGCTAACCGGACTGCTTTTTTATAGGATGTGTTGGGAGCTCTTTCCAATATGCTTTCTTTTTTCTTGGCGTTACAAACTTCATGTGAGCGCTTATTTCTTCTCGAACTAGGTCTTCTATCAATGGTCAAACTCTAGATATACTTTCCAATGATATTAGAAACAGTTTGACGGCAGACCTTTGATTCCTTGTAATTAAATTCAGGTAATTACATCCAGGAATTTAGCATTACAAAATCAATTCAAAATACATAGTGGTTTGAAATCCATTTTACCCTTTTAAAACACATATGTTACCACATGTTGGTTGTTAGAACATTATCATAGTTTATAAGAGTATCAAAGGCTTAAAAATATCAAACATTCGTTATTGCCATTCTTCACTACTGAAAATGTGTTAAATGTTTAACCATAAATCAAGAATTACAAATAAAAACAACCGAAAAACAATAACCCTTAGATTTCCAAACAGACAAAAAATTTAGATTGAAACAATTTCACTATAAACCCAAATGAAAATATGAATATTCATAAAAATTAAACAACCATGTAAGAAAAAAAAAAAACTAAACTCATTGAACTATTAAAAGGCAAATTTATATTAATGTGCCAATGAGAAAGGTTATAGATTTAGTGCAAAAAAAAATATATAACCTTTTACACAACCCCTATTTTATAAAAAAAAAAGTAAACAGACACATTCATTTGATAGATAAAATGTTATCTATGTTTTTAATATGAAATTAAAAAAAAAAGAAGACGAAATCCTTTCTCATACGAAATATAGGCTGTAATCAAAAATACCATACGCATACAATTTAAATGCCTGAAAACCACTTTTGAAAATTTTACAGTCTGATTTCATCAAAAGCAATAAATCGCATATTAAATGTAAACTACAATATATTTTCATGTAGTCTATGCCAACAATATTCTATTATTCTGTGTGTTAAACTAACAAAACATTGTTTGTCTGAACAAGGAAATAAAAACCCTGGTTGTCTAACAAAAGGTTTGATTATTTTTCAAGTATCCGTTTATTTTTGTTGGGTTTTAGTTAAGAGCATCCTTTTGTTTAAAAAGTGATCTTAGGGTGTTGGTTTGTTATTTTTGGCAACACACATGTTTCGCTTTCGTTTGCAAAATTTCCTCCTGTTGCCATAAGGATATTCATCGGCAAGGGTTAAATAGTGATATTTGCAAAAATTAGAGAAATCAAAAATTATACTCTGGGAAAAAACAACAAGAGAATTGATACCTGACTTATTGCCGGCACAATACGTAGTTATTGTTTGTATTATTTATTTAAACAAAAAGCACTAAACTCAAGTAGCTTATTATCAGCAGAATTTAATAAAGGTAATAAAGTTATTATAACGTAAAAGTGAAGGGGGGTATTAACGATGTTTGAAATCTTTTTGATCCATAACGTATGGACAAAAAAAAAAAAAGAGATATGCAAAACTGAAAACAGATAAAAACAAGTATGAAAATTATAGTCGGTCTAGACCGACCATACGATACCCTATACCATGGTTTACAAACCCTATCTCTTCGGTCCAACTAACTGAATATAGAAAATATGCAAAAACCAAATTTGAGTGGCATTGTCATTAATTTTTTTGGCTGCAGATATGAAAAAGTTCATATAGGATGCTATATCTATATGGGGACTAGGCCCAAAAATGGACTGATCCTGACTATGTTTGGTAAAGTCTCTTGTATTTTGCAAAAATATATACAAACAAAATTTGAGAAGAATCAGTGCAATATTTTTGTTTTTTGATAGATTTAAGTGAAGATCGGGAAGCAGCTCTATGTGAGGACTAAGAGCTGTCCCATAGGGATCATTTTCGGACTTCTCATTAATGGATGTAATATACGCATACAAACCCAATTTGAGTAAGATCTATATGACAATTTGGATCTTACAATTTATGTCGATTTCATAGGTGTCATTTGTATGGGGGCTAGGTCTGAACATGGACCGATTCTCACCAATTTCAACAGCGTTCACCCTATGGCCGATGAAAACTTATATACCAATTTTCATAAAAATATATTCATATTTGCGACCTGCAGTTTGATTACAAGGTTTACATGGACACACAGACAGACGGACGGACGGACGGACGGACGGACATCGTTAAATCGAATAAGTTAGTGATTCTGATTCGATCGGTATAATAAAAGATGGGTCTAGGTAAAATATTTTTGGTAGTTACAAACAGCAGCACAAAGTCATTATACCCAAACCACATAGTTGTATAGGGTATAAATAATGAAGAAAATTAAAATTTGGATTATATACTACGAGGGCGGATCAATAAGTCCGTGCTTTTCGAACTTCCCTCGTAGTTATATGAAATGCAACATTGCTTCCATCACGAACCACCTGTTAGTAGACTACTGTAAAATTTTGACCAAGTTACGTCATTTACTTTGCGTTTAACAGCTGTTCAAAACATACAACCTCGTTTTTTTTTTTTAATGGAAAAAAGTGAATTCCGAGTGCTCATTAAAAGTTATTTTTGCGAAAAAATCAAACCAAGAAAAAGCTTGATAAATACTATGGAGACTCTGCACCATCGATTTCAATGGTAAAAAAGTGGTTTACAGACTTTCGTTATGGTCGCACAAATACAAATGGCGCTGAACGTTCTGGACGGCAGATTGAGGTCAATACACCCGAAAATATCGAAAAAATCCACGATATGGTGTTCGCCGATCGAAGAGTAAAAGTGCGTGAGATTATTGATGCGATTCGATTTTAAATGATCAGTTGGGTTTAAGAAAGCTGTCTACAAGATGGGTGCCACGTTCGCTCTCAATTGACCATAAACGTAATCGTGTGATAACTTCAAAGGATTGTCAAAATTCCATGAATTGGCTCATCCGCCATATTCTCCGGACTTAGCCCCCAGTTACTATTTCCTATTTCTAAACCTAAAGAAATGGCTTGGAGGAAAGAGATTTAGCTCCAGCGATGAAATTAATGATCAAACAGATGCCTATTTTATAGACCTCGAAAAATCCTATTTTTTGGAAGGGATACAAAAATTTTTGAAACGTTGGACTAAGTGTATTGAGCTAAGAGGGGAAAAATAATTTTTTGTTTTTATTTTTGAACTATGTTTCATTCTAAAAGTCACGGACTTATTGAACCATCCTCGTATTTATTTATAGTATATTATAGTATACAAAATAAAGTTTATTCTCCATGCGGTTAGTGTGACTGAAAAACGAATTTTCTTTGTAATACGTTGTGCGTTCAGACTACAAAGGATGTGATCTGCTAGATAGAGGTCGCTAATCTGGTAGTAAATATCTATAGACCATTGTTACCCATATTACGACGATGTTCTAATGAGTCGATATTGTTGGAACATAAACGAACTTCAACGTCCTCCTTTGTACACGGTCCTGTAACTCCAAAATGGAAGCTGTAGGTGTTGCCTATATATGAGAGATGTATTCCATTTTCGGTCGGATGTAGGTGGTATAGATTTCATGGAGATCAGAAGGTGTGAAGTAATTTTTGCACCGATTTAAAAATATAAGATTTTTGTATGCTGCCTTCGAAATTGCAAAATGCATTCGTTTCAACTGACATGGCATTGTATTTTCATGAACACCACTTGCAGACAGGTATTGACTGAGTGTATCATTCATTGTCTGCCTTTTGCCTCGATGCTGAAAAAGGCTTGACCAATAATTGAAGGAAAATGAATTGCAAAATATAGAAGGTTTGACTAAGAAAGTCACTAAGAATTTTTTTTTTCTTTTTTCAAATTCATTTATTTGCAATTAATTAACAATAAAATAATAAGCAAATATTATAAAAAATTAAGGTTAATAGAGCAGCTAAGTTCCATTGAGCTTAAGTCTTTTTACTTCGTCACTGTCATCTAATAATGTTATTGCCAGTACGTTTCGGTGATTACTTACTCCATTCAGGTAATTTGTGCTATATTTTGATTTCATCTTTTATTTTAGGAACATCGAGACCGTTGTGAATATTATCATTTCTGACAAGGTGGATCTGTTATAAGTCCTAAAGTTTTTCTGTAAAATATCGACATCTAAACAACAAGCCGTTCCCCACCGTTGAGTCCCATAAGGCCTTATATAATATTAATTTATATAATATTAGATTATTTTCCAAACTTAATTGGGATTTGGGACCCAATAGCCAATACATTTTTCCAGTTTTTATATCAAGTAGTTGTCTATCTATATGTAAGTCTAGATACTTTACGCTGTTCGATGTAGGAATTGTGACTCCATTTAAAGAAACTGGACAGTTACCTTTTTTAAGAGTATATGTTACTTGGGTCGATTTTTCGGCATTAACTTTTACGTTCCAATTGCCCAACCAACTCTGTCATGGAGGCTTCATCAGCATATTATTTGGTGGCTAAAATTGAAGTATCATCTGAATATGTCGCAATCGCTACATCATTGTTTGTGGGCATGTCTGCAGCAAACAATGTATAGAGAACTGGTCCCAAGAGACACTTCGTCGTTAATAGTAACATAAGAAGTACGTTTTTTATTTTTTATTTATTAACCAACACTCAGGGGATGACCCTACAGATGCAGTGCATTGTGTTGATCTCAGGAAAATAGGTTATGGGAAGGAAAGGAGGAAAGAGGGAGTAGTGTTTGTGGATATTTGACTTAAATTTTATTAGATTATAACTGTCAGGAAAGACCTCTGCGGGGAGTTTATTCCACATATGGCTAGTTCGACTGATAAACGAATTCTCTCTGTAATGCGTTGTGCGGTCAACTGGCCAATAAGCTACAAACGGATGTGATCTACTAGAGAAGCGGGTAGAGCGAACCGAAACGCGGGCACTTGGTATAAGTTCGCTAATCTCACAAGAACATTTCCCATGGTAGTATCTATAGAACAGTGATACACAACCCACATTCCGACGATGTTCCAATGAGTCAATAAAATTGGATACCTACTGTCATTGACGAGCATCAACGCCCTCCTTTGCACACGGTCCGGTAGCTCCAAAATAGACTTAGAAGCTCCTGCCCATATATGGGAGTTGTATTCCACTTTCGGTCGGATGTAGGTGGTATAGATTTTAAGGAGGTCAGAGGGAGTGAAGTAATTTTTGCACCGTTTTAGAAAACCAAGACACTTGAATGCTTCTCATGCCTAGAACATCAAGAGTATCCGACTCCTCAATACCTATACCACCCATATATACAGATGACATTGTTGAATCCATGGCCCTATGGGTTAACATACAACATTGAGTCTTCAGCGCATTAAAATCAACCCTATTCGCTTTACCCCACTCGGAGATTGTTAACAGGTCTTGATTGAGTGTGTCATTCAGTGTGTGCCTTTTGCCCCCAACCTACAAGAGGCTTGGCCCACAATTAAGGAAAAATGAATGACAAATGCTGCTGTCATCTGCGAAAGAGTATATAGAGTTAAAAGTTTGACCAAGAAGGTCGTTCAGAAAGATAAGGAAAAGAGAAGGAGAAAGAACGGTACCCCTGTATTAAGCTGAAACTCCTTGGATGAGACGCCATCAATCGATCTCTGAGAAAACTCGATACAAATCGAGAGAAGTCATTACGGACCCCAAATGCAATAAGCTTTGATATCAATGCACCCTGTCACACACTATCGAATGCCTGGGAAATATCTAGAGTAACCACTTTACATTCGCCAAAATTGCGAATGAATCGACTCCAGCGCTCAGAAAGTAGAGCTAACAGGTCTCCCGTGGAACAATTTCTACGGAAGTCATACTGACGATCATTGATAAGTAAGTTGGCCTCTAGGTAGTTCACAAGATGAAAATTGATCATGCTCTCCATCACCTTTGAGTTAATTACGTTCAGTTAATTACGACTTTAATCGAAGGTAAAACGGCGCCGGTAAGAGATTTTTTAACTTTACATCCGAAAATACAGAAAAACAATTTGTTTTTCATTGCCCCTATGTCATTGTTCAGGAATTCCATGGTTTTCTCGAAAACCAAATTGGTGAACGGGCACTATTTGCAGATTCTCCAAATTTCGGCAGAAGCCTTCTTTGAAAAAGTCTCTCAAACAACTTCGAGAAAATTGGCAGTAAGCTTATCGATCTGCAAGAGTTGAAAGAGTTTTCCGTTTTATTTGGTTTTGGTACCATTATAAATTTATCATCCTTCCATTGGATAGGAAAGTGAGACAATTTTAACACTGAATTAAATACTGAGGTAAGAAAAAGAAACGCTTTGTTAACAAATGTTTTCAGAGCTATGGAATCAATATTATCGTAGCCTGGAGAGTTTTTGGGGTTTAGATTTTTAATTCCTGTTTGAATTTCCCTAACTGTAAACGGTTTTATAGGTTGACTCATTTGACATGGGACATCAAGGAAATTCCTTATGTCAGTTGCTTCCAGTTCAATATAAAAAGAGAATGATGTAAAAGTTTCCTCCCGGAACATTTTGAAGGCCTCAGCTTTACATTTATGCGATGTGCACCAAGGAATATTTAAATCTTTAAGAAAGTAATGGCATAAAGAGGGAGAAAGAACAGAACCTTGGGGTACCCCCTGAATTAAGCTAAAATTTATTGGATGAGAAAACTCGATATAAATAAAGAGAAGTCAATGCTGACCCCAAATGCAATAAGCTTTGGTATTAAAACACCGTGCTAAATGACATGGATCGCCTTGGAAGTACCTAGAACAACCACTTTACTTTCAACAAAATTGTGAATGGATCCACTCCAAATTCAGGAAAAAAAGCTAACAGGTCTCTCGAAAACCATACAGTCGATCATTAAGAAGTTACTTGGCCCTTAGATAGTTGACAAGATGGTAATTAATCATGCTCTCCGTCACCTTTGAGAGCGCCGACAAGATTGCAATTGGACGGAAATTACTAGTCTCATTCTTTTAATGGACTAATTGGCTATCTTCCAGCAGAGGGAAAAAATCACGCACGATACAAAGAGCTGAAAAAGTTGGCCAATGGATTAGCTAGCGACGAAAATCATTGTTTTAGCACCAGTGTTGGTATGCCGTCTGGTTCTGCAAAAGTTTAAAGTTCCAGAAAATAATGTTTATGTTAATTTTCCGTAAATTGCTGAAGAACAATTTATAAAATGGAAAAATAGTGGTCCATTAACACTACGATCACTTATGGCCAGACTCAAAAACATAGCTGGTAAGTACGTTTTATAAATATGTTTAGATATTTCGAACTTTCGAGTCTTGTACACGACATTTCGTTCCGAACTATATTTACTTTCTACTTTTATAATATTCTCTGCAAATTTTCCTACTTTATAAATGAGACTTTTAAAATCACATGTCCTCATGGCTTTGAGGGGTTTCCTTCACAAAATCTAAAAAAATTGTTTAATGACAAACTAAAAATTGAGTAATATTTGAAAAAGAAAAGTCCAGATTTTATTTTGCAATTGACAATTCGATATGTTCAGAAAAATTATTTCATTATAATTTTCTGAATTTTTTGGCCATACGTTATTATCGGTGAAAATGTAAACTCTTACAGATGCAAGAAATACTAAAAAAAAATTATTATTGGAGTCCCTGCAAACGTTGTAATCCAACTAAAGATTGGATTTTGACTTGAAAAATCATTATTCTCAATTTTGTGACTGTTTTATTTTATGCTATGAATATTCAAAAGTATTTCTTTTAATTTTTTTTTTTTTGAAAAAGTGGCTTTTGTACATTATAGAATAGATGACATAGAATGTACTTGAAGGAAACAAACGGAAACAAGGAAAAAATGTTAATGATTTTTTATTTAAAAAGAGAAAAAATTATTTTTGCCCTTTTTGGTTATAATTAAGTCGGTTTAAGACTTCTTCAAGAGAAAATTAAATAGATAACATCCTAAAAGCATATGGTTCCGAAACGGTTAAGTACAAACATAAAATACCCTACACACATTCATCGAATAATGTGTATGCAGATAATATATATATACATACTCGTATATTAGAGTGGCCGTTAGAAAAAAGTGTTCAAAGTCTCGCCCCCAACCCCTCGAAATATGCGAATAGAAAAAAAAATGAGAAATACAAAGTTTTAGGCCAATCCCTCAACGCGACTGAAAATTTCAAGTGTGTTTATATGGGGAAAATATGACCTTTTTTCAGATTTTACAAAAATTTCGTTCTATATTTTAATTCTTCTAACAAGCTGTTATATAATTGGGGATCAGTTTTAAATTGTCTTTTCAAAAAGCTATAAAACTTCAAAATCCATTAAAAACTCGCCAAGAAATAGCAAATGCCCCAGACCACTTTTGTGCCAAAAAAAACTATGTCATGAAATTTGATGGCATTTTTTTCAATTTTGAGAAATTAATTAAAACCATAATTTTTTTTTTGGTCTCTATACCTACAAGTACTCAGATATGAAATATTGTTTTATTACCACGTTGTTAACCTATTGCGCATTGAGACCGAATATGGGAAATTTTTTTGATTAAATTTTGAAAACTCCTTTTTCAAGTTTTAAAAAATTTTCTTAAACAAAATTTAGGAAATGGATCTAGTACTTTAGGGTTTTGTTAAATTCATGTTAGAGATGAACTGTGTGAATTTTTAGGCAAATCCCTATGCCAGAATTTTTTTGACAAGTATTTTAGATTGGCGGATTTCGAGAAAAATGGGATTTTTGTAAAATCTTCTGTAAGTGTACTCTTTCTAAATACTTTGTATTAAAAGTCATAATTTTTCAACTTTTAAATGTTATATTTTATCTTAATAGCCTAGATTTTTTTGCTTTACAAAAAAAAACAATATGTTTTCGTTTTTTTCATAATAGTTTGTACTGCTGAACTGCTGAAAACTGATCCCGAATTATATAACAACTTATCAGAACAAGTAAACACTAGAACGAAATTTTCGTAAAATTTGAAAAAAAAGTCATATTTTCCCCGTATAAACACACTTGAAATTTTCAGTCGCGTTGAGGGACATCTTAATGTTTTTTGATTGGCCCAAAACTCTGTATTTCTCATTTTTTTTTTGCTATTCGCATATTTCTAGGGGTTGGGAGCGAGAGTTTGAACACTTTTTTTTTCCATATAATGAACGGCCACCCTAAAATATATATATCTTAAATATATTTACGCTGATCTCTGACTCACTGACTGACTGACTGATTCTGTAACGCTGAAATAATACACACACATAGCACTCCATACAGAGCTATGCGAAATACACAAACAAAATTTAATCTTTCTCATTTTATACAAACCCACACACAATTTTCTCTCTTCTTTGTTACCGACCAGTGCTGCTAATAAAATCTTCTGAAAATCGACAATCGCCAAAATCGCCAAGAAATTGGCAAGAAAATTTTACCGCTTATAAAACTCGAAACAATACTACAAAAGGAAACAATAAAATTCATTTATCTCATTCATATTACGAATATTATTGCAGCATTGGTTATTTCTATATATAACTAAATTTCGACGAAAAAAATTTAACACAGCAATCAACTAAATAATTTTATTGATATGTATCTATAACTGAAACATATAATAAAGTATCGCCGTAATTAAAACTTAATTCTTAAATGGAGATGCTATTCAAGGTATTTCCGTTTTGAAACGACTTGACCCAGAATTAAAACTATACACACAAAAAAATTCTAGCGTACAATGCACGAATTTTGCTATGTTCACTGCTAGTTTCATAGCGAAAATCGGGATAGTGTGCATTTATAGCATTGATTACTATGTGTTTATAGCAGATAATTATTGCAATGAATATTATGTTTCTAGCTTTTAATAGTAGAACAAAACTACCGTGTATCGCTAGAAAACTGCAGACGGTGCATTCCATACTGCAGCGTTTTGTAGAAAACTTTGTCAGTAGGGGCAAATAAAACTAGCGTTTACTGCAAGAAAACTGTAGGCGATGCATTCTATACTCCAGCGTTTTGTAGAAAACGTTGGCATTCGGGGGAAATAAAACTAGCGTTTACTGCTAGAAAACTGTAGGCGGTGCATTCCTTACTCCAGCGTTTTGTAGAAAACGTTGGCAGTCGGGGCAAATAAAACTAGCGTTTACTGCTAGAAAACTGTAGGCGGTGCATTCCATACTCCAGCGTTTTGTAGAAAACGTTGGCAGTCGGGGCAAATAAAACTAGCGTTTACTGCTAGAAAACTGTAGCCGGTGCATTCCTTACTCCAGCGTTTTGTAGAAAACTTTGGCAGTAGCTGCAAATAAAACTAGCGTTTACTGCTAGAAAACTGCAGCCGGTGCATTCCATACTGCAGCGTTTTGTAGAAAACTTTGGCATTAAGGGCAAATAAAACTAGCGTTTACTGCTAGAAAACTGCAGCCGGTGCATTCCATACTGCAGCGTTTTGTAGAAAACTTTGGCATTAAGGGCAAATAAAACTAGCGTTTACTGCAAAAATATTTTAGCAGTATATACACACTCAGATTAATAAGAGCTTAATGGATTTGTTTAAATTCATATATTTATTGACAGTTTTTATTAAAGAAATCTTTACACTCTGTAAAATGAAATATTATTTTTAAAAATTCACATCTTTCTTTCAAAATAAAATTTCAAGTCTTTCATTTGGTTTATTATTAAAAAAATATAATCGTCCGTTCAAGGACTATATAAAAAATACAATTAAAAATAATTAACATTTCTGTTATATTGATAATTAACACATTACAATATTATTTCATTTTGGTTTAATAACAAAAAAAATTAGTTCTGGACTAATTAACAAAAATAACATTCGTGAATTACTAAGGCATTTTCGTTTTAGTGATTAATCATTTTATTATAAAAATATATTATATACATATGGCAAAAGAAAAATTAGTTAATACTTAAGTTAATATTGTGTTTATCTAACGTATTTAAATGACATATTGTTTTGATTTAAAATCAACCAGTTGGTATGTTTTAATAAATTCGTTAGTTATAGGTATAATTTTTTTTTCATTAGTCTGTTCAACAACATGAAGTAATGTATGTGAATCATAATATGCGGTACTTAATACATTTACTAGTAAAAATATATTTTTTTTATCACTACAAATAAACTGTACGGCAGCAAATTGTTGATAAGAGTTATAAAATCCTAATTCAATAACTGTTCCTAATTTGATGCAAGAATTACATAGGTTAACCCACCGATAAAATTGAACTTTTTGCTTAAGTAAAGCGAACAGAGTTGTAAAATCGTGTAATTTTGGTCGGATTATTTGGGGGCCTAACTCAAATATTTGTTTACTTATATCTAAATCAATAAAATAATTTTGTATTTTAAGAAGATATCTTTCTAAAACTGTATGACAAATATTTTTTCTAGATTTTGTAGACCTAGCAATTTCTTTAAAAGTTTTATGCTTGCTTTCAAATCGCATTGTCCATACTTGAGTTAAAGGACCAATTTGTTTCATTACTGATGAGTAATGTAAAAGGAAATGATGTTTTGGCCTCAAAGGTAAATTAAAAATATTAAGAAATTTGATATGGTGATCAGTTATTAGATTTTGAAATAATTGGATCATTTCCTCCGTTATTGTATCAGCAAGCACAATATCGACAATATCTTTGAGAAGTTTATACAGTTCCCATTTTGGATCATTTTCTTTCACCCAATCCCCAATAAGTAATCCGAGATATTTAAATAACATCATTGTTTCAGAACCTGAAGCTTTGATTTTGTGTGATTTAAGATGTACCCATGATATGGGCATTGGTTTATTGCATTTTCCAAAATTAAAATAAATAATTCTATTATTAAAATCATCTAATTTAAAATACTTTTCAACACTTATGAAACTGTGTATCAACAAAGACATTTCATAATTTAGAACTCCTTCGAATAAATCGTGGAGGATATCAACTGAAAAGTTTTCTACAGCATGAAAATCTCTGAGTCTATTGAAGATACAAGTTGATAAAATTCCAGTTTCTGATACCGATTTTGTTTTTATATCCAACTCATAGTTCATTTTATTCCGTAGACAATTCTGATTTGCTTTCACTGCTTTTTGCAATATAGTTTTAGTTTCTTTACAGAATCGACAATAAAATTTGGCGTTAAAACTTTCTGTAAACCCAAGTAATCCGTTTAAACCTTTATTGTCACCAACAAGAACTGTTAAAACAAAATATATTTTAGTTTCACCAATAACTAAACCTTCTGTTTCCAAATATTTAAGCTCGTCAAAAACAGATTCAAAAACTCGGTTTCCAAAAAGCTTCTTATCTGAACTATTGACTAATAGAATTGGAAAAATCATTTCCAGTTTCGATCGAAAACTTGGTGGTAAAAAAGGGAAGGATACATAAACTCCTCCTAAATTTTGAAGTCCCACTCTCGAGCCTAATGGGTTATTGGTTTCAAACTCGTCAAAATACAAAATAAGCGGAAGAACTATAGAGCCAGGACTGAAAGTGTTCAAATAAGTGCATTTACTTTTCCAAAAGTGCGTTTGAATTATGTTAGAAATTTTTTCATTAGAGTTAAGATCATCAATATAACACATAATTGTTTTTAAGAAATTATTTGTGTTGAAAATTATAGTTAGAATATTTTTTAGTGAAACAAATGAGGCTGTCAGACTTGTAGATTTGAGTATAATTTTTTCTTTAACATAACATTTTTGTATACTTTTTCCAATTACTATGGTACGTGATCGGAAATAGTGAGAAAATTCTTTTAACATTTTCAATCTTAAATGCTCACTTTTAGCTGGTCCTAGACAAGCTTTTAATTTTTTGAAGACGTTTTTAACTAGATTAGTGTGAGTATTATCTGCTAAGCATTCTGACAATATTTTTTCGGCTCTTGTGAACATTTTACTTTGAAGAAAGAAAATCATGATTTCGATAATATTTTGTATAGCAGACCTACATATGTTATGATCATTGTATAACTTTGTTACTAGTTGATACACATCATTAGCTATTTCCTTATCCAAGTCTTTAAGCAGGAATTCAAAATCTAAAGTATAACTAGCAGTACCAGTGGGAGTTAGATTATTTTCAATGCTAGAATTTTGAATTTCACGAGAATTTTCATTTTCATCAATATTTGGTGGTAATACATTTCTTATCGGGATATTATTACTAGGTACTTTAAAATGTTGTTGAACATGCTTAACGAATGAATTAAATATTGTAAAATGTCTTACTTGGCTACAATCATAGCATTTTAAAGTTGTTAGTTCAAGTCGGTGATATCTTTTTAGATGGTTCAAGTAATCCTTAGAGCTACAAAAAAAATTCTTGCACACATAGCAAATCATAATGAACGGTTTCACTAGTTGAGTTTATTCAGCTCTGAATGAAGTTGTGTGACACTACTAAATATTTCATCAAATTTCGTAGATATGTTGTAAATGTGCTTTTGTAAAAATGTCCAAATTGGCTTCGATTCAGTCGGGTATTTGCAATTCAAAGCGTGATAAATTTTAAAGCATGCATCTACAGCACTGAGAACGTCCTTAAAGTGGTATATAGAGCTGTTTATTAGCACATATGCATGCGAGATATTAGCTACAGAGAAAATAAATTGCACAAATTAATTTAAAATGTTGAGTTACAAAATTTTGAGTTTCCATAAACAAGTCACTTTAACAACTAGGAATCATATCAAAGTTTAAATTTAACTACAATTTTCATTGCAAAATTATATATTTTTTTTATCATAAATTTTTAGTATATCATTGTTTGCAGTTGACATTTAACTATTTCTACTTCACATTCAACCATATATGCAGTTGATATTCAACACTAAACTTATTTCCTGATCAACAAATTTCAAATTCAATTCAATATATTCCAGTTTAAATCGAATTTAAACAGTTTTAACTTCAAATTCAAAACTTTTTATTTCTATAAATTGAGTGTTGAATATCAACTGCATATATGGTTGAATATGAAGTAGAAATAGTTAAATATCAACTGCAAATAATGATAAAAATTAAAAAGTAATGATTAAAAATATAGTTTTTTTTGCATTAAAAGTTGTATATATATGTGTTTTATATAAATTTTTTTTAAACTCTTACCATAATCTTGCCCGACAACAATAATTTTTGGCTGTAGAGTACTTTTGTCCCGAGAAGCTTCTTCCTTCAATCGTTTTGCAGTCTCCAAAATAAGAACCGAATCCTTGAAAATTGAAAAAAATTAGATATAAATTGAAGGTATAAGCAAAATATAAACTTACTTTCTCAATATATAAAAACGAATGAACCACCTCTGTTTTTGTTAATTTTTTTCTCTTGTGACTAGTGCTGGCCTTGGTATAGACTGAATTTGCCAACAAATATGCTAGGATCAACAAACCTTTAAAGTTGCAATTTCCATCTATTAAATCTGATAACTCTTTTTTATTTTTGTGTTGGGCCAATGTGATTAGTTTTTTATCATATTCAAGCCAAATGCCGAAAAATTTATTGGCACTAGGTGGATGTTCATTATCAAAATCGTTAATTAAAAGCTGCAAACCATCATCCGATTGGAGTATGGGAAAAGATTCAAAATATTCAAATATTGAATTGCTGGAATCTAAAAAATTTTGACGATATGATCTTGTATCGTCCCAAAATGTTCGAATTTTTTCCCACGGTTCCAAATACGCTTTTAAGAAAGCAATTTTTTTAGAAATATCTTCATTTGCAGGATGTCCTTGTTGATTTGAGAGCCCTGGCTTAGACTGGTCTTTTTTAAGCTCACTTTTCAAATGGTTGTATTTGTAATACAGCGTACCAGAGGCTTTTTTAATGTTTTTTATGTAGCCACTAAAATATAAATCTTTAATTGGTTCTTCAGTTGGAAAGATTTTTCCAATTTCATCCCTTAACTTTATAAAACGTTCAGTAGATATCTTGAAATTACTCGGAAAATTTAAAGATTCATATTCCTTATGAATAATTACATTTGTCAATTTAGTCCGCAGTGCTGAGTCTAAAAAATTATTTTTGTTGTAGAAGCTTTGGATCAGTTTCCCAACCGTCGAATTTAAATAGTCCGAAACACTATTTTCAGATTGCGGAGAATAAAACTCATATACTATATTTCCGTCATTTGGATTCAATATTCCAAGTGTCGACGTTGCAACTGAAGAGGTTGATGCTGTTCCCACGATGGTAGCCGCAGAAAAAGTGGAATGCGACGGGTGAGGTACTTCCTCGATTATGGAGGCAAAAGAATCTTCCAGACAAGGTTTTGAATAAACCGATTTGAAGTGTTTCCAAAAAATTGCTCGTTGCCCCTGCTTCGGAATAAGGGAAGTTATGCCTTGATAATCAAGGCTCTCAAATGCTTCCTTATTAAAGCCCTCGTCTGAAAAAATGTAAATTTATTAATTAATTACTTATAGAAATAACGCATAAATTATTTCACAAGTTTTTGTTTTCAAATGTTTGTGTATTGATTTTGTGATTTTTATTTTCGATTGATAATGGAATTAAATTAGCGCTACACGCATTTCATCTGCTACCAGTGGTAATTTGATTAAATTAATTGCTATAGGTGTTTTGCAAGTCATGTAACATCGCAACGCAACTGTAGATAGAAGAAGCCCGAATAAAATTGATCAAACGCGCACATGGCTACAGATAATAATTTATTTTTGGTAATTTAGAATCACCTCTTTTTTATTATTGTTTATGACAATAATACAAAAGCGCACTTTATTATTCAGGCAATCATAGCAAATTCTTTCCGGTCTGAACATATCAACTCTTACTTCAATCCGCAAAAATTTCAGCAATAAAAAAATTAAACATGTAACCGCGTGCGTGGTTCTAGGAAAACTGATTTTGTGACTTATATTTTCGGTTGATTAGAAAAAAAATTACTATTTTACAGTCTTTGCTATATTTATAGCAATTAATGGAATTAAATTAGCGCTGCACGCAGTTCATCTGCTACCAATGGTAATTTGATTGCATTAATTGCTATAGGTGTTTAGCAAGTCATGTAACACGGCAACGCAACTGTAGATAGAAGAAGCACGAATAAAATTGATCAAACGCGCACATGGCTACAGATAATTTCTTTTTGGTAATTTAGAATCACCTCTTTTTTATTATTGTTTATGACAAAAATACAAAATCACAATAAATTATCTTACGTAAATTTAATAAAAATGTTACTTACCTTTAAACAATTCAATTAGGTTGGACAAATTCCAACTTTTTAATGTTTCTTGAACGAAATCGTCCATATTGATTATTATTAAAAATGTAGTGTTTACAGCAATATATTCAGCATGCAAAAGTGTATTTTTACCCCTCAATGCTACATATTTTTATAGTAATTGCAGCTAACATATGTTCATTGTTATTGTTGTGCATGCTAGAACTCTAGTAGCTAAAGTGAAAAGTCTTACATACAAGGCAAATAAGTATAGTAGAGTGTGTAGTAAAATTTATAGCATTCGCAAATTTTAAAATTTTTTTGTGTGTACATATTTTGTTTTTTTACATTTGCACTGAACAAAAACTATCAATTTTCGATAAACAGCCCATTAATTGTTAACCCTTGAAATCGTAATTTTTATACTACTGAAAATTTTAAATCTTCAATCATCATTTTAACAAATTTAACAAATCATTTTAACAAATTGAAAAATCGTCGAAATTACAATAAGTTGTTAAAATTGGCAGTACTGCTAATGACAATAGTACTACATATGCAGATTTCATGTTACATTTGGAATATGTTGAACTCAAAAAATGCATCAAAAAAAACTAATATCTACTCAAATTCTTTAAATTCCCTGTGATGGTCAACAAAAAAATTCTGCAAAAAAAGTAATGAATGAAATTTTAAACATTTTTATTTTTCGCATTTAACGTCATCAGATATGCATACATACTTCTTTTATTAAACTAAACTTTTCCGTTTGTCTGTTTTGTTTTTCATCTAAAAATTGTTTTGTATTGTAAGGAGTGCTTTCGCTCAGGTTCTCTGATGGTCAGCACTTAACAAAGAATATGCTTTTTTTCGATAAATATTTGAGAAAAAAGAGATCTTCAATGTGGATTTTGTTGATTTCGTTTAAAGCTCTGTATTGAAAAGCACTTGAAAAACTAGTGCAATATTAAGTTTAAAATTTAAATTATTGTAACTTTGCATAATTAAATTACATTGTAATTTCAGAGGAGAGGTGGGAAAATAATTTTTTTTGATTTGTAAACATCTATTTCACAATACAATCACAAAAACAGCGTAACTCATATCGGTGTGAGCTGAAGCAGATAACGCTGTGTGACTTATGATTGTATTGGTGAAAAATTATGATATAACATTGTTTTTTTATGCCACTTTTTTAAAAGCGTCATCTATGTATCACTTATATAGGTTTATATTTGGATATTTTTAACGTTTTACAGCAAAAGGTTGTTGAATTAGCTGAAACAGTTTTTGCTATTTCACTCATAATATTAATTTTTGCACAATTTGCTTTCAAAAATTTAGACAAACATAAATTACGTAAATAGGTATCTTTAAGATTTTAATTTAAATAATTTATTGAAATTATCATGGAAGAATTAAAGGCGATTTGGAATAATAAGTTTTTTTTTTTAAATAAAACTAATACGCCTTATATTTTATTTTTTTGCATTTATAGATAACTTTGCAAAAAATTTAGTTCTCTTTTTTCAGTTTACATGTATGTATGATGAAATATGATAAATTTTTTCTCTTTTGTGTAGGTGTATTGGTGTTTGCACTTCCTTAATGGGTGGTAGGTTATAAAACCTTTTTTTGCATTTCTCTTTCTGAATGCACAACATGTCGAGCGTGTTGTATCAAAATTTTAAGGAAATCAGAGCCAAACTTAAGAAGATACAGCGTTTCCAGCGACCGGCTTCATACGGTATATAAATCAGTTTTTAAAAAACTTTAAACCGATTTTCTCGCAAATAAATGTTCAAAGACCGTGAACATCATAACTCAAAATCTACTTGACCAATTGTTTTGAAATTTTAGACACTATATAAATATAAATCATCAGGTAACAACGAAGAGTTTTTTTAATTCCATTTTCTTCCCCATATTTTAACAACAAATTCCCGAAATTGTATAGCAAAAATCGTTTTTCACTTCAAAATGCTGCAAAAAAAAAATTGTTAAAAACTCTTCGCAACTACCTCAGGAAACATGTCACCTTTGAAACGCATTTCGATTTTTTTATTTCACATGATCCGGTAACGAGTTATGATGTTCACCGCAAAACAACAACGCCTCCGGAGATTCCCTGTCACGGACTTATTTATTAAAATTTTTAATTGAAATTATTTTCAAAGATTCTCCAAATGTTATGCTATAACGTATATATGAAATAGATAAACCAACATTATTCGTACCTTCAAAAAGGAATTATGAAAATACGACTTTTTTTCAACTTTTAAGATTACCCCCCCTTAAGAAACTTTCAGGAACCTTGCTCTAAAACGTTTTTTTTTTCTATGTTATTCTATTTTTTCTACAGGAAAATGGAGTTCGGTTATAATGAACTCGGCGGGACTGGCCAAATTAGTTAGACTAAGTTCGTTATAACCGTAGTATTTTTTTGTTTTGTCCGAAAGGTTTAAAAACTTTTTTTAGTTGAATAAGTTTATTTTGATTCATTTTAAAAAGTTATAAACATAAATTAAATTATTAAAAAGATACATATTAATAATCGGCCTTAATAAGACTAAAATTACCGAGTTTCTATCAAAATAAAATATTTTTTTAATATCACATAATATTAAAAACTCCTTATGTATAGAAGCAGAAAGTACAAAGCATAAAAGGACCTTTTTTAAAATTAAATTAAAATAAAATTAAATTAAATTAAAATTAATTTTTTTAAATATATATAATATAGGAAAATTTTTAAATGGTAAAAAAAATTGTGTGTTAAAGTCAAAAGTTTGATATAACCACTGTTCGCTATAAGAGAAGCAATTTGTATGAAAAATGTGATTAAATCTCTTGGGATCGAAGAAATTCTTCGCTATAAACAAAAATTTATTACAACCAGGGTACGTTATAAGCGAACTCCATTGTATTAAATTTTAATAGTTTTGGGAATATTCAATCTCCTCACTTTACCCGGCCTTCCCACGTTCAAGTCAAATTGATCACAAATACAATAGTCAAAAAATTGTTAAGGAACTGTCCCATTGAAAAATTGAAAGAGAGAATTGAAACGTATGATTGTTTAGTAAAAAAGAATAAAAAAGTATGAGTGCATTACAACCTGAAAGCCAAACATTTAACGTGTGAAGGCCGGGTAATATCTCAAATATATTTACGCTGATCCCTGACTCACTGACTGACTGAATGACTGACTCATTCTGTAACGCTGACCAAAATGATACGGTTCTAATTCCTAGGATTGATCTCGCCCCAACCGACACCGCATTACCTTTCATATTAAAACGCCGCCAGTTTCCAGTAATTCCTGCATACGTAAATACCACAAACAAGGCTCAAGGCCAGTCATTTGATTAAGTTGGCATTAATTTGGAGACCGCGGTATTTTCACACGGCCAACTGTATGTGGCTTTGTCACGATCAAAAGTTGCAAGCCAAGTTAAGATACGTATTCAGTCAGCAAGGAAAACTATTAAATGACCAACGATATTTCACACGAAATATAGTTTTTCAAGAAATTCTAAATTGAAAAACTTTTTTTTGCCAAATATGTATTTCTTATCTGTTTTGATACTTATGTATACAATTTCTACAAACACAATCTTTTTTCATATGTACATATGTATGTAACAATATAATTTTCAATTTACTACTACATTAAAAGGAATTTAATTTATTATAAATTTTTCGTGTATTTAAATTTAAACTGTTTTATTCATAATTTTTAAACGGGCGCCTAGGCGCCATACAATCAGCTAGTATAAAATAAAACAAGTACGATGATTATAGCCGGTACCCTAAACCATGCGCTTAGAGATCTTATCTCTTAAGGCCAATTAATTAGATATATAAAGTAAGCACAACCAAAATTTGAGTGACCTTTTTATTAATTTTGTTGACTTCGGATATGAAAAAGACTTATCGGATGCTATATTTATATGCGTCGAGAAATGGACCAACGCTGACCATATTTGGTAAGGTCACTTATTTTTTGCAAAAACATATACAAACCAAATTTAAGCAAAAGCTGTGGAATATTTTTGTGTTGTGCTAGATTTAAGTGAAATGTTGGGAATTAGCTTCATAAAGGGCCAATGACGAAGAATTGTCCTATTCGGTTTTTTTTTTGAACTACTGATAAATGGATGTAATAAACATAAACAAACCCAATTTGACCGAGATCTATATAATAATTTGGATATTGTATGGGGACTAGGTCAGAACATGAAGCGAGTTTCACCAATTTCAATAGCGTCCATCCGTTGGCCGACAGAAGCTTATACACTAAATTTCATAAAAAAACATATTATAGTTGCGACCTGTAGTTCGATTACAAGGTTTACATGGACACACAGACGAATGGACGGATGAAACGACATCGCTAAATGGACTTAGAAAGTGATTCTCAGTCGATTGGTATAATAATCCGTATAATATCAAATATTTTTGGTAGTTACATCAGCACGAAGTCAGTATCTATAATATTAATAGGCTAGGCGATTTCTTGTGACTGATATTTTGTTCTACCGTTTTATCCCGATTTTGACCAAACGTATATTATTTGAAAGGTATTTCGTTTTAGTCGATTTGCAGATTTACAGATTTTTAAATTTTGTCCTTTATTTCGAGTAAATTGCATTTAAAGTTGCTACTAACACATACATAAAATTATACAATGCTATGTGTGTGTTTATTATATTTGTTAATGTGTTTGTAATAAAAATGAGTTTGTTTTTTGTGTTGATTTGTGAATTGGCAATAATTGATTAGCATACTTTTAGGGTCTTTATTTAATGGAAAAATAAAATTTCCTAGAATTTGCGCTCGAATTTCGAGGGCTGGAATCTGCTAGTAGGGTATAATAATGCTTGTGGAAAAAGTTGAGAGGAAAAGGGTATGTTAAGGTTTCTGCAATCTCACTCCTTAAATAAAAATATACCGTATAGTTATTAAATTGTTTTTTTTTTTAAGTTAGTAAACATTTAAATGCTGACATAAAGAATGGAGCACCCTGTATTCTAAGTGTTGATTGAAAATGTAAGTAGACCTCTAGAATGAAGAAGAGCTTAAGATACGTTTACATTTGGTCTCAAAAATTGTTCATTTTCTAATAACTATGCCTGTAGGATGTTCGTCCAAAATTATATAAAGTACATCAGTATATTAAAAATTGAAACCTTTCAAAAGGGAGCTAAGTGTATATAGTTTTTTAAAATAAAAAAAATCGAAAATTATTAAAGCTTTCATTGTTAATTAAACGCTTAAATGATTATTAAGGTTTCATTACCAATTCATATATGGACCATTTGGAAGAATAAAAGGGTAAATATGAGCATATTAAAAAAAAAATTATAAACCCATGCTTATACGCATCATCTGCATATCTCTTTAAAAAAAAATTATCTTGCCGTATGCAATGAGATCATTTAAATAACGTATCGCTTCTTTTACGAGTATCTACACAGTGTGCGTGTGCGTATGTGTGTGTGTGATTGTATATGTGTTATATGTAGAGATATTTATCCCGCATCCACTTCACGCATTATGATTTCTGATTATAGATTTAATGGTTGCTTTCGAAACGATACGATTTGAGTCTATTGTTTTTTTTTTTTTTTTTATTATTTCTACGCATGTCCTTGGGTAATTCTATTGTGGCTGCTTTTTTTCATTTTTTATATGGTAATATTGTATGTTTGCATAATCATATGTGTTATGCTCTCATAAATAATCAGTAGCATCCTTTTATTCCATTATTAAATGCATACTTTTTTAATGTGTTCCATGTGAATGAGTTTACAAAAGATTCGATTTCTACAGGTATTTTTTTTTTTTTTTTTACTAATCGTAAAAATTCAAATTTATTTGGGTTGAGATACTTTATATTATACGCAGCATGTGTTAGCAAATATATGTAAGATTATTAAATTTTTAGGTTTTATTAAGCGCCATTATAAAAGAGAAAAGCAAATAAGTCACAAATTTTGCTTGCAAAAATTTAATTTTTTTTCATTTGCATGTGGGAATCGAACCTTAGGTCGATATTTTGGAAAAAACGTAAAAATGTTTCTTGAGAATATATGTGTCATATAAATTGGCTTTCTAACTAGGACTTAATTTATTTATCATGATGAAATATAATATTTGGTGGTTATTCCCTGCTAGATAGCAGTTCAGATATTAATAGGGTTCATTATTGGTTGCCTATTAAAATGTTCTTTGTCTTATTATTTTTGCGATAAAAAGCCACCCTGTATTAAATATTCGCATTAAAACTAAATTTATATTTAATTACTGATTAAAAATAGTTCGAAACTTTATTCAAAAATGCATTAATATTTTTCTATTATTTGAAAGAGCCTAATAGTTGTACCTTTCTCTACAGCAGGAACATTTGAATATTGACTAAGCCTGATCATTGATCCGATTTCAATTACGTCAATAGCCGTTGCTGATCAAAGGTCATGTACCAAATTTAAGGTTGTAGGTATACATGTACGGCTCGAAAATAAAGGTTAAGGGTTGTTGACTTTAACAAAATTTTGAAAGAGAGATCTGTGATTAAAATCTTTAGAGCTGTAAGAAAACAAAAAAATTTTTGTTATAGCAAACAGGGTAGATTTAAGCAGTTTATGAGTTTCTGTTGATGTTCGTATCTACCAAGAATATTTGACCTAGACCCATTTTTTATTACACCGGCCGTCCGTCCGTCCGTCTGTCCGTGAGCCCGTCTATGTGTCCATGTAAACTTTATAATCAAACTACAGGTCACAAACATGAGTATATATTGATGAAAATCTGTATATAAACTTTTATCCATCATAAGCCGAATGCTACTGATATTGCAGAAAATTGGTTCATGTTCAGTCGCAGTTCCATAACAAACGACTTCAGATCAAAATTATCGCATAGATCTTGATCAAATTTGGTTTATCAAAAAACAAAAATTTTATTATTTTTTATAAAAGTAAAAAAATCTTATTTTCGATCTTTATCATTTTAATGATTGAGTTTGAAATTATTCAGGCTCAAGATCAAATGTCAAAAAGGTTGGGAGTTGTGACACCATAAATGTACATTAGGGTGGCCCTTCGTTATATGGAGGGAAAAAAAAGTGTTCAAACTGTCGGTCTCATCCCCTAGAAATATGCGAATAGCAAAAAAAACTGAGAAATACAAAGTTTTGGGCCAATCAAAAAACGTTTAGTAGTGGCGCAAAGCGATTGAAAATTTCAAGTGTGTTTATATGGGGGAAATATGACTTTTTTTCAGATTTTACGAAAATTTCGTTCTATAATTTAATTTTTCCGACAAGCTGTTACATAATTCGGGATCAGTATTAAATTATCCTTTTAAAAGGCTATAAAACTTCAAAAGCGTATGAAACGTCGCCAAGAAATAGCAAATGCCCCAGACCACTTTTGTGCCAAAAAAACTAGGTCATGAAATTTGATGGCATTTTTTTCAACTTTGAGAAATTGATTAAATCTATCATTCTTTTTTGGTTTCTATACTTATAAGTACTCAGGTATTAAGTATTGTTTTATTACCACGTTGTTAACCTATTGCGCATTGAGACCGAAAATTGGAAATTTTTTTGATAAAATTTTTAAAACTCCTTTTTCAAGTTTGAAAAAATTTTCTTAAACAAAATTTAAGAAACTGAATCTATCACTTCAAGGTTTTATTAAATACATGTAGCAGATTAACTGTGTGAATTTTTAAGTAAATCCCTCTGCCAGAATTTTTTTGACAAGGATTTTATTTTTGCGGATTTCGAGAAAACTTGGATTTTTGTGAAATATTCTGTAAATGTACTCTTTCTAAATACTTTGTATCAAAAATTCATCACTTTTCTACTTTTAAATGTTATATTTTATCTCAATAGCCTAGAGTTTCGGAAAAAAATAATATGACTCCATTAAACCTTTTGGAATTGACCCCATACTAATAAAAGACAATTTATTCAAAAAATTCAAATATCTTGTAAGTGCTGTCCAATTTTTAGATGCGACACTTAAAATATAATAACCAAATATGTAGAAGTTTCGTTCCAAAAATTTGGGATAAATCCGAGAACCTTAACCCATTATTTGCCAAGGCCAGATTTGGATTTTAAGATATTTTTAAAGAAAAATTACCGAAAACGAGTTTTTCTATTAAACTCGTTGATTCCACTATTTAGAACTTAAGAAAAATAATTCGGTTAATTTTTATTTATTTAACCCTTCAGTGCTCCTGAGATCAAAATTATCCATTGTGATATATCTCTGGTGCAATTATCTGCTTATTGCTCGCGAATATAAATTAAAACAACTTAGGTCATATGTCTCAAAAATAGGACGTTTTTTGAAATTCACTTTGATTTAGTTTTGTAATTTATTCCATTAAGAGTAGTATTAATTTAATATTAACTTTTATATACATATATTATTATATTTGAAATTTACTTTTATTTAATAAACTATTTAAAACTGGGAAATAAAATGTTAGAAGTTTGAAAAGATGTAGGTGACATTGAAGATAATATAAAGCGACCGATTATTAAAAATAAAAAATGTCAACCTTTATAAGTAATGGCATCTTCACCGATTGACCTGAAATTTTTTTATTTTTTTTTTTTTTGGCGTTTTTTATCAATATCCACCAAATTGGTGAGTGAGACCGCAAGAAATTCAACTATTACTTTATTATATAAAGTAATTTTATAACAAAATTGCTTAAAAGTTGTTTTAACATATATTCGCGAGCAATACATATAATTGCACCAGAGATATATCACAATGGATAATTTTGATCTCAAGAGCACTGAAGGGTTAAATAAATAAAAAATTAACCGAATTATTTTTATTAAATTCTACATAGTGGTTTCATCGAGTGTAATAAGAAAAACTCGTTTTCGGTAATTTTTATTTAAAAATATTTTAAAATCTAAAAATTCTGGTAGAGGAATTTACTTAAAAATTCACACAGTTAATCTGCAACATGTATTTAATAACACTTTAAAGTAATATATTAATTTTTTTAAATTTTGTTTAAGAAAATTTTTTCAAACTTGAAAAAGGAGTTTTAAAAATTTTATCAAAAAAATTTCCAATTTTCAGTCTCAATGCGCAATAGTTTAACAACGTGGTAATAAAACAATACTTCATATCTGAGTACTTATAAGTATAGAGACCAAAAAAGAATGATGACTTTAATCAATTTCTCAAAGTTGAAAAAAATGACATCAATCATCATTTCATGACCTAGTTTCTTTTGGCACAAAAGTGGTCTGGGCATTTGCTATTTCTTGGCGAGGTTTCATACGATTTTGAAGTTTTATAGCCTGTTGAAAGGATAATTTAATACTGAATCCGAATTATGTAACAGCTTGTCGGAAAAATTAAACTATAGAACGAAATTTTTGTAAAATCTGAAAAAAAAAGTCATATTTTCCCCATATAAACTGACTTGAAATTTTCAATCGCTTTGCGCCACGACTAAACGTTTTTTGATTGGCCCAAAACTTTGTATTTCTCAGTTTTTTTGCTACTCGCATATTTCTAGGGGGTGAGACCGACAGTTTGAACACTTTTTTTTATTAAGGGGCACCCTAATGTACGTGTATCAAGATGTTCTATTTTTTTTTCATATTTCTGCAATTCTAAGCATCACCAGCAAGAGGCAACATCTATTTATTAAAATAAAAGCGAATTAGTTATAAAAGTTTTAAAATCTCTTTTTCTTTCTTTTGAAACTTTAAATTAACTGTACCCGATGGGGGAGGTACGCGAACCTCAACAATTTTAGAGCTTGTTGTGAACAACAGGGGATAGACAACACCTGCAGGCACTTCACATCTACAAGTGGCCCAAGCACGTGTCTTTTTTCCCTAAACCAGCTCACGCCTTTCTCTTGGACAATCACCCCTTGGAGACAACATATCCGATTATCTAGCCCATTATGTCCCTATCCCTACACGAATGGATAGGTTATCATATGGATGGTCTAAACCGACTATAACTGTCTTACTTGTTGTAAATTTAAGTTCATACAAAAACGTGATCTTAAAAACTATTAAAAAGTTATGAATCTAACAAAGTATTAGTTTGAATTCTAAACTAATGACAGATGTGTCTTCGCAACATAATAATTTAACTGATCTCTACACATAATCCGATAATCCAAGCCCTAATTACTTACTTTACCATTATCAGCACCGAAATAAAATAACTAATATTAATAAATTGGTGAATTACCGAAATTTTTAACTTTATAATATCGAAATGATATTTATATCAATACAAGCGTGGCCCTAGAAAGACCTAAATTGACGTGCAGATGGCTGTAGTTGTTAAGAAAAAATAGCTGTGGTGAAGAGGATGTGTTTCGTTTTAAAACTGTAAAATTGAAAGCTAGCTATGGGTGAATTAAAATATTAAAAACGAAATATTCAGTAACCTTATAAAATTGTGTTTTTCAGAATAGATAATATTTCAGCGTACTGGAGTACAGGAGTACTGTAGATTATATTCTGGAAGTAAGGAACAATAACAAAAAACTGAACCTCAAAATAAGAATTTTGAAAATATAGTTAAGAAAACAAACCAAGAATATGTCACCGGATATGTTGCAAGAAAATGCAGAACAACCGTCACTATGGTTCAAAGATATAAGGCTCGGAAAGGCTTAAAACCCCTAAAGAAACCAAAGACGTCACAAGCAAAAGAAAAAAAAAATTGTTGCACTATTATGGATATACCTCAAAACGGAGGTGTCTTCCGTATCAATAATAATTAATAGGCAAGGCAATTTCTTGTGACCGATATAATAATTTTAGTTACCAACCGATGTTGACCAAAAATACCCCATTGGAAAGGTATTTCTTTTTAGCTGTCCACCATATTTACAAATTAGGACTGTCTGGAACATTTTTTTTACAGTAAAATGCAGTTAAAGGTGGTACAACACATACATAAAATACATATTTAAGCTTCAAATAAAAAACCATACGATGCTGTATGTGGGCTTATTAAACTTGTGTTGAATTGATTAGCATACCTTTAGGCTCTTATAAAAATATTTATTAACAAACCTACTTATATATCTTCTGTGTGATAAACAGATATTTATAATTGAATGAAAAAATAAATTTACGTAGAATTTGCACTTGAATTTCGAGGCCTGTGTTAGTTTAATATTATATTGTTCTTGAAGGAGAGTACTTCCAAATTAGGAAAATTTTATGGGCGTGTTATATTTTGGTTTGTAGATTATTTATCGATGCGGCAAAAAGTACCCTTGATTCAAAACAAGAGGAGCTATCAATGCGCAAGTTTACAGACTCTTTAAAAAGAGACTATTTCATTTTATGTAAACTCAAGATGGAACCACTATTTTTTGTGATGATTTAGATATATGTCATTACGCTGCCACAACGTTGACTTTGGGAAAATAATATTTAAGTTGTTTAAAAATACAACAATCCACTAAACATCTCCCAAGATCGGCCCATTGACAGAGATTGTTCGTTAATAAAAGAACAGTTACCAGAAGGGTAAACAGGCCGGCAATGACAAAAAAAAATATTGAATGAAAATGGATGAAGTCCTTCAAAGCGATAACAACTAAGAATGGAGTGGACTAAAATATGTACAGTTGGTCAAAAATTGTTACCACAATGTAAAAATATTTAACTGTTTCATTTCACAAACATACTGATCCCTTAGAGTTAACTTTTCCCTATTTTAGCTTACATATCTATCGACAGCTTGTTTTTCATAACAAAAAGTTACTTTAACAACTAAGTGATGGAAAATATTAAGATATAGAAATAAAGTGTCAAAAAATCCTTTACGAAATGAAAGTTTATACGGAAAAGATTCCTCGTACCTTAGAATTTTACTTGTTGCCCTTTTGCATAAACTACATCTTGCAAGAGTCTGACACTGACACTATTAACTGTGAAATATCGCATTCCAACGCTTTTTTATCACTCGTTTTTGATGCAAGTTCTTCATTAAATTCACTGTAAGGTTTAGAAATCTACGAACGACCTTTCCGTAAAATGTATCGGGGTACATATATGGACTTTGATCTAATGTAGCAATGACCTTATTACATTTACTATCCGACATATGTATGGGAAAAATTACTTGGTTTAATTTATATTTGTATTTTTAAATGTTTTCAAGGTGAAAGAATTTGAATTTATGAACACTTTCGATCAATGTCTCAAAATATCGATGGTAGTAGAGTTGCTTTTTCATAGCATTATTTAAAAAGCCTATTCCACCAATCCAACAACATCAGGCCCGGATTTCCAAAGTTTTACCTATCACTTTATGGAAAAACGACGGCGTTCCGAGAACAACGCTACCTGACGTGTAGATGGCGGTAGTAGTTTGAAAAATATTTCTTTGGTGAAAACTGGAAACCTTATTAAACATAACATATTTAAGATTCAAGGTGCTACATTGTTTAATATTTTGAAGCCATTAAAAGTAATGGATCTTAGTGAATTTGTAAATATGGAAAAATTGTCACTATTAAATAGTTCAATGCTTTCATTTGAAAGGTGTTAGTCCAACCAATATTACAACTGAGCTGGATTCTCTTCTGGGGGAGTTCAAACGAGGTCGTACGAGGTGCCAAGACGAACATCGTAGTGGTCGACCAATTGAGGTGTGTGTGCCTAAGATGCGTGATCTAGCTGAAATGAACTGTCGCTAATATGAGTACCACGTTTGCTCAGAATAAAACAAAAACAGCGTCGTGAAGATGTATCAATAGAGTCTTTGGCGATGTTTCACCACAATAAAGTAGAGTTTTTGCATCGATGCAATTAAGTAAAAAATGCCGTACTTGACGAAAAGGAACGTACAATAGCCAAAATCCTTTAATTAAATTTTAAATTGCTTCATCACGCATGTTATTCGCGATATTTGGCAACCTCGCATTACTTTCTATTTCCAAACTGAAAGAATGGCTTTGTGGTAAAAAAATTTGCCACAATGAAGAGGTGTAGTCTGCGGCTGATGGCTATTTTACGAAGATAAGACGTTATTACTATAAACAGTGTAACGAATGTATTGAATATCGATGGGAAAAATGTATCAAGCTAACGAAACAACGAAAAATTTGTTATTTTATTGACAGTTCCGAAGGGAATACTCCAGTGGAAGGGAAATGTGTTTCTTTCTGATGTTTCGTGCTGAGAGTTAAGTTCTAGAAGTATAGCATCCGCATCGATTTAAATATCTTTAAACTTTAATTTTTTAACACAAAGCTCGAAGGATGCGATTTGGAGTGTTACGAGATATTTATGTCCTCAACATGATTGTATCGAAAAATTTATTCGAAATTTCAAAGGACTTTAAGGGATACACTTTTGTAAGAACATTATTGATATGATAAATACAGTTAAAATTGCAAAGATTCCATCCTTTTGACTGCAATATCGACATTTTAGGATGATCGATATTTTAATGTTCTTCCAAATGAAACCAGTTCACTTTATCGTTGGACAAGTAGCTTTTTATTGCGATGCATAATCGGAAAATTATTATCGTTCATTTTGCAAGTTAGGCATGTTTATGGGGCCAGTCTGACAATTACGCTGTTTTCTAGAATTCCGTTGTAGTTAGTTAAAAATCAGCGCTGCACCTGAGAATATAAGTAAAAATATAAAACAGTTAACCTTGAGATCTCAAAAAAATATTATTTTTGGAGAACAAAAACCAAGCAATGACTCGATAAATACTACGGGGACTCTGCACCATCAACCTCAATGGTTAAGAAGTGGTTTACTGAAATCCGTTGTAGTCGCACCAGCTCAAGTGATGCCGAAATCGTCGATAAAATCAATGGTATGATACTGAAAGATTGGAGAATGAAAGAGCGTAAGGTGGCCGATGATGCGGTCCTCTGCAGAAAGCCGGTACATCTCATTTTACATTTATTTTTGAACATGAAAAAGTTATCCGCGCGATAGGTATCATGATTGATTGAAATCGTGTAACCACTTCCAATAAGCGTTGGGCGCTGTTCAACCGCAATGCGGAGGAGTTTCGGCCCGGTTTGTAACCGTGGAGAAACATGGATCCAGCACAAAAGCAAAGAACAGTTAAAGCAGTGGACTTGTCCGGATAAAATGGACTAAAGAAGGCAATGACTAAAGAAAGTTAATGTCATCAGTTTTTTTGTAAGCATACGGTGTCACTGAAAAGGGTGAAATGATTACCGGAGAATATTTTTAGCAGCTGTTGGACAAATTAGATATTGATCTGCAGCAAAAGTGACCGCATTTCGCGAAAAAAAACAGTGATCTTCTACCATGACAACACTTCGGAGCACACCTTTGTAGTCGCGATGTCAAAAACCTGAACAAATGGCTCAGTGGTACAAGATTTGGGTGGAACGCAGAGATCAGTACCGAAATAAATGCCTTTTTTGAGGTCCTTGAGAAAACTTGTTATTTGAAAGGCATAAAAATACTGAAAAATCTATGGACTTAATGTAACGATCTAAAGAGAAGCTATGTTAAAAACAAAATGTTTTTTTTTTTTTAGAAAAAAATATCTTTTATTCAAAAAGTCATTTAGTTATCAAATCGCCATGGTAATGTGTTTTATTAATTTATATGACAATGGTCTGGTATCACAAGTTCATTCATATCAGAAAACCTTTTTCTCCAAACGATGCAAGCGAAGGGTGCTTCGTCTTAGTTTAATTTTAATGAAGCAAACAATTTTGGAAACTGCAAGTGCAATTAATAGACAATATGGTTGTGTTTAAAAGTTTCATTAAAAAAATTTTGAAATCTGAAACCAAACTACTGTCGAAAATCTGTCAAATTTATTTATTTATTGCAAAAGCTCCTTTAAGTGTAACCATCGTAATTATTGTGACCTTGACAGCAAATTTTAAGACATAAACTACACAGAAGTGCCTACAGCTAAAGCGACAATAATTACTCCAACTGACTCTAAACCAGGAAAGAGAGAAGAGGAGGGGGCGCGCTATTTTGTATTCCAAAAGAATTTCATTCATATACATTTGTAAAACTGCTATGGTTTCCATTTCATACCAATGACATTCACAAATTTCTTAAATAACATCCCACTCCTCATCCATTTCTTGCAGCAAGTACAACTAATAATAGCAAAATAAGAGGCAAATAAAAAAATCGTTAAAAAAAACACAATTCCGTAATGAGTTAAAATAAAAACTCGACAAAAAGCACGTGCTTATGTGGGTGGTGAAGGTCTCTTAAGTTCATTAACCTAATGTAAGAGCAGTAGGAAAAAAAAAACAAAGTAATTTTCCCCAAGTTTCTAACAAGTTGAGGACCGCTAAATGAGACAAAAGCAAAGAAAAAGTCGAGAGTGAGAACTGAAAAAAAAATAATAATAAATAAATATTAAGACATTATATAAGAACTACAACAACAAGTAAATGAGTCAAAATGAAAAAATGTGGCGCGAAAAAGTGTACTGATGCTGGCTGGCATGGCATTCCATTATATTCATTCAGTCATTGCCGGGTTGTTTTTAATCACGAAAACAGTTAAAAAAAATATATAGCAGCACCAGCAGCAGCAACAAAAACAACATCCCAACACCCATTTATACTAAAACCCAAACCACAGTCAAAGAAAATGAGAAAGTGTGCAATAGTATTAAAAGAACATGGGAAAAGCGGAAACGGAAACAAATGTATAAAACAAGAAAATGAAATAAGAGGGAAAGGGGGCTTATTGGCGTGCTTCACTAAAAGTTCAAAGTTTCTGTATGAGTTGTATGTGCTATTTGGTTAGGGTTAATTGTAGGAAGGGGGGGTGGGGGTGCGATTTTAAGCCAAATGAAAATGTACGTATTTAAAAAATAATAATAATAAAAAAAATCCATGGAAAAACAACACAACCCAGTTTTTAAGAAGTTTCTTCTTAATGTTGGCAATGAATTTCTTCTGCTGATGCTAATGATGACGTTGCTAATGATGCTGCTGTTGTTTCTTCAACTCAGAGCCAAAGAACTGACATTGTTCTTTTCTGTTTTCGTAATTTTCCGTTTTTTTTTTTTAATTTTTGTGTACGTGAAAATGAAAATGTTTTACAACTTTTACTTTTGGCTGAATGACTGGCTGGCTGGCTGGGTGGCTGACTGGCTGGCTGCCGTACTTTGTTGTACGCAATTAATTAAAACTTTGTTGGGGTTGGTTATGGTTTATCTAAATGAAAACACAGTCACAACAACAACAACATCATTAAATTTTATAAAAGTTATGTAATAAGAGAAATGGAGTTGGGTGGGGATTATTAGTAAATTTGTTTGTCTGTGCAAAATTATGTCAAACTGTCTGCCGGCTTTGTTCGTGGGAATACCCCAATTATTTAATTTCACTTTTTGTTTTGTTTGTTGATGTTGTTGTTTGATGCTTCGCTTTGTTGTGCAATTACATATTCATAATTTAACTTTTTTTCTTTTTGAGTCTGCAAGATGAAATTGGGTTTGTTTTTAGCTTGATGAATGTACTATGCCATATAGGATAGGATATGAGCCACAAGTTGCAAACAAAATTAAATCTAATAAAAAACAAGAAAGAAGGTTACAGCCTGTCTATATCGACGAAATGACATGCTACACTATTAATTATGGCAAAAAAGGATAGATCTCAATAAAACTTAAGCAAAATTTCATACTCCTATATAAAAACTAGATCAAAAAGGCTACCTGACAACACACATACAGACCAAATTTGAGTAAAATATAACTTATTTATAAGTACGCATTCAAAGTGATTTAAGTGGATATGGGAGGACGTTTTAAATGGAGACAATTATTGCGGTGTCTTTCTCCACACATTCACTCACGAACCGATCTATAAAGTTTGGACTGCAACTCGTCAACAGATACACAGTGGTTCAAAACCAAAAAAAAGTGGTAATAAGTCTGGAACTTCTAAACTATTGGTTGGATTGGAATAGTATATTCTAGGCGATTGTAGTCAAGGATATAGGCTTTCAAAATATTTATTTTTGAGATACCCTGTTATAACACAGGGTGAGCTACAGGGTGCCAAAGTCGACCACCTCGAGGTGGAAAATGTTTTCAAAGCTTGTAACTTTTATAAATATGAAGTGATTTTTATGTTTTTTAAATTTTTCCAATAACCATTAAATTATTAACAAAAAAACATGCCCATACTACCTAGTTATCGCTTATGGTTTAAAAAATATTTGATTTTAAAAATCAACATTTGAACTTTTCACCAAATTCTTTCTTGGTTTTTCGCAAATAACATTTTTATTAAAATAGGTAAAAAAAATCTAAAAATACGTGGCGATAGCCAGTACTTTTTAAAAAAATATGTTGAAGTATTTTTTGAATTATTTCAAACCGTTTAGTGAGCACAAAATCTTAAAGTTGACTTTTTGAATCAGGTTCTAAAAATTGCAAATTTTAGCCAAAAAATACCCTTCATTCTTTCACTTTTTTCTCACAACCTTGGTAAAACATGTATATATTTTTCTACATATTTTAAAAGAATATGCTTCAAGAATAGTTGTAAGTGAAATTTTTAATATTTGTGGACATGCACCCTACGTCCAGCATTGGACGAAATTGGGCAATTTAAAAAAAAAAAACTAAGTTTTAAAAGTTAATACAAAAATATCCGCTCGATTTCTTCAAATATTTCACTGCAGTATTAGAGCTACAAATACTTTTATTTATTTTCCGTAATAAAATTCACCGCCGTTGCATAAACGCGGCCAGGAGGGCTTAAATGGTGAAAAAAGTCAAATTTTCATACAAATTTTTTTTGTTAACATAAAAAACATATTAAGATTAGTCCTTTTTATATTTTGTTTACTGATTCGGAACTACATTTAAATTATCTAAAACACTTCAAAAAATCATTTTGATAACGTTAATAGTTTTTGAGATATTTATATTCAAATTTCAGAAAAAAATATAGAAAAACTATGGTTTTTCGTTTTTTTTTGGTTTTTTTGGTAAAGTGTTCCCAAAATTTTTGAATTTTACTTATTATTATATATACTGCTAAAGAAGACATATTTATCTATTCAACGACATATAACATGTCTATCAAATATATTGCAACATGCTGAAATAATGACCCCAAACCACACTCCAGAGGCAAAAATTTAGCTATTTCTCTATTTGTTCATATAAATGGTCATTTACATAGTGAATGACATATTTTTTTATACCCTATACTAGAGATGTGACGGATAGTGATTTGGCCGGATAACCGGATACCGGATATCCGGCAAGATGCGAGGCCGGATAGCCGAATATCCGCCGGCCGGATAGTAAATTAAAGATTTCATTATTTCTAGTTCGGCAGGCAATAACGCCGCGGTTACACCTTCAACTTTTGGTTGAAAGGCTTTTACACATACTGCTTGTCAGAATTCGTTGAAACTGGCAGCTGTGACGCAGGCTGTACGCAACAGGTTGATCAACTTTGTTGTTTATTCATTTTATTTTAAATATTTAGTTAAATTTTTAGTTAAAAAATCACTTTAATTTTTGTTTTAAAAAACACACACGTTTTAATAACTTTTCCACCAAACAAATCAAATGAATATGACACAGATGTTACAAATCAGCTGTTTAGTTGGTCAACTGGTTGAAACGCTGGTTGAAAGAGAAAATCGCAAGCAACCGCCTTTCAACTTTAAAATGTGTAAGTGTATTAGTGGAAAATTCGGAGTTGAAGGCAACTAGTTGAACGTGTAACCCCCGGGTAAACGACAATAAACGGGAGGAGCGATGTTAGTTATCTTTGGAAAATAACGTACTGCAGTCTGGCAATACTGAAAATCAACAAATTAAAATCTGGCATTACTGAAAATCAACAGCTGATTGTTTCAATTATTTTACTTCATAATTTGTACGAAAAGAGCAGAGAACATGTCTTCAATGATAAGAAAATCGCCTATTTGGCAATATTTTGAAATTAAAAGTGAAAATAATAAGTTTGCTATTTGTTTATTGTGCAAACTACCAATTTCTCGTGGTGGTGAAGGAAAAAAAGCAGGTGCGTAAGAGTAATGTTTTTTTTGCAGCCTATTTAATAATACAACCTACAAGTTTCGAATCATATACTTATTAATTTTAAATCTTCCCCCAGGCACATCTGCTATGAGCAATCATTTGAAATTAAAGCACCCAGAAAAATTCATGAATTTGAATAAAGATAAAATAAACGACGCAGCTACGTCGCTTGCGGAGCCTGTCAACGCTTGTACAAGTTCCTCTTCTACAAGGCAACAGACTTTGTCAGAGGCGTTCGATAGAAAACTGCTTTGGGACATAAATAATGCAACTGCGAAAAAATACCATTATCTCATAGCAGAAATGATTGCACTGGATAATGAGCCACTTTGTGTCGTTGAAAGAGTTGGATTCGCAAGATTACTTAAGCAAGCTTTACCACGCTATGAATTGCCAAGCCGAGCCTTTATGACCCAAAAAATAATTCCCGATATTTACAACCGAATTTTCAAAAAAATCCAAACAAGAATTTCAAGTGCTGTCGCAGTTTCTGTCACTTCTGACATGTGGACTTGTTTGCGCAATAACTCCAGCTTTCTGAGTTTCACAGCTCATTGGCTTTCTGCAGAATTTAAACTTCAACACGGAGTTCTAGCTATGAAACCGTTTTCAGGATCTCATACAGGAGAAAACATAGCAAATGAACTCAATAGTATTACATCTCGCTGGGATATTGAACAAAGCAAAATACATGTTATTGTTCATGACAGTGGCGCAAACATGGTCAAAGGCGTTCGAATGGCGGAGTATAATTCCGCCAGGTGTTTCATTCATTCGCTTCAGAGGGTTGTGCTTGAGTCTTTAAAGGTACAACCTGAAGTAATGGACTTGATTGCCAAAGGTAGACGTATCGTAACTCACTTCAATCATTCAGGTTTAGCAAAAGAAAAATTGCTGGTGCTTCAAAAAGAACTATGTTTACCAGAGCATCAATTGGTGCAAGATATAAACACGAGGTGGAATTCCACTTTCTATATGATGGAACGTAATTTGGAACAAAAACGTGTTATCTCCCTTTATGTGTCTGAAAACGACACACTTACTAATCTAACAACTCGTCAGTGGTGTTTGATGGAGCAGTGTGTACAACTTTTGAAGCCGTTTGAAGAAATAACTAAAATTACAAGTGCTAGCCTCTCCTGCATATCTGAAGTTATACCGCATGTAGCTGCATTAAAAAAATTCTTAGACAAGGACGAAACTATACGACGAACAGCGGATTTACTTAATATGAGAGGCTCCTTAAAAGCGCAATTGACATCTCGTTTTATTTCCTTAAGTGAAGATCCAAAATACCTTATTGCAACTTTTCTGGATCCCAGATTTAAGGCTAACTTTTTGGGAAAAGTTGAAGCTGAAAGAGCTCGACAGACTATTTTATTGGAACACTTAAGAATGACTTGCGACACGTCTTCCATCAGTAGTTGTTCATCGACGTCTTCAACTAGACCTAAACAGTTACGATTAAATGAAACTGATTCAAATGTAGCTCGTGAATCTCACGAAACATTTTGGGATTGTTTTAATGAAGTGGCAGATGAAAACAACATTCAGTCTAGCGATCATGAGAAGAACCAAATTGCTACCGAGATTGAATTCTTCTTGAAGGAAGTTCGAATTGATCGCAGTCAGGATCCTTACGCTTGGTGGTCGTTTAACTCCAAAAAATACCCAATTTTAACGTCTCTTACTAAAACGTTCCTTTCAGCTCCTTGCAGCAGCGTTTATAGCGAAAGACTTTTTTCGGAAGCTGGCTTGGTTTACGAAAACAAGCGAAATCGTCTATTGTCTGCGAACGCTGAAAATTTAGTTTTTATTCACCATAATCTACCTCTTCTTAATTTTGAGTATTAATGTCAATCGTTGTATTAATTGGACGTATTTTAAGTTTTTAGTTTAAACATAAATTTTTCAGTAAAGTGAATATCTCAAAACGTATTTTAAGTTTTTGAAAGATAATTTGTAATTTTTTGTTACTTTTTTACCTTTAAATAAAAGCTATTTTATTGTTAGTTACTTAATACAAATTTATTTGCTTAAAATAATTCTAAGAAAATATCCGGCCGGCCAGATACCGGATAGTAGCTTATTATCCAATATCCGGCCGAATAGTAAATTTAGGCCGGATATCCGGCAAACCGGATAGTTGCCGGATATCCGTCACATCTCTACCCTATACCACTATGTGGTTTGGGTATAATGACTTTGTGCTGCTGTTTGTAACAACCAAAAATATTTGACCTAGACCCATCTTTAATTATACCGATCGAATCAGATTCACTTTCTGAGTTGATTTAACAATGTCCGTCCGTCCGTCCGTCCGTCCGTCCGTCCGTCCGTCCGTCCGTCTGTGTGTCCATGTAAAGCTTGTAATCAAACTGCAGGTCGCAAATATGAATGTATTTTAATCAAATTTGGTACATAAGCTTTTATCGGCCATGGGATGAACGCTATTGAAATTGGTGAGAATCGGTCCATGTTCAGACCTAGCCCCCATACAAATTACCCATATGAAATCGACATAAATTGCCATAAGATCCAAATTGTCATATAGATCTTACTCAAATTGGGTTTGTATGCGTTCATTACATCCATTAATGAGTAGTCCAAAAATGATCCCTTTGACCCCATATAGAGTTGCTTCCCGATCTTCACTTAAATCTATTAAAAAACAAAAATATTGCACTGATTCTTCTCAAATTTTGTTTGTATATATTTTTGCAAAATACAAGAGACTTTACCAAACATGATCAGGATCGGTCCATTTTTGGACCAAGTCCCTATATAGATATAGCATCCGATATGAACTTTTTCATATCTGCAGCCAAAAAAATTAATAAAAATCCCACTCAAATTTGGTTTTTGCTTATTTTCTATGTCCAGTTAGTTGGGCCTAAGAGATAGGGTCTCTAAACGCATGGTATAGGGTATCGTATAGTCGGTCTAGACCGACTATAATTTTCTTACTTGTTTTTTTATTGTTTTTTGGTAAAGGGTTGCATACGTTTTTATTACTTCAAATAATTTTATATATATTTTCAAAGAAGGTATAATTATAAGTTAATGGTGTATGAAGTATTTACCTAATGAGAAGTTACGTTAATATGTATATGGGGATGTGATGGAACATCTGGATTTTCTGAGTATAGACAACCAAGTGGAAGCAATTCAGAAATAGATTTTTCAACAATTTTTATGACGCCATTAGTACCATTATAAATGAGGCTATATAATGAGACAAGTTCTTCTTTAGTGAGAGATAATATCAGGACATATGGAGTAATTTAACACCCGGATCTAAGTTTCTATGTCGGCCAATCCGATTTGAGTACACAAAGGAAGACAAAATTACAACACAAAGCTTAGTGAGTTCAATAAATCAGGAAATTTCGAGATTGTCTCCAGTTTTTGTGGAAATATCTGGAAGTGTCATTAAAGAGTTATTTCAACTACTATTTACAATGATTAATGGGAAAGTAGCCAATGCCGTTACAGATATAACATCTACTTGGAAATGTAATATATGTGGAAAGAAAAGTTCAGAATTTCATAACAGTTGTGATGAAATTCCTATTAATGAAAATGCTTTAAAATTTGGAATATCACCACTTCATGCAAGAATACGATTTATGGAATATTGCTTGCATCTCGCATATGATCTAAAATACCAGCAAATTCCAGGACAAGAAAATATACCAGTTAAAAATAATACTGATCTACAAGCCATACGAAAAACTGAGAAGAAAAGAATTCAGGATGAATTTAAAATGCAACTTGGTCTAATTATCGATAAGCCTCTTTGTGGCTATGGAAGTTCAAATGATGGTAATACAGCAAGACATTTCTTTGAACTACTTCTTTGATTACTGGCATTGACACGGCTTTAATCGCACGGTTTAAAGTAATATTAGCTGTCATTAATAGTAAACAACAAATTAATGCGGAGAAATTGAAAATATATGCTAGTGGAACTAAGGAATTAATAATGAACTTATATCCTTGGAGGCCAATGACACCAACTGTACACAATGACACCAACTGACACCAACTGACACCAATGACACCAACTGCACTCATGGGAAAGAAATAATACAAAATAGCATCCTGCCCTTGGGAGAACTGACTGAAGAAGCACAAGAAGCTAGAAACAGAGATGTCAAACACTTTAGACATTTTAATACAAGAAAATGTAGCAAAGAAGCCCAAAATTCCGATTTAATGAGATATTTATTGATATATTCAGATCCAGTAATATACTCCATAAGAACAAAAGGGTTACCAAAAATAAGTCTTGAAATAGAAAATGATGATTCCGAAGCTATGGATATAAAACATCTTTTATCTTTTGATATTTCTGATTGTTTTGTAGAAAATAACTAGTAAAAAAGCAGACAATTGTTATGTAATTTTAAGCCTATTATAAAACAAATAAAAAAATACTCATTAAAAAAAATTTAGTTATATTTGTTATTTAATAATGAAAATATATTTGGCATTGGCTTTTTACCTGTTTTTTTTTATAAAATCAGCATCAAAGTTTCGGGCAATTTTATGATCAGTTGAAACTCATAGGTAAATATTTCATACACCATTAACTTATAATTATACCTTCTTTGAAAAGATTATTAAAATTATTTGAAGTAATAAAAACGTATGCAAACCTTTACCAAAAAACAATAAAAAAATATGTCATTCACTATGTAAATGACCATTTATATGAACAAATAGAGAAATAGCTAAATTTTTGCCTCTGGAGTGTGGTTAGGGGTCATTATTTCAGCATGTTGCAATATATTTGATAGACATGTTATATGTCGTTGAATAGATAAATATGTCTTCTTTAGCAGTATATATAATAATAAGTAAAATTCAAAAATTTTGGGAACACTTTACCAAAAAAACCAAAAAAAACGAAAAACCATAGTTTTTCTATATTTTTTTCTGAAATTTGAATATAAATATCTCAAAAACTATTAACGTTATCAAAATGATTTTTTGAAGTGTTTTAGATAATTTAAATGTAGTTCTGAGTCAATAAACAAAATATAAAAATAGCTAATCTTAATATGTTTTTTATGTTAACAAAAAAAATTCGTATGAAAATTTGACTTTTTTCACCATTTAAGCCCTCCTGACCACGTTTATGTAACGGCGGTGAATTTTATTACGGCAAATAAATAAAAATATTTGTAGCTCTAATACTGCAGTGAAATATTTGAAGAAATCGAGCGGATATTTTTGTATTAACTTTTAAATCTTAGTTTTTTTTTTTTAAATTGCCCAATTTCGTCCAACAATTTCACTTATAACCATTCTTGAAGCATATTCTTTTAAAATATGTAGAAAAATATATACATGTTTTACCAAGGTTGTGAGTAAAAAGTGAAGGAATGAAGGGAATTTTTTGGCAAAAATTTGCAATTTTTAGAACCTGATTCAAAAAGTCAACTTTAAGATTTTGTGCTCACTAAACGGTTTGAAATAATTCAAAAAATACTTCATCGTATTTTTTGAAAAGTACTGGATATCGCCAGATATTTTTAGATTTGTTTTTATCTATTTTAATAAAAATGTTATTTGCGAAAAACCAAGAAAGAATTTGGTGAAAAGTTCAAATGTTGATTTTTAAAATCAAATATTTTTTAAACCGTAAGCGATAACTTGGTAGTATATGCATGTTTTTTGTTAATAATTTAATGGTTATTGGAAAAATTTAAAAAACGTAAAAATCACTTCATATTTATAAAAGTTACAAGCTTTGAAAGCATTTTCCACCTCGTGGTGGTCGACTTTGGCACCCTGTAGCTCACCCTGTGTTACAACAGGGTATCTCAAAAATAAATATTTTGAAAGCCTATATCTTTGACTACAGTCGCCTAGAATCTACTATTCCAATCCAACCAATAGTTTAGAAGTTCCAGACTTATTACCACTTTTTTTTGGTTTTGAACCACTGTGAGATATAACATTATTCCAAAACATATAATTCATTAATTACTCCAAAATTCTATGGTCACAAGTCATAACCCCCCAAGTGTGTTTTTAATATTTTCCGGAGAGCAGTCTAAAGTTTCAAATCCTATTCCGGTTTATTTTAACTTTCTGACAGATTCTAAGGAAACGAATTAATTTACCTACTTGTTACAAAAAAAAGTTCTTTATTTCTGTAGTCCAAAGATATTAGGGAAAATCACACTTAGGGTCTAATGACTGTTGAACAAAAAAAAATAAATAAAAAGTTTAAGTTGAGTTAGGTTATTATACCAAATGAGAAAAAACCTTTAAGTGCGCCTGAATCATTTTAAATCGTTATTCTATGTCAACATTTTAAAGACTTGATGTTTCATATTGAGTTAGGTTCTTATTCCCTATTGATAATTCATCAACTTTATTGACTTAGGCTACATTTTCAATTTGAATACTTTCAATGTAGTAAGAAAAACAAAATACAGAAATGTTATTCATCATTTTATTTAATACTAGATGTAACCCGGTGCGCTTCGCTACACCCTCCCCCTCCCTTCCACGACAAATCACATTGATAACTAATGTACTTGTCAATAGACTGTTGCTTTCGTAGTACATCATATTTTTGATATGGGAGGTGCCACGCCCACTTATCCCATCCCGCCCAATTTTTATTGGACTACTCATATTAATATCTGAGGGACTCGTGCAAAATGTCGAGCCTTTCCCAGTTATATGATATTAGATATCTACTTTGCATGGGCGGTGCTACGTCCACTGCTTCTATCACGCCCATTTTTTTGTTCGACTAATCACACAAAGAACCTATGGGGTCACGCAAAGCCACAAAGCTCTCTCTTTTACAGTACTCCAAATATTTGACATTTAATAGTTACTTTGCATGGGGAGCTCCACGCCCATTGGTGCGAACCCGCCAATTTTTTGTCTGACTACTCATACTAAGATCTGATGGTGTCGTGCAAAGTGCCAAAGCTTCCCTCTTTTAGTACACCAGTTATATGATATCATATATTTACTTTGTACGCGCGGTGCCACGCGCACTGCTCCGATCACGCCCATTTTTTGTCTAACTAATCATATGAATAACTTATGGGTTCACACAAAGTCCCAAGACTCTCACTATAACAGTACTCCAGATATATGGCATTTTATATTTTATTTGTATGGCAGGTGCCACGTGCCACGCCTATTGGTCCAATAGTACCCATTTTTTGTCCGACTGCTCACATTAATAATAGGTGCCATCAGACAAATTTTAAAAGCCTTCTCTATCATAGTACTCGAGATATATAACATTGAATTATTACTTGTATGGGAGGTACCACGCCCACTTCTCCGATCCGGCCCATTTCCGGCGCGGCTACTAATATTAACAATAGGTGACCTCACACAAATTTGCAAAGCTCTCCCTGTCATGGTACTCAATATATGTATATGATATTAAAAATTTACTTTGTGTGGGAGGTGCCACGCCCACTAAAAATATTAAAAAAAATTATAGCCTATAGCACTTCCCATATCCGCAGTAAGACTCTGTGAAAATTTCAGGAAGATCAGATGGCTAGTTACGGAGATTACCCCCTACAAACAAACAAACAAACAAACAAACAAACAAACACACATTACCTCTTTATTATATTAGTATAGACAAAAAAAAGGAGTTTTGCAAGTATGTTTTAGTTTTGTTTATATATTTTCTTTAGGTACTTTGTTCACTAGGACGTTTTGCCGCCATTTTTGTTACTCTGTCAGACATTTTGAATACATTTTTCACAACTGATAATCTTTAAAATCATAATCTTTAAAACAATCGGCAACGGCGTAATTTGTCTTAATGCCTCACTTTTGAAAAATTGTCAATATTCGTAGTTTTAAAATAAAAACCTAAGTCTACCTAGACTATGTTTTTTTTCTTAAGTTCGGATTTGGAGTAAGAATTTATCTTGAGAAACGTTCAGATTCGAAAAAGAACTTAACTCAGTTTATGTTTATTAAAAAACGATATGGTAATTCAGCTTAACTCAAGTTACGAAAATAGAATATTTTCTTTATTTTACTGAATAACGACCTAAGTTTGTTTAGGCAATAATGAAAAAATAATAGTTCTCTTACATTGCATAAAGTATTATCTTTTCTAGTATTAGAAAATGTATACATGATCTCGAACCGAACACTAAATAACTAATTATTATTACATCACAAGATCGACAATACATCAAAAACTAACATACAAAACATACGGTCCAATGCAATTGTGATAAATCTGTTAAGATTTCACATGCCATTACAGTTCCCATTTATGGGACGGTTAGCAAAAACAAAAAAAGCTTTTTTCACATTACGAGATTCGTAATTGATCAAAGCGATGCTAATGTAGAGAAAGCTAAAAATTTAAAACTCTCGTATGAAAAGAAAAAAAAACCCATTTCTCATGTTCTTTTCTTTCTAATGTTGAGTTAAATAGTTGATTAAGCATGAGTTGAAGTAATAGGAAGAAGGATGCTGACGATGAACAAGTCGCTTTGTTCGAAAGTAGCTACTCCATCTAGCGCTGTCTTCAATTTTTTTACAAATTTCTCTTACATTGCATAAAGTATTATTTTTTCTAGTATTAGAAAATGTATACATGTAATGGTGCGGCATTGGTGGAAGATCCGCTTCCGTTTCCCTGAGCCTTTGCTGGTCGCACGTGCTGGCGTAGGGGCCTAGCTCGCCGGATGGGTGGGGTCTTGCTCAGGCCTAGGGAAACCGCACTACAGATTTTCACGTGCGATTTAAAAAAAACTGTCAAAACACGGACGCTAAATGGATGGATGGCCATACTTACCTTGGGATTGGGGACTAGGTGTTCTGCCCCTTTTGCCCTCCCAACCATGTTACCTCGACTCCATCTTACTTGGAGGTAACCCACTGCAATGATAAGAGTTTGGTTTGGTTCGGCTTTCTACATTGGGTTTAACAAGTTTTATTGAACCTTCATTTTAAGGTTATTTTAAATTAAGTTTAGCAAAATTTAATTTTTGGGAAATTTTAATTTTAGGAAAATTTTTAAATATAGCTCAATTTTAATTTTAGAAGAATTTTTAAATTTTAGCAAAATTAGGAAAATTTTAGCAAAAATTTATTTTTAGCTAAATTATATTTCTTATTATAATTTTTAATTTTAGCTCAATTTTATTTTTATTTAGGAAAATTTTTAGATTAATTTTATATTTAGCAAAGTTCTTAATTTAGAAAATTTTTAGTTAAATTTTAGTTTAAATTTATATTTAGAAAAAATTTTTATATTTTGAAAATTTTTATATTTCGAATATTTTATATTTTGCGAATTTTGACATTTCGAAAATTATATATTTATTTAAATTTTATAATTAGAAAACTTTTTTATGTAATTTTAGAAAAATTTTGGATTTAGGTAAATTTTTATATTTAGAATACCTTACACTTAGCTAATTTTTTTTTTAATGAGAAAAATTTGGTTTAATTAGAAAACCTGACATTTAGAAAACTTTTACATTCTAATTAGAAAAATCTTAAAAAAAAATTCTATTTATAGTTAGATGATTTATCTAGAAAATTTTATAGAAAATTTTTGTTTTCCTTTTTTCTCTTTTTTTTTTTATTTAATTTTATACCATAATTAGTAAGATTTAGGAAAAGTTTAATTCTAGGACAATTTTTGCTTTTTTAATTTTGGGAAAATTCTTAATTTTTAGGAAAAATTTTTAATAGTAGAAAGATTTTAATTCTAGTACAATTTTAATTTTTTCACAATTTTAATTTTAGCAAATTTCATATCTAAAAAATATTGATATTTAGTTTAAATTTATAATTAGAAACAAATTTCTTAATGTAGTTATTTGATTTTATATTTTAAAACATTTTATATTTAGCAAATTTAGTACAAATATTTTTTTTTTAGTCTTAGCAAATTATTTATATTTTATAAAATTTTTTTATTTTTTTAATTTAAATGTAGAAAATTATTTGTATAAAAAAAAATCAAAATTACCGACATATTGTTGTTGTTGCCAGAGGCCGGGGTTTTCCTTCTTTAATCCTTCACGGGCAGAGTTAAGCCAGATCATGTATCCGGATAGAGGACGTTTTGGTTTGTCTGCCATTTTGTGTTCTTTGAATTCATGCTCTTTCACAAAGTTTAACTACTGCAATTAAATTCTTTTTTTTTTACATTTATTTAAAAACTCCCTTCATTTAAATTTATTAAACTTTTAATTCTGTTTTTATTAAAAATCATTTTTTTTTGTTCCGCAGTGTTTTGTTCTTTTCTAGGTTGCGTTTACACAAATTAATATTTATGTATGTTGCGGTGTCTGTAAAATTTTTTTTTTTTTTTTTTTTTGTTAATTTATTAAACTTAACTTATTTTCTGTTCTTAAGTTTAATTTTATATTTCTTTAAACTTTCTTAAACTTTAATTTTTTTTTATCTTAATTTTGCTTAACACTTTAATTTGTTTTATATGTTTATTATATTTTTCAATTATTTATTTTTAAACATTATTTTCTCTCTTAACATTAGTGTCTCTTTTTTTATTTAAATTAACTTAAAATTTTGCTCAGAACGCTTTCTTCTTTTTCGAAATTCACATTTCACTAAAATCTAAAGTTTTTTTTCTTAAAGTTTCTAAAATTAAAACTACATTTTTTTTTTAATTTTAAGAGGTTTTTCCTCAACCATCTAATTCAAAAAACAAAATTCAACTCCCTGATTTAAATTTTACTTTATTACATCAAACCTTCTCTTCTTCATTCATTAATCTGCAGATAAAAACCTGTTTATTAAACAAACAAAATCACCACCAATTCAATGAGAACATTCATATGCATTCATAATATTCTCTAGTATTTATAACACTCCCACTCATATATGACTATGAGAGCAAGTGAGATCAATACAAGAAAATACGTGGTTTGACCAGCATGATTGCATATGAATGTGTTCATGATTTACTTCAACACAATGAAGAGAAAAAATACGCCATAAAAAAAATGCCATCAACCTATTACCATATAAGTTGTTGTTTATATGTACATACTTGAACTTGAAAATAATTTCAAGATCAAGGTTATTATTTTTTTCTTCTTTCTTATTCTGCTTGTAACAGAAATTCTTTTGTTACAGTGCAGAGCAAAAAAGATCACCGTCACATACATGATCTGGAACCGAACACTAAATAACAATTTCTGATCTCAAATTTAGTTAGGTGGTTATTCCAAGCTAAAGAAGTAGAATAAAAAACACTTAACTTGAGTAAGGAAATTAACATCGAAAAATTATGAGTTAGGCTGTTATTCCAAAACAATCATTTAAAAAATCATTTAAGCTGCAAGGTTTTTGATGCATAATTGCCGTCCTAAAAACATTAGAAACTTAAAAAACTTATAACAAATAGATTTGGACAGGCTGAACATGATGGCACTAACAACCCAATTTCGTCCTAACTAGAGTTAGGCCGTTATGGGTTGTGGCCACTGAATTAAGCCTAAGTTTAGCACTGCACACAGAAGACGGATTTTGATAGTCCCATTTACTATCACATTATTTTGTTGTGATTTCAAAATAATATTTTCGAGTTATCCGCACGAGGTTTTTGGCGACTGATGTTTTAAGAAAATTCGATTTTTTGCATTGTTAAATTTATTCCATAGTTGCTTATGGAAGCAACCATTTATTTGGATTGGCCAATACATAACTGCAGTAATTATAATTCCAATAAAAAAAAAAACAAAAAAAACAATTCTCATGTTCTTTTCTTTCAAACTTTTGAGTTAAATAGTTGGTGAAGCATGGTTGAGCTAATAAACAGAACGATTTTGGCGATGAACAAGTCGTGTTGTTCGAAGGTGACTAGCGCTGTTTAAAAATTTTCCATTATATTCCTACATTGCAAAAAGTTATCTTTTCTATTATTAGAAAATCTATACATGATCTCAAACCAAACAAACAAAAACTAATTAATATTAAATAAGTAAGAAATTTAAAATTTCGGCTATGCCGAATCTTTGATATTCCCCACGTGCGTCTTAAACTAAATATTACAACCATTGTTGGGTACGGCTGCCACTTTAGAACTGCTGAAATTGAAACTTTTTTTTTTTTTTTTCGTATATAATTTCTTCTTATAAAAACCAACGATCGTGTCTTCCATAAAAAATTAATTAATTACTACTTAAAAAATTGCATTATTTTTCTTTTTCTTTTACATATAAGTTCCCTAAATGTTTGATAGAGCACAAATGAAATTCATTATTTAACGCAGACAGCGCACTGTAGACCATATTTTGAAAAGGCGGCCAAAAATTATTTTTTTATGGTTACGGATTTTAAAGTTATGTTATTCATTTGAAAGTAAATACCAGTGAACCTCGGGAGCGACTCTATTTCGACTATATCACACCGAACAGGGTCTTTGGACTTTCTCAGTATTTTGCTAAATTAAAAATTGTAATTGTAAATTTTAATTAACTCCTTTGTAGATTTAAATTTTTAGATGACTGTAACTTTTTATTTTGAAAGGTTTTAAAGTAAAATAAATTTTGTAACTTCCAAGCTATTAATGTTAGAAATATAAAGTCACTGAGCCCACATCCGGCCAGAAGCAAAGTTCAGTTTGAAAAAAATGGCGACAAAAAGTGACTATGCCATCTTTTTGTGGGCGATCTGCACTTCCAGAAACCGTATCCCATGAAATCCTAGCTGATCCTTTTTCAGAAATATCAACATTTCAATTTAGAAAAAAAATATATGATAGGAAATATTATTGGATTTGAAAAAATATTTAACTCCAAGTTTAATTAACAGAGTTGATATCATTTCCACACCATCTTATAGACACCAATAGACCTTATCCACTAATAAGCAATGTTTTTTATAAATACTGAGAAGAAAAAGAAACTACCGCTTTTTTAATCGTGCCAAAAAACTTAGATCATCGATAATATTAATCTTGAATCTATCCCAAAATTTGAGAAATTCTCTATGAATAGATTCGCCGCCAGCTTGTTCCGACCATAACCCCAAGTCATCATAATTCAAATGTATAAGACCTTGCTCTAAATGATCAAGAATTACAAGAATTTTAAGAGTTTGGGAAATATTCGTAGTTTGAAAAGTCTTACGGAGTTCAGTCAAGTGCCTATGACTATGTTCGTTGTGAAGTACTTGTCAACAATAGTATTCATAGCTTTAAATGATGCAATGAAAGGCTGAATTTTATATATTCCAAATTCATCATAGATTTCAAGATCCCCAAATTTATCCGCTTCTCTTAGAAGTTTTCTGCAAGCGTGGTAGTTTTTTGGAATTTGTTTCAACTTCTTTGGCCATAATAGTGCTTTTTCCCGTCCTATAAGGGGAACTATGCTATTCCAAAAGATATAATTGACAAATCCTTGTAAAGGATGGAGTTCAAATAAAATATATTCGAAATATTTTCACGGGCCTGAGATGATGATGGGTTACTATCGCAAGAATGTCGAATAACCTTACCTGTTTCCTGAAAACACGTCTTAAATGGTAAAAAAACACACCCTTCTAAGATATGTGTAGGTATGCTTCAGCTTTTAAAAGGAGTTAGGGTCTGGAAGTAAATTTTAAAACGTGTCTCACAATGATTGATGGAAAAGTTGCAAAAGCTTTAACCGAAACAAAGTCATCGTCAAGCTACATTATACGCCTAAAACATCAAGTCAATTGAGCCAACCCCCAACACAAGACGATAGTTCAAAGGAAGCCTACGAATTGGGAATGTCCCCTCTTCATGCTAGAATACGTTTTATGGAGCATATTCCTAAATTGGAATTTGGTCCGTTAGGCGAAGCAGTGAGAAAAAACAAAGAAAAAAAACAAATTCAAGAAAAATATCTACAGCTAGGCCTCATAATTGACCAACCAAAACAAGGAGAATGAAGCTCAAATGATGGAAATACTGCAAAGAGATGAAAAACTGGAGCATCTATCACAGGTGTAGATCATGAATTAGTAAGACGATTCAAAATCATATTACAAGTTCTAGAATGCAGCATAAAAATAAATGCAGAAATATTTGGAGAGTACGCCTATAAAAGAGCCATACTTTAAACGAAAAATACTCTTGGAGATATATGCCATCCACAGTTTACAAATAAAATTAAATTTTGTACCATGGTGAACAAATATTTCAAAACAATATGCTACTAATAGGAAATCAATCTAAAGAAGCGCAAAAAAAAGGAACAAAGACTACAGCACAACACAAGAGAAATGTCCAGAATGTTGCACTAATGAAGACCTTATCACTATTTTGTTGTGCACTTCAGATCTATATATGTCCAACATTCGACAAAAATGGAAAACCACCTCTATTGAATTAGATGAAGAAGCTTAGCAACTTCTAGAAGATGAAAATCAAGGCTATTTAGAATAAATATTTACTAAAATTGTTTGATTAAAATTAGTTTTTCAGTACACAAACAATAAGTTATATTCTTTTTTTATGTAGTTAACAATTTTTCTGGATTTAGAAATTTATGTATTTTATAAATTTGCAATAAAAATTGATATAGAAAAAACAAAAAAAAAAAAAAAAAATAAAAAATTTTTAACTAGAGTAAAAACATACGACTTTTTCATTGAAACTTCTCTTCAACCAATATCAGGTAACTTTTACGTTCGTTGATTAATAAATTTTAATTTAAATCGGCCTCTATAAAAAAAATAAAAAAGCCAACCTTTGGCCCTTGTGAACATTAGGCTAAAAAGTTTACGGGGTCCAAAGTGTGGCATTTTCTGACAAAATTTAACTTACAAAATTTGTAAAAAGTATTAGTTGTAAAATTAACTGAAAAATAAGACGTTATATAAAAAAAAAAACCTTTAAAAAACCTTTTAACATTTCACTTTTGTACCAAAATTGAACTAAAAATGAAAATGTATTTTAAACCCTCCATAATTTTTTTATTATCAAAAGTTATGGATTTTTGACCGCCTTCTTGACCGCCTTCTTGTGCGAAGTTACAATACCAAGACTTTGATCCCTACAAGAAAGTTTTGAGACCTTGAGAGATCATACGATAATTCAAAAAATTTCAAATGATTCTTCACTAAAAATGTGCAGATATTAATACAAAAAAAAAAAAAATCAGCTAGTAATATATAAATATGTTAAGGATACATTTAATACAAAGAACGAAAAAAAAAAAATACAGGTAATAAATAAATGTCACCCTATACAGACTGAAAAATATACCCAATAAAAATTAATATACCAAATTTGATCTATATATATACGTATTTGTATGTATCGTCGCATTCGTTATCGAAATTCTTAATCGCAATTCAATTATTTTTTATTTTCCAAAATAAAATACTAAGGGTACTCTGCCAAAGCTAACGAGTTATGATCCATAGTTGATAGTAAAATTGAAACTAGGTCTGACGATTGTACGTCTTTTTTAAATAACAACCCAAAATATGGAATTTCGATTGATTTTACTCAATATCGAATGCGTCGATTTACCATAGGTTTACATGTACTGACACAAGGTCGGACGAACTTCGCTAAAACAACTTAAAATTAATTTAGAGTCGATCAGTATAACAGGTGTACTATTGATAGATAAAAACATCCACAAAAACTTATTAATTTTATTTTATCAAAAATTTTCTTCTTGGCATGCTAAGATGAATACATATTTAAAAAGGGTACTTTTTCAAAAAAGGATACTTTTTCAGAAAAACGGTACTTTTTCAAAAAGGTAACTTGTTAAAAAAAAGAGTATCTAAAAGAGGGTACATTTTTAAAATAATCGGCACTTTTTTAAATAAAGGGTATATTTTTAGGAATTGGCGCTTTTTTAAAAAAATTTTACGTCTTAAAAAATGTGTACTTTTTAATAAAAAGTATATTTTTTTAAAAAAGCGTACTTCAAAAAAAGGGCACTTTTAAAAAAATTAACTTATTTAAAAACTGAAAATTCTTAAAAAACGGTAAGAAAAAATACTTTTTGTACCAAAAATATTTGACCTGGACCCATCCTTTATTTATCGATCGACTCAGAATCACTTTCTGAGTTGATTTAGCGATGCCCGTCTGTACATCCGTCCATCTATCGGTCTGTTTGAGTGTCTATGAAGACCTTGTAATCAAACTACAGGTCGCAAAGATGTTTGTTACTACCAAAAATATTTGACATCGCCCATCCTTTATTTACCGATCGACTCAAAATCACTTTTTGATAGATTTAATTTTGATTTAATTTTGAGTCGATTTAACGATGTCCGTCAGTCCATTCGTCCATCTGTCCGTCTGTTTGTGTGTCTATGCAGACCTTGTAATCAAACTACAAGTCGCAAATACTTTGAAAGAAGGATGAACGCTGTTGAAATTGGTAAAAATCGGTTCATGTTTAGACGTAGTCCCCATACAAATGGCCCTCACGAGATCGACTTAGTATCCAAATTATCATATAGATCTGGGTCAAATTGGGTTTTGTGGTTGTGTATTACATCCATTTATCAGTAGTCCAAAATAAACCCTATAGCACAATTATTAGTCATAGACCCCCCCCAAGCGAACTGTCAAATATAGTCACGACCGGTCCATTTTTCGACCTAATCCCCATATAAATATAGCATCCGATGTGAACTTTTTCATATCCGAAGGCAAAAATATTAATAATAATGCCACTCGAAATTAGTTAATGCATATTTTCTATACCAAATTAGGTGGACCTAAGTCGCTTTTTCTAAATGCATGGGTATCGTATAGTCGGTTTAGACCGACTATAATCTTCTTACTTATTTAAGTCTTAAAGTCCTCCGAAATCTCCTGCTAAACAGATCCGCAGCTGGATCAAATAAAGTAAACTGATAACTAACGCAGTAATGATTTCTGAGTCGATATCAACTACTCCCTTGGGTTTTGACATTTTTAAATAGTTACTTGTTGCTCTATACACTTTTCGAAAATTTTAAAACTTTCGCTTTTTTATAGATGTAAGTCATATCGTTTTTATGCTATTTTCGAACGCACTTTAGTACATATAGTAAATGCTCCAACATAAATGGTTTGTTTTGTAGGGTTCCTGAGAAATATTACTAACACGTCTTTTGATTATAATGTACTGTCTGCCCTACAACACTCCACTTTGTCTAATCTATTAATTTTATAGTATTTATGAAAATAATCTTTTAATTCTCTACGCAATTATATATGTGACACAACAGTTGTCGGTTGAAGGTGTGGTGTGTCTTTCACATATGCACGACGATAAGCAGCTACGTACGATATGTATGAGTATGAAATGAAAGTATAAAATTAGTCCTTAAATTTAATAACACACATAACAATTTTTATTGTTGTTCGAGGGAGCCGTGAAGAGAACTTTAAATATTGATCCTTAATATTCAACAAGGATGTTTAAACCTTTGAAGTTGTTTTCTTTTTGCTTACTGTTTTTTTTATTATTATTGTTGTTGTTATTGCCTCTTCTCTGGTTTTCCGCTTAACTCGACTATGAGGGTACCACCGGTACCTATAGATAAATATTTATGTGTTCAGCCGTACATATTTCCATACAACATTGTCAGCGATAACAGTCGAAGAAGAAAAAACTGAATTTCAACAACAATAGAGGCAATTTCAATTTGAATGCTTGCTATAATATTAAAAATAAAAAGAAAAATAACACTGAAAAGAAAACATTGAAGGATATGTGTTGAAAAAATTGGTATTTTACCAGTTGTCGCCAACGCAATTTTTCAGTATGCAATTCCTGTATTTCAATACTGTCAGCCAAATGAATAGGGAAAGCCGATGCCAAAATTATAAAAAAAAATGTACACAGAGAAAAGAGAAGCCTTATTTTGGCAACTCAATTTAAGACCAACTGATTTAGTTGATAAACAGTAGCTCAATTACTTTATACTAAGAAGCTGAATTTTGAAATTCTGTTGTCTGGAACGAACTTTTGTCATGATAATCAAACAAATAAGTCAGTAGCTGCAACCAAGCGATGCGATACGTTACTTAATCGGTAGACAAAACAAATCTATCTCAAACACTTCAAGTATAGATTCAAACTTTCAAGACTATGTAAGCAAACTTGCGAATGGATGATGCACATGGAGAACGTATTCCTTGTTGCAACCAAATTGGTTTCCATTGAATTTTGGCAGTTCTATAAATTATCAATTTATTTGATTTTGATAACTGAATTACATAATCCATATTAGCGTAATTTGGTAAGTGCTATTGATATTATGTATAAATTTGATTGTATGTGACATTAGTTGATACAGTGGAATTATTAATGTTATTTATTGACTAGCTGTAACCCGATTCGCTTCGCAACGAAATAGAAAACGGAATACATTTTATAGCAAACTCTTTAATTTATATTTGGCAATTTTTGATTTGGTGGATTTTGGTTTTTGCGATTATAAATTTTGGCGATTTTTTAATTTGTTTTTTGTGATTTTTGATTTTGGCGATTTTCGCTTTTTGCAATTTTTGATTAAGGCGATTTTTTATTTTGGTGATTTTTGGTATTCGAGATTTTCGGTTTTGGCGATTTTTGACTTTGGCGATTTTTTGTTGTTGCCATTTTTGATTTGGCTTTTTTTTATTCTAGCGATTTTTGATTTTGGCGATTGTGGGCTTTAGCCATTTCTGTTTCTTGTGATTTTTGTTTTTGCCAATTTTTCATTTTGGTGATTTTTGTTATTCACGATTTTCGGTTTGGCGATTTTGCCAATTTTTTGTCCAGCTATTCACATTGATAACATATGAACTCACACAAAGTCCCAAGGCTTTTGACTCTACAGTACTACAGATATATGACATTAAATATTTACTTTGGATGGGGTGACACGCCACTGATCAGATCCCGCCCCTTTTTTGATTACTCACATTAATAACTCATAAACTCAGAAACTTCTAAGGTTTTTTCTATTACAGTACTCTAAATACACACGTTTTTAATTGATTTTTTATACCCGCCACACCACTGCACATAGGGCTCGCTAGAAGAAATATTTGGCCAAAATTATTTTAAAGCCATATTTATACTTTTTTTTTAAAGAAACAGCATTTACAATCAAGCTTACGCTTATCTTCTTAAGTTTGGATCAATTTCTAAGGTTTAAAAACCGTTTAACCCTTTCATGCATATGTTGTATATATACAACAATTTTTTTTTTCGTAAAATTTAATTTTCTAACGCTATATTTATAACAAGTAAGAAAATTATAGTCGGTCTAGACCGACTATACGATACCCTATACCATGCGTTTAGAAACCCTATCTCTTAGGCCCAACTAACCGGGCATTGAAAATAAGCAAAAACCAAATTTGAGTGGGATTTTTATTAATTTTTTTGGCTGCAGATATGAAAAAGTTCATAGCGGATGCTATATCCATATGGGGACTAGGTCCAACAACGGACCTGATCATGTTTGGTAAAGTCTCTTGTATTTTGCAAAAATATATACAAACAAAATTTGAGAAGAATCAGTGCAATATTTTTGTTATACCCTATACCACTATGTGGTTTGGGTATAATGACTTTGTGCTGCTGTTTGTAACAACCAAAAATATTTGACCTACACCCATCTTTAATTATACCGATCGAATCAGAATCACTATCTGATTCGATTTAACGATGTCCGTCCTTCCGTCCGTCCGTCCGTCCGTCTGTGTGTCCATGTAAAGCTTGTAATCAAACTGCAGGTCGCAAATATGAATATATTTTGATGAAATTTGGTATGTGAGCTTTTATCAGCCAAGGGATGAACGCTATTGAAATTGTTGAGAATCGGTCCATGTTCAGACCTAGCCCCCATACAAGTGACCCCTATGAAATCGACTTAAATTGCCATAAGATACAAATTATCATATAAATCTTATTCAAATTGGGTTTGTATGTGTTTATTACATTCATTAATCAGAAGTCCAAAAATGATCCCTATTGGACAACTCTTAGTCATAGGCCCCATATAGAGCTGCTTCCCGATCTTCACTTAAATCTACCAAAAAAACCAAAAATATTGCACTGATTCTTCTCAAATTTTGTTTGTATATATTTTTGCAAAATACAAGAGACCTTACCAAACATGGTCAGGATCGGTCCATTTTTGGGAAAATCCCCATATAGATTTAGCATCCGATATGAAATTTTTCATATCTGCAGCCAAAAAAAATTAAGAAAAATCCCACTCAAATTTGGTTTATGCTTATTTTCTATATCCAGTTAGTTGGGTCTGAGAGATAGGGTCTCTAAACGCATGGTATAGGGTATCATATAGTCGGTCTAGACCGACTATAATTTTCTTACTTGTTTTTTAATAGATTTAAATGAAGATCGGGAAGCAGCTCTATATGGGGTCAAAGGGATCATTTTTGGACTACTCATGGATGGATGTAATGAACGCATACAAACCCAATTTGAGTAAGATCTATATGACAATTTGGATCTTATGGCAATTTATGTCGATTTCATAGGGGTAGTTTGTATGGGGGCTAGGTCTAAACATGGACTTATTCCCACCAATTTCAATAGTGTTCATCCCATGGCCGATAAAAGCTTATATACCAAATTTCATCAAAATATATTCATATTTGCGACCTGCAGTTTGATTACAAGCTTTACATGGACACACAGACGGACGGAAGGACGGACGGACGGACATTGTTAAATCAACTCAGAAAGTGATTCTGATTCGATCGGTATAATTAAAGATGGGTCTAAGTCAAATATTTTTGGTTGTTACAAACAGCAGCACAAAGTCATTATACCCAAACCACATAGTGGTATAGGGTATAAAAACGAAGTGTGTCAAAAGCCATTATATGAGTTTTCTGTCCAGCTTAAACCTGAGTAAACAAAAATTAGAAAAATGGGTACACCAAAAAAAGTCCAAAATAAAAAAAAAAATTTTTTTTCCTGTTTTTCCTTATTAGGGCCCAATATAGTCCGAAAAAAATCCGAAAAGCAATCTTTTTTTAAATCTAATTCAGATGTTTCATCGAATGATCAAGAAAAACAGTTTAATTTTAATAGAAATCCTAGTTTCCTTATGTTTTATGAACTTCAAATTTTCAATGCGTAATAATTTTAAAATACCTATACATTATAATTCACTTTCTAAAACTAAATTTTCTTTCCCACATTCTTCATCATACTCATCATCAGTACTTTCATCTATGTCCACTTGCTGATCCTGTAAAGATTATTCAGGGGGATTCTCACACTTTAACATTTCGATAACTTCTGGTAAAAGGGCCACACGTTTTCTTAGGTGAACTCGTGTGTTTATTCGAAGATATGATATTAATGGATCTGATGTATCCATTGCTCTATTAAATACGTCGAAAAATGGCTTTTATATATTTTATGCCGTGATTTCGCAGCATCCGGATGCTGAGGATGCATCCTCAGTAAAATATCCAACAGGAATCACTGTGTTCTGCATTATTTGTTTAGAGTGCACAAGAAATTTATGTACATTTGGTGTCATGGGCAACCAAGGGTACTTGTTTTGGAAATATTCAGCCGTTTTAAAGCAGTAAGTTTCAGACTTATCTAAATCTAAAGGAAACTGACAGGAAACACATATTAGTATAATTCTTAGACGAAATATTAAATCTTCATCAACAGAAGTAATTTTTGAAAATATAGCATGTTTGGTAAATGCACAATGAGATGTGTTTCCATCATTCGTGCTACTAAAACCAGCAACTTTTGGATGATCAACATGAAGACTAAGTTCTGTCCAAAATGCATTTTGGATTTTCTTTTTACTTTTGTTTACTACTTTTTTATCTTCTTCATCTTTTATCTGCCATTTTTGTACATCACTTTTATAGCCTAAGTGTAAAAGAAATTCAAAAAATCTAAGCCAGCAGTGCAATGGACTTAGACCGTACTTTAAGTTGCTTTCAATTGGTTTAAATTTTTCGGAAGTACAATCCTTCACATTAATAAAATCTTTGGAAGTAGCGCCGCATATTGGACAAGTTTGATTGGACTTAGTTCTGGTTAGAGCATTTAAAACTTTTCCATCTATTACTGTAAGATACAATTTGAACGCTATTTCAACAGTTTTGCCATCTTCTATCTCTAATTTTAGATTTTCTAGACGAGTAATTTGTTGACTTAAATCAGCTGCTTCATACAAAATAACCTCCTTTGTTTCTTTGATAAATTCAAGTTTTAAGGGCTGACAGAATCTTGTGGACTGTGGAGTGATATTATTCCAAAGAGGGTTTCCTAAATTGCCAAGAAGTCTGAAAGGTACCACAGTTGTTGCGAAAAGAGATAAGCTCGGATCACGAGATGTACTTGGCTCATGAAAACCTTGCTTGAATTGAGCTTGACCAGTGCTGCTATCAAACCCGTAGCTCAAAATTATTTCACAGAACATATAGTTTGTTTTTTTGTTATTCATAACTGACACAAGAACGTCCTTTTGCATCTCCACTATTCTTGACGCTGTATGAATTAGAAGCATCTGTAAAGAAACCTTTGCTATTGAATCTCCAACAGTGATGCCATCTGGTCTGCACTTATTTTTCGTAGCCATGATGTTTTTGTAGGACGGGAGTTTCTTTCAAGGCGAATATTACAATATTGCCTTTTTGAAAAATTATTTTCTAGAAGAAATGCTAATGCCTCCTCGTTCAAAAACGGATTTGGTGTTTTCACTTCTTCTGAACATAATTTTTTTATTTTTGATGGTCTCGTAGGGCTTTCAATAGTTTTCTTAAGAACAGCTGCTAAATCATTTTTACCTCGCTTACGAGCCGACATTGCTGCTGCTTGAACTAATAAACCAGTTTCATAATCCTTGAGTTGTGAAAGTTCCGCTGCTTCCATTCTTTTACTGCGGTCTGACTTTTCTGTAAATAATAGTCGGAGACGCCCAGTTCTTTCAGACCCAATCTCTTTTGGATCGTCTACTGACATTCAGTCTCCGAAGCACTTTTTGTTTTTTTCGGACCATCAAAGATTGCTTCAGAAGTAAGCCAATTCGCATATTTCTCATTAAAAACATCTAATCTTCTATGACACTTTTCGCATTTAATTTTCCAATTTTTACAAAGCAAGCGGACTTTTTCTGAAATATATTTCAAGTACTGATCAGATTTGTCTTTGTCTTCAATTTTTCCCAGAATATGATTAAGAATGACAGTGTACTTTTCCTCTTTGTTTGTGTGTTTTATCCACATTTGAAAAATCTCGACATTTTTAAGGTTGAGGTTATCTAAAACAAGAATCACAAAAACAGAATTTCGGAAAATATGCCTTAAAAGTACTAAAAAAAATTAAAATTTTTTTTAAATTAACAAAAAATTTTTTATAAAAATTTAAAAAAATTTTTTTTTTTTTTTTTAATAAATTTGTAAAATATTTGCAAAGTTATTCACGTATACCCTGGCTACATTTTTGTAGAATACTAGTAGTAAGAAATTTTGATTCCCTGCAAGGTATACTCAAAAAGTTAAAAAAAGACGATTTTTGAGGCACAAAGTGATTTTCGTGTGCCTAGACAGGCTCAGATTGTATCACTATTTTGTATCACTAAAGTTGTTCGCCTATGCCGTGGCTACATTTTTGTAGAACATTGTTAGTATAAAATTTGGACATATATAAACGAAATCAGAAAAAAAACGGATGTGCTATGTCTCTCGATCAAAAAGATGAATATCTCAAAAATAGCAAATTTCCGCAATTCAAGCTAAGGTGGTGAAATGAAAAATATACATCAATATCTTCTTTTTTTTAGTCGTATGCCAGCCAACTACACCAAAATATTGATATTCATTCACTTCACCTTAAATATTTTACATTTTTTTAAATGTTTTGAATAAACTATATACCTTCAGCTTTATTTTCCATTTTAAACTTTAGAAATTACTATTTTTTTAAAAAACTAGAAAATATTTAAAAATGTTAAAAAACACCTGCACTCAACTATTTTTTCAAGTGGAGTGAAGTTAATCAATTTTAATGCTGTAATGTTAAACGGTAAATTGTAATTTACAGAAACAAAATGCATTTGTGATTGCTCTGATGTCTTTGCTATTAGATTGCAACAACAAAATTATAATCGTAGCCCATGTAAAATATTTAGTTTTGGCCAAAAATTTTAATTTTGGGACCTTTGTGCACTGTTCAGAGGGTATGTAAGTTTGTCATTCCGTTTGAAACGCATCGGAAAATACATTCGCAACTCCATAAAGTATATATATATATATAGCGGTGTCCGTCTGTCTGTCCCTCTGTTGAAATCACGGTGATTCACAAAATAAACCCTTTACTTGGGTAAATTTAGGATAATATGGTTTATCATTATTTCGAGCAGGTTGGTATTTAAAATACAGTAAACATGAACTAAAATATGCAGGCAGCTCTAAAAATTTTTAAACTCAGGGGGTTTGTTGTAATGATTTAGTATTAAATTTATCAACTCGTAATATAAAAAATTAAAATTTTCTCGTATTTTCTAAAGCCAAAGCAGATGAATGCGCCGGTGCCTCGTCATGATCGTACAAGATTTTTTTCTTACTTAAGTGGGGTTAATTATTTTAACTAATCTGTCCAATAACTTCAAATAGTACTTGCTAGTTGTTATTTCTCCTTTCTTCAAGTAATCAACAAGTAAGAAAATTATAGTCGGTCTAGACCGACTATACGATACCCTATACCATGCGTTTAGAAACCCTATCTCTTAGGCCCAACTAACTGGACATTGGAAATAAGCAAAAACCAAATTTGAGTGGGATTTTTATTAATTTTTTTGGCCGCAGACATGAAAAAGTTCATATCGGATGCTATATCTATAAAGGGACTAGGTCCAAAAATGGACCGATCCTGATCATGTTTGGTAAAGTCTCTTGTATTTTGCAAAAATATGTACAAACAAAATTTGAGAAGAATCAGTGCAATATTTTTGTTTTTTAATAGATTTAAGTGAAGATCGGGAAGCAGCTCTATATGGGGTTAACGGGATCATTTTTGGACTACTCATTAGTGGATGTAACGAACGCATACAAACCCAATTTGAGTAAGATCTATATGACAATTTGGATCTTATGGCAATTTATGTCGATTTCATATGGGTAATTTGTATGGGGGCTAGGTCTGAACATGGACCGATTCTCACCAATTTCAATAGCGTTCATCCCATGGCCGATAAAAGCTTATATACCAAATTTCATCAAAATATATTCATATTTGCGACCTGCAGTTTGATTACAAGCTTTACATGGACACACAGACGGACGGACGGACGGACGGACATTGTTAAATCAACTCAGAAAGTGATTCTGATTCGATCGGTATAATTAAAGATGGGTCTAGGTCAAATATTTTTGGTTGTTACAAACAGCAGCACAAAGTCATTATACCCAAACCACATAGTATAGGGTATAATAAATATTACACTTCGTTCGGCTATTACCTTTCCAGCCGATTGTTGAGTGTTTTGCCGCTTTGGCCTACTTCCGCACGCTTGTAACCACTCCGTAGACTGTCTATTGGACTCCGGTGCATCATAATTAATCCATGTTTCATTCACTGTTATAAATCGACGTAAAAATTCAGTTGTTTACTTCAAACATGTCGAAACATTACCTTCGATCATGAACACGTTTCACTTTTTGTGCAGCTTTTAAAAATCGCAGCATCCATCGAGCATAAAGCTTTTGCATATTTAAATAATCATGTAGTTGAAGCCGAACTAGCTCTGTTGATGTCTTTATGATGAAAGCAATCTCACTCGCTATAATGTTTCGATCATCCAATACAACCTGATGTATCAGGGGCGATCTGCATCATTTGCGCTCGTACGACCACGTTTAAATTCGGAATAACCATTGAATATGACGGCGAACATTCACCATAATGTTTATCAATCCATTCTTTGACTTGGGCAGTATTTTTTCCCACCAAAAAAATAATGTTTAAGCAAAACACAACACTCTTTGTAATCCATTCTTTCTCAAACTTCAAAAGCAGCATCATTTTTATAACTATAACTTTTTTCTAATTAATAAAATGTCACTAAATTTGTAGGCAATTTTTCTAACAGTTGGCCCTACTGAATAAACAGAAAAAATTGGCACTTGTCACGCCATCTCTATGAGAGGCCACATACTCTTCACTCGCTGTAATAAGGAAACCACGGAACCTAGAGATTTGATTTTTTTATTAATTTGAAATTATTATATTACAAAAGAAGATAATTCTTTTAGTTCTAAGAACTAGTTATGAACTTATGAACCTTTTCCGAAAGCCCACCCATTAGGGACTTTGTAGCGATTTTTATCACTCTTTGGAACAGATAGTCTATCTTCATTTGAAATCTGCTCTTAAAATCTCTTTCCACATAAGCCACTGGCCTAAGATCCGGACATTTTATTCCATTGGAATAACAACTACGTTATTGTTTTTCCACCATTCAATAGCTTCCTTACCGTAGTCAATGGATGCCAAATTAGGCCAAAAATATGTGGACACATTGTGTTGTCTTATGAAAGAAAGTGGTCTTCCTTTCAAACCTTACTTAATATAAACTAGCATATCCCAGCTCTCGAAATACGAGTGCAAATTCTAGGAAATTTTATTTTTTCATCTAACAAACACCCCAAAGGTATGCAATCAATTTTAGCCAATTCACAATTCAACACTTTCTATTGTCGTTATTGGTTTATGTCCAAACATATTTTTCAATTCAACACAGTGCTTTTTGCAAACACATTAATTTTATGTATGTGTTAGTAGCAACTTTAAATGCATTTTTCTCCAAAAAGTGCAAATTTAAATATATGTAATTCTAATGGACAGCTAAAAAGAAGTACCTTTCAAATCAAGGATGCTTGGTCAAAATAGGATTAAAACTGACAAACTTACATTGGTCACAAGAAATCGCTTTGCCTATTTATATTATACGCAAGGTGTTTATAGAGCCCATTGTAACAAATGCGCGTTGTCATACCAGAAACTTCTTTGAAAATTTCGTCTGTTTTTGGATCTTACACTTATATTTGACACTTCCTCTGGCATTACAAATATATGAAATATTCACCCGGAAGCGAATAATCTGCTAGTAGATACCTTCCGTCATCAAAAATGCAGCAGGAGTATTTGTATATGGAATGTAATTTCTATTTCTGTGCTCTGTTTTTGGCATCAATATTTTATGCAGCGTTCTAGTCTGGAACTTTTTGGACTTTGTATGTTCTAAAGCCTGCATTGGCTTAACCTTTTCGCACCAAATAGTGCAAGCACTGAACTAACTGCGCTAATTTTCTTTTCATTATGCGTCCTATATGCTTGGCCTTAAAATCGTCATGTAGACCTTTCTTTCTTCCCGAATCATGCTTTCTATCAATGATCAAATTCTTCTGACAGATTCTATTAACATGGGAAACAGTTCGACGGCAGCCTTGACCAACTGTAGGACCAAGTTAAACTTTGTTGAAGTTATTTAATAAATTTAACACTTTTATTTCTTCACTCATTTCAGTCAGACAATATGTGAAAAGTTATTAAAAAACTGAAATAATAATTTTTCTATCGCACTTCTTAATTAGTAATGGCAGCAACCAATATTTAGGATTGAAGGGTGTTGTTCCCGGTTTTATTCGGTTGCCTCAAGCAGAATACATCATTTAGTAAACGGAACAAATTTTGTTATTGAAGATTCTTTCATTTTAGAAGAATTGTGTTTATTAGGGTGCCCCTTAATAAAAAAAAAAGTGTTCAAACTGTCGGTCTCACCCCCTAGAAATATACGAATAGCAAATAAACTGAGAAATACAAAGTTTAAGGCCAATCAAAAAACGTTTAGTCGTGGCGCAAAGCGATTGAAAATTTCAAGTGTGTTTATATGGGGAAAATATGACTTTTTTCAGATTTTACGAAAATTTCGTTCTATAATTTCGTTTTCCCGACAAGCTGTTACATAATTCGGGATCAGTATTAAATTATCCTTTCAAAAGGCTATAAAACTTCAAAATCGTACTAAACCTCGCCAAGAAATAGCAAATGCCCCAGACCACTTTTGTGCCAAAAAAAACTAGGTCATGGAATTTGATGGCATTTTTTTCAATATTGAGAAATTTATTAAAACCATCATTCTTTTTTGGTCTCTATACTTATAAGTACTCAGATATGAAGTATTGATTTATTACCACGTTGTTGACCTATTGGGCATTGAGACCGAAAATTGGAAATTTTTTTGATAAAATTTTTAAAACTCCTTTTTCAAGTTTGAAAAAATTTTCTTAAACAAAATTTAAAAAAATTAATATATTACTTTAAGGTTTATTAAATACATGTTGCAGATTAACTGTGTGAATTTTTAAGTAAATCCCTCTATCAGTAAATTAAGTAAATCCCTCTTGGATTTTTGTGAAATATTCTGTAAATGTACTCTTTCTAAATACTTTGTATTAAAAATTCATCACTTTTCTACTTTTAAATGTTATATTTTATCTTAATAGCCGAGGGTTTCGGAAAAAAATAATATGTTTTAATTTATATTCGCGAGCAATAAGAAGATAATTGCACCAGAGTTATATCACAATGGATTATTTTGATGCCAGGAGCACTGAAGGGTTAAATAAATAAAAATTAACCGAATTATATTTCTTAAATTCTAAATAGTGGTATCAACGAGTTTAATAGAAAAACTCGTTTTAGCTCATTTTTATTTTAAAATATCTTAAAATCCAAAGCTGGCCTTGGCAAATAATGAGTTAACGTTCTCGGATTTATTCCAAATTTTTGGAACGAAACTTCTACACATTTGGTTATTATATTTTAAGCGTCACATCTAAAAATTGGACAGCACTTACAAAATATTTGAATTTTTTGAATAAATTGTCTTTTATTAGCTTGGGGTCATATGTGACCCCAATTCCAAAAGGGTTAATGGAGTCATATTATTTTTTTCTAGGCTATTGAGATAAAATATAACATTTAAAAGTAGAAAAGTGATGAATTTTTGATACAAAGTATTTAGAAAGAGTACATTTACAGAATATTTCACAAAAATCCAAGTTTTCTCGAAATCCGCAAAAATAAAATCCTTGTCAAAAAAATTCTGATAGAGGGATTTACTTAAAAATTCACACAGTTAATCTGCAACATGTATTTAATAAAACCTTAAAGTAATATATTAATTTTTTTAAATTTTGTTTAAGAATATTTTTTCAAACTTGAAAAAGGAGTTTTAAAAATTTTATCAAAAAATTTCCAATTTTCGGTCTCAATGCGCAATAGGCTAACAACGTGGTAATAAATCAATACTTCACATCTGAGTACTTATAAGTATAGAGACCAAAAAAGAATGATGGCTTTAATCAATTTCTCAAAGTTGAAAAAAATGCCATCAAATTTCATGACCTAGTTTTTTTTGGCACAAAAGTGGTCTGGGGCATTTGCTATTTCTTGGCGAGGTTTCATACGATTTTGAAGTTTTATAGCCTTTTGAAAGGATAATTTAATGCTGATCCCGAATTATGTAACAGCTTGTCGGAAAAATTAAATTATAGAACGAAATTTTCGTAAAATCTGAAAAAAAAGTCATATTTTCCCCATATAAACACACTTGAAATTTTCAATCGCTTTGCGCCACGACCAAACGTTTTTTGATTGGCCCAAAACTTTGTATTTCTCAGTTTTTTTGCTATTCGCATATTTCTATGGGGTGAGACCGACAGTTTGAACACTTTTTTTTCCCTCCATATAACGACGGGCCACCCTAGTGTTTATACGATAGCTATTGAAGACAATCTATTATACTTTAAATATTAAAGAACTAAAATAAAAATGATTACCTTAATAATTTTTTATAGTTGTAACCGAATTCCAATCAATCTTTTTTCTGTATATAGGCTGTTAACCCTAAATATGTACGATAGAGCCTTCCTATCGTTGCCCCCTTCATATAACGCGTAGGATATCTACACGTATTCGTGGCGGTACTCATGTGTGTGTGTGCAAAAGGGAATATTGCTGTTCTTATTCGCCATCTACACATATAGGTTCAATTATTGTATAGAAATCAACTAACCCGATTCAAAAACATGTACTTGTTTTTATGCAAAAATCAAACAACAACAAAAAATCACATCCTGTATGTGTATGACATTTTAAGTTCTCTTCCTTCTTCAGGTTTTCGGAATTTTAGAATACAAAAAAAAAAAACATGAACATGACAAAGGATGGATGTGTGTATGCTTATGACAATAATGCTTATTATAATATTTCGTGTTTATTTATTTTTATGCGAATTGTTTTCTATGTATAAAAAAATAAAATCACTTTTTTTTACTCCCTTCAAATTTCTGCTGATTGTTATTGTAGTCGTCGTTGTTAAACATTGTACTATTGTGATTCGAATATTCATGTGGGTTGAAGGATTTACAATATTTGCTATTCAAATAAAATTCTAGTACCAAAATAAATATTATGATGCTTGAAATTGTTTAGAACATTCACTTATAGTTACTCAATCTGTTAAAATACAAAAATTCAAGGTTTAATCAAGGACTATGTCAAATTTGACTTATTGCTAACTGGACGGAATTTAATTGGTTATTTAGAAAAGTACCAGTTACAAGAAAAAAAAAAAACATAATAGAGTTATTATACTCGTATGTCTAGTAGAGAAACGGTACCAATATGGGTTGAAAAGTAGCCCGATCAGTTATCACCCAGTGAGAGTACGATAAACCTTTATAGGTAGTTAGAGATGCCAAAACGTCCTGGTGATACAGCATTATGTAGTACTGATTCGATGGATTTACATTCACAAAATTAGTCCGCAATTGCATTCCCTTTGATGTCATTGTATTAGATAATTAAAACTTAAGCCTTAAACACATAACGGCGAGTTGCGAGTGCGAGTAAAAACTATTTTTTTTTGCATGCGAGAATTTGTGCTTTTGTGCTTTTACAAAATCATCAAAATGCTTTCGAGCAGCTGATTGTCCTACTGTCAGACATAATTCAATTGTCAATTGTATACAAAGCTGTTCATATAATAAACAATAAATATAACAAAATGAATAAAATCGAAATTATTAACAGGTTAAAAAAAGTAATTACTATCTAATTTTTCTCGCACAGAAAATAGAATCAATTCTATTTCCCTTGCGAGTGTTTTTACAACCTAACTTGGCAACGCCATACAAAAAAGCTTTACTGTCGATCTCGCTTCCACAGATAGAAAAAATCAAGCTGCCTCATTCTCATTTTTCTCGCACTCACAACTCGCAGTTATGTGTTCAGGGCTTTAGTGTCTGTAAAATCTTGCAGCTTTTGTGAATAACTACCGATTTAATATTAGTTCTTCTGACAACACTTAACACTGCAGAGAAATTTTTGGAAGCTTTATGGAAGCTAAAATTTTAGGTAAAACAAATTATTAGATATCATATACAAGGGCAGTTTGAAAACTCCCGTCGAACTGTGATAACCACAAGTTAAGCGGCGATGTCTATGAGTTGCTTGTGCAAAGGTTTAATAAAAAATTTAGTTTACAACCAGCTGGATGACAAATAACTTATATGGTCGTATATCAAATTCTGTTGACGACGTATTAAGTGACAAAAAATTAGAATTTAAAATACACGCCGTTCTAACTAATAGTTGTTAAAAACCAGTAAAACTTTGAACAAACTGCGTACTTCGGTTTGTGTTTGACAGCTTTCTAAGCAGACAGCCTTGCAAAAGTAGAAAAAAGTGAATTTCGAATGCTCATAAAACATTATCTTTTTTTGCTGCAACCAAGGAAAGGTTTGATAAATACTATGTGGACCCTGCACCATCAACTGCAATGAATGGGAAGTGGTTTATTGAATTCTGTTGGGGTCTTATCAACGCAAGTGACGTCGAACGTTCAGGTCGATCAAAAGGTCGTCGCGTCGGAAATAGACGGTAGAATCCATGAATTTATATTGAACGATTGGGGAATGAAAGTGTGTGAGGCAGTTGGCATAGCAACTGAGCGGGTACATGAAAAAGCTATCACCAAAAGAATCGTCGTTTAAAGATAGTATGCAGTCATTAGGACTTACACCAACAAATATTACAACACCAACACACTTTACAACGTCCAGCAGTACATTGATTGATCTAATATTTGTCGCTAATCCATCGAAGGTCCTGCTGTATGATCAAATCTCAGCTTCCAGTTTTTCTAAACATGATCTGGTTTTTCTAGCCTATGATTTCCAGCTTCACCAAGAAGATCAAATTTTTTTCTCCTATCGTGATTACAAGAATCTTAATTATAGTTTGTTGTATGAAAATTTCAACTTATTCAATTGGAACCAAATATACCAAATGACTTCTGTTGGAGTTTTTAGAACGTAATATCTTAAGGCTCTTTGATGATACAGTTACGTTAAAAAAGAAAAAAGTTACCACAAAAAGTAAACCATGGTTTTCAACTGATATCCAGCAATCAATACAACGCAGAGATTTTGCTTATTCCCGGTGGAAACGTTTCAAAACGAATGAATTGAAACTCGATTTTCGCACTGCTAGAAGTGAGGCTAATTCCAAAATAAGAACGGCTAAAACTAATTGTTATTCCGAACGATTTTCATCCGCCATTGACTCCAAGGATACATGGAAAACCATTCGAGATATTGGTATTGGCAAAAATAATAAAAATGAAAGCGGCCCAATTGATGCAAACCAACTTAATAGCATTTTCACTTATCTTCCGACGACAATAGTGAACAGTACAGATTCGAACAACAATATTATGAATAATAACTTACATCCCAAGTTTATCAAGATCATTTTGCCATTAATATTGCCTTATATAACACACCTATTTAACACCATTATTACATCAAGTTCTTTCCCTACTAAATGGAAATATGCAAAAATAATACCTATTCCAAAATCGAAAACGGAGTGTCGCCCAATAGCTATATTAAGCTTTCTATCAAAAGTAATGGAAAAACTACTACATCTACAAATGAGCAATTATATAAACGAAAATCAACTAATGTCTGACAAGCAGTCCGGATTTCGTTCTAGCCACAGTTGTACTACAGCTTTGGTTAATGTAACCCAGAACATAAGACGTGAACTTGACTGTGGTAACATAAACTTTTTGGTACTTCTCGACCATTCAAAGGCGTTCGATACAGTAAACCATCAAACACTATGTATGAAGCTAAAACACTTTTTTAACTTTTCATCCACTTCTACGCAGCTTTTACATTCATACCTCACAAATCGGACTCAATCTGTATACGTTAATAATTCGACCTCAAGACCTGTAACACTCACGAGAGGCGTACCTCAAGGATCGATTCTGGGTCCACTTCTTTTTTCAGTCTATGCCAATGATTTCCCACAATAACTATCTCACTGCAAAATACACATGTATCCGGACGACGTTCAGCTGTATCTGAGTAGGCCAGTAAGCTCCATAGAAGAAAATTTTGGAAAGCTAAACTATGACCTTAATAAAATACATTTTTGGGCCACTGCAAATGGACTTTGTCTCAACCCGCATAAATCAAAATGTTTGATTATTCATAAAAAAACTTTTCAGCCTGTTCTTGAACATGATGTACTAATAAACCATCAGAAAATCGAGATTGTAAAAAAGGTAAAAAATCTTGGCATAGTTTTCAATAACAACTTGACTTGGTCAAGCCACGTAGATACACTTGTGGTTCAAACGTATATAAAGCTACGATCGCTTTGGGTAACTCAGTATTTTACGCCGTTAAGAGGCATACTTAATTCCTGGTCTACTTTATGGCTGTGAACTAAATATTTTGTACAACAATATCGTTAGATATGTTTATGGACTGAAGAAACGTGATACCGTTTCGACTTTCTCAAAAAGTCTTTATGGAGTCTCATTCGATAACCTTATTAATAAGAGGGTTTTAATGTTTTTGCCCAAAATTATTTACACTGAGAAACCCCTATATCGTTATGATCAAATACAGTTTGCTAGATCCAGAAGGGGCAAAAAACTTATTATCTCTATGCGTCGATGCCTTGTGTCAGAGTGGCAATTTTTCATAAACGCCACACGTCTTTGGAATGCAATTCCACACAACCAACAATTAGTTACCAACGCGATACATTTTAAGAAATTTTTGTTTAGGTACTTTGTTTAAATATATATAATTTTCATTTTTTTAAATTCATGAATTTTAATAATTTCTTGTATTTATTTTACTTTATTTTAAATAAGTTATAATTTATTTATTTTTTTTATTGCATTTTAATTTTGTGGCGAATTTTTGAACGATGAAAATCCTGTACTTTAATTATAAGACATGTCTTGTTGTTGTAATAAACAATTAATTAATTAATTAAAAAAAGATGTGTACCGTGATTGTTCATAATCGACCATAAGCAAAATCGTGTGACAACATAAAAGGAATGTTTCGTGATGTTCAATATGGTCATCGATTTTTTTTTTGAAGAGGGTAAAAAAATCGCCAACGATTATTATTCGCAGGTGTTGCACAGATTCGACATTGATTTAATGGCCACATTTGGCGGAGAAAAAGTGATCTTCCACCATGACAACGCACCGGCTGATACGTGTGGAGTTACTATATCCAATAATCCATAAATTCGGTTCCAAACTACCACCCCATCCCCCATATTCTCTAGACTTAGCACCTTGTGACTATTTTCTGTTTATAAAACCGAAGAAATGAATAGCCGGTGAGAGATTTGGCTCGAAGGAAGAGGTCAGCATTGAAACAGTCGCCTATTGTGAGGACCTATTCTTTGGAAGGAATAGAAAAATCTTAAAAACACTGGACTAAATGTGTCAAGTTAATATGATACAAAAAGTCACTGAGTTCTCAAATCGCTCTCGTATCACGCGTTGGTTGTTATGCTCTGGTTAAACCGACCATCTTCTTAATTGAATGTTCCAAACCGAGGTAGTACTTCAATGTCTTTTCAAAATTTTAGACATTCATGACACGTGTAAATAGCACCATTTCCATGATGTCTCAAGCTGTTTGTCCAGTAACTCAGATATAGTTACTGTTCTATTACCGAAGTGCCCAGCTAACAAAAATTTTTCAGAATGGGATAGACGACTAAGAATCAGACAAAGCATTGATAGGTGTTTCTCTACAAGATATCACATGACCAATCCAGTGCTGTGGTATTGATTTATACTGGTGGGTCGATGACGCAAACAGAAACAGGTTGAAAGGTTTTGCTCGGCGATATTCGGTTGTTTCGAAAAGATGTGTTTTACAGAGATTCGTGCAATTCACTTAGCAACGAAAACATATTTAAAACGGAATATGGACTCAACAGTCATAAAAATTATTGTGATGAGTCTTGCTGTTCTCAAAGGGAATGTATTGGATCTCTCAATAAACTCTGACTGCACACTGGGGCTGATATGGTTTTGCGGTCATAGAGTGGTGAAGCGGAACGAAGTGGCTCCGAATCTGTGTAGCACACAATTGAATATTATTGAGGAGCCAACTGGACACAAGTAGTCACTTGTCCGAAACCATGGCCCTTGCCAAATACAAAGAGAATTAAAGCACTCCTTGGATTTGGTAAATCAACAATAAGCCTAGTTGTAAGAATGACGACTTGACACGTGTAACATGGGAGACGTAAGAATGCATATGTGTCCTAGTAATCAAATTCTGCATGAGCTGTATGGGTGTGGACAAGAAGGAGTCAGTGCAAAATATACTGTGTGAATGCCGAAGATTTAGATATCTTGTAAAAAGGTTATCTGATATTCTGGGCTGCATAGTAGTTGGGCGATCTTGCGCATTTTATGGTTCAGGGCACAAACATAACGGGTAATCTTGTTTTCTCTACTTTAATTTCTATTCCAAATAATTTCTTATTTGTAATATTTTGTCTGATTGAGGGTACCAGAAACAGTCATGTGTATACTCGTGACGAGTATAGCGGCTGAGCCCGCTTTCCAGTGGGCTATTCACCTAAACTATCCAATCCATTTTCTAATGCAAGGAGCTATATGTGATAAAACCTCAATACTGACATTGTATATAACTAAAACAAAGGAACCAAAACAATCGAGCCTATGTACACACGCGGACAAAATTATTCACACAAAACCTTATAACTATTAAATCAAGCTATATCTTCCTATCAAATATATTTAGCAATCTATGCTGTTCACAGCAATTATTTCTTTATTAATAAGGTACTTAAAAATAAAAAAATTATAATCATATCTGTTGGCCTTGCAAAATAAAAATGCAAATTGTCCATTACATCTACTTTAATGAGGACAAAATTCTTCACACAATTAAATATTCAGTGTTGTAAAATTCAAACTTTTAAATAATATGGCAGCACAATTTTGTTAGCAAAAGAACAGTTATAAATTGGCGTCTTTTAAGGTTATCTGTGCAGCTTTTATATCATTTTATTTTTTGTGAAAATTTCAAAAGCCGTTAAAATGGATCGTAAACAAAAAGAAACCACGGATGAGGAAAGACAAATAATATTGGAGCTGTATGAACAGAAAAAGTCATGTTCACAAATTGGAGAAATTGTTAAGAGAAGCCGATGTACCGTGTATAAAATATTTAACGTTTTAAAATTGATACAGATCTTCAAAGTCGTCCGCATACTGGTAGACCTCGAACCTTACTCCAAAGGAAGAAAGAACAGTCGTAAGAAAAATTAAGAAAAAAGAAATTCATCCCAAAACTGTTCGCGGAGCACTGCATCGTGCTGGTTACAACTCTAGAGTAGCACGAAAAAAGCCCCTTATAAGCAAAGCGAATCAAAGAAAGAGAGTCGAATTTGCAAAAACATATCTAAATAAACCTGTGGACTTCTGGAGTACTGTGTTATTCACAGATGAAAGCAAATTCAATATTTTCCAATCTGATGGAAGGATACGTATATGGAGAACGTCGAATTGTGAACTGAAAAAAAACATCACAGTCAGTACAGTTAAACATGGTGGTGGGGGGCTGTATGTCAGCAGCAGGTGTTGGTAGGTTGGTGTTCATTGATGAAACGATGGAAAGTTGATTTATTTTGAAGGAAAACCTACTTAACAGCGTTCAAAAACTTGGTCTTGGAGATAACTTTTATTTCCAGCAGGACAATGACCCCAAGCACACTGCCCATGACGTCCGTATATGGATCATTCACCATGTGCCGCATATTCTTCCGACCCTCCCCCACAATCCCCGGACATGAATCCTATTGAGCATCTGTGGGATGAACTGGGCAGAAGACTTCAAAAACACAATATTTCCAGCAAGGTGCAGCTCAAAGAAATTCTCCAACAGGAATGGGAAAAAAATGGATGCGAAGTTAATTGACTCAATGCCAAATAGGTTAAAAGAAGTTTTAAAGAGAAAAGGGTTGGCAACAAGACATTAATTTTGACCTTAATCGTATTTACATCCAGATGTGTGAATAATTTAGTCCCCATGAAAATGGATGTTATATTTAATTTTTGTTAATTACTTTATAAAGAGGTTATTTATGTTTAATTTTTTATATTTTTAGTAACTTTATAAATAAATCAATATTTGAAATAAACAAAATATGGCGTTTAAATTATTTCTTTAGGAAATATAGTTTGACATTCATAAAGAAAAGGCATGTGTGAATAATTATGTCCACGTCGGTATATTTAAAGAGAAATTAGGTAATTCATATGACCTTATAATTATTTAACGCACTGCACAATAAGGCCTACTATAATTTTCGTACCTTAGTGGTTTGGATTTGATAGCATTTAGATCTATTTTTTTTAATGAATTTTTACACAATTATTTGAAGTGTTCATTTCTACAAATTAAAAAAATGCATGTCCTTAATATCAACCATTAAGTTAATCTATGAAAACAATACGAGTATCATAATAGTCTTGGAGAAAGCACTGATTAAAATTTATATAATATTTCTTTTATCTTGCCACCCTACAAAGATTCAACATTATTAGGTACTTTTTCGTCTAACCCTCAAATAAATATTGTCAAATCTTTCATATCTGAGAAAACACAATGTAATTTGACAAATATATACAACAAAATAATAATAAATTAATACACGCTTGAATGCAAAATATTCTTAATATTACAAAGAATTTTAGTTGGATTTTGTTTCGATGTTCCTTTCATCAAACAAAAAATATACATTTCTGCGGTCGCAAGGCATAACAGCATAACTCGAGATATGCTCAAAAGCAGTTTCAGCTTATATATTGTATACAATTTTGGTGATAACTAATATCTTGGTGACGTGAATAAAATATTAGTCAGGGCTCAACGTGTGCCTATATTTGTCGGATGCTACATTACAAATGTAAGTAAAATTATTGCACGTTTCAAAATATTTTCGAAACTTTAAAATGGTTTACGCAAAAATTATATAAAAATAGACATATACTGTTATGCCTTGACATCACATATTTATATATGTACTCGTACTTACATATGAATGTTTGAAAATTGTACTTTTATATCTACTCTATATTTTTGTAGGGATTTCTTACGTTTTGTACTTTTTTTATTTGGAATTTTATTTCATTTTCCTTTTTCTTTGGAAATATCAGTATAAAATTTGTTTTTCCAAATGTTTGACAACACTGACATGTACAATAGTACTGTGGCATATATCATTCGATGTACGGTTAATACGATATTTTTATTGCAATCAAATAAAAAAAAAGTGTTTTAAATCAAAATCGTACATAAACAGTTGTCTAAAATGAAAAGAAAATATACAATTCGCAATATAAGGTCGCAATACTCACTTTTTTTTTACTATACCTCCAGAACTATGGTCTGTACGGTAAGATAGAACAAAAATCTGTGGTTTTCTGGAATAACCGCGTATGTCCATTTTTGTCAGTTTTGAGTTAACGATGCCAAATAAATTAATTTTTAACACTCTTTACATGTGTTTAATTAAAAAAAAAATATTGACCATTTCTGAGTTTTTTCTTTAAATAGCGACGTAACTTAAATGTTTATTAAATTAATTTGCAGCACTAACGACCTATGTCAACCTACATACGTTTGATCGGTGACAAATTATTTTCTCAGAAAGCGACACATAGCGACATACCTTGTTATTAATGAAAAAAAAAATGCAAAATAATTTTGGATTATTTTTCAGTTTATAACCACTTATAAAAACTTGTGTGTTTATTTCTGTTATTTTTTATCACGATTATTCACGACACGTTGTTATAGTCTCATACTAATTCCCGTTAACTTTTTGTTGACGAACAAAAAAATCAATTTTTCAAGCAACAACAACTTACGTCTACATGGGTGGATGCATTGGTAGTTTCTTTTTCAAAGAAAACGACGTTTGTCGATATAAGTTGTTTTATCTGCACACACTTTAAATGTAATTTACATATTGCTTTTTCGTCCTTCTTTAGGATCTATTCCTCTGAAGATTTTTGACTCAAAATTTTATATAAATATTTATTGCCCATATCTGCAGGACTGTTAAATAAAAAGCCCTAAAAACTTTATATCGAGCCCATAATTTCAAATATAATGTTTTTGGCTCCCCTGAACATTTCGATTTTATGACATACGCGGTTATTCTAGAAACCCACAGAAATAAGAAAACTGCAAGTGTTTCAAAATTATCAGGTCAATTATTAAAATCATAGCTGGCCGTGTTGTCTGTGTCTTTCGGGTATTTGAAGTTATTAAGTAATTAAAATTCTCAATAAATTCCACCAAGCACAGCTGTTTGAGTTGTATCAAAGTCAAATGATCCCTTTATACGATCTCGGAGTAGCAATAAGAAAAATATGGACGTAAATTAATTGTAGTCTTTGTGTTGTAATTATACCCTATACTACTATGTGGTTAGGGTATAATGACTTTGTGGTGATGTTTGCACCTAGACCCGTCTTTTACTATACCGATCAACCCAGAATTACCTTCAGAGTGGATTTAGCGATGTCAGTCCGTCCGTCAGTGTGTCCATGTAAACCTTGTAATCAAACTAGAGGTCGCAAACATAAATATATTTTTATGTGCGCTGTTGAAAGTACTGAAAATGGATGCATGTACAGACCCAGATCACATACAAATAACCCTTATGAGAACGACCTTAATTGCCATAAGATCCAAATAACCATATAGATCTCGTTCACATTGGTTAATCAGTAGCCCAAAAATAAACCCTATAGGAAAATTCTTAAGCATAGCCTCCATAACGTTTTTGCAAAAAAGAAGTGACTTCATCAAATATGGTCAGGATCAATCTATTTTTCGACCTAGTCCCCATATAAATATAGCATACGATATGAACTTTTTCAAATCTACAGGCAAAAAAATTAATAAAAATTTTACTCAGATTTGGTTTACACCAATTTTCTAGGCCCAATTAGTTGAACATAAGACCAATTCTCAAAACGCATAGTATAGGGTATGGCCTAGTCAATCTACACCGACTATAATTTTCTTATTTGTCTTTTTTATCCAAAAATATACGGTCCGAACAAGCGTCGCTGAGCCAAACGTGCACTTGATCATGCAAAGCCAGCAACTCGTACGTGTCACTAATGGGATTGGTGAACGCAAATATGTCAGAGGCAACCATGTGGCGAGAAGTAGAAACAAATTATTAAGGATTCTAGAAAGGATTCTATTTTGCTATTAGGGACAGATGGTTTTCGAGTCTATTGGCATGATGCTTGGAAGGAACTATTGCGTTTAACAAAAGATTATTTTGGTTGTGGACGCATAATGGTGGGGGGGGGGGACATTTTCAGCCAAGAGTTGCTTGGAACTTTAAGCAACATCTTGTCGGATAAAGAGCACACAACTCTTCGAGAAAAGTCTAGTTCCATTTTTAGAGGAAAATGTGAAACACAGTGGTGTTCTCAACATGACAACACTTGGATCCATGTTAGCCGAGAAACAAAGCAGTGGCTTTTGTCAAAAACCATGACGACCAGGCGCCATAGAAAATTTGTGAGCCATCTTGAAACAACGAGTATACAAAGATAATCGACAGTTTGAATCAACTGCAAGTTTTATAACCGCTGTAAAGAAAGAATGATAAAGAATTGACCATATCACAATTAACAGCCTTGTTGGAAGTATGAAAATAGTGAATTGAAGATGTTTTTCCATAAGTTTTGACATTTCTTTACTTTCAGGCAAAAACCCAGATAAACTTATAATTGTGAAACTCTTGCATATCTGAAATTTTTAATAAAAGAATCATTAAATTGATAAAGATCGAAAATAAGATTTTTTATTTTAATAAAAATAATAAAATTAAAAATATGTAGTAACACTGTCCAACAGCATTTTTGGAACAGAATAGCGACCCTATAATTCTGAAAGGGTATATTGAGTAGATCATTTATGTAGAACAAACTTATGGTCCAGCACGTCTGAGTATTTTTTTACAGTGGGTCAAAGTTTTAATTTTTTGGTCGAAGGGAGCATTATACTTTATGAAAAAAATGCTGTAAGTTAATGTCTGATAGAATTCTTATGGTCAGAGTTGTATTGTGAAATTGTATGAGGATTATTTTTGTGGAAGATCTTAGCCCTCTAACTGGTCTCTTTATGGGTCAATTTGACCCTTTTTTCGAGAAAATCAAAAAATATCCTTTAAAAAAGACATTTAAGGATTAAAATATTCTACGAAAATGTTTGCCGAAAAATTTCAGTGGGGGTCACCAAAGACACCATTGTTGTAAATAAAGCTCTTTACGATTAATTGGCAAAATTACACGCCAACTTCTATAAAAAAAATTATAATTTTGTTTTAATACTGATTTATTATAGTATGTACATATTTATTTTTTTGCTTCAAATTTTCGAGTAAAAGGGAATTGGGAAATAGCAGTAGTATGACAATGGATTAAAGATTAACATTAATACGCTTTCCTGTATTTAGCTTGACGTGAATGTTCCGATGGGTCAAGGTTTCTGTACAAGCCCCATACGTATTCAGCAAGCATTACACTTTGGGATTTCCCTTTGAATCTTTCTTCCAATACCTTTATATCCTGATGAAACCTTTCACCGTGTTCATCTAAAACCGCTCCAAGGTTTTCTTTAAAAAAAATTGAGATGAGAGTGCAGAAAATGCAGCTTTAGTGACATCTTAACGCCAATATTATTTAAACCGATTAGCATTCTTTCAATATATTCTGCATAGTTTTGTGCTTTTGAGTTTCCAAGGAATTCTGATATAACCAGCTGCATAAAGTCAAATGCTGTCTTTTGCATATCCGACAGATGACCATAAAATTCTTCGTCTTGTAATAATTTTCTTATATCGGGTCCAACGAGCATTCCTATAAAAGGTAATTTACATTGAATGAAATAAATTATTTCTTAAAACCGTATGTTACCTTCTCTTAATTTTGCTGCAGATAATCTGGGGAAAATTGTTTGAATGCGTTTGAAAGCATTTCCTTGTGTATTTAAGCTTTTAACAAAATTTTTCACCACTCCCAACTTAATATGCAGCGGTGGAAGTATGACCTTATCTTTTGGGACAAGGGATTCATGGATTACATTTAAGTCACCAATAATATTTTCTTTACGTTCTTCGAAATATTTAATATGATAATGGCTGCTGGTAGCACGTGAATCCCTTTTACAAAGAAAGCACATATATTTTGTGTATCCTGTTTGCATTCCAGTCAATATTGCAATCATTTTGAAGTCTGCGCATACTTCCCATTTATATTTATAGTATTCAATTTTATTTAAGAGATTTGAAATATTTGCGTATGTTTCCTCCTTTTTTGTGGAATACGCAACCGGTATTGATGGATGCTGATTTCCATTATGCAGTAAAACTGCTTTTAAGCTGTGTTTTGAACTATCTATAAATAGTCGCCAAGCGGAAGAGTCCAGTGGAAGCTTTAGATATTTTAGAACCTCTTCAATACTGCAACAGAATACAAGTTCTTCTGATTTTTAAAATAACTTTCCAGATCGGCGTGTCTTTTTCTTGGAAATATAACTTTTACATCGGCTTTTATCAAATTCCTGTTTTTCAATCTTGAACATAATATTTCAGCTTTCTCTTTTGTTAGTCCTAAATCTCTTACAAGATCTTCAAAATAAGCTTGGTCTACCAAATTAGGACATATGTTTAAACCATCAAGAGGCAAGTAACTTATATCTGATATGTTTTCAACCGCCGCTGTTATTTCTGTATTGGCGACTGTCATATTGGCCGAAAATGTATGTGTAGGCGGTTGAGGCACCGGAACACCTTCACAGCGCACTTCTGGTAAAATGACATTATTTGTTGCTTCGTATGTCATTGTCGCGTAGAGCTTTTGGCTTCTACCAAATTTGTAATTTACGCAGAAATAGCATGTATCTCAGTTGTGATATTCAGGTTCAATCCATGTAATAGGCGCAGAAAATGGCAGCGCCTTAGTACCGCCTTTGTACCAGGTCAAAAGACCACTTTCGCAAGTAGTACATACGGTTTTTGGTATCCAAGCTTCAGATAAAAATCGTATTCCAAAGAAAAGAAAATATGGTTCTTCAATTGTAGGAAATATCTTTCTTCTGCTTTGATGGTGCGTAAAATGTCCACAAATAAAACAAAACCAATCTCTTAATTTGCAAACAGAATCCGCCATGCTTATTTAAGCTTTAATTTTTCTTTTTTTATATTAATTTTAGTAAAAATCACACCCGGTATGTACTGCTTAGTAGCTCAATTATGCTTGAATTTTTTCTTTTATTTTTTATTATTAGTTTTAATAAATAGCACACCCGATTTGTAAGTCACAGATGACTAGACGCGAGAACTCCGTGTTTGGCCCGGCCGAACTTGACGCCGTTTTTACATGTTTTGTATATGTTGGTGTATAATTTTACTAATTAAGCATAAAGAGCTTTATTTACAACAATGGAAATTTTTCGGCAAACATTTTCGTAGAATATTTTGATCCTTAAATGTCCTTTTTAAAGGATATTTTTTGATTTTCTCGAAAAAATGGTCAAATTGACCCATAAAGAGACCAGTTAGAGGGTTAAGATTTTCCACAAAAATAATCATACAATTCCACAATACAACTCTGACCATAAGAATTCTCTCAGACATTAACTTACAGCATTTTTTTCATAAAGTATAATGCTCCCTTCGACCAAAATATGAAAACTTTGACCCACTGTAAAAAAAATACTCAGACGTGCTGGACCATAAGTTTGTTCTACAAAAATGATCTACTCAACATACCCTTTCAGAATTATGGAGTCGCTATTCTGTTCCATTCAAAAAGTCTTAATTTGTTGGACAGTGTAATTATAGTCAAGAATTATTTTTTGCTGTTGCCTCCCATCCTCACTGGATAAATAGTTTATCTAGAAAGTATTCTTAAATTTCCGTACCATGCTCATCCCATGCCATAACAATGCTTGCAGATGGAAATATCTTCGCCTTCCTTTGACACAATTCGCCCATTTCAATCCACTCTTTTGGCTGTTCCATTGACTCAGGTTTGAAGTGGTGGATCCATGTCTCATCCATGATTACGAGTCGACGCAGAAACTCGGATATGTTACAGTGAACCATTGCCAAACACTCTGCTGAAAAATCTTCGCTACTCTGTTTTTGTGCTATGTATTGTAAGGAAACGCGGCACCCATCTTGCGGACAACTTTCTTATAACCAAATTTTCGGTCAATATATAGCACTTTTGAATTGCATATAAATTCAGCTGGCTCAAGCACCTTACAAGGTTTCCAATTTTTACAAAAGTAATTTTTTTTTCCAACTGTCGCCATATACATCAGGTCAGGTTATTCTCATATCAAAATTTATCCAATTTCAGGAGTAATTGAGGTTTTAATTTGGGAAATGCTTAATTATTACTTTTCAGGTCATCGATTTCAGCGACCATATATTGACCATAAGATTTCATATACCGCTTTAAGAGTTACAAAAATCAAATAAAAAAAAGTTTGAAATGATAATCTCTAAAGCAATGCAGAATATTTAGAAAAACAATAAAGCCGTTATCAATTAGAAATATCTATTTTTACATCGTTTTTCTCACAACGTAACTAGTGGGCCTCGTAGCCACTATTCATACATTCTTAGGTGTTCGATTAGATTTGAAAAATTAGCTTTTAAATTACAAGTTTTTAGCAAATTAACATTCCTTTTATAAGGCTTAGTTTCTGAAAGTAATATTTAATTTCTTCAAGTCTCCGGATCTTGGTACTGTCAATCGAGGTAGAGGAGTTAATATCTAAAGCATGTTATTTTCATTATTTTATTATATGCTTGTGATTTTTTTTTGCCAAAGTTAAAGACTGTTGTCGTTATTGTCAGGATAAGGGTTGATACGAGTACAACACATACGATGTATGTTTGTATGTATTTAGATACAAGTATTTGGATTTGTGTATGTGTCGATTACATGTTGGGATGATTGTTAACGAAAAATATTGAATGTATAGAATTTAAGGTTATTAGTTTTTTGTTGGTATTTTTTTTTTTGTTAATCTTTAAAGTGGGAGGTGTGGTTGGTGGTATATTGGTTTATTGAGTTTTGATATGAAATAACAACAACAAACAAATACACACATGAGAAATTCTATTTATGTGATTGATTGGTTGAGCATGTATGTACGTACATACATATGTATGTGTGTTATCACACACATATAAATATATATATATATATATATATGTATGTATGTTAAAAATATTTAACAACATTCTTTGAAGTTGTTAATGTACATTGAAAAATTTGCAATCTTACTTGGATTTCTGTAAAAATATGTTTATTAAAACATTATAAAATATTTGCAATTTATATGAGTTTTTATGATTTTCTCAATATTGTTTTTGCTTAACACTTCCGTGTTTATCTAAAGTAACAATGTTAACGTTCAGTATACCTTCTTAATTTCCTTCTCAATGATGATAAAGTCTTTGTAATTTCCTGTCATTAAATTTACCAGCATCATCATAATCATCATCATTATCATCATCAGTATTGTGATTATTTGGTAGCTGGCTATGCATTTAAGTTGGTAACTGTTCCAACCTTTATCCTTCAAAATAATGTCATTTTGAAATGTTATCGCAACATTCAACAAAATATGCCTAATAAGTAAATTTGTAATGAAGATATTTACTGTACACATGATTTCCTAACAGAGATACAAAATGTATGTGTTCAAGTTGTTAGGATTTAAATAATTTATGAATTTAATTCCAAATTAAAGAATTTATAATGCATGGAGAATACATTACATCAACTGATAGTATTTTACTATCAACGTTTTAAATCAGCATTGAGTAAGGCTCCACGGTGGATTTCTTATTTATCGCTGGTTGATTGTTTGTGTTTGGCTTCTGGCCAAAACGCCTTAAGCAATGTTCTTGAAACTTACAATGCGGATGTTGTGATAGCTGAAAGAAAGTCTAAACTATGCTAGATCATGATTAGGCAAAGGGCATGACACCTCCCTTATAAACTTAAATTACAAAAAGTCGAGTCTCCCAAAAATCACTATGACGGATTTCTTGCTAAGGTTTAGAGAATATGACAACGTCAAATCATTGTTATATGCCAAATTTCCTCGATACTGTAGATGGAAAACGACTAGTAGCAGCCTGGCTTAAAGCAGAGAATGTTCTAGGTCGTGTGAACACCTTCTATTGTCTTCAAATGATGCTTCGATTAAGGAACCAACCTGTTTTGCTAGTCCTAAGACCAAAAATGGTAAAAAAAATTTCAGACATTGACAGAAGTCTGTAAGTTCTTGGGCTCTACCAATACCAGAAGCTGTATCGTGTTCTTTCCAAGTGACCTGCTGAATCTCTTTTCTATACTAATTGGAGTTAACGGCCTCTCTAAAGAACCTGAACTCTGGAACTCTTTAGCATTTAAAACATTATTTTTCGGAAGATATTCTTCATAGAAAACAATAATCAAATTTCGAGATTTCTATCGATTATTCAGTTTATAATGAGGCTCTCATAGTTATTATCTCATAGAAATGGCTGGAAGGTATTTTGTCTAGTTCGGTAGAGTAAAATTGATTCCTGGAGAAAAAAATATTTTTCATATATTATGATGGATGTTATTTGAATAAACTAGCTGTTTTTTTTCGGTCTTGCCCGGGATAAAAGGGCCTTTGACTTGAAAAATGGTTCACTATGCTTACCAGGCGCTGAGTACTTAGTCCCCAATAAACGAATTCCCCAATAAATTGAACTTTCTACCCAAAAATTAGTATGGGCAGTAAATTAATTTTTTAGTTCAATTCAAAATTTTTGATTTTTAATTTAGAAGCTTTTTATACGATGCTGCAGTAAAAATGCTTCAAAAATAAGCTGCGAAACCGCTTTAAGTTTTTTTTAAGTTTATTTATAAACATCAAATATAACGGAATCGCTGCAAATTAAAGGAATCAGAACTTTTAAAAATTGAATTACTTCGTCCAATAAGTGATCATCATTGAGCAGAGAACTCAAATTAATAGAAGTTCTAAAAATGAAAAACTAATGCGACGTTTAAAATTGTGCCGCAAGGTTTCTTTAAGCAACTGATTATACTATATGTTTGGCCTATTTTGATCAACAGGTAATTATTGCACATACGTAGATAAAATTTATCATAAGACTTTTCAGTGAGCTGTGTTCAGCGAGCGCGTCCCGCCAGCTTCAGAGCGTTTGCCAGCCACACCAGTGCTGCCGCGCAGTTGTTGTCAACATATTTTAATCGCCAAAATATATTTTTCAGATCATTCCGATATTCAAGCTAAGCTGTGATCCGCGTGCGAAATGATGCTATTGAGTAGAATACTCATTTTAAATACATTTATTGTAGGACATATCTTACCTGTACCTCTAAAGTGAATCAACTCAAAATTTAAAAATTTTCAGTAGAGGCAAAAATCTTTTTTTTTTTATATCTATACTAATATTATAAAGAGGTAATGTGTGTTTGTTTGTTTGTTTGTTTGTTTGCTTGTTTGTTTGTTTGTAGGGGGTAATCTCCGTAACTAGCCATCTGATATTCCTGAATTTTTCACAGAGTCTTACTGCGGATATGGGAAGTGCTATAGGCTATAATTTTTTAAATATTTTTAGTGGGCGTGGCACCTCCCACACAAAGTAAATTTTTAATATCATATACATATATTGAGTATTATGATAGGGAGAGCTTTGCAAATTTGTATGAGCTCACCTATTATTAATGTGAGTAGTCGGACAAAAAATGGGCAGTATCCGACCAATAGGCGTGGCACCTGCCATACAAATTAAATATAAAATGTCATATATCTGGAGTACTGTCATAGTGAGAGTCTTGGGACTTTGTGTGTGCCCATAAGTTATTAATGTGATTAGTTAGATAAAAAATGGGTATGATCGGAGCAGTGGGCGTGGCACCGCCCATACAAAGTAAATATATGGTATCATATAACTGGTGTACTAAAAAAGGGAAGCTTTGACACTTTGCATCAGACCCCATCAGATCTTATTATGAGTAGTCGGACAAAAAATTGGCGGATTCACACCAATGGGCGTGGCACTCCCCATGTAAAGTAACTATTTAATGTCATATATCTGGAGTACTGCAAAAGAGAGAGCTTTGTGGCTTTGCGTGAGCCCATAGGTTCTTTGTATTATTAGTCGAACAAAAAAATGGGCGTGATCGAAGCAGTGAGTCCATCAGATATAAATGTGAGAAGTCCAATAAAAAGTGGGCGGGATGGGATTAGTGGGCCTGGCACCTCCTATATAAAAAGTATGAAGTTCTACGAAAGCGACAGTCTTTTAACAAGTACATTTGTTATCAATGTGATTTGTAGTGGAAAATATATCGCCAAATTCAAAAATTGCCAAAAACGAAAATCGCGAAAAATAAAAATCGGAAAAAAATCTTCAAAATCAAAAATGGGAAAAATCAAAAATCGCTAAAAAGAAAAATTGCCAAATGATATTCTAAGTTCAAGGCCAATAGTTAAGTGTTGGCAGATCTAATATGAATAATCCGTCTTCTCATGGGCAGCTACATGTACTTTGCTCCAGGGCAGGAACGCCGAAAAATCTGATAATTTTTGTACCGAATGAAAAAACAAAAACATTGTATATCAGCATCAGCAAGCATTGAAATAAAAAATCTATACTAATAATCTATACTAACATAATATAGAGGTAATATGTGTTTGTTTGTTTGTTTGTAGAAGGTAATCTTCGTAACTACTCATCTGATCTTCCTGAAATTTTCGCAGAGTCTTACTGCGGATATGGGAGTGCTACAGGCTTTAATTTTTTTTATCTATTTTTAGTGGGCGTGGCACCTCCAATACAAAATAAATTTTTAATATCATATATATTAAGTACTATGATAGAGAAAGCTTTGCAAATTTGTCTCAGGTCATCTATTATTAACGTGAGTAGTCAGACAAAAAATGGGCGGGGTTGGACAAATGCGCGTGGCACCCATACACAAACTTAATATTAAATGTGATATATCTGAATAACTGTATTAGTGAGAAACTTGGGACTTTGCGTGAGTGCTCTCATAACGATTCGTGGGAGGGCTGGGGGAGGGTGTAGCGAAGCACACCGGGTTACATCTAGTATGTATATAAAATGGAATGTGTGTTTGTTTATTTGTTTGTTTGTACCTTATAGGAGACCAAACCTCTGGACCGATCTTCCTGAAATTTTCACAGCATTTAACTGGGAGTCTGGCATGATTAATAGGGTACTCTTTTTTCGACCACGCCCACTTTTACGCCCACTCTTTTAAAATTATGTAATTGCTCCCAAATAGTTTTTAACAGATTTACTTCAAATTGTATTTAGATTATACTCCGGGCGAAGTAGAAATAAACATTTCTTAAATGTTTTAAACTTTTTGTTATCTGTACAAATTTGTTCCTTCCAACGGATTTTTTTTTTATTTGGTAGTATATTGCTCTTAATACTGTTAACGTCGCCATATAACTATGAACCACGCCCACTTCACCGCCCCCTTTTTTAATTCAGATACTTACTTATACCACTAACAATGTTTGCTATACAAAATACTTTTTTTGTAATATATATTTACCTAAAGTTTTATACACTTTTTATCTACAGGTAAGGTAGCCATACATTTTTTTATTACCAAATCCCCCTTTTTAGCCCCATTTTACCTTAAATTATAATTAATCTGCTTTCAATCTATATACATATATAAAAATGAATGTGTGTTTGTTTGTGCTTTATAGGAGGCCAAACCCCTGAACCGATCTTCCTGAAATTTTTGCAGCGTGTTACTGTGGCTCTGGAAGGAATAATAGGCTATATAAATTTTTGATTGGACAAAGGGGCGGTGCCACGCCAATATAACCCAAAATTTTAAATCGTCATATCTCGGGAATTTTTTGACCTACGGCGGTCATATTGGTACATATGGTATTGGCATGAATAGAAATACATACCAGAAGAAAAGTGGGCGGGACCACGCCCCTTTTTAGAAAAATAAAAAATCGTAAAATCTTCAAAACCTCTGGAAGGATCGTCATGAAATTTTCACAGAAGGATATTTTTGCGAAATACTAAATCCTTAACTATATAAAGTTGTTAGTGGGCAAAGGGACGTGGTCCCGCCCATATAACCCAAAATTTAAAATCGTCATATCTCGGCCATTTTGGTATGTATCGTATTGAAATTAATAGAAATAGTACTACAAGAAAACTGGGCGGGACCACGCCCTTTTTAGAAAAATTAAAATCTATAATAACTTCTATTAAGCCCTTGACTATATAAAGTTGTTAGTGGACAAAGGGGCGAGGCCCCGCCCATATTACTCAATATTTGGCATGGATTGATTTGCTTAATAAGGTGTTTTCTTATACATTCCATGCGAAAGTTGGCGGGCCACGTCCCTTTGTTTCCGATTTGTAGGAAGCCAGACCTGTACACCATTCTTCTTAAACTTTCACAGTGTGAAACTTTCACTCACTACAACCAATTTTTTATATTCGATTATTTCTTACATCAACCAATTTATTAACTGCTTTACATCAAATTTGAAATGCACTCGGGTAACCCCAATCTTATTTTACCACAACTGACTGACAAACATATGATTATTTTATTGGTGCTTTCTAAACCCATTAACTCTGACTCAAGAATAATTATTAGATCATAATATATTTCGAACTCGCCCACTTCTACACCCACTTTTTTATATTAAAAGGTATTTCTAATATCACTAAAAATATTGATTAAAAGGTTTATAACGACTTTACCTCAAATTTCAAATACACACACCATTCTCATTCTCCCACAACTGAGTGCCAAACAGCTGATTGTTTTAATGCTGCTTACTGTATATTTACTTCAGCCTCAATGCATTTGCAATAGTGCTTTTGACAGAAGTTCAAGTTTTTTAAGCTTAAATTATTTTTTGGCTAAATTTGTTTCAAATTCTTTAAAAAAAATTAAAAATATACTCTAAAAAGTTATTATAATCGAAGTTCGAATTAAGTGAGAACCTAAATTGAAATAAAAAAAATGCCTCCAAAAAAAACATCACTTTCGGCACGTACCACAAAATCATTGAAAATAAAATCCCAAAGAGCAAACGAAACGCATGAAGAACGTGAAGCACGCCTTGAAATTGAACAATCTCGAGCCTCTACCTCTAGAGCTGCAGAGATTTTACAGCAACGTGAAGCACGCCTAGAAATTCAGTGATCTCGCACCTCAACATCAAGAGCTGCCGAGACATCCAATCAACGTGATGCACGCCGTTTACAAAACCGTAGTCGAATGGCGCAGCATCGTCGAAACCTTGCATCATACGATCGGCTTGCATTGCACTACACATCAGAATGTGATTGCAGTGAAGATGAGTTAGTTGCCATTCGACAAATGAGTGAAGTTTACCAATATTTCAATGCTAAGAAATCGAAAAACGAAGCACCAGGAATGTGCTGCGCAAATGGTAAAATTGCTCTACCTCAACTACTTCCGCCACCAAAAGAACCACTACTGTCATTACTTTCAGGTAAGAACAAATCAATATTTTGCACTTTAGGGGCAGTGTGGTCACGAACAACAACTAGGTTCGGTGTTCCGGATTAAACAAAGAAGAAGATGCAATAAAATATTGATTCTTAAAAAAAAATATTTTTCGACTTTATAGGAACAACAGCGGATGCGGCACATTTCTTAAGGCACATACGAAAATACAATTAGTGTTTCCAAATGACATCGTTTGGTGTGACTAAAATGGTTTGAGACAACTTCATGGCAACGTTTAGAGTTCAAGGTCAAATTTATCACCGAATGGGATCAATATTGCCAATTCCAGATGAAGATCCAAAATTTTTACAAATATATTTCATGGGACAAGCGGACGATAATGACCAAGTGCAGCAGCGTCAGCACTACTGTCCAGGAACACAAGAGCGAACCGTCGCCGGTTTGCAAATAATGCTCCATTCCAACAACCAGTTGGTGAGAACATTCAAGCAAGCAAAAGAAGATCCGCGATTGGCATCGGATGAACACTTTATTGCAATTCATGCTGATAAAAGCCAGCTGGATAACATCAACGCCCCCACAGTTAATGATATACCAATCTTTATGGTTGGTGATCCTGTGGCACCACGTGATATAAATATAAATGTTTTTATGTTATTTTATTTTATAACGATGAGGGGTAGCGAAGCACACCGGATTCAGCTAGTTTACTATAAAATTTAAAAACAGTTGTTTCAATGTAAAGAATTGCGAATAATAAGTATACAACAGTAGCTGTTTTTGCGATTTTTTCAGTGATCATCAAAACTAACAAGTTTTTTGGGTGCAACTAAAAATATGTCTTTTTAATGGATTCTAAAGAAGCTACTGCTAGAACACAAATAGGGTTACAACTGTAATTTTTTTTTTGCGAAAGACTAGAAAAATCGATGTAAGATTTTAACAGTGGATAGATACGACCACTGTGTATCGTTTTCTTGCAAAAAGTGAAAATTAAAAAATTTCGAGTTGACTCACTTTAGAGGTACAGATGCGATATATTGAGAGCAGTATGCAAATTTTCACTAAAATAAATATTTAATAAAAATTCATTAAATAAAAATATCTAAAAAATTTAAGAATGAATTTGGGGAGTAAGTTAATTTTTTATTTCGTTTTAAAAAAAAGGGCAATTTGTTCATTTATTTTGGGGACCTTTTTTTAAATTTGGGGAATTTCTTCACCGCGAAGTTATTGCCGTGTAAACCAAATTTCAGAGAAATCCGTTGAAAACTACAAATTTGTATAGGGAAGAAATATACCACACAACAAAAAATTAATTTTATACGAAAAGTGGGCGTAAAAGTAGGCGTTGTCGGTAAAAATCATATGGAATATGTACTAAATTTCGGAGAAAGCCGCTGAAAGATAAAAATTACTGTAACGAACAAATATATCAAAAACAAAAAATGAATTTAATAAAAATATGGGCGTAAAGGTAAGCATAGAAAAAAAGATATATAATGCGACCTTCGCTGGAGTGGAGAGATCACGTTTTCCAATATTCAGTGAAAGCCATTGAAAAATAAAAGTTTGTATAGCAATCAAATAAAGAAGCAAATAAAAGAAAAAAAATAAAGTTTATATGCATAGAAGTGGGCGCATAGTATGCGTGGCCTGTAAGATGCATATGGAGTATAGAGATCGTGTGTACCAAATTTCAGAGACATCCCCTGAAAAATAAAGATTCCTATAGTGAACAAATATACCAAAAACAGAAAATGAATTTTGTATTAAAAGTGGGCATAAAAGTAGGCGTGGCCGGCACGAGTCATATGGCGACCTCCCTGGTGTACAGAGATCGTGCGTAGCAAATTTCAGAGAAATCCGTTAAAAAATTGTGTAGCGAACAAATGTACCAAAAAACAGAATATGAATTGTATACAAAAAGTGGGCGTAGCAGTAGGCGTGACCGGTACGAAGGATATGGCGGCCTTCCCTGGAGTAGAGAGATCGTGCGTACCAAATTTCAGAGAAATCCGTTGAAAAATAAAAATTTTGTATAGCGGTCAAACAAACAAACAAACAGAAAATGAATTTTATATATATAGATGTAACCCGCTGTGCTTTGCTGTTTTATCTATTTCGTATGGGAGGTGCCAAGCCCACTAAAAATATTGAAAAAAAAAATTATAGCCTATAGCACTTCCCACATCCGCAGTAAGACTATGAAAATTTCAGGAAGATCAGATGAGTAGTTATGGAGATTACCTCCAACAAACAAACACACATTACCCCTTATTATATTAGTGTAGATTTATTTTCATTTGTACTTCGTTCACAGCTCTTTCTGTCTCTCATCAGGTTTTTGACAGTGGTATTTGTTGTGGATTTGGAGGCATTCACGCATTTACTTACAAAATCTTTAATGCCATTGGCAGACAGTTTACTCTTCTGCAAATTGTTTTTGAGTTAAACCTAATCAATAGATCTCAATAGGCCAACATTGTGGAAAGTTTTGTGGATTTATGCTGTTTTTAACAAAATCAATATCATTTTTTCAGAGCAAATTTAAAGTTGTCGTGGGCTTGCCTAAAATAAAGTAATGTCTTTGTCTTTGTGTATTGATTCGCTCATGTTGCTATATATGAAGGTGTCTCTTTGCTGCATTGACAAATAGCCAAAAGTCAACTAAGATATTGTAAATCAAGCTTTTTTAATGCTAATAGAGCTTTTGAAATCTGGTAGTTTCTCTCCTTTGAAAGCAGTATAATGTTGAGGACCATGAAGCATGCTTAAGTCAGTTTGAACATACGTTTCGTCATCCATAACAATCCAGCAATTTCTATAGTTAAAAGTTCTAACAAGATTTTTGATCTAGTTTTTATGACTTTCGGAGACTTTTGGGATAGGCGTCTTTGATTTATTTCGGGATTTAAGCCATTTCGATATCCATCCTGACATCTTTGGAAGATATATCCCTGTTTTGTTAACAACTTGACAAACTTTATAGAGAAGGTTTCGATAGAGATAAGGTTTCAAAATAGTACAGTACGTCTTGAAATTTTCGAGTCTTTAGCAAAAAAATGTACTGGTCGGTTTGGATTTGCTGATTTGTCAACAATTAATTTTCTTCGTTCTTAGAACGGTTAAATTAGAATCGATACACAATTTGAGAATATTTGAATATTTCGCTTTAAAAATTAATTGATTGGCCCATAGCGTACTTAAAATTTTACGAATTTGTAATGAGACATTCCTTATTAACCCATTCACGACCATAAGGAAAAAATGATTTTATATTAGTACTAGCGGTTTTTTTTTAGTCGATTTGGATATAAAATGAACTAATATAACAACAAAATCCAAAACATTTATTCAGATTTTATGAAATTTTATGGGAAATATTTTCCCAATGGACCATAAAGGTAAAAATAATACTAATGTTTATGGATGAAAAGTAAGAATTTATTGCATTTTTATGAATGAATTCTCAACAAATTAATGTAAGTATAATAAAAAACGGAACAATATTGAATCTTAGTAAATTGTGATACTCAGCAAAACAATTTCTTTTACTTGTGAAGAAGAGATGGACGTTGCACGTAGCGCAAATGTTATGCGTTCTGTTCTCTATTTTCATTTTATCGGCCTTTTGCATGTTGTGTGCTGGTAAATTATGCTTGATACCAATTTTTGCTTTAGCTCCTTGCTTTACAGTTGGCCGTGCTCTAATTCTCGAAGTAAAATTATTTATTAGATTTGTTCCTACAGTTTGCCTATATTCGAGACTGGTTAAAAGTGATCCCTCTACGCGCTTAGCTTCAAGTAATTTCGCGTATACTATATATGCGTTGTTTAGTGCTATGCCCATCATATCAAAGAATAAAGGTAAATAATATTTAATTTTTGCTTTGCAGTCGACCTCATAACATACTTTGCAATGGTCCATGAGGTCGGCACCGCCCATATATTTATTATAGCTCGTGACCACTTCAGAACAAACAACGTTTATTTTTTGAGCTGATCCTGACTGGCTTCTCTTTACAAAAGCCATGGGTACCGGAGATATAAAATTGGTTAGCATGTGAATCGATTTCGTGTCCATCCATATGATGAAAGGGATTCCTTGAAAACTTTCGGAATAAATGTCACCTCTCTGCATGTTTTTATCCAGCGGCAAGGTCTTGGGTAAATTTTTTCTATTTGTGCGAACAGTAGCGCAGGCCTTTGTATTTTGCATCAGTAATTTGTACTGCAATCTAAGAGAATTAAAAAAGTTATCGAAATAAAGTTCACAGCCAAGCCGTCTTAGCTTCTGAGTCAAGTTAAGCACAACGGATTCACCCAAACCGATTTCGGTATTAGTCGATGACTCAGCTCTGCACCACATTTTAAATCCCCATTTTATAGGCTTGCTTTTGATATATTGCTTCATCACGTTGTTGCCCTTGAATTTTATCATTTGCTCGTCAATAGATTGCTTCTTTGAATTGTTCATAGCATTTTGAAAACAATAATTTAAATGCTCAACGACTGGTCTTATTTTGTATGCTCTATCGCTTACTGGTGATTTACAATCATTATTATTGTAGAAGTGCAAATTTTGCCGTATTTGTTCAAATCTCGTCCTAGGCATAACATTAGCAATAAAAGCGACACCCATATCTTCATCCGCAGACCAGTAATTTCGTAAAGTTGGCAAAACGTGGTAACTCATTACAAAATTCATTCCTAAGAACGCTATCATTTCATCTTGTTCAATACTAAGCGATTTTCCGTTTTGTTCCGCATATCTTACGCTTTCCGATATGATGATGGTAGACACCAGTGTATCCAGTTTGGTGAAAGCCAGAAAAATCTCCATTGGAGTCAACATATCATGTCTGCCAGAAAAAATGTTTATGCGACCGAATTCATAATCACTTTCATGGTATATATTAGGTATAAAAGAATTAGTTGTCCATCTAAAAATAGGTTCCAGCTCGGTAGGAAGAACTGGACCGATATCCAAAGCTATATTTTCATTATCTTCTTGAACTGCTTTTTCGATTTCAACAACACCTGCATCATTTTCAACATCTTCTTCTAAAAAATTTAGATCTTCTTCATCCAGAAGAAGTTCATCTTCTCCATCACTATTATCTGCCACGAGCAATTGTAAGATCTCATTTTCACGTAAATGGAATTCTCTATGCCCTTTTCTAGCCATAACTGTAATTAAAAACTAATATCGTGAAGATGTACAGCAAAACAAGATAAATATAATAGTAACACCAAAGACTCCACTTGTGGTCCATAGGGAAAGATTTTTCCCATGGAACAGAAATACAAAATTGAAGCACTTTGTGTCACATATTAATTTTTTTTTTAATTTTTTATCCTTCTATACTCATTAGGTAGTACTTATCAGTAACAAAACTCAGTAATAAAGCTTTACCAACGATAAAACTAACCAAATCAAAAAAGCACGCAGTGAGCAAAAATTTTGGGATTCCCCGTCAATGATTTGAACATCAATTTTTTCAATGTTGTCAACTCAGCTTTTATATAACATAAATCAACATTGATTTATGCCATCGAATTGTCGAATTGAATATAAAGTAAAAATAAGTTACTTTTATTATCAATTTTAGGTTTGGGAAAAATGTTTCCCATTGACGTGAAAGGGTTAACATAGAGAAGGGAGCTCTTTTCTTTTTGCATGCACAGACAGTAGATTCCTCAGGCAATAAATTGTCTTGAGGTCCATACCACAAGTAAAAAATAGAAGTAGGATTAACAATATATTAAACTAAAATAGAAAGCAACTAAGAATAATACGTAGTGGTCGTGATCCTATTGAAGCAACGCTTTTAATGGAATCAGCGAGAGGAGATGTAATTCTTTCTCGCATAACCCCAATTTGAACAGCTTTAAGCGTTTATTCCATCTAATTATATACTAGGGTCAAATGATGAACATTATTGGTATACATTGCAAATATTACGTTTTTCTTTACGTAACTCACTAACTTCTTCCATGTGGCAAACATTTATTTAATTCGCTTTTGAATTTTTTTTACAGACATTCTCTGATGCTAATAAACTCTTTGGCCAACCCATTATCAACCAGTTATTTATTTATAATGACATCGGCATTTTTGGCCAGGAGTTTTCTATTTCGAATATAAAACAAAAACATAACTACCAAATGTTTTTGCAGTAGCAGGTTATGACAGCGGAATTATTTTGAAACAGATGGCAGTCAGAGCATCTAAGGAATTCATTCCTAATTATTTCATCGTTCAATTCCTTTATATATATATATATATCCGAGCATAGAGAGTCTTGACGATTTATTAGCAGTTTAGTTTTCGCAAATGTGGATTGCTAAGCCTCATTCCCTAGATTGATGATAGACTGGCTATTGGTGTGTCCGATCTCACACTGCAACCCAGCTGAAGAGGCTTCAGCTCACTTTACTGAATTCCAGATATATGGCTTTAGGTATTGCCCAGGATATACGTGATCTAAGATCGGAAGTAGTTAGTTCTACAACAGAATCATTCTGGCCGCTCCTGGATGACAATCAGGGACTCTTAACTTCTGCGAAAAGCACCATCCACTTCTAAAATCATAACCAGATTTTCTCTATTTGGTTCTGAAGGTGTTCTCTCACGCACTAGGCAGAATCTGTCAGTAGAATTTGTCCAGCATGTATTTCCATTTCTCAGGGTTTCTTGTAAGTGTTGGACTGTACCAGAAATCATGCATATTCATCTCCGTAATTTTTATTTTGTAAAACAATTCGAGTCTAATACCTAAATTACCGAATATCATAGCACTTCGAAGTTAATTTGAATTTATTTTTCGAAAACGTATATACCAACCAAATTGTAGAAAAATCTCTGGAATATTCTTGGTTTTTTATAGATTGAAGTGTCATACAGGGTTTATTTAATGGATTTAATATTGTTTTGATTTACATCTTTTGCAATTAAATGGAATTCTTAATGATCATTCAAAATAATTGGATTTAATATTTGATAATGAAGTTCTGAATGTTATACGAAGCGCTTAAACCCTATTTCTATTCATGAAGACGCATATCACCCTACTATAGAGGCAAATATATCCATTCCTTCTGGACTTGTAAACACACACTTATAAAAATGCGTTAAAGGTTTTTGTTTTGCTCAAATGAATTACACTTTGTTTAATGAACTTACAAATAATACAAACTGGCATGATTTATTATCGTTATCTACTGGTACAACTCGTGCTATTGAACAAATAACCGAAACTTTCTATCACAAGATGTTTTCTTTTATTGAGTCATGGGTTCCTAAAATATTTTTGAAAAACCTTTCTGGACCTCCTTGGAATACTAGGAAGCTGGCTAGTGTCAAGAATAAAAAAAAATAAATATTACAAAAAATATGTATAAGAAAACTGGATCTCTTGTTGATCATGGAAAATACTCAATTTGTCGTGCCGAATATAATACTCTGAATAATTCATGTTATTTAAACTATTTGAACAAAATGAAAAATAATTTTAAACGAAATCCGAAGTCATTCTACAAATTTGTCAACTCAAAGTCGGTCTAGACCGACTATACGATAACCTATATCATGCGTTTAGATACCCTATCTCTTAGGCCCAACTAATTGGATATAGAAAATAAGCATAAACCAAATTTGGGTGACATTTTTATTAATTTTTTTGGCTGCAGATATGAAAAAGTTCATATCGGATCCTATGTCTATATGGGGACTAGGTTCAAAAATGGACCGATCCTGACCATGGTTAGTAAAGTCTCTTGTATTTTGCAAAAAATATATACAAACAAAATTTGAGAAGAATCAGTGCAATATTTTTGTTTTTTAATAGATTTAAGTTAATATCGGGAAGCAGCTCTATATGAGACCAAAGGGATCATTTTTGGACTACTCATTAATGGATGTAATGAACGCACACAAACCCAATTTGAGTAAGATCTATATGACAATTTTGATCTTATGGCAATTTATGTCGATTTCATAGGGGTAATTTGTATGGGGGCTAGGTCTGAACATGGACCGAATTTCACCAATTTCAATAGCGTTCATACCATGGCCGATAAAAGCTTATATACCAAATTTCATCAAAATATATTCATATTTGCGACCTGGAGTTTGATTACAAGGTTTACATGGACACACAGACGGACGGACGGACGGACGGACGGACGGACATTGTTAAATCAACTCAAAAAGTGATTCTGATTCGATCGGTATAATTAAAGATGGATCTGGGTCAAATATTTTTGGTTGTTACAAACAGCAGCACAAAGTCATTATACCCAAACCACATAGTGGTATAGGGTATAAAAATATGTATAAGAAAACTGAATCTCTTGTTGATCATGGAAAATACTCCATTTGTCGTGCCGAATATAATACTCTGAATAATTCATGTTATTTAAACTATTTGAACAAAATGAAAAATAATTTTAAACGAAATCCAAAGTCATTCTACAAATTTGTTAATTCTAAGAGAAAAACTAGGGCTATCCTGCTGTTATGAAATTCCTGCATAATGAATCCTGTGATGATACTATTGTATACAATTTTTTTGCTAACTTCTTCTCTACTACTTACTCCGATGCAACTTTTGATGATTCAAATATTTGCTCATATACACTGACTGCTACTCAAAGTATATCCACTCCTTCTCTTGCTACGCCTGTATATTTTAATAAAATGTACTGATGTTTTAGCTATACCATTAATTAATACCTCAATTAAATACGGTTATTTTCCCAATATGTGGATTCATTATTCCACTATTCAAATTAGGTAATAAGGCTGATATTACCAATTATCGTGGAATTGCTAAATTAAATATTATACCTAAAATTTTTAAACGGATTATTTATGCCATCAAGTTAATACGTTAATTTCTCCCTTCCAACATGGTTTCCAAAAAAGACGTTCAACCTCTACAAATCTATTACAATCTACTACAATTGTCAATCGTGGTTTTCTTGAACGCAAATAAACAGATGCAATTTATATTGACTTCAGCAAGGCTTTTGATAAAGTCAATCATAAACTTCTTCTTAAGAAATTACATATGAAGTGGATATATTCTTATATCTATATATATTCTTTGTTTATAAACGATCTTCCGAATGTTATTCGTTTTTCATCTTGATGTATGCGGATGATGTCAAAATTTTCTTCTGTTATAATCAACACTCTGATCATGTTTTTCTCCCAAATGATTTGAAGTTATTTTATTCTTGGTGTAATTTAAATTTAATGGAGCTGAACCTTATAAAGTGTAAATATATGCGTTTCGTCAGAAAGGGGCCGATATCTGTTAACTATGTGCTGGGTGATTATTGTCTCGACAAAGTAGATAACTTTATAGCTCTTAGTGTTTTATTGAATAATAATGACTTTTAGAATGACACACAGTTTTTTTTTTGCGAAAAAAAAAAAATATTTTTCAACATAATCTCCTTTTAGCTCATTACACTTAGTCCAACGTTTCTCCAATATTTGTATCCCTTCCAAAAAATAGGATTTTTCGAGGTCCATACAATAGGAATTTTTATACCCTATACCACTATGTGGTTTGGGTATAATGACGTGGTGCTGCTGTTTGTAACTACCAAAAATATTTGACCTAGACCCATCTTTTATTATACCGATCGAATCAGAATCACTATCTGATTCGATTTAACGATGTCCGTCCGTCCGTCCGTCCGTCTGTAGGTCGCAAGTATGAATATATTTTGATGATATTTGGTATATAAGCTTTTATCGACCATAGGATGAACGCTATTGAAATTGGTGAGAATCGGTTCATGTTCAGACCTAGCCCCCATACAAATGACGCCTATGAAATCGACTTAAATTGCCATAAGTTCCAAATTATCATATCCATTTTAGTCAAATTGGGTTTGTATGTGTTTATTACATCCATTAATCAGTAGTTCAAAAATAATCCCTATAGGAAAATTCTTAGTCACAGGCCCCATATAGAGCTGCTTCCCGATCTTCACTTAAATCTATCAAAAAACAAAAATATTGCACTGATTCTTCTCAAATTTTGTTTGTATATATTTTTGCAAAATTGGGCCTAGTCCCCATATAGATATAGCATCCGATATGAACTTTTTCATATCTGCAGCCAAAAAATTAATAAAAATTCCACTCAGATTTGGTTTATGCTTATTTTTTATATCCAGTTAGTTGGGCTTGAGAGATAGGGTATGGTATAGGGTATCGTATAGTCGGTCTAGACCGACTACAATTTTCTTACTTGTTCATCAATAATTTCTTCGTTGGAGCTAAATCTTTTTCCATTGAGCCATATTTCTTTAGGTTTGGAAATAGGAAATAGTCACTGGGGGCTGAATCCGGAGAATATGGCGGATGAGGTACCAATTCGTAGCCCAATTCATGGAATTTTGCCATTGAGACACGATTAAGTTTATGGTCAATTGAGAGCAAACCCGAAACCACACTGCCATATGAAATGCCTATGGCATCAACAATCTCACGCACTTTTACTTCCAACACCATATCGTGGATTTTTCGACATTTTCGGGTGTATTGACCTCAATTGGCCGTCCAGAACGTTCAGCGTAATTTGTATTTGTGCGACCGCAACGAAAGTCAGTAAACCACATTTTTATAATTGAAATTGATGGTGCAGAATCCCCATAGTATTTATCAAGCTTTTCCTTGGTTTGATTGACGGTTTCTTTTCGCAAAATAATGTTTAGTGAGCACTCGAAATTCACTTTTTTCCACTAAAAAAAAACACGATGTTTAATGTTTTGAACAGCTGTTAAACGCAAAGTAAATGACTGAACTTGGTCGAAATTTTACAGCAGTATATTAACAGGTGGTACTTGATGGGAGCCGTGTTGCATTTCATACAACTACGAGGGAAGTTCGAAAAATCACGGACTTATTGATCCGCCCTCGTAAAGTGAGCTTTATTCTTCATATAACAATTACTGTCAACATAGCCAGAGTTGCACTTAGTTTCATAAAACATTGAGCTAAAGATCAATGATCCATATGTCACCAAAACTTTATATATGTCACTAGTGAGACCTATCCTGGAATATGCTTCTATAATTTGGGACCCAATCTAGCAAATTCATACCGACAGTCTGGAATCTGTGCAGAAATAATTCCTTTTGTTTTGTCTTTGGAGCTTGAACTTCAATCCAAGTAATCTTCCATCCTATACCAGCAGAGTTACCCTTATTAATCTACCAACTTTAACAAGCCGGCGAACTATGCTTAATGTTCCATTTCTTCTTAATATAGGACAATTTGAGTTAAGGTCTCAATATGCACCGATTTTCACCAATATTATATGCTACTGCCAATAAAAGCTGATGTACAAAATTGCATGAAAATATATTTATATTTCCGACCTGTTTACATGGAGACAAAGATCGCTAAATCGGAATCGCTAAATCGATTCGGGAAATTATTTTCAATATAGTGTTATAATAGATGGTGACCCTTGGTCAGATATTTATGGCAGTTATAAATATAACTACTGAGTGGTATAGGTTATAAAAATAAATAATTATAAATAGTATTTACTCTTTCATGATCTGGATGGCACCTGCTAATTAGTAACCACTTTCATTATTATGTTTAACAAGCCGCTGAACTAGCTTCTTATTGTATACTGTACTGATAAGATATGGAAGATGTTCAGGCAAGTAATTTGTTAACAAACAACATTAATGAATGTTGTAATTATAAAAACACAAAATATTACTAAATTCCATTTATTTTTATCTTATTAATGAAACACTTAAAATAAATTGTCACAATAAATATTTATAAAACAGAATAAAATGAAGAGGAATTGCATTATTCTGCCTCAAAGAACTAGTTGATGTCTTCAAAAAAGCCACGAAGAATTGTAAGTATACAAGGCAGATAAAGAGTATAATTATGCGAGAAGCGTTGCAAAGTTTATTATAAATTTAAACTATTCTGCCTATTGCAGGTGACTTTTCCAAATTATGTTTTCACTATAATTTGTTTATTTTTATTGAATTTCAGTTCTAATAATCTTATACTTTTTCTATTTCAGTAAATCTTTTTCTTTGTATACTTGCTTTTGCTCCTGCTTTAAGTGCAGCAACTAAATTATTAAAACGTGATTGTTCGAATTAACTGGATGGTACTGTAATAGCAGATTCTCGCAGTTGCAAATAATTATATAAATGTTTTAAGGACGTACATTTCGTAAACGTTGCGCAAATGGTTTATTATACATATGATCAGAAATTCAAAATGTGTAATTTTGCTAAATACAGTTTGTCAACTAATTCGTTGCAAAATGAAAAAATCATAGTTTTAATTTTTAAATTAATAATTTATTAACAAAAGCGAGTTTTCTTTCACTTTTTCTTTCATTATAAGGGTAAGTAATAACTAATAACACTGTACAACACAAAAACAATTAGAAGGGCCTATAAATTTTCATAGAGGAGACAAAAAAGACACGTGTATCGGCGTTTTGAAAGTTTACATCTGAATTTCATTTGAGGGGATGTTAGTCCAGACCTAGTAATTTTTGAAAAAAAAAAATTGATTTTGCTGTACAGTGTAATATTGCAACAAAAATGGTAAATTTCAATATCAAATAAAACAAAAAACAACAACAACAACAAAAAAGCAAATATTCACTTGTTAATTAATTCTTTGCAAAGTGCAAACACATATTGAAAAGAGACACAAAACTAACAAACGGCACATTAAATTTGAAAAAAAAAAATTAAATACACCTCTTTGGTATGCTTTGTTCTGTTGCTTTTATTACGATTTATTATTTGGTCAAGTGCAAATTAACTTAAATCCGCATTTTTAACCATGGCTGAATACGAGTTGATGAAAACGTAATTCAATTAATTTATTAAAATTATTATAAGAGAAAAATGGCAAAGGAGCTGACAGAAATATCTAAATAATATAAAACTGAGGACCATTTACAATGTTATTAGACGTGCAGAAAAAGAAAATCGTCTGCACCTAAACAATTTTGGAGGAAGACCACCAAAGCTCACCAGACGCGATCATTCGAAAATTAAAAAAAAAATTGGAGATAATCCGCAAACAACCTTGAGGCGTTGGCATTGGACATAAAAAACGATGTTTTGCGCCCTGTTTTTGAAGATCGCTTTATCAGCCGCAGAGCTGATGTCGTTTGGCCACCTCGGAGCTGCGATTTGACACCGTTGGACTATTATTTGTGGGGTGCCCTAAAAGATAAGTGTTACGCCAACAAGCCAGAGACAATTGACGCTTTAAATGACAATATTCGTGAAGCCATTGGTGAAATACAGCTGCACACAATCGATAATGTGCTTAAAAATTGGACCGATCGTGTAGGCTACTGCATGGCCAGCCGAGGCAGCCATTTGAATGAAATTATTTTCCTTCCTTTATTAACCGGAAGGATTGTACTTTCAAATAAAAAAAGAAATTTGAGATAATATTCAGTAGTTTTTTTTTTATAGCATTTTCAAAAAAAAGTTGTTTGGCGGACCCTTTAGAAAATAAGCATAAACCAAATTTGAGTTGCATTTTTATCAATTTTGTTGTCTTTTAATATGAGAAAGTTCATTACGGATGGTTCCGAGTCGATCGGTATAATAAAAGATGGGTCTACGTCAAAAGTTTTGGGTAGTTACAAACATCAGCACAAAGTCATTATACCTGACCTCATAGTGGTATAGGGTATAAAAAATAGTGCAAGTCAAAATGTGGTGGTTCTGCATTTCGATTCGAATAGACATAAATAAAAAGTAGAATAACAATTAACACTTTTATTTGTTTTATTAAACTTTGGTAACTTTGATGGTAAAATAGAATAAGTTATTAAGAGCTTTTTTTACCCTATACCACTATGTGGTTTGGGTATAATGACTTTGTGCTGCTGTTTGTAACAACCAAAAATATTTGACCTACACCCATCTTTAATTATACCGATCGAAACAGAATCACTATCTGATTCGATTTAACGATGTCCGTCCGTCCGTCCGTCTGTGTGTCCATGTATAGCTTGTAATCAAACTGCAGGTCGCAAATATGAATATATTTTGATGAAATTTAGTTTTTAATCTTTTATCGGCCATGGGATGAACGCTGTTGAAATTGGTGAGAATCGGTCCATGTTTAGACCTAGCCCCCATACAAACGACCCCTATGAAAGCGACATAAATTGCCATAAGATCCAAATTATCACACAAATCTTAGTCAAATTGGGTTTGTATGTATATATTACATCCATTAATCAGTAGTCCAAAAATGATCCCTATTGGACAACTCTTAGTCACAGGCCCCATATAGAGCTGCTTCCCGATCTTCACTTAAATCTATCAAAAAACAAAAATATTGCACTGATTCTTCTCAAATTTTGTTTGTATATATTTTTGCAAAATACAAGAGACTTTACCAAACATGGTCAGGATCGGCCCATTTTTGGGCCTAGTCCCCATATCATCCGATATGAACTTTTTCATATCTTCAGCCGAAAAAATTATTAAAAATCCCACTCATATTTGGTTTATGCTTATTTTCTATATCCAATTAGTTGGGCCTAAGAGATAGGGTCTCTAAACGCATGGTATAGGGTATCGTATAGTCGGTCTAGACCGACTATAATTTTCTTACTTGTTATATATTATATTAAAAGATTTATGTTTTAATAACATAACGAAAAAACTGAATCAAAAAGACTAACAACAGTCTCTTCATAGTTTTACCCAGGAGAATTAAACAATTATTTTCAAAAACGGTGGTTTTAGGCATTTAAACAATATGTTATGTTATAAAAAACAAAAAAAAATAAAATTTTTTAAATTCTTCATAAATTTTATACTAGAGGCTGATAGAAAATATATGAGGAGGTCCATAACAAAACGCAATAATTCCACCAGAACAATTTTTTGGAAAAATGAATAAATATAATTAAAGTTAGTAGGATATATATTGGAATTGTTTCATTTTGGTCTAAATCGTTATTTTTGGTATTAAATTACAGTATATTGATCTTATTGACCTTTGGTATATTTTATAATATTGGGCACATAGATTTCAATATGTAGAAACGGATTTAGTCAAAAAACTAAAAACTTAAAAAGTGGAATTATTGCGATTTGTTATGGACCTCCTCATATGATCTTCCGTTTATCGCCAATATATTCAGCTAAAAAAACGACAGAAATTTGGCATTAATAAGTAAGAAAATTATAGTCGGTCTAGACCGATATACGATACCCTATACCATGCGTTTAGAGACCCAATCTCTTAGGCCCAACTAATTGGATATAGAAAATAAGCATAAACCAAATTTGAGTGGCATTGTTTTTTAATTTTTTTTCTTTTGAATATGAAAAAGTTCATATCGGATTCTGTATTTATATGGGGACTTTGTCGAAAAATGGACCGATCCTGACCATATTTGGTAAGGGCACTTATTCTTTGCAAAAACATATACATATACAATTTCAATTTCAATTTTTTGTTTTTTTATAGACTTAAGTGAATATCGAGAAGCAGTATTATACGGGGCTGTGGAAAAGATTTGCCATATGAGGTTTATTTTTAGACTATTGGTAAATGGATGTAATGAACACACATAATCCCAATTTGACCGAGATCAATATGATATTTTGAATCTTATGGCAATTTAAGTCGATTTTATAGCGGTCATTTGTATGGCGACTAAGTCTGAACATGGACCGAATTTCACCAATTTCAATAGCGTTCATCCTATGGCCGATGAAACCTTATGTACTAAATTTCATTATTACAAGGTTTACATGGACTCAAAGACGGACAGATGGTCAGACGGTCAAAAGGACGGACGGACAAATTTGAACGAGATCTGTAGACAAATTTGATCTTAGGGCAATTTAAAAGCGATAAGATAGTGTTTTTCGATTTTCTTTTTCAGTTTTTTAGTGCCTTTTAAATACAATAGTTCATGTTAAAAAATATTGTAATTATGTCAACAACATCCCTCCAAATTTATATTTTTTGTTCAAAGAGTCTCATAATTGGTTCTCCAAATCGTAGTAAGACAAATTTTATATAACCATATCTGTAAGCTGATTAAGAAAGATTTCGAAATGCTAAGAAAAATGGCACCACCACCAGCGTGAGTTGAAAACTCATTTAAAAATTGTCAATGCAAAATCGTTTGAACCAATGCTGTAACAAAATATGTAAACTCATTACAAAAGCTATATTTATCTAAGTACAAAAAATTAATCTGGCACTCGAAACCCAAAATTCTCCAATCTTCCTCACATTTTTCTATGTCATACAAAATAAAAAAATTTTTAAGCTACATTAACAAACAAGCATACCGATCTGAAGCTGTATAAAGCAATAATTGACAAGAGTTCGCGTTGCGGTTCTGTAAATGATCTGGACAGTGAAGTGATATATTTCTCCAGTCTATTACAGCAATCGGCATGGCACGCCTACCTTAAGGAAAAAATTTAACAATCTTACGCATTAATGTTAGAGATATCATAAAAGAAAAAAATCGTAAAAAGTGGGATCAAACTCATGCACCTCAAGCGAACAATGTAACAAGCCCGTAGAAGAGAAAAAGAAAAATTCAAACTTATACATATAAGAAAATTATAGTCGGTATAGACCGAGAAAATTAGCAGAAACCAAATTTGAGTGCCACTGTTATTAATTTTTTTCCTTCGGATATGAAAAACTTCATATTGGATGCTATATTTTTATGGTCGGAAAATGGGCCAATCCTGATCATATGTGGTAAGGTCACTTATTTTTTTGCAAAAACATATACAAACCAAATTTGAAAAAAATCTGAGCATTATTTTTGTTTTTTGATATTGAAGATCGGGAATCAGTTTCATATGGGGCTATGACTAAGAATTGTCCTATAGGTTTAATTTTTTGACTATTGATAAATGGATGTAATAAACATACACACACCCAATATGACCCAATATGTATATGATAATTTGGATATTATGGCAATTTAAGTCGATCTCATAGGGGTCATTTGATGGGGACTACGTCTAAACATGTACCGATTTTCACCTATTTCAATAGAGTTCATCCGATGCCCGTTGGAAGCTTATAGACTAGATTTCATCAAAATATATTTATACTTACGACCTGTAGTTTGATTGAAAAGTTTACATGGACACACAGACGGACGGACGGAAAGACGGACATTGCTAAATCGACTCCGAAAGTGATACTGCGTCGCTCGGTATAATGAAAGATGGGTCTAGGTCAAATATTTTTGGTAGTTACAAACAGGAGCACAAAAAACTTGCACATTAATTACAGTATTAATTGCAATACGTTTCAAAAAATATTTATCTATCTTAGGGGTCGAATCGTCGCATTCGTTATTTATTTTTTTTTATTTTAAATATAATCGTGTTACTTAGGTTACTTAGGCCACGTCTTTTTTTTTTTTTAAGCCTAGTTCTGCGAAGCCGGGTGGCTTGTCTGCAGATTCTAATTTTGGCTAGTTTTTTTATTTTTTTTATTTATTTTTTTTTTTTTTGCAGCGACAGACCAAAGCCTCTGGTGGGAATCGAACCCACGACCCCCGCACGCTACCTTCTCACCTACCTACCTACTCACCTACCGGGGCGCTTATCGAAATTTCTCGACCGAAATTATTTTTTTATTTCCCAAAATATAATACTAAGAGCAATTTTAACCTGTCACAGCTAACGGGTTATGGTACGTAATTAATAGTAGGAGTTAAACGACGTCTGACGATTGTCCGCCTTCTTTAAATAATAAGCCAAAATATGGAATTTCGATTGATTTTACTCGATATCGTATGCGACTATTTGCGCCCAGTTTGGTAACAAAAATTTTTTATTTATGAACAATTTCACACTCGTAACGAAAAAGTATTGAAGAAAAAAAAAATATGCCTGATTCATGCTGGCCATGTAAAATGTTTTATCCAGAATGATTTTTTTTTTCTGTGTATAGACTTGAAATTCACCTAACTTTAGCGACCTCTGGCGTCGAAAAAGAGAGCTACGTCTAAAATCATCCTTATTATTTAAGTGAAGTGCAAACCTACAAAGCTATCTTTATCAAGATTACAGAATTTTTTTCATTTTTATTTTTGTCTATTCAATTGACGATAGATTTTATTTCACAGGTCCGAGTACATTTAAAATAAAAGAATTAAAGGGAAAAGAAACAAGGGAAGTAGCTGTATTGACGGTTTTCCAGATATAAATGTATCTTTATGTACTTATTTTCAAATCAAACAACTTTAGGCAATACTATAAATTTGATATAGCTTGAAAGATTCCAAAATGAGATACAAGGAGTACTTGATACTTAATTTTATTATAAACCTGGCTATTATTGAATAGTTAAAAAATCAGAACAAAAGGGCCTGATTATATAGCAATTGTTAAAACCTATAACTTTGTTTTTTTTTTCTTTCATTATTGACCAACATTCAGGAGATTTCCCCTACAGATGCAGTGCATTGTGTTGATCTCAGGAAAACAGGTTATGGGAAGGAGGGAGGAAAGAGGGAGTAGTGTTTGTGGATATTTGACTTAAATTTTATTAGATAATAACTGTCAGGAAAGACCTGTGCGGGGAGTTTATTCAGCGTGCGGCTAGTTCGACTGATAAACGAATTTTCTCTGTAATGCGTTGTACGGTCTACTGGACAATAGAGTAAAACGGATGTGATCTTCTAGACAAGCGGGTAGAGCAAACAGAAACTCAGGCACTTGGAATAAGTTCTCGAATCTCAGAAGAACCGTTCCCATGGTAGTATCTATAGAACAGTGCCACACAATCCACATTCCGACGATGTTCCAATGGGTCAATAGAGTTGTATCCCCTACTGTCATTTATGAGCATCAAGGCCATCCTTTGCACATGGTCCAGTAGCTCCAAAATAGGCTTTGCAGCTCCTGCCCATACATGGGAGTTAAATTCCATTTTCGGTCGGTTGTAAGTGGTATAGATTTTAAGGAGATCAGAAGGAGTGAAGTAATTTTTGCACGATTTTAGAAAACCAATACACTTGAATGCTTCTTTCGGCACTTGAAAAACATGCTCGTTTCAACGAACATCATATTGAATTATCATGCCTAGAACATCAAGAGCATCCGGTTCCTCAATACCTACATGACTCATATATACAGATGACATTGTTGAATCCATGGCCCTATGGGTCAACATATTAATTATTCTTAATAAAATATTGTCAATTTTCTAGCATTTTGTATAAATTAAATTTATTGTAAATTTCGCATATTAACTTTAACTATAAAAACGAAACTAAATCTTTTTGGAATATCGTTACAGTTATTTTTTGTATTTTTTAAATTTAGTTAATATCCTTCAAATAGTTGTCATAAAAAACACAGAAATTTTCTTATCAGAAGCTGACACGCATATTGAGTTTTTTTTTTTTTAAATGTTCGTTTTAAGGATGAGTTGAAATATATAACAACGCGTTTTACACGCTTTTGTACACAGACACATCTTTACGCAGGACTACATCAAGTCGAAATAAGATAAAGAAAAAAGGAGCAAGGATGGAGGAAAAGCACAGAAAAGGCGTTAAAGAATAGCAAACAATGCAGTTAAAATACAACATGTTACGCTAGAGATTTAGAAGAAAAATGAAAAAAGTATTTGTGCGAGTTTAAAAAAAAAATCGACAACAAAAAAATGAAAAAGTATCATTTGATGATGATGATGATAATGATGAAGATGAGTATACGCGTATACACTCACAAATACGTGTACGCAAGAACTTCTATCTGGTTCGATATTCTTTTACTATTCATCTGAGCATACAAAGTGAAGTGTTGATGAATGATAGCTGAATATATGTATAGATGGATGGCTGGATGGATGGCTGAATGAATGGATTATGGTTTTCTTTTTGGCATAAATTAAATTTTCAATTTGTTTATGTTTAAAATGTTTATTCACATTAAGTGGTATTGATTTATTTAAGTTAAGACAAGAAGGTCTCAAGGGGGATACCCGGAGATTTTGATGACACTGAGTGACCCGTATTTATTTTTAACTAATCAATTTTATATTTAGGGGGTGCAAAGGAGTTAAGGGGCCACCAATATTAATATTTTTCCAGATTTTACTTGAATTTTTACACCCTATTTCGAGCACCTACCTCCAGTAAAAAAGCTAACACGATATCGAGTAACAATTTGAAAAATAAAGTTGATTCATTTAAATATTAAATTCAATAACTCAGTAAGTGAAGTAATAAAAATGTTTATATCGTGATTTCAAATATTTTTAAATAAAAAAAAATTAATTCGAAAATTAAAAATTAATTTTTAATTCGAAAACTTATTGTGCCACAAATTTCGACTGTCAATGAAACAGTAGCTTCTATATCTTCTACGCTGGTGGATTAATTAATTGGCTTTTTGAGATATAAATTTTTTTTTAACACAAAAAAGAGTTTATTTATAGTCCGTAGTTTCTCAACGACCTCCATATACATAGGCATTTAGTCGCTGAAGCAAAAGCTCTTTCCGCTGAGGCATTTCTTTAGGTTGGGAAATAGATAGCTGCTACTGGAGGCTAAATCCGGAGAATATGGCGGCTGAGATACAAATTCGTTGCCCATTTCATGAAATTTTCTATGGCGACTACACACATGTGCATCCGTGCATTGTCTTAATGACAAAGCACTTTCTTCTTAGCAAAATGCGGTCGTTTTTTTAAGCATTGATAAATCGGTCCAATAACTTGTTTACTTTACCTTGTTGGCCGATCGACCCACCTTGGCCTTCTTCGACGCAGTTTCGCCTACAGAGTCCAATTCTCTAAAATGCATTTCGATCGCTGGTTGATGGTAGTGGATCCATGTTTCATTCACTGTTATAAAAAAATCATGTGAGTCCGATCACAAGGAAGATGTGTAAACATCTAATAATTAAAGAAAACATCAACATCATATTTTCCAGTGCATAAAAAATAAGTCGATTATGCTGTTTTTTGAAATTCAATTGATGTTTTCTGAAATGCAATTGATGTTTTCTGAAATTCAATTGATGTTTTCTGAAACACAATTAATGTTTTCAGCAATTCAAATGATGCTTTTTGAAATTCTATTGATGTTTTCTGAAATACAATTAATGTTTTCAGCAATTCAAATAATGCTTTTTGAAATTCAATTGATATTTTCTGAAATTATATTTATGTTTTCTGAAATTCAAATGATGTTTTCTGAAATACATTTGATGTTTTCTGAAATACAATTGATGTTTTCTGAAATTCTATTGATGTTTTCTGAAATTCAATTGATGTTTTCTGAAACTCGAATGATGTTTTCTGAAATTATATTGATGTTTTCTGAAATTCTATTTATGTTTTCTGAAATTCAAATGATGTTTTCTGAAACCCGAATGATGTTTTCTGAAATTATATTGATGTATTCTGAAATTCTATTTATGTTTTCTGAAATTCAATTGATGTTTTCTGAAATACAATTGATGTTTTCTGAAATACAGTTGATGTTTTCTGAAATTCTATTGATGTTTTCTGAAATTCTATTTATGTTTTCTGAAATTCAAATGATGTTTTATGAAACACAATTGATGCTTTCTGAAATGCAATTGATGTTTTCTGAAATTCTATTGATGTTTTCTGAAATTCAATTGATGTTTTCTGAAACTCGAATGATGTTTTCTGAAATTATATTGATGTTTTCTGAAATTCTATTTATGTTTTCTAAAATTAAAATGATGATTTCTGAAACTCGAATGATGTTTTCAAAAATTATATTGATGTTTTCTGAAATTCAATTGATGTTTTCTGAAACTCGAATGAGATTTTCTGAAATTATATTGATGTTTTCTGAAATTCTATTTTTGTTTTCTGAAATTCAAATGAAATTTTTTGAAACTCGAATGATGTTTTCTGAAATTCTATTTATGTTTTCTGAAATTCAAATGATGTTAAATTAATTTGATGGTTCCTGAAATACAATTGATGTTTTCTGAAGTTCTATTTATGTTTTCTGAAATTCAAATTATGTTTTCTGAAATACAATTGATGTTTTCTGAAATTATATTGATATTTTCTGAAATACAATTGATGTTTTCTGAAATTCTATTTATGTTTTCTGAAATTCAAATGATGTTTTCTGAAATTCTATTTATGTTTTCTGAAATTCAAATGTTTTCTGAAACCCGAATGATGTTTTCTGAAATTATATTGATGTATTCTGAAATTCTATTTATGTTTTCTGAAATTCAATTGATGTTTTCTGAAATACAATTGATGTTTTCTGAAATACAGTTGATGTTTTCTGAAATTCTATTGATGTTTTCTGAAATTCTATTTATGTTTTCTGAAATTCAAATGATGTTTTATGAAATACAATTGATGCTTTCTGAAATACAATTGATGTTTTCTGAAACTCGAATGAGGTTTTCTGAAATTATATTGATGTTTTCTGAAATTCTATTTATGTTTTCTGAAATTCAAATGATATTTTCTGAAACTCGAGTGATGTTTTCTGAAATTCTATTTATGTTTTCTGAAATTCAAATGATGTTTTCTGAAATTATTTTGATGGTTCCTGAAATACAATTGATGTTTTCTGAAGTTCTATTTATGTTTTCTGAAATTCAAATTATGTTTTCTGAAATACAATTGATGTTTTCTGAAATTATATTGATGTTTTCTGAAATACAATTGATGTTTTCTGAAATTATATTGATGGTTTCTGAAATACAATTGATGTTTTCTGAAATTATATTTATGTTTTCTGAAATTCAAATGATGTTTTCTGAAATTCTATTGATGCTTTCTGAAATTCAATTGATGTTTTCTGAAATTCTATTGATGCTTTCTGAAATTCAATTGATGTTTTCTGAAATTATATTGATGGTTTCTAAAATACAATTGATGTTTTCTGAAATTCTATTGATGTTTTCTGAAATTCAATTGATGTTTTCTGAAACTCGAATGATGTTTTCTGAAATTATATTGATGTTTTCTGAAATTCTATTGATGTTTTCTGAAATTCAATTGATGTTTTCTAAAACTCAAATGATGTTTTCTGCAATTATATTGATGTTTTCTGAAATTATATTGATGGTTTCTGAAATACAATTGATGTTTTCTGAAATTATATTGATGTTTTCTGAAATTCTATTAATTTTTTCTGAAATTCAATTGATGTTTTCTGAAACTCGAATGATGTTTTCTGAAATTATATTGATGTTTTCTGAAATTATATTGATGGTTTCTGAAATACAATTGATGTTTTCTGAAATTCTATTTATGTTTTCTGAAATTCAAATGATGTTTTCTGAAATTCTATTGATGCTTTCTGAATTCAATTGATGTTTTCTGAAATTCTATTGATGCTTTCTGAAATTAAATTGATGTTTTCTGAAATTATATTGATGGTTTCTAAAATACAATTGATGTTTTCTGAAATTCTATTGATGTTTTCTGAAATTCAATTGATGTTTTCTGAAACTCGAATGATGTTTTCTGAAATTATATTGATGTTTTCTGAAATTCTATTGATGTTTTCTGAAATTCAATTGATGTTTTCTAAAACTCGAATGATGTTTTCTGAAATTATATTGATGTTTTCTGAAATTCTATTTATGTTTTCTGAAATGCAATTGATGTTTTCTGAAACTCGAATGATGTTTTCTGAAATTATATTGATGTTTTCTGAAATTATATTGATGTTTTCTGAAATTCAAATGATGCTTTCTGAATTCAATTGATGTTTTCTGAAATTCTATTGATGCTTTCTGAAATTAAATTGATGTTTTCTGAAATTATATTGATGGTTTCTAAAATACAATTGATGTTTTCTGAAATTATATTGATGGTTTCTGAAATACAATTGATGTTTTCTGAAATTCTATTTATGTTTTCTGAAATTCAAATGATGTTTTCTGAAATTCTATTAATGCTTTCTGAATTCAATTGATGTTTTCTGAAATTCTATTGATGCTTTCTGAAATTAAATTGATGTTTTCTGAAATTATATTGATGGTTTCTAAAATACAATTGATGTTTTCTGAAATTCTATTGATGTTTTCTGAAATTCAATTGATGTTTTCTGAAACTCGAATGATGTTTTCTGAAATTATATTGATGTTTTCTGAAATTCTATTGATGTTTTCTGAAATTCAATTGATGTTTTCTAAAACTCGAATGATGTTTTCTGAAATTATATAGATGTTTTCTGAAATTCTATTTATGTTTTCTGAAATGCAATTGATGTTTTCTGAAACTCGAATGATGTTTTCTGAAATTAGATTGATGTTTTCTGAAATTATATTGATGTTTTCTGAAATTCATTGATGTTTTCTGAAACTCGAATGATGTTTTCTGAAATTATATTGATGCTTTCTGAAATTCTATTTATGTTTTTTGAAATTGAAATGATGTTTTCTGAAATTATATTGATGGTTTCTGAAATACAATTGATGCTTTCTGAAATACAATTGATGTTTTTTGAAAGACAATTGGAAAATGTTTAGAAAAGAACATATCATAATTTTTTCACCAATACAATCATAAGTCACACAGCGTTATCTGCTTCAGCTCACACCGATATGTGTTACGCTGTTTTTGTGATTGTATTGTGAAATAGAAATTTACCCCCCTGCGCGTATAGATGTTTACACATCAAAAGGCGCAAAAACTCATCGATACTCAAGGACAAACACTCCCTTACAGTTGTCATACGATTGTGTTTGAATATCTACCAAACACAAACTTAATGATAGAGCTTGCTACAAACAGGTGGGAGTTGACGCGAGCAGTGTCAATTTTTAAGTAACTAACTCCCAAAAGGTGAGAAGTGCATGGGCTTATTGCTCCGCCTAAATTTCTTAACCAAAATGAGTTACCAAATGGACATGTACATCTTAAATATTATTATTTTTTATTATAAATACGAGGGCGGTCCCAGAACAACCCGACGGGACAACAAATTAATTTGGTGAGAAGTGGAAAGAAAACAAATGTTTAACTTTCAATGCGCCACGTAGTTCAGTGTTGTATAACCTTCGGTTAACGGTGTGTGAGCAAGCTGAAAAGGTTTGCTTACAATAGATCAAAACCAGTGGATTTTTTGGTGGCAGCTAATTCAGATTAGGGTGACGATACCTGTCGGTTTGGGTCAGTGAACTTAGCTGAGAATAATTATAGCAGCTCCCAAAAAATGTTTTTAAACTGAACGTCAGTTGCGCTATGAAAATTGGTGGATTATTTTACAATTTCTGATAGAAGAGAAATCATAAATTAGGTATTAGGATTTAGGGTTATATGAAAAGAAAAGATGTGAGTGATTTCAATTCAATTAGTATTTATTCAATGTATGTAGGTTGATTTAAATATGTTCCTCACCGTTCGACTGGTAAATTACAAGTAAGTTTACAATTTCAAAAAACCATCGGTTAAACTTAAATTTTAGCTGAAGGGAAATATACTTCATTTTGTATTTTTAGTACATATGTAACTCAAATTCAACGAGTATTATTTATAAGGATTACAATTCATTGTGTTATCGATAAGACATATTTTTGATTTTAAATAATCGATGTAGACTTTTTAAAAAGAAAAAAGAACAATGTTAAATATTGTTTGTTATTAATAATAAAAAAAATAATTTTAGTTTATTGTCTAAAATACTGATTTTAGACAACCAGCATCGTTAAAATGTCTCAATAGAGTGTTTGGCGATGAGACATGGGTCCACTACCTCACGCCTGAGATAAAGGAACAGTTGGGAGTCCAAAGCGTATTACGCAAGCTTATTGTTTAAGAAAAAAAGGCCGCATTTGGAGAAAAATAACTTGTTTTTCAACAAAAGAATGCATCAGTTCACACATCCACTATTGCGATGGACAAAATCCATACTTATTTCTGACAACGTTCTAACATAGCGATCTCCAATTTTCAGGATCAAGGTGTTAAGTCTCTATACATACTGTTGGACGGCAATCCACTAATGATAATATCCAATCCATTAAGCTGTCACCGAACCACATTGTTCTCTTTAGCTATAATATACAATTTTGAATTGATTCCTCTAACTTATCAATTTCTTCAATACATTTTTCCAGATTATTACTAATTTCTTTGATATGCAATGCTACCTACTCTGAAACTCTGGTTGGTAATTTGAATTTGAATTTTAATTTATTTATTGAATTTCATAAATTATAATTCAGTACAAAGAATTAATCTTATATTTATAGAAGTACTGAATACTAATTATAGTTATATTTTACAATGTACAAGAAAAAAATAAAAAAATAAAATACTACCTAATACTAACAAAACAACGAAAAAAGAAACATAAATATAAATAATAAAATAATAATAATAAAGGAAAAAAAAAATTAGTTATAATATTCATATATTTTATTTTTGAATTTAGTTGCGTTGCTGATAATTTGCAAGTGAGGGGGTAGTCGATTTCAAATTCGTATGGCATTAATATAGAAGTGTAACTCCGAAAGTTGAGTCTTATGTTGTATTTGAATAATACGGCGTCCTCTCTCAGACCTAAAAAAGTTTAGTCTTTCGTAATGGTATTTAGGTTGGTTATCGCGCAATGTTATTAAAAGATACGTTTAGTTTATGCATACTGGTTGCATCACAGCTTGAGAACAGCTCACAACCATAGAGTAAAGTTGGTATTAAGTATGTTTTAGCCAGAAGCATTCTGACTTGAAGTGGTACGAACCGCTGAGTGCACCATAAGTTTCTTAACATACCATATATTTTTCCGGTTGTAATAATAACGTGGTCATTCCAGTGTAAATATTTATTAAATGTGACTCCAAGATTTTTTACCTTATCCACAAGATTCATTTTTGCTTCACCCAGAATTATATCAGAAATATTTGGAATAACCTGATTTTTTTAGTAATTAACATACATTTTGACTAACTTGGATTGAGACATAATCCGTTGGTTGTAGCCCAGAGCCTAATATTTTGTAAGTCAACGTTAATTTTACGAACGCAATCATCAATTTCCGATATTGTACAGCTAATGTAGAGTTGGACGTCGTCCGCATACATTTGAACATTGCAATATTGTAATTGATTCGGAAGATCATTGGCATAAGCTGAGTACAGCAATGGCCCTAAGATAGAACCTTGTGGTACACCTCTTGTAAGTTCGATCCTACTTGACATTTGTTTACCACAGAAAACCGATTGTGATCTTTCTGTTAAATATGAATTCATCAACGTAGTGGATGTCGTAGACATATTAAATATTTTGTTTAACTTTAATGTTAGAATTTCCGTGCTAACAGTACCAAATGCCTTAGAATGATCCAAAACAATTAAGAAGGCAACTTTGTCATCATCAATTTGTGATCTTATATATTCTGTTGCATCAATCAATGTAGATACGCAACTGTGTTGTGGACGAAAACCAGATTGTCGGGGAGTAAGCAAGTTGTTATCCTGAATAAATCTACTGAATTGGTTGTTCATTAAACGTTCAAGTATTTTAGATAGAAAGGGTAGTATAGCTATTGGACGAAATTCATTTTCCGTTTTGGGTATAGGGACAATTTTAGCGTGTTTCCACTGAGTGGGATACGTCGATTTAGTTATTATTGAATTGAACATGTTAGTAATATATGGTAGGATAGTAGGGAACACAATTTTTATGAATCTTGGATGAACACCATCACAGCTAGTAGCATTAGACTTTATACTGAGGAAGCTTTCGTATATTTCAGTTACAGTAAAGCAACTAAACTGCAATTGGTGTTGAACGTTTGAAATGGCATGGCTCCTGTAATCTTCAACATTAGCGGTAGGCCTCGGTAAATCTGTAAATTTGTAATTTAATCCCTCAACATTTATATTAACAGTATTATCTGTGGTTTTGGTAATTATCCCTACATTTCGTATTTCACTCCATCTTGCCTTGCTATTTAAGCAACTTGAAAATTTTTTGTTATAGCAGGACGATTTGGCAATCCTAATGCTTCTGGTAACCTGATTTGTAAGGGATCGGGGGTTTTAAATCTCTTCCGTCTTGTATAAGCAATATTACGTTGTTCGATTAAACAACTAATTTCAACGGTAAACCATGGGTTGTCAGTTGTTGTTATCCTTTTCGTTCTAAGAGGAACAAAATATATCAAGGAGCGAAGTTGAGTTGGTGGAATAGTGTGTAGGTGTAGTTTTATTGACAACATCTAGGCCAAGATATAGCATTTCATCTGAAAACGTAGATTCCGCTAAAATGTTACTGTTAAAATCACCAGCTATTATAATATTTGTGTACCCCACGGTAATGTTAGATAATTCCAGAAAAAAAGCTTCTGAATTAATATTTTTATTTGGTCTATAGAAATTTCCTAGCAATACTTTTTCGTTCCTAATTTAATTTATCAAAGCCTAATTCCATAATGACAGACATTACATACAGTGATCTTTCTAATCCACTATTATACATTAAAACTTTTACATTGTTCATAAAAATATACAAAATTATGCAGACGGAACTGACCAACATATTTACCATTAGAAAAAGTGAGAGAGTATTATTGTTATTAATAATTGAAGTAAAAAGCAGTCGTGACAGACATGACAACAAACAGACATCATTTTAGAGGAGAAAAGCTCTGAAGTTATTTGCATGACAACTAAGAAACAGTTATTTATATTTAATATAAGAGCTAGTTTATTAATAAAGCATATAAAAAACATGAATCAAAATAAATTATAGTAAAAAGAAGTATTTTGTAATGCGACAGACATGACAATGCCTTTATTTTCAAAATTACTTAATAACACTTTTCATTTCTTACTGGAACAATACGGACTATAAAAATATTCAAAATATTCAAATTAATATTTTAAAATTGGACCTAAAGTTGATCTTTGCATGGAATTACCCCAAAATGATTCGCCATTACATCTAGCTTTGTAGCAATGTCATTTAGCGAAACGGATGATGTTTTCTCGTCAAAAGTTTATTGGTTAGAAGACACTTTGCTTCATCACGTACTTAGTTTGCCTGATATAGCAACCTCGGATTATCTTCTATTTCCACATTTCAAAAATGGTTCAGTGGTAAAAGATTTGCTAACAATGAAGACGTGGAGCCTGTGGTTGATAGCTATGTAAAGGAACTAGGCAGTTCTTATTATAAACAGGCTATCGAATAAATGTCATTTGGGAAAAGTGTATAGAGCTAATAGAGAAATAGAGAAAATGTTTCACTAATTTTTTGTGTTTTCTTTATCAGACCGCCCTGTAAAACAGAAATACCCTGTTTAAAAACACAATTTTATATTTTTTTTTTACCGGGTATGCTGTGGGTATTCTAAAATTCGAGTTTTTCGATGCTGTGCTGGTAGTTCTGTGTTGGTGACGACGTAATTCAACTTTTTTTTTTTGATATTGCGGCTACTTTAGGTTTCAGTTGATTTTTCCGAAGACACATCTGACTAATTCCATAGTGACAGACATGACATTCAGAGATCTTTCTAATCCAATATTATACAGTAAAAGTTTTTCATTGTTCATAAAAATATACAAAAGTGTGGGATCGTACGAAGAAGGATTAAGAAGATCGGTAAGGGTTAAAGGGAGAATAGTTCGGAATAGCAGACTGATGAAATGAAAAAGAAACAGACGGACGTTGACTGATTTGGACAGGCATATAAGATACATTTCGTTGTTAGTCATTAAGTACTTAGTATTAATTTACTTGTTATTATAATTCATATTTAACGCTAGTATTCATATTTAATATTGTATTCAACTGCCAAAGAAACATAAAATAAAAATTAGTTTGAAAATAATCATTTTACAAATTGGGGGCTCAACCAAACAAAAAAAAGCAAACAAAAAAAAAATATTTGATATATATATATTTATTTTAATATTATGTCAAACGAAAATAAATTCAAAATTCTTTTTTAATATAAAAATAAACTTATTGTGTGTGTTTAAAGAAAGAGAATTTTTTTTACAAAACCTACGCAAGATTTGAAGAAGAAGTAACCAAGGGACTTTGGAAAAGAAGTAGCCAAGAGAAATCTGGATAACAAATAGCGAAGATAATTTAGAGTAGAAGTAGCCAAGAGAAGATTGCTGAAAAATAAATGCAGAGGCAATAGAAACCAAATTGAGTGAATACTTAAAGGAATTAAGCTGTCGGAATAGAAGACGTGTGTATATATGCGGCATGCAAGAGGTCAGCAGAGCGGTATAACACAATGCAGTATAGAGAAGCTACACCCAAAGATAGAGCGATAAGTATTTTATTATACCCTATACCACTATGTGGTTTGGGTATAATTACTTTGTGCTGCTGTTTGTAACAACCAAAAATATTTGACCTAGACCCATCTTTAATTATACCGATCGAATCAGAATCACTTTCTGAGTTGATTTAACAATGTCCGTCCGTCCGTCCGTCCGTCTGTGTGTCCATGTAAACCTTGTAATCAAACTGCAGGTCGCAAATATGAATATATTTTGATGAAATTTGGTATATAAGCTTTTATCGGCCATGGGATGAACGCTACTGAAATTGCTGAGAATCGGTCCATGTTCAGACCTAGCCCCCATACAAATTACCCATATGAAATCGACATAAATTGCCATAAGATCCAAATTGTCATATAGATCTTACTCAAATTGGGTTTGTATGCGTTCATTACATCCATTAATGAGTAGTCCAAAAATGATCCCTTTGACCCCATACAGAGCTGCTTCCCGATCTTCACTTAAATCTATTAAAAAACAAAAATATTGCACTGATTCTTCTCAAATTTTGTTTGTATATATTTTTGCAAAATACAAGAGACGTTACCAAACATGGTCAGGATCGGTCCATTTTTGGACCTAGTCCCTATATAGATATAGCATCCGATATGAACTTTTTCATATCTGCAGCCAAAAAAATTAATAAAAATCCCACTCAAATTTGGTTTTTCCTTATTTTCTATGTCCAGTTGGTTGGGCCTAAGAGATAGGGTTTCTAAACGCATGGTATAGGGTATCGTATAGTCGGTCTAGACCGACTATAGTTTTCTTACTTGTTTTATTGATGGTTTTGCTTCAAATTGTCCTTATTAAATCTTAATGTTGAGCGTTTGTTGAACGATGATTAAATAGATGTTTTGAGAAATTGGAGATATTTCAGTATAGAAGTTTATTTTTAAAAAGATGTTTCATTATGGAAGTTAAAAGACTATATTTGATGTTGAGAAAAGAAAAGTATAGAAGCTTTAGAGGTTATTTCATGTTTTGTTTGTTAGGGCGTATTGAAACAAAAACATTTGTCGTGTATTGTTTTTTTTTTTTAAGAACTTATTGAGTATAATTTTTTTTTATTTAACGAAATTCTGTGAATTTGAAATTTAATTTTATGAGCATTAACTTTCTGAGTATAATTTCGAAGTTAGTATTTGGATGAGGGAAAATTGATAATTAAAAGAAAGTTGTTTGAGAATTATTTTTTAATGAAAGATTTGTAAGTTTTTTTTTTTTTTTTTTTTTTTGTTTTTAATTTTAACATCATTTAAAATTATTATTTTGTTTGTTAGATTTATCGTCATTTTTCAGACATATTGCAATTACTACTGTAATTAATATGCAATTTTAATTTTGTTTAAATGGTGCGTGGTAAAGAAGAAGAAAGCATATATTTCAAAAATTCATAACTGCACTGTATTCTTAATCGGACCGGTTTCTGGCATTTTAGCCTTCATCAGCGATTTATTGAACATTGTGATAATTGTTATGTTACAACGTATTTGTACAGCGAAATGGAACTTATTGATATTCTGACACTAACTGTAGAGGGTTTGCAGGGTAAATTGACAGAATTGGGTTTGTCATCAGACGGAACGAAAACGGTATTGCTGGAACGGTTGATAACACATTTTAGATCTTCTAGTGATGGGGTTGATAATAATCTGAGTACGGCGAAGCGGCTTCTGGTATTCACCGAATAAGTGTTGCAGAACAGCCTGCTTCTACTTTTTTCTAAGAGACATCGAAGACGCGTTGTCGAAATTTTCAGGTGAAAGTCATCCAGAAGTAGACCGATGGATCCACGATTTTGAAGACTGTGCTTACGCCGTGAAATGGAATGACCTGCAAAAATATATTTATGCCCGACAGCTGTTAACAGGGGCTGCTAAAATTTTTGTAAAAAGCTCCTTACGACAAGAATTTGGTAAGAAACTTTCCTCTATCGAAATTCACCGGATATTGAAAAATCGTAGGAAGCGAGCAGGTGAAAGTTTTCGCGAATATTTGTATAGCCTTATGGAAATCGGAGCACCATGAGAGCATAATTGAATATTTCATTGATGGTATTCCCGACTCGAAAATAAATAAGTCCATTTTGTACCAGTCCACTAGCATAGACGACTTGAAGACAAAAATTAATATTTATGAGAAAGTAAGTAGGGCTCAGCCATCGAACCTCAAACGATTTGATACTGGACAAGATAATATAAAGGGTGCCAAAGAGATAGATGAAAATGTACGAAGATGCTTCAAATGTGGTGAAAAGGGGCATTTGGCAAATCAGTGCAAATCGAAAGAAGTTAGATGCTTCAAGTGTAAAGAATTCGGCCACAAATCATTCAAATGTGGAAGGAATATTAAAGAAGAGTACAGAACGGTTACTAAGAGGGAAAATAGTAGCGTTCATACTATGACATCTTCTTCGGATATTATATCTCCGAAAATTTTAATTTCTCGCCCGAATCGAATTTTTAAGGACATTAACATTCATGGTCTTGAAATTTCAGCAATGATTGATGCTGGTAGTGACATAAGTGCCGTGCGACACGATTCTTTTTTGATGATGGGTGAGGTAAAGTTAAATCCTCATATGCGAACACTAATTGGAATTGGCGGAAAAGAGGTGACTACAATTGGATGTTTCACAACTGATGTTGTTCTCGACGGCGTTTCTATGCCTATTACTTTTCACGTAGCGCAAGAACGAGATATTTTATATCCGGCCGTTATCGGAAATGATATTTTTGATTATGTTAACCTGGTGATCGATTCTGCAGGTGCGAAATTCATCGCAAGGGATAAATCCGATGATTTTGCGAAAAGTGATTCTGATTTTAATGAAGTGGTACGAGAGCTATGTGAGATTTATATTTCAACCCAGCATGGTGAATTTGATCTACATCACTTGAAACGTGATGCTAAGGAGTGCATATTAAAGATGATCGATGAATACAAACCGATAAAACCGATCACTTTTCCCGTGAAGATGAAAATTATACTTAATGATGAAATTCCTGTGTATCACAACCCTAGAAGAATGTCTTATGTGGATCAGCAAACTGTAGAGCAACAACTCGCAGAATGGCTAAAAGAGGGTATCGTAAAGTCTAGTAAATCAGAGTATTCATCACCGGTAGTTTTGGTTTCTAAGAAAGATGGTACCAAGAGATTGTGTTGTGACTATCGTCGTCTAAACGAGAAAATTGTGCGTGATAACTTCCCGATGGTAATGATTGACAAATAATCATTCTACAAAAGTATGCAGACGAACCTGAACAATATATTTACCAGTAGAAAAAAATAAGAAAGGATTATTGTTATTAATTATTAGGGGAAAAAACCTGTTGCGACAGTCATGACACCAAACAGACATCATTTTAGAGGATGTTTGTAAAACGAAGCAAATTTCCGAAGTTATTTGTACGACAAATAAGAAACAGTTGTTTATAGTTAATATAAGAGCTAGTTTATTAATAAAGTATATAAATAATCTACCCCATAAAAACAAAGTTTTTATTAAAACTCATTCTTTCCTTATGCATATGAGTTTTGAATATCTCCATGACTGTGCGTGACTGTGTGTGACTATCTTAAAATTAATATTTGGCCACAACAAACCTATGGACAAAGCTTCAGGTCCATCGGATGATGGGAAGTGGGTTTTAATCTCTCCGTGACTGTTCGTGACTATTTTAAAGTTAATCTTTTTTCACAGCAAGTCTATCGACCAAGTTTTAGATGGATCGGATAAGGGAAAATGGGTTTTAAATCACTCCCTGATTGTGCGCGACTATGCGTGACTGCGCGTGACTATGTCGAAGTTGATCTTTCTTTACACCAAGTTTCAGATCGATCGGATGAGGGTAAATGGCATTTAGATCACCCCGTGACTGTGCCTGACCATGCGTGACTGCGCGTGACTACACCAAAATTAATCAGTAGTCACGACAACACTATGGTCCAAGTTTCAGATCAATTGGATAAGGGGGAATAGGGTCCACCCATGGCAGACAGACAGACAGACAGACAGAGAGTATGAGTTAAAAGAAAGAGTTTAAAAACATGAATTTTAAAACAAATTATAGTAAAAGCAAGTATTTGGTAATGTGACACACATGACTCATCTTTTAGTTTTAAAATTACTTAACTACACCTTTCATTTCTTACTGGAAAAATAGGGACTAGAGAAATATATATAACAAACTATTATTATATATTCAGGCCATTGGAAATGGTATCAAAAAAAATTATTTAAAGTAAAATTTTAAAATTGATTTTTCATTATGCTTGCATCAAATATAGATAATATGGGTATCAAATTGTTTTTTTTTTTTTTTTTTTTTCATAAAAAAAAAAGAAATGAATTTAGAACATTTAAGGCATGTTCCCATAAAAACTGATTTTTTTTATATGAAATAATAATAATTTTTTTTACACCAGTGAAGGAGCTTTCATAGGTTTTTTCAGTGATATACATATAACACAATACAAAAACCACGCAAATAAAACACGAAATTTACACATTCTTACATAAATGCAAAAACAAACCTGAAAACCGTAATATGGGGATGCGAAAGTTCGTCATATTTTATAAATTCTCATTGCTTCATAAATTTATCGGCGAAAAGTATGTTTTTAACAGCTGATTTTGAACATGAATCCAGCACCTTATAAGTGAAGTAAGTAACAGTTATTTTTAAATTTTAAAACAAAAAAAGCATAAAGAAGTAATTGTCGGAAAACTGATTCAAGTATACCATATTCATCCTTACTAGCAGATTGCAGCGCTCGAAATTCGAGTGCAATTTCTAGGCAAATTTATTTTGCAACTTAGCCAATTCACACACCAACAGTTTTGGTGGATTATTATTGTTGTGAATGAAGAAAACAAATTCATTGACAAACACATTGACAAATTTAATAGACACACACATAGCACATGTATAATTTATTGTATGCGTTAGTAGCAACTTTAAATGCAATTTATATAAAATAAACAAAATAATTAAAAATCTGTAAATCTGGTGAATAGCTAAAAAGAAATACCTTTCAAATGATATACGTACGGTCAAAATCAGGATAAAATGGTAGAACAAAACATCGGTAACAAGAAATCGCCTAGCCTATTAATATTATAGATGAACTAATCTATGATAAAATATATTGCTTTTTAAAATTTTTATTTTTATTTAGAGCAAAAATAACAGTTGTTTTTGGTTTTTTATTTTTTATTTTATATAAAGTTATAGTAAATAATTTATCTTTCTAAACTTCATAATATCAAACAGTAATATGGCGTTGACACTTAAGTGTTTAGCGAAATGTCTCAAATTGAGAAGTTTTCCCATACATATTTTCGTTTGGCTAAACATCTCAATTGAGATGTTTAAATCTTAAACACCTCAAAAACCGAAAATATGACAGAGTTGTATTTAACTTTGCGCATGTTCAGTGTAATATTTCTCATTTAGCCTTGTTTTTTTAACATTACTAATAAAGCGGCATTACAATCAAAAAAAAAAATACAATACAAAATACAATACAAAAATTAAAATAACGCATCTATATTGATAATTTCATCATTTATATAATTTAAGAAGTTGGCCGCCAATTTAATGATATTATTTTTTATCAATTTTCAAAATTTTATAACTTTTCAATTGTTTTTTATTTTTTAAACAGCTGTTAAATCTCCTGAAATGTTTAACACTAAATCAAGTGTGAACGACTGTGTTTTGTTTTGCAAAACATGAGCTAAAACACCTCAAAATATCGTAGTGTGAACACCATATAATGGAGAAAATCCGTAATAATATCGAAACTGATATCGAAAAACCTAAAATAAAAAATAAATAAAAATTTTTGAAAAAATTCATAGAAATAAAATAAGAATAGTCTTTATGTATGAATTCGATGGTACTAATGATCTCCTGGTTCATCATCTTCTGGTGTTTTATTTTGAACCGACTTAGAATGCAAAACTTTCCGAGTCCTTCCAAACTTTAAGAAACGTTGTACTTGCAAAATACTTGCGAAATCCAAATAATTTTCTTTGTAGCACTTTTAATGTCTTCTTTCTTTAGCTTCAGGTTTTTATATTTCATGAACAACATTGGGTGTCAACAATATTTCGGACGCAAGAATTGCACATTTGATTTTACCACTTTACCACCGTTCGCTACTAATTCTAGCAAGCACTGATTGCGGTGTACTTTGTTTTAAGTAAAATAACTTCTTACTTTGCTATTGAAATGCAACTTTAAGTGCAATGACATAAATCCCAACAATAATGACATTAACTCCATAATTCATAACGAAATAAATTAAAATAAAAAACAAGGACTGCTGCTTTTGAAATTAAAAAAATTAAAAGCAGTCTACGGGTCAAACTGCTGGAAATTAAATTAAATTTTTTCAAGCAAAATATTCAACCATTCATTCGTTAATTAGAATGAAGAAAAAAAAAATATAATATTACATAATATTTCGTACATAGCCTATTTTGAATTGTACGGGTTTAAAATGACACATTCCTTAAGTCGTAACATACTCGGAGTTATTTTATTTTATTTCATAATAATTATTTTATTTTATTTCGTAATAAAATAACTCTCAATATGTAGGAAATATTTCATATTATTATTATTTTTTAAGCTGCTGAGAATTATCACGATATTCGAAGAGCTTGTTAAAATGAAATTCATAGGAATTATAAAAGATGATTAAAACTTTTCACCACATCCGGGTTCCTTCAACTAATTCATTGGGTGATAAGTAAATTATATTGGTTATCGGTACAGTATCGAAAATGTTTTCCTCTCTTGATATGGTTTTATAAGTTAACGACTTTAAATAATAAATATAATATTATACTATATTTGCTTTTTTTGATTCAAGTAAGTTAAAACCTATTTTTAACATTCATCAAATTCTTGACAAAGAAAATAATTTCTAATGAAACTATACTTCAAACCATACTTCAACCAGAATCCGTTTGTTGTTGAAAACATTCGTTCGTCTTAAGTATAGAAACAAGCATTACCAGTAGGAAATGTGAAATTTGAAGTATCGTTATTTATTTTGTCTGACATAAAATTTTAAATATATTTAAAATCAAATTAATTTTCGTTATATTTCGGAGAAGTTAGGTGGATTATTCTTGAGCCCAACGATACTTTTAGTTTAAGATAGTTGCAAAGTTTTGGCGCTATGTGGGGGCAGTCTGGCAACATGGCATTTTAAAGTCTTGATTTGTTTAATGTCCATTATGAAATATCACGAAAAACATTTTAACTCTGTATCTGCTATTTCCAGACGTCCTCTAAAAAAAAAAATAAAAAAAACTCAATTTCAACGGGCGTTTCAAGAGCTTCAGTAAATCAGGAATATGTTCAAGCTGTTCATTTCCCTATTGGTCTCCAAAGACAAAAGAATCATACGAATACCGAATACAGCCACAGTCTTCTTAAAAAAAAAATAAGTAAATAAATAAATAAAAAAATTAAAGTATCCAAAATGTGTAAAGAGGGCGGTCGTAGAACAACCCGACCTGATAACATAATCTCTTTTTAGCTCGATACTCTTTTCACAGCGATCTTCGATAGCGTCGATATCCTCTTTATGGTAAGAACTGATCAGCTCCTTAAAAAAGTCTTCAACCACAGACTCCACCTCTGCAATATTGGCAAATCTTTTACTACCGAGCCATTTGTTGAATTTTGGAAACAGAAAATAATTCAAGGCAGCTAAATATCGCGAATAAGGTGCGTGAAGAAGCAATTCAATCTTTAATGGAGACTGGATATTGGCCATATTGGTGCATTGTCTTCATTTTCACCAAATAGGCCCTTTTTCCATAATTCCATCACTTAAACGCATAATATTTGCCGTTGATTAATTTTTCATTTTGGAGATAATCAATAAAAATTATTTCACGCGCATCCCCTAAAACAGAAACCATATATTAGATTAAGAAGACTGTATGCACGACGACCAAATTGATTTTTTGTGCAGCCTATGGTTGTCCTAAAGATTAATGCTTCTTATACAACCAATTACCTTAGTTGGCATGATACACCATATGTTCCGGGGGGATAAAATGTATCTTCTAAGTTCAAGGGTTCTTTTGCCACTTAGTCTGGGACATTCACAGAGAATATGTTCTGCCGTTTCCACCTCCTGCCTGAGAGCAAGTTTTGCATTTTTGGCATAAAAGGCAGATAGCTGGTGTGGAGAAAACTAAGAAAAGCTCTCGATCCTAAAACTTTAAAACCAACTGTAAAGCACGATGGAGGTGGTTGTATGGTTTGGGAGTGTATGTGTTACCGATGAGTACGCAATTTAATATTTATACCTTCTATAATGGATACTAAAGTCTACCTAGACATATTAAAGCAGAATTTGAAGCCAAGCATTGGAAAATTAGCACTGGGTGCCGCCGGGGAAAGTTATACCGGTCAAAAAAAAGTTATACGTGTCCCAGCGTTTCGCTGCATTACTCACTGAGCAAGTGGAGCGTGCTTTTAAACTTTATTTTGATTCCGGAGTTTCGTGGGCCCCAGAGAAAATTTTTAAAACGTGTTACAAAGCTCTTGACATGTGGATCGAAGGGAAACGCAGTTTCTTTTGATGTACCAATGATTCGAACTGATCCAGGAGGGCAAAATTCCCACAACTGTTATGCTTGTGCAAACAAAATACATGGAGTAAATCGTACAAGCCTTAAATAAAGAGTTTACATCTATGTTAAAAGTGCACAAACACCTCTTCCGCATTCGGATGACATACCAATTCCACCGCTTCCAATTCCTGAAAGAGACGACAATTGCCATTCGAATAATTGTTGGAATACTTCCAGAAAATTGGAGTGAACATGTCTCTCAAAACTCACTTCTTGCCATCACCATCTCGATTACTTCAGCAAGCAGCTAGCCTCAGAGTCGGATGAGCATGGCGAGCTCTTCCATCAAGTGGCCATGCCCATGGGAACGCTATGTAAGGCAAAAAGCTCGACTCGCTGGTGGCTGAAATTTGTTGGTGGTCGCAAAGGACGTACGATCTCGACAATGAAGATGACGAAGAAGAATATACAATGGAAGTTTCCTCCGACGGTAAGTCACAAAATTTAAGTGATCTGACTGATTTTTTCCAGATGAAGACAGATCCTCATCCGATACAGACTCTGAATAAGTAGGCGATCCACCACGCAAAAAAGTAAAGGGAGCAAACAAACGAAAATAAATTTATGCGTTCCTCGATTTTTATGATCTATGTATCTATGTATGTAATAACCTGATATTTTTGATTTTACGTGTTAATAATAAATAATATATAACATATAATAATAATAATAAGTACTAAGGGGTGTAGGGTAGAGGGTAGAGACACAACCTTATACTGTAGGAAGTCGGGCCACGTATTGCCCGTGGTCGCTGACCGGACCTGGTTCTCACCCAAAACCTAATTTTACACCTTTTGCTCCTAGTGCCACACCCCGTTAAACCATGTCGACTCATGGGCTAAACTTGGGACACCCCGAATTATTTCAGTTCTTGGGTTAGGCAGAGAAATTGCGCGGTTAAGCGGGCAGGATCGTGCAACAGGGATGGTAGCGTATAAGCAATTTTAGTGGTAGCACCCAAAAGCTTCCAAGAAGTGCACTGCCTCTGTGCGCCGGCACAAATTTAAAAAAAATTATGGAGCCTTTTTGGTAGCCGAAGAGCCCCCAGGTGGGCGTCTGTTTGCCATGATAGGGGCGGCCCACGTATTTAACGCATGTTTGGTATGCGCAGGTAGCAGCCCTACCACCAAACTAGGAAGTAAAGGCCAGCGACCTATGCTTCTGAAATCTCCTAAATATTGCTACGGAATCGTCATGACGCTCTATGCTCCAGAAGGAGTTAAGAGATCATATATATATATAAGTATTATCCAAATTCATTGAAACATAAAATCAACATTCTTGTCAAAATGAGATACCTTTACTTAATTGTGTACATCGATTTTCATGATCTATGCCTCATTTTGTTCACAAGTTATGTGACTTTACGTGAAAGTAATAGGGCTTGATACTTTTTTCCGTTTTGATTTTTTATGAATTTAAAAGAAAATATTTAAATTTTTAGGCAAAAATATGTTTTTTATACCCTCCACTCCAGTGTGCAGAGGGTATATATAAGTTTGTCATTCCGTTTGTAATAATTATAAAAAAATTTTTGGACCCCATAAAACATATATATTTGTGATCCTTATAACAACCGGAGTTGATATAGCGATGTCCGTCTGTCCGTCTGTGGAAATCACGATGACGGCATCAATCGGGCAGCTAGGGTGCTCGTTGACATACAAAATGATTCACTAACATCCCGAAAAGTTTGCTATTTAAAATCTTTTAAATCGGTCAATTAGTGCCCGAGATTTGAATAAAGAACTAAAAAAAGTCTTGAAAAAATATAATTTTTCCATGTTGTTCTTGTCACATCACGCCCTCAATAGGATAGCTAAGGCGATCATTTTTAGTGAGAATTATTCAACAAATTCATGGAAAGATTTCTATTTCAAAAATCATTAAAATCAGGGAAATCTCTGAAAAAGTAAAAAAAAAAATTAAAAATATGATGTTTGTATATTGTTCTTGTTGTTATTCTAAATGTTGTATTGTTGTCATAGCTGGACTTGTTGTTTTTGTGGTCGCTGTGGAAATAATATAATAAAAACTGACCGTTTGTACTTTTTTTTATCAACTCTGGTAGAAAAATTTAAAAGTTTCCATTGTTTTGGCATCACTAAAAAAAATTTACTAGATCATTTCTGTCATTACCACGAGCCTGCCTGCAAAGTTTCAGATCGATTGAATCACGGGAAAGGGGTTAAAATCGATCCAAAATTTTTTCGACAAGCAGACACTGCGAGTTAGTTAATATAAAAGGAGTAAAAATTCACCAGCATCTAAAGCAAATAATGCTAAAATATGTACCTAGTTGTTAATAAAAAAAGCAATGTAAATTTAGCAAAAAAAATTTTTAGATGTATATTAATTTATTTAAAGAGAAAAACACAAAAATAACGTTTGATGTTGTATTTTTTGTGTGTAATATTTACATATATGTACATACATACACATATTAAATTATACAAATAATATACATATATTCTATATTCCATAATAACTGCATGTTAGAAATAAATCGGTATATTATTTTATTTACAAAAAATTTCTGCAATATTTTGTTGTGGGGAAAATACATTTCTTTTGCATTAACAGAGTGTCACTTCATTTTGCTCAGCGTGACTATGCCACAGTAGATGCCGCCACAATTTTTGTTCTAATTAGCTTTGCAATAGTTATTTCTATTTAACATGAATGTCAATATTTTCAACTAGATATCGTACAGAACAACGTATTTCATACGTTTTTTCATTATTCTTTTACAAATATGAACATAAGTTTGGCATATTAACTTTTTGTTGTCTTTACAAAATAGAGTTACCGAGTTATCAAAGAGTTTTTTGCTTTCAAAAAAGTTCTACATAGTTATATAGAATTATTATTCTGCTTTGCCTACAAAATATCTGATTGCGATTACATCTAATTTTTAAAAATTTTTTATAATTACTAAAGCAGTATTATTCACATAAATACAAAATTGCACTTTTTAAATTTTCCATTCAAATTTTAGAAAATATCAATTCTAAAAACTGGAATTAAAATTTCCAATTATAAATTATAAAATATTAATTGAACTTCAGAAAATCATATCAAAACGTCGGAAATAATAATTTTAAATTTAGAAGACATCAATTGCATCAAATTCCAAAAAAAACACCAAATATGTTTACATTTAAAAAATGTTTACATTAAAAAAAAATATTGGCATTCAGGAGAAATTAATAGCTTTTCAGTAATTTCTTTTAACGATAGTCGAATCGTTAAAAAAAGAAAAGCAAAATTATCAGCAAAATTTTTAAACGACATTCGCTATTGTTAAAGTCAGCTGTTGTTGTTATATAAACGACAACCATTTTTGTGTTGTATATTCAATCGATAAAAACTTAAATTTTTAGGTTGAAATGTCGTCATACAGAAATAAAAATCACAAAATAGTGAAAATATTTTGCTTCAATTAAAAAACTTTTTTTATATAAATAAAAAAATTTAATAGCATATTCAATTCATTATTTCATTTTCAAATAAATAAACAGAAATATTAGTAAAAAAATAGAGATATTAAACATAAACATAAAGTCATCCTGTCAAACACGAAGTAATTTGTTTTTTGTATTCTTCTTTGTGTTTTTCGCTTATTTTGACAGAGATGCCACTCGTTTACAATTTAAATAAATAGGAAAATAGATTTGTCGACTGTCGTTAAGATGTATGTACTTAGTGAATCACTTAATCTTTAAGGTGCTATTACATGATGTGTTTTTTACATATGTACTGTCAAATCTTCCCACAACACAAGTTGTACACATCGTGTGATACATATGAAACATTGTTTATGTACAATACATGAAGAAAGTCACATGTACATTTTTCAATTAGAACAGGTTCTATTTTTGCATGACAAACATATGAAAATACAACACTGCTTGTGGCGAAAGAAAAACAGAGTAAATTATAAAGATTAATATTGAAAGGAAAATAAATTGTTTAATATTAATTAACAATTAATAAATATATAATTTTTTTTAATAATAAATTTTTGTAAATTCACAAATTAAATCAGCTGTTGTTTACATTTAGAGGTTATGTCATACGGAAATACATATGCACGTGTGATAGCAAAAATTATGAATCGTATGTAAAAGACAATTTCGACAGACATGAGGAATTTCATATGGATAAAAAAAGTGACAGTACATATGTAAAAAACACATCGTGTAATAGCACCTTTAGTGCAAACAACAATAGCTGTCGATATATTTTGCGATTGTCGGATCGTTGAAATTTACAGAATCGGACTAGAGAAAACATTAATTTAAATTCAATGAACATAAAAATTGTTAAATAAACGCAATTATTTATATATAAATTTTCACAATTTTTTTTTGGATGAATATTTGAAGTTCTTCAGAAAATAAAGATAACAAATTATTTTATTTAAATTTTTGCGATATTTGGTTTTTTGCGTTTGGCATCCCTAATTTAATTATTTATTATTATAAAACTATTCTCTATGTTTTCCAAATATGGCAATATTTTTTTGAAAAAAAAGTTGAGAGAGCTTTTTTCGGTTATTATTTTGTTACTCCATCCGACCTATATGGCCGCAATGAAGAAATATTTGGCCAGTTAAAAGCCAAAAAAGCACGATTTTATGCATATAGCCACCCTACACAACCATTACCTTTGCAGTGGAGGTTAGGGCGAGCTATTCAATTAGCAAAAACTAAATTAAACGAGAAGTTATGTCATATAACCGGAAACGCATGCATATAGGAAATGCATGCATATTTTTCCAACATTTTGTTTACATTTATCATCAATACTCAAACCGAGGTGGAGGGTATCAAAGATTCGGCACGGCCGAATTTAACACTCTTACTTGTTTTTCTTCATACATTTATTTATAACTGCGAAACTGTCGCTTATGTAGCGAAACGTTATATGAACAGATTAAAGGAATTGTAGTTACTTTTTCTAAATTTGTTTCAGCAAAATCGGACCAGTGGTTCTCGAGTGATGTCAAACAAAATAGCCTAAAACGTGACAAATTCCCCTTACTAAGTTCAAAGTCATATATCTCGATTCCTATACGTGACCCAACAAAACGCCGGAACACGTTTAACTTTTTTCTTACCCGGTCGTTTCATCCCATTCCGATCACTGACTCCCACCATTTGTCGCACAGTGTTATATATTTCAGCAAGACAACGACCTGAAAGACACGTCTCCCAAGAAGCTTTGGCTACTATACAATGTCCCGAAACAGCTTAAGATACCTTCACAGTCACCAGATCGAAATTCCATTAACCACCTGGGGGACTTGTTGGAACGCCGGATTCGTCTGTATTCAATTACATCCAAAGAAATGTCAAGTAAGTGATGATCCAAGAATGGACCAAAATTACCACAAAAGAAACATCAAAATTGGTAGATTCGATGCCAAAATGTCTAGCTGAGGTTCTCCAATGCAAGGGCTATCCAACCTCATATTGAGTTTAAAAAATTATTTTTTAAGAAAAGAAATACACAAAATATTCTTTGTGTACGCAGACTTTTGCGAATGCCGTTATTGAAGTACTTTTTATTTTCTTTATTCCGTGAATTATTATTTTTGTCTTTATTAATAACTAGCTGTTTTTACCCGGTCTTGCCCGGGATCCAAAGGCCTTTGACTTGAAAAGTGATTCACCATACTTTCCGGGCGCAGAGTACTTAGTGCCCAATGAACAAGTTCCTCAAAAAAATGAACTTTCTCCCCAAAAATTTGTTGGGATTGGGGAATTTTTTCATGATGAAATTGCCCAATGTTTACGTTTTTTGGGGATTAAATTCATTTTTTATTTCAATTTAAAATTTTTAGATTTTTTTAAATTAGCAGTTTTTTTAAAAGAACGCTACAGCAAAAATATTTCAAAAATAAGCTGCGAAACCGCTTGAGTTTTTTTTTAAGTATATTTATTTTGTAAACATCAAATATAACGGAATCGTGTTTAAATTAAAAGAATCAGATGTTTTAAAAATTGAATTACTTCATTCAATAAATGATCATCATTTAGCAGAGACGTAAAATTTATTGAAGTTTCAAAAAAGGAAAATGAATGCGACGTTTAAAATTGTGCCGCAATGTTGCTTTAAGCAACTGCTTATATTATATGTGTGGCCTTTTTTGATCAATTATTACACATACGTAGATAAAATTTATCATAAGACTTTTCACTGAGCTGTGTTCCGCGAGCGAGTCGCGTCCTCGTCCGCGTCAACTTATTTTAATCGCCAAAATATATATTTGTCATCATTCCGATATTTTATCCGAGCTGTGTTCGCGAGCACGTCACGTCCGCATCCGCGAGTCGCTTCCGCGCACCGAAATAATGCTATTGAAAAGATTACACATATTAAATAAATTTGTTATAGAAAATATATCGAGAGCAGTATAGGAGAGTTGTTCAATTCTTTCGGGGACATTTTTTAAATTTGGGGAATTTGTTCATCGTGAAGTTACTCCCCAATTTTTTGGGGAATAAGATGATTTTTTTGGGAATTTATTCATTGGGGACTAAGTACTCGGCGCCTGCTTACCATTAGATCTAACTATGTTTATGCATGGAGTATTTTGAGTGTATAATGTCTAAAAGTTACGAATTTTAGTTATTCTACAGATTTAAGATTTTAGTTATTCTATACAACATTTGTGGTTTTTCCTTCTGGTCCATATACGAAAATATTATACACTGGAGCAGGCGACATAAAATTGTCTATGAGAAAAACAGTCGTTTAAGGATTTCTAGACGCACTTGAGTAGATTCAGGCATTTCCGCTTCTCTTAACAAAGCTTGCTGAGCTGCGTTCCGCGAGCGCGTCGAAATGATGCTATTGAAAGGAATACAGCTTTTAAATGTGTTTATTGCAGGATAGATATTGAGATCAGTATGTAAATTTTCAATTAAATAAATATTTAACAAAATTCATTAAATAAAAATATGTTAAAATTTTAGAACGATTTTGGGAGTAAGTTAATTTTTTATTTCGTTTAAAAAAAAAATTGGGAATTTGTTAATTTCTCTTGGGGACCTCTTTTAAATTTGGGGAATTTGTTCATCGTGAACTTATACCTGGTGTACCAAATTTCAGAGAAATACGTTGAAAAATACAAATGTGTATAGCGAACAAATGTACCAAAATACAGGAAATGAGATTTATAAAAAAGTGGGCGTAAAAGTAGTCGTGGCCAGAAATATATATAATACGACCTTTGCTGGAGTACACAGAACACGTGTACCAAATTTCAGAGAAAACCGTTGAAAAATAAAAGTTTGTATAGCAGTCAAACAAAGAAAGAAGTGAAAGGAAAAAAAAAAATTAATTTTATATACATAGAAGTAGACGCAAAATTAGGCGTGGCTGGTAAGAATTATATGGCTACCTTTCCTGTAGTACAGAGATCGTGCGTACCAAATTACAGAGAAATCCGTTGAAAAATAAAAATTTGTACAGCGGTCAAACAAACAAACAAACAGAAAATGAATTTTATATATGTGGTCTTCTCCGAGAAAAGGGGTTGTGTAAAAAACGGTGGATTCTGGTACCTAAAAGGGTGTAGACTCATTAAATGCGTTTTTTTTTTCTCAAAACTTAATTTTCACACACTAGGTCCCTTTTCTCGGAGAAGATCACTTATATAGATAAGAATTTAATATTGAAAGAAAAGAGTAAAGAAACATTAAAATTGAATTTTTAATTCATTTATTTAAAATAGCATAGTTTATTTTTAATTTAAATACTTTGTATCTGCTTGTACGCACATTAATGCTGCTGAGTTTAGCTTAATAACTTTTTAGTATGACATCTTTAATTTTACGTTTACGGATACTTTGTTGATTGTTATTTATAAAATAATTTAAAAATATTTTTGAGCGACAAATCGGTTTAAATGTATCTGTACATTTGAAACCGATAATATACAAATGTTTATAATATAAAACTTATTTGAGTTATAAAATGTAATTATCATCGGGTATTAAATTTTTCTTCATTTATTACTAATACGAGTAGACATACTTATAATGACCATAGTAAGATCGTAGTTGAACAATAATAATATTCTGATTTAATTACTTTTTTTTAGACTCTATGACAGACTTAGTTCTCTGAATATTTTGCTTTAATCTCAATTCCAATTGGGTAATGTGTGCTCGTATATGGTCTCTTTATAGTTTTTCTTTCACTTTAATTTTGCTTATAACAAGCTATAGTTTGGTCCATAAGTACCTTCCTGAGATACGTACAAGTTGCACAACTAACTATAGCAAAGCCAAAAAAAAAAAAGAAAAAAATAGCAAAAACCAATGTTGTTTGTTGGCTGAACAAACCATGTTGTATTCAGTTGAGTAGTTTGGAATTTATCATAAGATCCTAGTTTGTTTTTTTTTTTTATTTTCATTTTCATTTCCATACAATATACAATATTTTTCAAACACAAACATTTGCAACCATACCACCACATACACACACACACACACATACACATTTATACATATGTATGTATGTACACATCACATTACACATACTCGTACATACTAGTACATCATATTAACTTATACTGTTTGTTATTCGTAAAAACATACTTACTTGCGATTCGAGTAGTATAAGGGTTACAAAATATACTTATAAAACAAATTTGTTCTTTTATGAAAACAACAACTAACATCGCGTACGAGTACGAGTACATGCATTTATGTGTTTATTTATTTCTTTTTTTTTTCATCTTTTAAAGGAATTTGAGTAGTTTCTATGAAAAGGATTTCAATAGAATTTTTTTTTCTTTCCTTTTTAGCTTTTGCTGAAATTTTTAATAAAGCACATTATGAATGAAATGTTTGTTGAATATTTTGCGTATTATTAGTTTTGAAAAACTTTTAAAATTTAGTTTTATTACATTAGATGATCTTTATAGTATGCACTTCGATATGTATTCAAAACAAAGTGAAAACTTTAATTGAATGATCTTTAAAGGCTTCGATATGAGATAACATCTGTTGTCACAAGGTAAAGCAGAATCACTAAATATATGCTGATTTTAATTTTGTACTATCGTCATAATCTCCGCATCTGATTATATTATATAAAGTTTTGGCGATAATGCCTTTATGCAGTTAATAGAATATTAAACAATACTTATGAAATAAAAAAGAAATAATACCACATCTTAGAGGTTTAAAATGAGACCCCAGGTATACTCGTATATTTAATATTAATTATGATCGTGGAAGAATCAAACTTATTCCTAAGATAATTTTGCACTCGACAGTGAATTAAGAGATCAATCTGATTGCAAATTGAGTATAGACTCGTTAGAGCCAGATTGCCATATATTTGGCTAGGGATGTGTGAAACTTTTTCTCAGATATGATGTTGTTCAAAATGTGTCAAATATGTGCTCTAAATAAAATAAATTAAAGCACAATACATAAAATATGGAAATTTTTAGATGGATTGAAATTAGGCGGTCATGATAATCGCCCGAGAGCTAAACCGTTATGCAAAAGCCTCTAGAAATAGTGTTTTATATGCATAAAAGTTAGGTACCTTCGGTCATTTTTTTTTTATTGATGCAAAAAGAGATAGTTATCTCATTAAAATATTAGAAAAAAATTCGAAAATGTTATATAACTTTGTAATATCTAAACGTAAGATTTCATCACATCCAACCGCTATGAAAATGAATGGAACTGTGCTTTCAAATGATGTTGATTTTGCAAATTTTTTGCTGAATTGCTAAATGACGTTTAACATTCCTTATGACATTCCAAGGCTGACATTAATTAATATTTCATCCCTAGATGTGTTCACTGTTCTTAAGAGTCTCGAATGTATAAAAAGTTTATAGAATCCGGATCCAGACGGTATTCCCAGCTGCATCTTAAAAAATTGTGCCGAAGTATAGACTACCCTGCTAACTCTCTTATATAATAACTCCCTTAGTTCCTATATAAACTCTGGACTCTGCAAAAATAAACAAACTGATGTTAGATACGCAGACTTTAGCAAAGCTTTTGATAAAGTCAGCCATGATCTACTGGTAGCGAAGCATGATATTAATGGATTTTTCGGCAACTTCCTAAAATGAATTCGGTCGTACTTAAAACATCGTAAGCAATGAGAATCTTCAATAACTCTAAATCGAAATATATAGATTGAAATTCTCGTATACATCTCCTATTCTTGCTGTTTATTTAATATAGTAATATTCTTAGGTATGCCGACGATGTAAAAATCTACTCAACCCTCATGAACGACGAAGACAGTATACATCTCCAATCTGACCTAAATAGCTTCTACAAATGGTGTAATGTCAACTTAGTGGAATTAAATCTTAAAAAAAATCTCTAGATATTTGTCATCTTCGAACGACTACGCCATCCATGACTCACAACTAAACTCAGTTGATTCATTCATAGATTTGGGAGTTCACTTCAATAAAAGACTAGGTCTTATTTCTCATTTAACAATGACTGTTAATATGGCAAATGGTGATTCATATTTTTCAAAACGTTGGCCAAAGGAATTTAATGATCCTTGTTTGACAAAAAAATCCATTCACGTCTTTGGTCAGGCCGATACGTGAATACACATCAGTAATGTGGGGTCTTCATCCAAAAACTCGAATCAGTTCAGAAATAATTCTTACTATTCTGTCTTCGATACCTTCGATGGAATTTGGAATTGAGTCTTCCACCGTATCGCTGTCGTGTGGCTCTAATAACGCTTCCAACTTTGAAAAGTAAAAGGATCATTTTAATATGGAAAAATTGATTCTGAATTGCTTCTTGGAAAAATATGTATAAATGTTTCTAACGGACAACTTTGATCTTATGTTTACCTGAATTTCCACAGATCAAATTTTATCAATTTTGATCTATTCCGAAGAATTTGTTACCGAACAGACACTATGCTTTAATTGATTTATCCGATTCGGTTGATATTATTAACAGAATATTAAGACATATTTGAACTCTAACGATTATGTTTGTAACTGTATTTAAAGTTTGTATTAAAGGGTGATTTTGTAGCTATTATCTTTTTGGCAACACTGGTTTAAACAGCTGACGCACGTTTCGTGTTTTGTTTCATTGTCAAACATCTTCAGTTTGGTCTATAATTTAACCATGAATCGTCTTACAAACGAACAACGCTTGCAAGTTATTGAATTTTATTATCAAAATGCGTGCTCTGTTAAGAAAGTTCATCGCGTGCTTCTTCCATTTTATGGTCAGTTTAATGGACCCACTGAAGCGGCTATTCGGGCTATTGTGACTAAATTTCGCACCAAATTTACTTTGTTGGACATTAAACCACCAACACGCTTACGTAGAGTGCGAACTGAAGAAAATATCGCAGCTGTATCGGCCAGTGTTAATGATGACCATCAATTATCGATTCATCGCCGTTCGCAGCAATGGGGCCTCTGTTACTCAACAACGTGGAAAATTTTGCGGAAGGATTTAGGTGTGAAGCCTTTCAAAATACAGCTGGTGCAAGAATTGCAGCCGAACGACCTACCGCAACGTAGAATTTTTGGTGAATGGGCTCTTGGAAAGTTGGCCGAATATCCACTTGTTTACCGAAAAATTGTGTTCAGTGGCGAAGCTAATTTTTGGCTCAATGGGTACTAAATAAGCAGAATTGTCGATTTTGGAGGGAATATCAGCCAGAAAGAAGCATTGGAAGAGCTACCAATGCATCCAGAAAAAGTCACAGTTTGGTGCGGTTTATGGGCTGGTGGCATCATTGGACCGCACTTCTTCAAAGATGATGCGAATCGTAACGTAACTGTGAATGGTGAGCGCTACCGAGAGATGATATCCAACTTTTTTTGCCCAAAATGCAAGAGCTTGACTTACATGACATGTGGATTCAACAAGAAGGTGCCACATGCCACACAGCACGCGCAACAATGGACTTATTGAGAGGCGAGTTCGGTGAACATTTTATTTCACGTTCGGGACCGGTCAATTGGCTGCCTAGATCGTGCGATTTAACGCCTTTAGACTATTTTTTATGGGGCTATGTTAAAGCTTGTGTCTATACAGACAATCCCGCTTCAATTGACGCATTGGAAGACAACATTGAAGCATTTATTCGTGAGATACCGGCCGAAATGTTGGAAAGAGTATGCCAAAATTGGACTAAGCGGATGGACCATTTGAGGCTCAGTCGCGGTCAACATTTGCGTGAAATAATCTTCAAACGTTAAATTATATGGACCGTACTATCGACTCAAATAAAGATTTCATGCATTTTTCTGAATTTTATGTGTTTTTTTTTTTGGAAAACTTTCCTATAGCTCTTAAAAAATCACCCTTTATTTTTGTAAAATATCTAAATTTGTTCCCCAGCAGTTGCTACATTGTAGCTGAATAAAATAATTACGAAAGTTAATTAACCGTGGGGTTTTGTTAGAAAAAGTGAGCAAAAAACGGGGATTTAGAATTTGAGGTAAATAAGCGTGAAAGGTAATTAAGCGTGGGGATTTATATATATACTGTAAATATTAACTTTGTATATGAATTGCCATACCCACAAATCTGATCCTGCCCATTTTTCGTATGACTGCTAAAATCTATTCTATATGGACCCACATATGCTTGCTCTCATGCTACTTTAGATATTTGACGTTGTTGAAGCCACGCTTTCTTGTAAGATTGAGACTACTTCTGACTCGACTGCGACCACTACATGTATATTAATTAACATACATAAAGCTTTAGGACTTCCTATAACTCTAGATAAGTGATTTACTTTGTATGCTAGCTACTATCGTTCCATAGATCATTCGTTGGAAACGTTAGAAATGCCCTAACGAATTCATATGCTCGTATAAAAGTGATGAGTAATATATCAGTCGACTATCGGATGAAGATTTAAAAATGTTTTTTTTTTTGGATCTCTAACAAGTAAAATTAAACATATAAAAATGTGACAACTGTTTTCATGGCCGTAATAGGTATAGGAGGTTGATATAAAAATACGGGTTCGAATCATAGAATATGGTACATTCTTAGAGCACGCTTGCCAGTTATCGGTTTCCAATTAAATGGAAGTTGGGTCATAAGTATACCAATCAAGATTTTCTCGCTTTTCTTTAAGTAATATTGGATTGCTACACACACTGTGTTATTTATTTATACCCTAACCTTAATTAGGCCCAAATTTACATATGGTTGTCCAATATGGTTCAATGTATCGTCATCTAATATGGAAAAATATCGTGTATTTGAACTTAAATGTATTAGAGCTTGTTTATCGCTTTACAGAATACATAATAGCAACTATACTAAATATATATCTAACTTAAGACTATATAATGTTGCAAAAATAAACAGAATTAATAATTTCATAATTCATTTGATAAGAACACTTATTTTGAAATGTACGGAATGCGACACAAATAACTCGATATTAGCCTCATATTACACAAGCGAAAACTTCTGGAACTTACCCAGTTCCACCAGAAGCCTTCCTACACCTCGATAGAAAAGGATATATTTAAAACAATAGAGGTATTCCCAGAATTTATCATATTTATAGGAGGGCAAATATTAAAAATATATGCGATAATCAACTGACAGTAGGGATTCGTAGATTTAGCAGAGATATTTTCTCTAAAGATAAAAATTTATTTTCAAACGTAAATATTAATAAACTAGATGATTGTGTGACGCCTAGGCGCCCGTTTAAAAATTATGAATAAAACAGTTTAATATAATTAATATAATTGAAAATTATATTGTTACATATGTACATGTGAAAAAATATTGTGTCTGTAGAAATTATATATGTACATAAGTATCAAAACAGATAAGAAATATTTGGCAAAGAAGTTTTTCAATTTAGAATCTCTTGAAAAACTATATTTTGTGTGAAATATCATTGGCCATTTAATAGTTTTCCTTGCTGTGGGTTCGATTGAATACGTATCTTAACTTGGCTTGCAACTTTTGATCTGACAAAGCCACATACAGTTGACCGTGTTAAAATACCGCGGTCTTCAAATTTATGCCAACGTAATCAAATGACTGGCCTTGAGCCTTGTTTATGGTAATTGCGTATGCAGGAATTACTGGAAACTGGCGGCGTTTTAATATGAAAGGTAATGTGGTGTCGGTTGGGGCGAGGTCAATCCTAGGAATTAGAACCGTATCGTTTTAGTCAGCGTTACAGAATCAGTCGGTCTCTCAATCAGTCAGAGAGACAGGGATCAGCGTAAATATATTTAAGATATTACCCGTCCTTCACACGTTAAATTTTTGGCTGTCATGCACTCATACTTTTTTATTCTTTTTTACTAAACAATCATACGTATCAATTCTCTCTTTCAATTTTTCAATGGGACAGTTGCTTAACAATTTTTTGACTATTGTATGTGTGATCAATTTGACTTGAACGTGGGAAGGCCGGGTAAAGTGAGGAGATTGGAGATTCACAAAATTATTAAAATTTAATACGATGGAGTGCGTTTATAACGAACCCTGGTTGTAATAAATTTTTGTTTATAGCGAAGAATTTCTTCGGTCCCAAGAGTTTTAATCACATTTTTCATACAAATTGCTTCTCTTATATCAAACTTTTGACTTTAACAAACAATTTTTTTTTTCAATTTCAGAATTTTCCTATATTATCAGGCATGTCACAGAACCAAAATCGTAACGAAAGTGGAATTGAATTCCTATTTGGCTTCTTTAGAAAATTAAAATCGATCATTTTTTGTGGAATAAAACCACTTTCAATTTCCTAAGTGGAATTGAAATTTTCAGTATCTTTTGCACCAAAAAACTAATAAACACAACTTATTACAAATAAAGAATTTAGTTTTATTTTATATTTTTGCAAAATAAATACACTTATAGCTTTACAATTTATTTTATTACCAAATTAAGAGAAAGTCATGATCAAATGGCAAAATCGAAAACGATTTAACGATTTCGATTTAACGTTGTATTGCCACCTTTTTTTAATCGTACAAAATAATTCGTTTTCTTACAAAAATCAACTCTGACAGAAAAAACCAAAACAAACCAAAAAAAAAATTAAGAATAAATTAGAAAACATGTAAGTATTTATTTTTATTTTAACATTTACTTTAACTTATTTTTTGTTAAAGGGGAAAACATCAGAATGCAGACCAAGAAAGAATATTTATTGAGTTCATGGAATGCCATCAACATATAGCCAGGGGGTTTGCTAAGGGAGACCGGGTTGTTGTGGACTCTTACTGGACAGACTTGATATGACAAATGTATTTGATATATCAAATGTCGTCGACGCAGTTTTTCAACATAATTATGATTTTGCTCTGACTCAATTACCGCACCTATTGATATGCCGGGCATATTAATTTTTTTAAATAAAATTACAAAATATTTTCACAATTTTTATTATTTTTTTGTTTGTTTACAACAATCATCTGTTTTATGTTTACGTTGCGTTGCCATACTATCGCCCAAAAACGAATTTTCAACTTAAATCGATTTTAACGAAAACGAACAAAAACTGAAGAAGCAAAAACAGTATTGATCGAAATAGTAACTTCGAAATCAAATCGATTTCCATCGAAATTTGTGACATGCCTGTATATATATTTTTAAGAAATTAATTTTAATTTAATTTAATTTTAATACAAAACAAAAATTTCGATTTTCAAATGAAGTTTTGTAAAAGGTCCTTTTATGTATATTTTCGCAAAAGTTTGCAGTAGCCAACCTTTGCTTTGTACTTTCTGCTTCTATACATAAGGAGTTTTTAATATTATATGATTTTAAAAAAATATTTTATTTTGATAGACACTCGGTAATTTTAGTCTTATTAAGGCAAACTATTAATATGTATCTTTTTAATAATTTAATTTATGTTTTATAACTTTTTAAAATGCATCAAAATAAATAAACTTTTTCAACTAAAAAAAAGTTTTTAAACCTTTCGGACAAAGCAAAAAAATACTACGGTTATAACGAACTTAGTCTAACTAATTTGGGCGGTCCCGCCGAGTTCGTTAGAACCAAACTCCATTGTACTGTAAAAAAAAAAAATAGAATAGCATAAAAAAACACGTTTTAGAGCAATGTTCCTAAAAGTTTCTAAAGGGGGGGGTTTTAAAAGTTAAAAAAAAGTGGTATTTTCATAATTATTTTATTTATTTCATATGTACGTTATAACACTTGAACAATCTTTGAAAAAATTTTCAATTAAAAATTTTAATAAATAAGTCCGTGACAGGGAATCTCCGGAGGCGTTGTTTTTTTGCGGTGAACATCATAACTCGTTACCGGATCATGTGAAATAAAAAATCGTAATGCATTTCAAAGGCGACATGTTTCCTGAGGTAGTGACGAAGAGTTTTTTAAAATTTTTTGTTGCAGCATTTTGAAGTGAAAAACGATTTTTGTTATACAATTTCGGGAATTTGTTGTTAAAAAATGGGGAAGAAAATGGAATTAAAAAAACTCTCCGTGGTTACCTGATGATTTATGTGTAGATATAGTGTCTAAAATTTCAAAAGAATCGGTCAGGTGGATTTTGAGTTATGATGATCACGGACTTCGAACATTTATTTGCGAGAAAATCGGTTTAAAGTTTTCTAAACACTGATTTATATAATGTATGAGGACGGTCGCTGGAAACGCTGTATCGTTTTAAGTTTTGCTCTGATTTACTTCAAAATTTGACACAACACGCTCGACATGTTGTGCATTCAGAAAGAGAAATGCAAAAAAAGGTTCTATAACCTACCACCCCTTAAGGAAGTGCAAACACCAATACACCTACACAAAAGAGAAAAAAATATTTCATAGTTCATCATACATGTAAACAGAAAAAGAGAACTAAATTTTTTGAAAAGTTATCTATAAATCCAAAAAATAAAAAATCAGAGCGTATTAGTTTTATTTCAGAAAAAAACTTATTATTCCAAATCGCCTTTAATTCTTTCAATAAATTCTTCAAATTAAAATCTTAAATATACCTATTTACGTAATTTATGGTTGTCAACATTTTTTGAAAGCAAATTATGCAAAAATTAATATTATGAATGAAAAAAAATTATTTTCCCACCTCTCTTCTGAAATTACAATGTAATTTAATTATGCAAAGTTAGAATAATTTAAATTTTAAACTTAATATTGCACTATTTTTTTAAGTGCTTTTCAATACATAGCTTTATATGAAATCATACGGTAGACAACAACAAAATCCACATTGAAGATCTCTTTTTTTTTCAAATATTTATCAAAAAAAGCACACTCTTTGCTGGCCATCAGAGAACCTGAGCGCAAGCACTCCTAACAATACAAAACAATTTTGATAAAAATTTTTAAAATTTCCTTCATTACTTTTTTTTGCAGAATTTTTTCATTGACCAACAAAGGGAATTTAAAGAAGAATTTGAATAGATATTAGTTTTTTGATGCATTTTTTGCGTTCATCTTATTCCATATGTAACACGAAATCTTCATATGTAGTGCTATTGTCATTAGCAGTGCTGCTAATTTTGACAACTTATTTTAATTCGACGATTTTTCAATTTCTTAAAATGATTTGTTAAATTTGTTAAAATGATTTGTTAAATTTGTTAGAATGATGATTAGGATTTCAAGGGTTAATAATTAATGGGTTGTTAATCGAAAATTGATAGTTTTAGTTCAGTGTAAATGTAAATTACAAAATATGTATAGATTTAATTCTGGGTCAAGTCGTTTCAAAACGGGAACACCTTGAATAGCATCTCCACTTAAGATTTAAGTTTTAATTACGGCGATACTTTAAACCTATATTATATGTTTCAGCTATAGATACATGTCAATAAAGTTATTTAGTTGATCGCTGTGTTAAATTTTTTTCGTTGAAATTTCATCACTAATACATTTTTATATATAGAAATAACCAATGCTGTAATAATATTCGTAATATGAATGATATAAATAAATTTTATTGCTTCCTTTTGTAATATTTTTTTGAGTTTTATAAGCGGTAAAATTTTCTTGACAATTTCTTGTTTTAAAAATGACAATTTTGGATTTAGTTTCCAAAATTGTAGATCGGTAACAAAGAAGAGAGAACATTGTGTGTGTGTTTGTATAAAATGAGAAAGATTAAATTTTGTTTGTGTATTTCACATAGCTTTGTAGGGAGTGCTATGTGTGTGTATTATTTCAGCGTTACAGAATCAGTCAGTCAGTCAGTGAGTCAGGGATCAGCGTAAATATATATAAGATTTTGGTGGCTTACCGATTAAGGCCATTTTCCTACTGTTTTTTTTTACCTCTTAAACTACAAATTTGAAATAAACTTATATAAGCGATGTTTTTTTTATATAATTTTTCATTGTACAATTTTATAGTCATAGTAGCAATATTATTAGAACGGTATTATATTGAACATATCCATATTTAAAAATAATTAACGAAATTATTCTTAGTATTAGAGCGCCCGATATGGGACAGTGCACATTAATTAATTAATATTAACTATTTGTTTATTTATAGATATTATATATAATTAAAAATGAATAAACATTTCGAAAAAAAAAAAATTTTTATACCCTATACCACTTTCTGGTCAGGTTATAATGAGTTTGTGCTTATGCTTGTAGCTACCAAAAAAAATTTTTTGTAAATTTATTTATTTATTTATTTTTATTTGATGTTTCATACACAAGATTTATGTCTCGTGTTACAGAATGAAACTGATAAAACGCTCACACAATATTACTTAAAATATAAAATTTTAATTTTACTTACATACATTTAACATTTATTAAGAAACAGCAAACAAAAAACAACAATATTCTATTATCATAAAAAAATTCATTATGAGAAATAATTAAAAATGTTTTTTTTTTTTAATTGAAGTGCGTAACTTATAGTTTGAGAGCTATGTGGAATTAAGTTCCAAAGACGGATTGCATGTATGAATAATTGCCATTCAGACATTAGGCTATCATATCTAAAAGATACAAGTCTTCTGCCCCTATTAGATCTCGAACAGTAGAACTCTCATTTTTAGAATATTATCAGGTGAATAGAAAAAGAAGAGATATGGTTAAATGTTTTCAGACCATATACATAACGCACAATATTATTAAATACCACGTTCATTTTCTATCTACTTTGCGTATCACAACTAGCAAAAAGTTCACAACCGTATACCAATAAATGCATTAAATATGTTTTGGCTAGAATTACACTGTGGAACAAATTCAGGTTAGCAAAAGTTAGGTCGATTCTGAGAGTGAGGGGTGAAAATAGAGGCTAAATTAGCAGACCCGTATCGCGGCGTTTGTTTATGTTAGTTCGATTTTTTTTTTTAATCGACCTTCGAACTTTGCAGTCAAATGCCGATTTTCAGCATATTGTTTATATGGTTTTTTGGCTATAACTCGTTGAATTATTGATATTTTTTCAATCTGTATTGCTAGAGACCTGTGCAACAATAAAAATTTTTTAAAAAATTGATTTAGAAAATTTTTGTGTTGCTTATGAAGCAAAATGTTGGAAAAATTATTTTTTTTCATGCTTTTTGAAAATATTTTCCACAAAACTAAGTCTTTTTTGCTTTCTGTTTGATCTATAATATGCTTCTCAGTTTCTTCAATAAATTTCATTTGAAAAGAAAACGGTCTTAGTCGATAATTTGCGTTAAAAATCCCAAAACCATTAAATAAATAGCGATTTAGGCAGAAGTAATTAAAAAGGGAAGTTCCAAGAATTTGGAATTAGTAAAACAACTTTTTTGTTTTTAACCACCGCACAGGTAGCGATCTTTTTTATTTCGTACAAGCGAACTAATTTCAAAAATGAAGATTCAGTTAAGTCTCGAAACTCAGCCGAAGCTGATGTCTTACAATTTTCGCTCGGTCGTTGTAAAATTCCCTATTAATTTTTTTTTGGAACTTATTTCATTTTGTGAGTGATTTAAGTTAAGTGCATTGGCTTCATAAAATATAAAAACAAAAAAAAAAACGTTGTATAATATATATTGTATTAAAAATGTCGGAACCAAAATGTAAAATGGACCATTTTTGTAATGTTTGTGGACGTTTCATAGCAAGCGATGAAAAATGTGGCAATGCTAGTGATTTTTTTTTTTTTGGAAGTCTATAAACAATATTTCTCGCAAGAGTTTATCACTGACGTAAAATATGCCCCTAAAAAAGTTTGCTTTAATTGCTATTCAACTCTAATGCAATGGAAAAGTGAAAATAAGAAGGCTATGCCTTTTGGTATACCAATGACGTGGTTAGACCACAGCCCGTATCAAGAAGAAAATTGCTATGAATGTATCAACTACCATAAAACTTTGAATAGACGGAAAGCAAATAATAAAACTTATGTAAGAGTGCCAAGTGTCTAATTACCATTACCACACTCAGAATTCGTTCCAGTACCAACATACCGAAGTATTGATCTTCAAATAGATATCTGTACTACAACCGCCACTGCTACATCTGCGGATTTCTTCTCAGAATACGACCCTGGTGAAGGTACATCCTATGAAACATCAAAGGACCCAATCCTAGTCACACAAAACCAATTGGATGGAATTGTTGCAAATTTGTGTTTGACTCAGAAAAAATCAGAACTACTGGCTTCATTTTTGAAAGGAAATAATTTGCTGGCGAAAGGTACCAAAGTAACAGCGTAACGAAAACGCCAAAAAGAGTTAGAAAAGTTCTTCAATGTGAATGATGCAAAAAATTTCGCTTATTGAAAAGTTAATAGAGACGATAGGGTTAACCTATAAAAAAGATGATTGGCGTTTATTCATCGATAGTTCACTAATCAGCTTAAAAGTTGTGCTTTTGCACAAGACAAATAGAATGCCTTCTGTTCCGATTGCGTATAGCACTGACACTAGTGAAAATTTCGATAATTTGAAACACATTCTGGAAGTAGTGAAATATAATGAACACCAGTGGCGCACTGGAACTGGAATACTCGCATTGGACGGAAATGGCATAAAGACAATAGGCTACACGAAAGTCTTGTGCCGGAAATGAAAATTTTGATAAATTTTTTTTGAAATGTATCGCAAAAAGACCAGCTGTATTCAACCGCTTAAAAGGCATTTTCCCAAGACTAAGTAACGCCAAAATTCAGGAAGGTGTTGTTAATGGTCCCGACATACGGAAACTAATGAGTCGTCGAGATTTTGACCAAGTTCTGACAGACCGAGAATTAAATGCATGGCCCGCATTGAAAGCAGTCATTCAAGGACTTTTGGGTAAAGAACGCAAAGACAACTACAGGCAATCTGTTGCAAACAGTTTGGCAGCTTTCGATGAAATTGGGGTTAATATGTCGTACAAAATTCATCTCTTGCATCAGCATCTTGATCAACTCGCTCAACAGTTGCCAACTGAATCTGATAAGCAAGGCGAACGTTATCACCAAACTGCGCTTCCATTTGAAATAAGGTAACTATAAAGTGTGCATATTTTGAATTCCTAGATTTTTCTAACATCTTTGTCAGAGTGCACAATTTAAACGTGTTAACGATTGAAAACTATTTTCGTTTCAGGTACAGAGGAAAGAAATCTCCAGATGCAATACTCGCTGAAATTTGTTGCTGGTATAAAAACACATTTGAAGAAGAGGAAGACGAGGAAAAAGAGGAAGAAGGGGAAGACAAAGATGAAATTCCAGAATATCTGTTGGACGAAATTATCGACCTTTCTGATGATGATAACGGTGACCAAGATATTAGAGAGAGCAGTGATGTTGATCCAAAGCCGCCTGCTAAACGGCAACTGGCCAAATCATTAATTTAATTTATTTAATTTTTTTGCTTAAAACTTTTCATAAATAACATTTCAAAAATATATTCTTTTTCCATATTTTTATAATTTCTGTTTCAATGTTACAAAACCAACACTGAACAAAATTGGTACATAAAAAATGAGAAGTAAATTAATATTAATCTGGAAAACGCAAGTTTTGTATTATGATTGTTCTCTTTTCAAATTAAATTTATTGAAGAAACTGAGAAGCATATTATAGATCAAACAGAATGCAAAAAAGACTTAGTTTATTGGAAAATATTTTCAAAAAGCATGAAAAAAAATAATTTTTTCAACATATTGCTTCATAAGCGCCACAAAAATTTTCTAAATCAATTTTTTTTTAAATTTTAATTGTTGCACAGGTCCCTAGCAATAATTTGGCTTTTACAGATTGAAAAAATATCGATTAGTCGACAAGTTATAGCCAAAAAACCATATAAACAATATGCTGAAAATCAGCGTTTAACTGCCAAGTTCGAAGGTCGATTAAAAAAAAAAAATACGAACTAACATAAACAAGCGCCGCGATACGGGTCTTTTAATTTCACCGCTCACTCTCAGAGTCGACCTAACTTTTGCTCCTGTTAACTGGAGTACAATATTGAGTTTACCATAGTGTTCGTAACAAAGAATATGTACGACCGCATTATAATTTATATGATGTGACCTAGTAAGGGCCATTATTACAACTTGCCTTTAAAGTAAATGTTAGTTAAAGGTAACTTTAGCTAAAGTGAACAATAAAGTTAACTTTAACTTCTTTTCGTTATTACAATTTCCCATTAAAATAAAATTAATATTTTTGATATTGTGGTAGCACCAAACACCGATTACAAAACACCGATTACTTTTGACCAAATGAATTGATTTATCAAAATACATAGTGGCAACGTTCATTTAGTTGTTCGCAAATAAACAATAAAAACAATAGAATAAAAACCAAAAACCTCTATTATAAGTTGCATAATTGTTGTAAATGTGTAATAAAACTTTTTTTTAAATATACAAGCATATATTTAAGTATATGTAAATAAATTTATTTCAAAACTAAATTGATGTGAATTTCTTCTACATAGGTCAGAAAATGTGGCAATATTAAATACATAAACCTCACGTTAAAAGTTAAAGGTAACAATATCTTCCCTTTAGCTTATCGGTCACTTTTAGCTTAAAGTATAGTTGTAATAACGAAAAACTAATAATCTGCCTGATAACATCCTAACTTTAGCTATTGGCAAGTTGTAATAATGGCCCTAAGAGTATTATTGAAAAAATTCCGAGGCTCTTAGCCGACTCTACTATCTCAATTAGTTGGTTATTGAGACATGTTTGGCGTATAAAAAGACGGCGACCGTTTCTATACCCTATACCACTATGTGGTTTGGGTATAATGACTTTGTGCTGCTGTTTGTAATTACCAAAAATATTTGATCTAGACCCATTTTTTATTATACCGATCGACTCAGAATCACTTTCTGAGTCGATTGAGCGATGTCCGTCCGTCCGTCCGTCCGTCTGTGTGTCCATATAAACCTTGCAATCAAACAACAGGTCGCAAATATGAATATATTTTAATGAAATTTGATATATAAGCTTTCATTGGCCATATGATGAATGCTATTGAAATTAGTGAAATTCGGTGCATGTTCAGACCTAGTCCCCATGCAAATGACCCCTATGAAATCGACTTAAATTGCCATAAGATCCAAATTATCATATAGATCTCGGTCAAATTGGGTTTGTGTGTGTTTATTACATCTATTTATCATTTGTCCAAAAATAGACCCCATATGGCAATTCTTTGTCATAGCCTTTTTATAAAGCTGCTTCCCGATTTTCACCTAAATCTATCAAAAAACAAAAATATTTCATAGATTGTTCTCAAATTTGGTTTGTATATATTTTTGAAAAATATAAGTGACTTTACCAAATATAGTCAGGATTGGTCCATTTTTCGACCTAGTCCCCATATAAATATAGCAACCGCTATGAACTTTTTCATATCTGCAGCCAAAAAAATTAATAACAATGCCACTCAAAAAGGTTTATGCTTATTTTCTGTATCCAATTAGTTGGACTTAGATAGGGTCTCTAAACCATGGTACAGAGTATCGTATAGTCGGTCTAGACCGGCTATAATTTTCTCACTCGTTGTTAATAAGGCACTTCGACTTATTGGGATTTATTTCAACTCTATTAGCCGTAGCCCACATATCGATATTTTTGTACCGTTTGACTCAGAATCCATTTCTTAATAAATTTAAGTACTCTGTCTGTCTGTCTGTCCGTCCGTTTGTCTGTCTGTGTGGCCCTGTAAATTTGTAAACAAACTACAGAAATATATTGTGATGAAATTTTATGTCAAGGATTTTGTCGCCAATAGGGCGCGATCGCTATTCACAAATTGGTGAAAATCGGTGTATCTTTAGACCTAGCCCTCATAGAAATGACACCTATGACATGGACTAAATTTGTGCTAAAATTCAGATATCATACAAATCTCAATCAAATTTTGTTTCTGTATATGTATTACAACCATTAATCAATAGTCCGAACTCTGTAGAACTATTCGCAGTCAAAGTGCCCATATAAAGCTGCTTTCCGATATCCACTTATATGTATGATAAAAAAATATAGAGCATAGATTTTTCTCAAAGTTTGTTTGGGCGGCCCATTTTTCGGCATAGTCCATATATAAAAGTATCATCCGAATTTTTTCATATATGCAAAACACAATTTCATAACAATGGCTCCCAAATTTGGTTTCTGTCTATATTCTATGTCGAATTAAGACCCTTTCATTAAACAAACGGTACCGTCTACTAATTTCTTACTTGTAATTGAAAATTGAAAATTTAAGGAATTATTGTTTTATCGATAAGGTTAGAAACTAGAAACATATTTTTTATGTAATTTAAAATTTAATTTTAATCTTTCAAGATAATGCATTTGGTTGGGTATGAAAATATTTAAATTAAGCAGCAGCATTGCGCTACTTTAATTTAAGAGAAAATCACCAAGAAATCTGAAACACAACATGTTGCTTTAATTTATACTCAATAAATTCTGAATGTTAATTATGTTTTCAGTACACACTTACAAATAATTGTGTCTGTGGCTGGGTTTCTGTGTGTCGTAATGTCTTTTTTGCCATTTGACCTAATATTGTTAATTGTCTTCGGCGAAATGAATTAATTTATGAAAAAGCACTACAGTCTTTAAATATTTTGAATTTCTCTGCTATCTCTCCTCTATTTTATACACAAGATTTCCATAACTAAAGCAGAAGAATGTGCAAAAGAAAAACATAAACATATACAAATACAAATATGCAAAAAATTACTAACCACCCCAAGGAAAGAAATGCAAAAATAGAAATAAAAAATGGGCAGGGGTGGCTAAACAAAAAATAACCCAAACTACAAAATTTATTCCTAAAAAAAAAACAAACAAAAAACTGGAAAAAATTGAGAAATTTCCATTATTGGAAAAATAATGGACTTTTTTTTGAGTGTAAAGCCAGGAGAAACATACAATTTTTTTTTTTTTTTTAATTTTATATGAAAAAAAACTTGAACTTCAGGGTGGGTTCCTGCAAGTGAGTGAACTCAGTTTTGTAGCACACACAAAATATTTTTTATACGAACTTTTTTTGAGGAAAAAAACATGAGAAGAGGATATCACAAAAGCTTACAATGCGCGTGTCTCGTTACATTTATGTTGTTCTCTTTCGCAAAACACTTGTGTCAATTAAGGGGGTGGTAAAAATATGGTGATTTTTTTGGTAAAACCATCATTATTTCTTCCAAACAACAAATTTTGCATAAATTTATATTTACAAGTTTTGTACACATTAGTAGCAGTTGGACTTTAAGACTGACTGGTACAATTTTCTTCCTCAAGATTTGCCACACATAGGAATCATTGTAAAAACGCGTAAGATTTTCGCTAAAGAAACACTAATACAAAACATTTTTTTTTTATATATACAAGCGTATCTTCTTAACGGTATTTCCTACGTGTATATCATCTATTAAAACGCGAGAGTGCGTTTTCTTTTTAAAATTCTATATCGTTGCTTTTGTTAATAAAAGACAGTTTTCGTGTACGCAGCCGTCAAAAATGAAATCCTTCAAAAAACCTTTTGAAATCTTTTGAATTGTTAGCCGTGTTTGTTACTTTCAAGAATGGCCAAAAGAAAACGCAAAATATCAAATTTAAATATCATTCCTGAACGTGAAGTGAATTGCAAAGGTTGTTTTGTGTTTTTCTTTGACAACTAACACATCTTTGAAAAAAAAAGAATTTTAACAAAAAAATAAATCAAAGATTTTCTAAAGCTACACACACCTCTACAATAAAAACAGACGTAATTTTTTTGGGTGTATTTCAAATAAAATTTATTAAGTGTTGGAAACTTCTGAAAAGATAACTGCTAATGCCTTGAATTTCTAAAGAATAGTGAATGTCGAAACTGTATGTTGTAAAATAACAATTAAAAAATGAATTTATTTTACTCTTAAGGACAAAATTTAACAAAGGTATGTAAAAGAAAAAACAAAAATAAATTAAAATACTTAAATATTTTGAAATTTATAAAAAAAAAAAAACAATAGGATATACAAAGTGCAATGATGATCTTGAAACTAAATAAAGAAACAATTTTATTAAATAGAAAGTTTAAAGTTTAAACAGTGTTCAGGTGAATTTAAAAAATATATACAATATATTTAAAAAAAAAAGTGGGTTTTAAGAATTCAGAAAATATACGAGTAGTCTTACGGAAAAATATTAAATTAAAAAGTTTACTTCAGAAATTTTTTTTTAGAAAATATTTTTGAAAGTCAGCACCATTATATGAGTTTCTATCGGCTCAAGATGAAACACCGATGAAGTCTTTCAAAATCAAATCAAATGAGTATGTCTGAATACGGTTGATGTACGTTAGGAATACGATTTTTGAAAATTTTTAATTTTTTCATAATTTGAATAGCGTAACGAAATATAACGAAGTTAATAAAGACAATAAAATAAATATTTTTACGCGATTGTTTTAAAAGTTCCGATATCGATTACCATGAATTTTTCATAATAGGCTTATTTCTAGTTATCAAGTAACTCAAGACCTTTTACTCAAAAAAAAAAAAAAAAAAAAAAAACTATATATACTCTTTTAAAGGCAATTACGAAGTGAAGTCCATTTTTGAGGGGAAAAGTATCCCACCATTGTAGGGTTTGGGCTGATGTTTGCAACTACCAAATATCGATTGACTTAGAATCACTATCTGAATATAGTTTTTGTCCGTCTGTCAGTCCATTTCTGTATTTACAGGTAGCAAATCTAAAAATTGTTCGATGAAATTTGGTATAGAAGCTGTCATTGGACGATCAGTAATGAAATTGGTGATCTAGTCCCCATGCAAATGTTTCCAAAAAGTTCCACTAGAATTACAATAAAATCCAGATTAAGACGAAAAATAATGTGGCATACATTTTTGACTGTAAAATGTTAATTAAAATTACAACATTTTTTAAAAATCACGTTAGCCTTGTAAGTACGTGAAAAAATTATAAAAGTTTTTATAAATTTCGCATCAGTTTATCGACAAACGGTTTGCCGGTTTATTTATTTATATATCTCTATACATATCTATATTTTTTTTTATAATAATTTAAGCAATAATAACTTTAAATTTTCTTATTAAAATCATTCAATTTTGTAATAATTTAAGATCTATGTACCCTTTAAGCCATCTGAAGGAAAATGTTGTTATAATACTATGAAGCGTTTTTTTTCTGGATAAATTTGAGAAAAATTATAAAAAAAATTTGTTTTTTTTTTTTAAGTTTGTTTTTATTAAATTTTTTTATTTAATTTTGTTTTTATTTATTTCTTTTTATACCGCTACATGCAACTAATTCGGAACAGATTTATGCAATAATTAATTCGCCATATTAAAGCTAAAATTCATGAAGTAAAATGATAAAACTTGACACTCTGTTGATCTAAAATTCACCAATCGTAACACATATTTTACCGATGTTTTTGCGTGTTTTGTTTTGTTTAATAATGTGAAATAAACCAATCGTGCACTAAACTAGGAACAGTGATAAATTTTTCTACATTTGAAAATTCAGGTAAATTTTAAAATACTGAGATTACACGGAATATTTTTAATTTTTTTTTGAAGCATTAACTACTTCTTTCACAAGGGGGTAAAACAAAATCTGGTAACGTCAATAGTGGGATGATTACGCTGTGAAGCAAAATGATGGTCATGATCTTGGGAGAGGATGATTCGTATACCAAACGATTGTATTTTGTTATCTATATATTAATACGCGAAAGAAATTTTTTTTACCCCTTTTTAATCAAAATGCGGGCGCGGGCGAGCGTGAAAATTGGCATAGTTATAGTTTATATCGAGGAGAAGTGCAGAATTTTAAAATTTATGTATAATATGTGTTAAAAATATATTAAATTAAATATAATAAAATATTAATAATTTTATAAGAGCCTAAATGCTTGCAATTTTAGCCAATTCATAATGATCGAATATTATTATAATTGTATATCGCACGCCCTGTCTTGAATTGTGAGTTACCAAAAAACGATTAGCATACCTTTTTGTCGTATAAAGTTACATATTTATTTTCATAAATTTTTTACATATATAGATTAAAAAACATTAAAAGAAAAAATTTAAAGAACAAATAAAATTTCCTAGAATTTGCACTCGAATTTCGAGTGCTGGTTTATGCTAGTTATAGTAAAACCCCTAAAGCCTTTGGTCCTATATGGGCACAGTTAAATTTCATGCCGTTTAAAGGCTTAATTTCTTCGCCAACACTGTAATGAATAAGACTAAAAAAGTAGTGTAATAGTTCTTTTGAACTTAATTCTGAGTTCGGATAACTCCAACAGAACTTTAAGAGAAATTTTTTCATAACATATTTGGTCCCATATTTGCAATTTTTATGGGTCATTTAAGTCCCATCTTCAATATATACAAAAAAAAGGAAGCTTAAACGGGTTAAAATGTTCTGTGACTATGTTCTGCAGCAAATCTTACTAGGAGGCCTCGAAGACGAGAACCTCAGCCGGTCATGTTAAATCATTGAAAAGATTAGTTTTTACTAGCAGATTCCAGCCCTCGAAATTCGAGTGCAAATTCTAGGAAATTTTATTTTTTTAATAATAAAGACCCTAAAGTATGCTAATCAATTATAGCCAATTCGCAAATAAACACAAAAAAAGAAACATTTTTATTACAAACACATTAACAAATTTAATAAACACATACATAGCATTGTATAATTTTATGTATGTGTTAGTAGCAACTTTAAATGCAATTTACTCAATATAAAGGAACAACATTTAAAATCTCTAAATCTGCAAGGCGGCTAAAATACCTTTCAAATAATATACGTTTAGTTAAAATCGGGATAAAACGGTAGAACAAAACATTATTCACAGGAAATCACCTAGCCTATTAATAGTATAGATTTATTATGTATTAACACTGTTAGGTAAATTTTTCTAAATTTATGTTTTACGCCCAATTTATTATTTGAATATTTCTTTTTTTTTCAATTTAATATTTTGACCCCTTATCTCCTATTTTTCCTGGTAATTTTTATTTTATTTTTTTAATTGGCAAAAGTTGAAACTAAGAAATTTCAAGGATTACAATGTTTCGCTTTTTAATGTTTTGAATTTACAGATTTATTTTCATGTAGTTTTCGATACAAATTACGATTGCTTTTAATATCGATATAGTTATTACTTTATTTTATAAATCACTCGCAGCAGTATCTGAATCTCAAGCAACATCCTAATGCGATCCTTCGTCTTCTTCATAATACTTTGCCTGGAACATGTGCCTACTCCAACCAACATATTTCACCAAGTATGACTCCTGCCTGATTTCTTCCTTTATATCTGTAATTTTATGATACTTAGAACGAAAGCTTCTAAATTATTTGAAACTTACGAAATCTCCACTAAAATGCACTTCTATTTCTTCTCTTGGGACAAACTAACCACAAACATAACGAAAACTCTTAATATTGAGCTTGCAAGCTTCCATTTTTCACTATTTTCAATTTTTTTTTTCACAGTTCTAATGTTAAATCGAAATGCGATTGATGCTTTTACCGAAAAATTAATATGAATATTAAAATTTTGTATTATGTAATATTATTATCGCAGGGGAAAGTTCAAAATTGTATTTTTTCGGGAATTTATTTTTATGTATACAACTTTCCAATGAAGTTTTCGTCTTCGACAACCCCAAACGAAAATTGCTGCAGAACATATTCACAGAACATTTTAACCCTTTAAACGCATGTTTTACGGTACCTCTTGAATAAAGGACTAAAATAACCCATGAAAATTTTAGAAATAAGGTTAAAATATTTTACGAACAAATGCCTCTTATCCTTAAGGTCTTTGTGAACCATTCTCTTGAAAATTTTCTCATTTTAAGAAATAAAAAAAATCTTCAGAACTGACCACACACACCTGGGTGGAATTAAGGAACTACCGAAAAAAAATCCTCATCAAAAAGTTAGTTCGATCGCACTGTACCACCGGTTAAAAAAAATAAAAAATCGCTAATGAGATTTTTGAGATATGGGGATTAGAGCGATTTTTTTCGAAGACTTTTTGGCAGAGTTCAGAAAAAAACACACACTGAATAAAAAACTCGTATATATATGTAAACAAACATAACTTAGACCAACACAGACATATTTTTATTTTCATACCAATTATGTTTGTTTTTAAATTTTCTTCGGTGCCCAACACAACCATGACTGTGTTCGTTTTAATATTTCGTTATTTACACGAACATTTTTGTATCACATACTTTTTGTTTCAATCACACATAAAGCACACATTTTTGAGTGTTGCTTTATTTGAAGTTCATGTTCTGGTACGTGTACTGAAAAAAAAAAAACACAGAACATGTACAATAAACAGGTTCGAGTTCAGTTATATTTTAAGTCGTGTTGTGGCTCGTGTAGTAAGAAAAAACAGAACATGTACAATAAACACTACAGGAGCCACAACACGACTTAAAATATAACTGAACTCGAACCTGTTTATTGTACATGTTCTGTGTTTTTTTTTTCAGTACACGTACCAGAACATGAACTTCAAATAAAGCAACACTCAAAAATGTGTGCTTTATGTGTGATTGAAACAAAAAAGTATGTGATACAAAAATGTTCGTGTAAATAACGAAATATTAAAACGAACACAGTCATGGTTGTGTTGGGCACCGTAGAAAATTTAGAAACGCACATAATTGATACGAAAATAAAGATATGTGTTGGCTGCTTTTGAACAGAACATTGTGTGTTTCATGTGTGTATTTTCTGAACCTTTCTTTTTGGCGATTTTATTTTTCTTATATTTTTTTATTTTTCTTAATACTTTTGTTTGCGATTTTGTTTTCGATAGCAAAACAAGTTGGGATTGGAAGTACTCAATAAAACCCATTGAAAGAAAAAATCATTTCATTTTTAATTGTTTTTTTTTTTTTTTCAAACTATTTTCCGTAATTTATTTATTTATTTTTTCGGTCTATGGATACAATATTATCCTTACAGACCAGCAAGACAACGTAAAACAAGTAAGTAAATTATAGTCGGTCTAGACCGACTATACGATACCCTATACCATGCGTTGAGAAACCCTATCTCTTAGGCCCAACTAACTGGACATGGAAAATAAGCAATAACCAAATTTGAGTGGGATTTTTATAAATTTTTTGGCTGCGGATATGAAAAAGTTCATATCGAATGCTATATCTATATGGGGACTAGGTCCAAAAATGGACCAATCCTGATCATGTTTGGTAAAGTCTCTTGTATTTTGCAAAAATATATACAAACAAAATTTGAGAAGAATCAGTGCAATATTTTTGTTTTTAATAGATTTAAGTGAAGATCGGGAAGCAGTCTATATGGGGCCAAAGGGATCATTTTTGGACTACTCATTAATTGATGTAATGAACGTATACAAACCCAATTTGAGTAAGATCTATATGACAATTTGGATCTTATGGCAATTTATGTCGATTTCATAGGGGTAATTTGTATGGAGGCTAGGTCTGAACATGAACCGATTCCCACCAATTTCAATAGCATTCATCCCATGGCTGATAAAAGCTTATATACCAAATTTCAACAAAATATATTCATATTTGCGACCTGCAGTTTGATTACAAGCTTTACATGGACACACAGACGGACGGACGGACGGATGGACGGACGGATATTGTTAAATCAACTCAGAAAGTGATTCTGATTCGATCGATATAATTAAAGATGAGTCTAGGTCAAATATTTTTGGTTGTTACAAACAGCAGCACAAAGTCATTATACCCAAACCACATAGTGGTATAGGGTATAAATATATTAATTAAGAGAACTTAACATTATTTAAAATAAGTCTAAATTGGGTATGGGGAATAGTAATATCCAAAATATTGCAATAATTATTAAATAACCTACAAGCCTTTCAACATAAAAGAATTTATCAATTCTCCTAAACACCCTTGGAGGAACATAAATTTTAATTAATTGTAACAATTCAGAGCAATCAATTTCACCACAAATAATACCGTGTAAAATATTTAGAGAAAATATTTTTCTTCTAACTTCCAAAGCTTTCATTGAAAGTAGAGCACACTTACTCTCATAAGGCACAGAAAGCGAAGGAGTAGAAGAAGATGCAGACTGAAAATTTAAAAATGAAAGCGCATACTTTATAAGTTTAGCTTGAATTTTCTCAATACGATTTATGTGAATAGCTGCATTAGGACTCCAAATAAATGAAGCGTATTCTAACTTTGATCTAACAAAATAAGTAAATAATGCTTTCTTAGTATAATGATCAACGGCATTATCTGAGTTTCGACGAATAAAACCAAACATTGAATATGATTTTGGTATCACATAATTTAAGTGACTACCAAATATCAGCTTAGTATCAAAACTTACCCCAAAATCTATAATTGCATCTATAGATGATAAAATATGATGTTTCATTATATATTGAGAAGGAAGAATATGTCGACATCTATGAAACGTCATACGAAAGCATTTTCCAATATTAAAAGGAAGGCCATTACAATCAGACCATAAAATAAGCCTAATTAAGTCATCCTAAAGATCAGAAATATCTCTAACTGTTAAAATTGGTTTGAAAACTTTAAGATCATCATCATATAAAAGATATTTCGAATTTTGTGAAAAATATCATGATAAATATCATATATAAAAATATTAAAAAGTAACGGACCCAGGATACTACCTTGAGGTATACCAGAAAAATGAAAGATCTAGAGCAGATTCCATCTACTGAAACCGTAGAAAGACGGCCAGATAAATACTAACGAAACCAACCAAGCATTTCCGAATGGAAACCAATCCTTGAAAGCTTTAGTAAAAGAAGTTCATGTGAAACACGATCAAATGCTTTCGCAAAATCCGTATAAACTGAATCAACTTTTTCAAAACAAGATGCACAAAAATTTGTGAAATCAGCTAGGTTAGTGGTAGTTGATATCCCAGCCACAAATCCATGCTGAGATACGCAAATGTAACCTTTTAAAAAATAAAAAAGTTTTCTGTACACAATATGCTCAAAAACTTTTGCAATATTAGTCAATTTAGAAATAGGCCTGTAATTCTCAACATCATTTCTATTCCCAGACTCCAATATTGATAATATCGTTCTATATTTCCATTATTGAATAAAATAACCCGCCCTTAATGATTTAAGTCGATAGCCTAAGCTGCTAGTGCTCTAGTTTTTAAGATTTATTGTAATTTTAATTATAATAAATTTCATAATAATAATAATAATAATAATAATAATAATAATAATAATAATAATAATAATAATAATAATTAATGATTTATTAAAAATTATCTTCAGAGGTAAAATCAATAAAAACAAACTTTTTTTCAACAGAAAAGCAGAAAGACCATCATTATCCGATTTAAATGAATTAGAAAGCTTGCCCGAAAGCTATACCGAATCTGAAACTTGCAACGACCCAAAATCAAAAAAAGTATCAACACTTCTAATATCAAAATTAGAAATAGGAAAAACATCATCATTTAAGTTAGAATGGAAATATTTGCAAAAAGGTTAAGCGAATCATACAATGTATTAGATGTCATTAGAACTGGTATTGAGGAATTATTTCTTTTGGAATTAACAGAACTCCAAAAACGCTTTGGATGGTACTTTACAGAGTTATTAAAACTCATTATGTACTGGTTGTATAAAAACATATTGAGGAAATTAAACTCTCTTTTTATAGTTTCTTTGGGTTTGGGTATAATGACTTTGTGATGCTATTTGTAACTACCAAAAATATTTGACCTAGTCCTATCTTTTATTATACCGATCGACTCAGAATCACTTTCTGAGTCGATTTAGCGTGGTCCGTCCGTCTGTGTGTCCATGTAAACCTTGTATCAAACTACAGGTCGGAAATATGAACATATTTTGATGAAATTTGGTGTATAAGTTTCTGTCGGTCATAGAATGAACGCTGCTGAAATTGGTGGATATGTGTGCACGATCAGACCCCTACAAATGACCCCTACGAAATTGACTTAAAGTTTCATAAAATCAAAATTATCTTAAATATCGGTCAAATTGGGTTTGTGTATGTTTATTGCTCCCTTTAATCAGTAGTCCAAAAATAAATCCTAGTCATAGCCCCCATATAAAGCTGCCTTCCGATCTTAACCTAAATCTATCAAAAAACAAAATTTTTCAGATTTTTCTTAAATTTGGCATTTATATATTTTTGCAAAAAATAAGTAACATTAACAAATGTGGTCAGGATCTGTCTATTTGTCGACCGAGTCCCCATATAAATATAGCATCCGATATGAACTTTTCCATATTCAAAGGAAAAAAATTAATAGCAATGCCACTCAAATTTGATTTATGCTTATTCTTATCAAATTAGTTGGGCCTGAGAGAAAGGGTCTCTACACGCATGGTATAGGGTATCGATTAGTCGGTCGAGACCGACTATAATTTTCTTACTTGTTTTATATTCAAATTAATAATATATAATAAAAGTAGCAAATATATCATAAATTTACTTATATTAAATATGTAGTGAATTCTGTGGACACAAGCATTAACCGCCTAAGTCGAAAATCAAGCTTTAGAGAAAAATAACTTTTTATATAAATTTAGTGAGGCTTTATTACGACTTAGGTTAGTGTATTTACACCAATAACTTTTTAAAAAACAGTGTTAGTGAAATGGGGATTTCACGTAAATATAAAGCGTTGTTAGTAGAATAAGGTGGCATACATAACTCAAATCGCTCTTAACAATTTCCTTCAACATTTTCCGCTATCACTAAAATAATTAATTTTTTGACGCCAGTATCAAAAAATTTTTTGTATGCATGTTACATGTTTTTTAAGAAACCTCCTCCGCTATGAGCACCAACCCTAAGCTAAGGAGGTGCATTCTCATAACAACGTTCTTTTTGTGTTTTTTTTTTATTTTTTTTTTAATAAGCCCTTCTAGATTAAAACAATAAACTACAATATTTGGAATTGCTTCTGTTTTATTTTTTTAACAAATCCCAAATCCTCAGTTTACTAGTTGTCATGCAAATATTTCTGTTCATCATTTGAAAAATAGAAACGCATTTTTTCGATTTGCTTTTTTTAAAGTGGTGTAGTAAGAACATCGTAGCAATCTTTAGTTGTAGCTTTAGTTGTACTTGGGGTGGGCAAAACTGAAGTTTGTCATTACTTGATAACCGCTCTAACGATTTTTGTCTTTTTTATTTGTCTTTGTTGATTACCACAAAAAAAAAAAAAATATATAAAAGCAATCGCCAAAAAGTTCTATTAGTCCCCCCCGCAAAAAACCGCTCAAATCGCCATATCTCGAAAATTGCCTTTGTTATTTATTTATTTTTTTTTTTACTTATTTATTTTTTAAGCGGTGATATAGTGCTATCAAAGTATTTTTTAAGCAGTTCTTCAATTCCGCCCAGGTGTGCACAGCAATCGAAGCCCATGACATGTTAGTATTAGCTAAAAATTTATATTTTATGTAAAGTGTCTAATAAAATTTAGAAATTCTAAAAGCGCTCGATTAGTTTTGCATGAATTTCGCAAAAAAAAATAGTTACTTAATTAGCATATTGTTTGTATTAATCTTAAATACAAATAGAAAATTCTTGTTAGTGTCAAATCGTAGATAAATTCAAACTCAAATAAAACAAATGCACGTACACACACACACACACGACATCCACAAATTCTTGTTAGCTTGCAAAATCCTTTAATTGGTATATCGAAATTTTGCCTATGAGCAAAAACAAAAACAACAAACTTATCTCCCTATTTTACGATTTACGCAAATAACAATAACAAATGCAATAACAAATACAACGTTCGCTTTAGCGTTAACGATGTTAACAAGAACTTGCTTTATATTAATTGACATTGACGGGAACATGCTTTGTTAATAATGCACTTGAATTTGCATAAAATTTGCAAATATTATGTAAATTAGTTTAAGTTTTGGAAAAAAAAAAATCTCATAAACTATTTCTACTACAGTTTTACAAACGTTCGTACAGCTGCAGCGTTACATTATATGAAAATAAAAGGTTTAGAATAAATATTCGTACTATACAGGTATGCATGGATTTTACTCATTACTTGGGTTTTTTTCCAAAGCTAATTTGCATAAGTTTAAAAAAAAAACGAGAGTGTTATTCGTAAGGGGTAGTTTTTTATATTTCGATTAACTATATTAACACTATTGAAACCGTGGTCACTATATGAATTAGAAGAAATGATATACATATGAGCTATAACATATTCGTCAATCAGTTTCTGGTTGTTAACTTTACATTTGCAAAAATTTTTAAAACAAGTGCAAATTCTAGGAAATTTTATTTTTTCATTTAATAAAGATCCTAAAGGTATGCTTCACAATACAACTCATTTCAAATGAAGAAAACAAACTCAATACATTAACACAAACACATTAACAAGTTTAAAAAACACACACATAGCATTGTAAAATTGTATGAATGTGTTAGTAGCAACTTAAAACGATCATAACTCCAAAAAATATCCCAGACGATGAAAATCTGTAAACCTGGGTAACAGCTAAAAAGAAATAGCTTTCAAATAATACATTTTTTGTCAAAATCGGGGTAAAACTGTGAAACTTACAACGGTCACAAGAAATCACCTTGCCTATTAATTTTATAGATAAGAAAATTACGAGCTCGGCGGGTTATATTTCTTATTAAATATTATCTTTGAATACAAAATTAAATGAATTATGAAAATTTTATTACTTGGAATCAACCTTGTTCATCGTTTGATCCCTACATAAAGCCAAAAATAGCAGGTCCCTAAATAAGTAGGACAAAATAAGTAGTAACGGTAATTAATAATGCAAAATTTTTTTCCTGTCTAGGATTGGGTGAATTTGTTATATTTAGCATGTTGAATTTACTAGTAGAATCATTATATCGCCATAACATTATTTTGAGCTTCGAAAAACTATTGTAATGTATAGTTTGCAAATTATATCTACTTCTCTGAAAAATACAGCTAATTTAGTTCTAATAAGATCCAATATTTATAAATGTAGGAGGTTTAATATCAAAAAATATTTAATTAGTTGGTCCAATTAGTTGGGCCTAAGATAAATTCTCCAACCGCATGGTATAGAGTATCGCATAGTTGGTCTAGACCGACTATATATTTCGTACTTGTTTTTTTTTTTTTTAAATATTTTAGGTTTTTCGAATATTCTACCATATTGAAAACAAGTAAGAAAATTATAATCGATCTAGACCGACTATACGATACCCTATACCATGGTTTAGAGACCCTATCTCTTCGGTCAAACTAATTGAATATAGAAAATAAGCACAAACCAAAATTGAGTGCCAATGTTATTAATTTTTTGGCTGCAGATATGAAAAAGTTCATATCGGGTGGTATATTTATATGGGGACTAGGTCGAAAAATGGACCGATCCTGACCATATTTGGCAGTCACTTATATTTTGAAAAAATATATGCAACCGAAATTTGACCAAAAATCTGTGCAACATATTTGTTTTTTGAAAGATTTTAGTAAAGATCGGGAAGCAGCTCTAAAGGGTGATTTTTTAAGAGCTATAGGAAAGTTTTCCAAAAAAAAAAAAACATAAAATTCAGAAAAATGCATGAAATCTTTATTTGAATCGATAGTACGGTCCATATAATTTAATGTTTGAAGATTATTTCATGCAAATGTTGACCGTGACTGCGCCTCAAATGGTCCATTCGCTTAGTCCAATTTTGGCATACTCTTTCCAACATTTCGGCCGGTATCTCCCGAAAAAATGCTTTAATGTTGTCTTCCAATGCGTCAATTGAAGCGGGCTGTATAGACATGAGCTTTAACATAGCCCTACAAAAAATAGTCTAAAGGCGTTAAATCGCACGATCTAGGCGGCCAATTGACCGGTCCCGACCGGGAAATAAAATGTTCACCGAACTCGCCTCTCAATAAGTCCATTGTTGCGCGTGCTGTGTGGCATGTGGCACCGTCTTGTTTAATCCACATGTCATGCAAGTCAAGCTCTTGCATTTTGGGCAAAAATTTTCCACGTTGTTGAGTAACAGAGGCGATATTTTCTTCAGTTCGCACTCTACGTAAGCGTGTTGGTGGTTTAATGTCCAACAATGTAAATTTGGTGCGAAATTTGGTCACAATAGCCCGAATAGCCGCTTCAGTGGGTCGATTAAACTGACCATAAAATGGAAGAAGCACGCGATGAACTTTCTTAACAGAGCACGCATTTTGATAATAAAATTCAATAACTTGCAAGCGTTGTTCGTTTGTAAGACGATTCATGGTTAAATTATAGACCAAACTGAAGATGTTTGACAATGAAACAAAACACGAAACGTGCGTCAGCTGTTTAAACCAGTGTTACCAAAAAAATAATAGCGAAAAAATTACCCTTTATATGGAGCCTACGACTAAGAATTTTCCTATAGGGATTATTTTTGGACTACTGATTAATTGATATAATAAACACATACAAACCCAAGTTGACTGAGATCTATATGATAATTTGGACCTTATGGCAATTTATGTCGATTTCATAAGGGTCACTTGTATGGGGACTAGGTCTGAACATGGACCGAATTTCACCAATTTCAATAGCGTTCATCCTATGACTGACAAAAGCGTATATACCAAATTTCATCAAAATATGTTCATATCTGCGACCTATAGTTTTATTACAAGGTTTACATGGACACACAGACGGACGGACGAACGGACGGACGGACATCGTTAAATCGATTCAGAAAGTGATTCTGAGTCGATCGGTATAATAAAATATGGGTCTAGGTCAAATATTTTTGGTAGTTACAAACAGCAGCACAAAGTAATTATACCCAAACCACATAGTGGTATAGGGTATATAAATATTCGCACAGTGTTGTAAGTATACCTTAATTTAATTGCTAAATAACTGTGCAAATACATTAGTAAGTTTGCAACATTAAGCCACATATATGGTGAAATATTGAATATTGAACAAGAAGAAAAATTTTAAAAATTCTGCGGCATCCTTTTACCGATCTCACTAGTTTCTTTAGCGATTACTTTCTTTATCTTTTTACATGCCAAGTTAGATGCTAATGGATTTGTTTGAATATAAGGTTATTAGCCAAATAACACTGTACAACAATCTAAAAATTGTTGCATATTACAAATAGAAATTAATGATTTCCAAAAAAAAAAAAAAAAAAACAGTTGTTTTTATAATAATACAATAAATAAAGACTATTAAAAACTATTAAAGACTATTGAAGTCTGAAAATTATAATGCAGAGTAAATTTCGCAAATGCATTGTTAAATACGGTCTTAGCTTCTTTAATACCCAATACCACTACGTGGTCAGGGTATAATGACTTTGTGCTTATGTTTGTAACCACCAAAAATATTTGACCTAGACCCATATTTTATTATACCGATTGACTCGGAAGCACTATCTGAGTCGATTTAGCGATGTCCGTCCGTCTGTGTGTCCATGTAAACATTGTAATCAAACTACAGGTCGCAGATAACAATATATTTTGAAAATGATTTCTACATAAGATTTTGTCGGCCATAAGACGATTGCTATTGATGTCCGTCCGTCCGTTCGCCTGTTTGTGTGTCCATGAAAAACGTGCAATCACACTAGAGGTCGCAGATTTGGACCTATTTTGATGAAATTTGATATATAAGCTTCTATCTGCCATAGCATAAATGATTTAAAATGGGTGCATGTTCAGACCTAGTCTTCATATCAATGGCCCCTACATTGCCATACGACCCAAATTATCATCTATAATATTAATAGGCTAGGCGATTTCTTGTGACCGATGTAGCTTCTACCGATTTATCTCGATTTTAACTAAAAGTATATTATTTGAAAGGTATTTCTTTTTCGTCGTTTTGTAGATTTACAGATTTTTAAATTTTGTCTTTTATTTTGAGTAAATTGCATATAAGGTTGCTACTAACACATACAGAAAATTATACATATGCTATGTGTGTTTTATTAAATTTGTTAATAAGTTTGTTATCTTCATTCACAATAATAATAAACCATAAAAGTGTTGGTTTGTGAATTGGCTAAGTTGAAAAATAAAGCTGTTTAGATATTGCAGTCGAACTTCGAGTGCTGGAATCTGCTAGTATATAGAATTATCATGTGTCTATTACATCCATTAATTAGTAGTCCAAAAATAAACCCTATAGGACAATTCTTAGCTATAGCCCCCATATAAAGCTGCTACCCGAACTTCACTTAAATCCATAAAATAACAAAAAAATATTTCACAGATTTTTCTAAAATTTGGTTTTTACACATTTTTGCAAAAAATAAGTTACTTACCAAATATGGTCAGGATCGGTGCATTATTCGGCCTATTCCCCTTATAAATATAACATCTGATGTGAACTTTTTCATATAAAAAGGCTAAAAAATTAAGAATAATACCATTCAAATTTGGTTTATGCTTATTTTCTATATCCAATTAGTTGGACCTAAGAGGTAGGGCTCTAAATGCATGGTACATGGTATCGTGTAGTCGGTCTAGATCGACTTTAATTTTCTTACTTGTTAAATTTGAGATTGCCATCAAATGTTTATAAAATATTTTTTGTAATGAAACGTAAAAAAAGATCATAGTTTCATAAAAACGACTTAATGCTTGTGAAGATGAAGAATATGTTTTAATAATGAAGTTATAATTACTAAAAACAAAATTAGTTATTTATTTTTGCGTTTTTTATATTTACAAAATCTCTAAAAAGATAATAAATTTTATTTGCATGATAGTGGTACACATAGTAATCAATTTTTTGAAATTTTTGGGCAACAATGTAAATATTGTAAATATTTGAATATATCAGAAAGCATGGACATTCAATTTTGTACATTTTCGAATATACCGAATTCTACACATTAAAATATGTATTAATTAATACTTATGTATATCACATCCCAGATGCAAAATATTTATATATCTATGGTCACAAGCGATAACCGCCTAAGTCGACTTAAGACGATTTGAGTTATGTATGCTATTATATTCTACTAACAATGCTTTATATTTACGTGAAATCCCCATTTTTCTAGCACTGTTATTTAAAAAGTTATTAATGAAAACATACTGACCTAAGTCGTAATAAACACCAATTACATTTATATAAACAGTTATTTTTCTCGAAAGAATGATTTTCGCCGATTTGAGTTATGTATGCTATCATATTCTACTAAAAAATCCCCATTTCTCTCACACTGCTTTTTCAAAAGTTATTAATACAAATATTCTGACTAAGTCGTAACGAAGCCCAATTACGTTTATATAAAAAGCTGTTTTTCTCGAAAACATGATTTTCGAGTGGAATAACCGCGTATATCCATTTTTGTCAGTTTTAAGTTAACGATGCCAAATATATTAATTTTTACGCTCTTTACCTGTGTCAATTTAAAAAAAAAAATATTGACCATTTCTGAGTTTTTATTTAAATAACGACGTAACTTAAATGTTTACTAAATTAATTTGCAGCACTATCGACGTATATCAACCTACGTTTGATCGCTGACAAATTATTTTCTCAGAAAACCACACATAGCGGCATACGTTGTTATTAATGGAAAAAAAAAATGAAAATAATTTTGGATTATTTTTCAGTTTATAACCACTTATAAAAACTTGTGTGTTTATTTCTGTTCTTTTGTGTCACTATTATTCTTGATACGTTGTTATATTTTCATCCTAAGTCCCGTTAACTTTTTGTTGACGAACAATAAAATCAATTTTTCAAGCAGCAACAACTTATGTCTGCATGGATGGTTGCATTGGTAGTTTTCTTCAAAGAAAACGACGTTTGTCGACATAACTTGTTTTATCTGCACACACTTTAAGTGTAATTTACATATTGTTCTTTTCGTCCTTCTCTAGGATCTATTCCTCTGAAGATTTTTGAATCAAAATTTTATATAAAGTATTTATTGCTCATACCTACAGGACTGTTTAATTAAAAGCTCTAAAAACTTTATATCGAGCCCATAATTTCAAATATAACGTTTTTTGGCTCCCCTGAACATTTTGATTTTATGACATACGCGGTTATTCTAGAAAACCACAGATATATGTTTTACTAATTAAAAAAAAGCTTATATAATATTGAATAGCGATCAGTTATTGTAAAATAAAATCTTAATAAGTGCAGTCTGCTGAATCAATGGTTGGCTTAACAGCTCTCCTCACCAGGACAACCTACACACTGGCCTACAGATAAAAAAAAGATCTCAAAGATTTTGGTATAGGGGAAAGTTATGTTCGCTTGGAGTCAAGTTCAGATCTCATTCTGCCTGCGATAGAATTCCATTTATTATCCTCAGAACTATAAACCAACCTCACCGCAGAGAAATAGGTTAAAGAGTCGCATATATATATCCGGTCACTCTTCCCTAGAGAATGAAGGGGACATTGACATTGACTCTAAATTGCACTAATTAAACGATATTTAGATCTACGGAGGTTGCCACTCCTACTTATAGTCTTGCCTTAAATCGCCGACTCACGATAAGTAAAACAGAAGAATTAGTGACCACTAAGAGACGCCTTAGAAGAGAATGGCAATGTCATCAATCCCCTGCAGCAAAGTCTAGACTCAATTTAAGTGCAAAAACACTTAGAGAAGCACTGAGACAAGTCGACACTAGAAATCTAGACTCCTTTCTAGAAAACCTTTCTCCTGGCTGTTCTAAACATCATTCTCTATGGAAAGCAATGGTTATCAAACTCCTGTACATTTTCAAATAATTCGGCCACAGTAAGCCCAATCGCGCTCACCTCCGATGAATTATACGTGATCTAATTTACCTAAAAATGATTAAAGAAGTACCTATGATAGCAATAGTAAATCTTACCTCCTTATTCAAGGATATGTTTCAGAATGGTTACTTTTCGACCTCTTGGAAAACTTCACAGATAACTATGATTCACAAACCTGGTAAAAATAAAATATTTGCTTCATCCTATAGACCTATCTAAATTATTCGAAAAATTGTTCTTGGCAAATGATGTCACACCCATACACCAGTTTGGCTTTCGTAAAGAACATGGCACTATTGAACAGGTAAATCGCATAACGGATCAGATAAGGAGTACATTTGAAGATAAGAATTACTGCTCGCCCATCTTCTTCGACATTGCCTAAGCATTCGATATATTTCAATCAAATTGTCACAGGATTCTGGAATCATATCTAACCAACAGAAGTTTTCGAGTAAAGTACAAAAGTCACACCAATGATGACTTTAAAATCAAAGCAGGTGTTCTTCAGGGAAGTGCCTTAGGACCTATTTTGTACATAGTATTTCCATCTGGTAAACAAATGGACCAAAGATTAACTACGTCAACTTTTGCAGATAATACCCCCATTTTGAGCTCCCACAAGAACACTAGAATTAAAGTAATATTTCTAAATGAACGCCTACACGATGTCGAGATATGGCTCTCTATGGAAAAAATGTGCAAGCATGTAACATTCAGCTTACGGCCCGAAATCTGTCCCTCATTTCCTCTGAACAACGTTCTAATCCTACACACTAACGATTTCGTCTACCTTGGCGTATTGAGGGTAACGAAACACAAATAAAATTAAAAGCTTCTAGTCTACATTCGCTAATAAACCCCAATCGAAACTGACCCTTGAAACAAAGTTCTGTTGTATAACAATATAATAAAGCCAATGCGGAAACATGGTGTCTAACTTTGGGGAAACGCATCTAAACCCAATATAGCTGTAAGACAGAGGTCTCCATCAAAGATATTGCGAATAATAACAGGAGCTCCTTGGTATGTAAGGAATTAAAATATACACAAAGACCTCAATATTCCTTTAGTGAAACAAATTATAAGATTAAATTGGAAACTCACCCGAATCCACTTGCCAGAAATCTGATAAACACTGCAGGCGTAACACGTCGTGGACGAAACAACCATACAGTACCGTAGAACCCCGCTGATTACTGGGAGTACCGTTTTCTAACGACATTTTAATAGTTGAAAAAACCTTTGTTGAAAAAATAACTTTTTTTTAAGTTTTTAATATTTAGTTTTTATGATTTGTATTATTATTATTGGGCCCACCTAATGTATGTTGCTATGGAAGCTAGATTTTGTGAACTACCAAACTTGAATTACCAAATTAAATTCCAGACCCGGGAAGAACAGAAATATCCTAAGGACAAAAATTATAACTGTCATATATATGCAATGAAAGCACATTCGAATTGAGCACAGAGGTTTAGAAACTACTGGTAAACCAGTACTGACAAAGCGTTGGTAAAACATCAAAAATATGTAAAAATGAGAGCTTAAGAAAATAATTGTTGCCATTCATTAGATATCACAATTCGCCAACAAAGTTTCGGCCAAGTCCGTCAATATTTTATTACTCAAATGCCACAATTAAGTGGGCATTAACATTGATTTAATACTGCAAAGGCATCTCCTACAAAATTGTTTCAAACTTCGCTCGATTGAGTAATATTTAGCGATTCACGAATACAAATAAAAAACAGATAAAAAAGTAATTGTCGGTCTAGGCGTTATCCTATATCAGGAGTGCGAGGGAGCGTCTTCCGTCCAACTTTAATTAAGCCATAATTGAATAAATAAACATAAACCAAAATTATATGACATTTTTACGGATTTGGTGCCCACAAATATGATAAAGTTCCTATCAGTTGCTATTTTTATATAGGAACTAGAGCGAAAAATTGACCGATCATGAACATAATTAGGTAAGTCATTTATTTTTCTCAAAAACAGAAATAAACCAAATCTATGCAATATACACTTGCTTGAAAAAGTATCCGTACATTTGAAGCTAAAATTTTATATATTAATGAGAAATTCGAGTGCAAAATGTAGGAAATTTTATTTTTTCATTTAATTTTTTTTCCCCATGTTTTTGAATATATTTTTATATATTGATAATTTTATTGTTGACCTGTTGTGTTGTAATATGGTTTTTGGTTTGTTAGGCTCAAGGTCATGTGGTTTTAATAATAAAAAATCAAATTCTTTGCTTTCTTGGTTTTTTATACCCTATACCACTAAGTGGTTTGGGTATAATGGCTTTGTGCTGCTGTTTGTAACAACCAAAAATATTTGACCTAGACCCATCTTTTATTACACCGATCGAATCAGAATCACTATCTTATTCGATTTAACGATATCCGTCCGTCCGTCCGTCCGTCCGTCTGTGTGTCCATGTGAAGCTTGTAATCAAACTGCAAGTCGCAAATATGAATATATTTTGATGAAATTTGGTATATAAGCTTTTATCGGCCATGGGATGAACGCTATTGAAATTGGTAAGAAGCGGTCTATGTTCAGACCTAGCCCCCATACAAATGACCCCTATGAAATCGACATTAATTGACATAAGATCCAAACTATCACATAAATCTTAGTCAAATTGGGTTTGTATGTGTTTATTGCATCCGTTAATCAGTAGTCCAAAAATGATCCCTATGGGACAACTCTTAGTCATAGGCCCCATATAGAGCTGCTTCCCGATCTTCACTTATATCTACCAAAAAACAAAAATATTGCACGGATTCTTTTCAAATTTTGTTTGTATATATTTTTGCAAAATACAAGAGACTTTACCAAACATGGTCAGGATCGGTCCATTTTTGGGCCTAGTCCCCATATAGATATAGCATGCGATATGAACTTTTTCATATCTGCAGCCAAAAAAATTAATAAAAATCCCACTCAAATTTGGTTTATTCTTATTTTCTATATCTAGTTAGTTGGGCCTGAGATAGGGTCTCTAAACGCATGGTATAGGGTATCGCATAGTCGGTCTAGAGCGACTATAATTTTCTTACTTGTTTAATTATTATTTTTATTTTTGATATTTTGAACAGCATCGCTGTTCATCTTCAGAAATATTGTGTTTTCTGTTTTGTGAATATGTAAATAAAATTCACTAAATTTCATTATAAACATTTGCTGAACACGCAGAAGATGTATAAATGGGTTTGCTAATCAATAAATTTATAAGTGCCTAAAGATATGCTAATCAATTTTAGCCAATTCATAAACGCACACATAGCATTGTATAATTTTTTTATTTTAACCTTAAATACATAAAGTGTTACTGGCAACTTTAACTGATTATTACTTCAAAAAAAAATTAGGAGATGGTGCACATCTGTAGAGATGATGGACATCTGTAAAGAGATACCTTCCAAATGGTATATTTTTTGTCAAAATCGGTTGGTAACTGAGAGTTTAGGAGATGTCACAAGAAATCGCCTTGCCTATTAATATTATAGATTTTACACTACCAACTTTTTACCGTTGACATATTGCGATTTTTCTTGTTTTCAACAGACTTACGCAACGTTTCTACATATATATTTTCGTCTACAACGTAATACAGTATGGCACCTGTAGGTAAGTATTCGTACGTTTAAAATTAGGTTAATCCCATGAATTATGCAACGCTGCGCTAGTCTGTTACATCGATGTTATTTTAGTAAATACAAAAATGTTTCAGCTGATTCGACATAATTATATTTCTTTTGGAAACTGTATTTAGAGAAGTTTCACAAAATTAAAGAAATCTTTGCAGGCGGGAGGAAAACTATGCAAAAGCTTCGAAATAAGGGTAAATATTTTGGTGAAATAGCTCGGATTTTAGGCAGAAGCCACATCTCAGTTAAGTAAGTCATTCTAAACTACAAATCTACCAATTCAATGTTATCAAAATTTCGTTCGGGTCGCCGTTTCAAATTGAGTGCGAAAAAAGAACAATTCTGACGTCAGCGCAACAGAATCCCAGAATTACTGATTTCTAAATTTCTTTTAAAATCAAAGAATATTTCGGCAAAGACATACATGAAAAATCTGACTATCATGATTGTGTAGCACGTAGACAGCTATTTATTTCCGATTAAAATAGAATAAAACGTATTGACTTTGCAGTTATGTAAATAAGGTTCTAGAATTATAGGAACGTGGCAAAAAAGTGGAACAGCATTAAAAAAAGAACATTTTTTTGCACGGTGGAGGTGGCATATGGTTTGCGGTTCTATGCCCGGCAACGGTGTTGGTAAACTCGTGTTAATGGAGTCTATAATGGATCCAACTGAATACATTAATTATTTTGGAGAAGATTTTTGGCTCCAGCAAGATAATGATCCACAACATGCGGCGCACCAAGTAAAACCGTGTTTACAATAATAATAATAAAACCAATAACCCGATCTTAATCCTTAAGTGTGGAAATAACTAGAAAGCAGAATTCGTCAACATAAAATAACTTCAAAGAAAATTTTTAAAATCGTCATTATGAATGAGTGGATGAAAAAGTAAAGAGGAAGTTTTAAAGTGGGTTAAGTCGACGCTAAGTTGGCTCACAGAAGGCCTAAAGCGGAAAGGATGTACTACAAGTTACTAATATTGCTTTTTTAATACAATTTAATTTTTTTTTGCATAAATATTTTAAGTGTACATATGGAAAACAGATTCATTGTGCCTACCGAATTTATTACCAAACAAATTGCGGTAAAGGTAATAACCGAATTTCGAGTTGATTACGACTCTGTGGTCTCAAAAGTACAGTTAGCTGCTATTAAATTTCTGTTGATCCCATCGAAATAATAGTTGCTAAACTTTAGAACAATCAGTTGGCTTTTTTTCTGTGCACGAATACTTTTTCTTTTATAATTTTATCTTTTTCAACGTGTTTTATCTGCATAAAATTTGCTAAAGGCAATAAACTTTAAACAAATTAAGAAAAAAAAAAAATAATAACAAACACCCTAATAGTTTATTAGAAAAAAATAGTTACTTTTTATACATTTTTGCCGTAGTATGACAGTTTAAATTTTAGGTGTAAGGTACTTTTTCTAGTGGAGATCAGGAAGAAGCTTTATAATGCCGTGCACATATAAAATTAAAAACGGATGAATGGGTGCAATAGTAAGAAATAAAATTTGACCATGATGAAATAGATAATCTGGATCTCAAGGCAGTTGATTTCAAGTTGAAGTCGTTTGTATTAGGACTACCCTGATTTTAACCAATTTCAATACCGATCAACGAGATGTTTTATTACAAAGTTTAATGGGCACACAGACACACAGACAAACGGACGAGGGGAAGGTCTAAGAATTAAGTTACAAATATCAGCATAAACTCTTTTTACCCTATACCACTTTGTGTTCATGATTTAGCTGTTATCACAAATGAGAACGCAAAGAGAGTAAAATGGAATAGTTACGATACAGGGCTGGAAATAAAAATTGCAAATCCAGAAAAGTAAAATGCCCTAGAATTCGAAATCTAGGGCATGTTTTAGTAGAATAGCCACATAATATATGAAATATACAAAAGGGACCGAGAGATCTCATGTACTTATAAAGGGTCCGCCATCTAACGTTTTTCTTTTTTTCAACTAGTGCTTATTTCGTGAATGGTAACACTTAGCTCATGTCTGATTTGACAGATAATTAGTTTTATCCTTCCGCTGAACGAATATGGTTGTGTATACGCTTGAACAATGCTGGGAAATATTGTGACATTACTTTGAAAATCATGGTAATGTTGCAGAATGTGTGAGAAAATTGCGAAAATTGGACTATTATTTGTGGAGTGGCCCTCAAAGATAAGTGTTACGCCCACAAGCCAGAGACAATTGACGCTTTAAAGGACAATATTCGTTAAGCCATTGATGAAATACAGCTGCACACAATCGATAATGTGCTTAAAAATTGGACCGATCGTGTAGGCTACTGCATGGCCAGCCGAGGCAGCCATTTGAATGAAATTATTTTCCATTATTAACGGGAAGGATTGTACTTTCAAATAAAAAAAGAAATTTGAGATAATGTTCAGCACTTTTTTTTTATAGCATTTAAAAAAAAAAAAAGTTATTTGGCGGACCCTTTATATAAAAAATGGATTAAAAACAAACATAGAAGAATTTTGATAGATCTGTAACTTTCAAAAATAGCAGAGTACGGCGATTGAGGTCAATGATACAAAATATGAAGAGGAAAAAATTTCTTATTTACACTTTTGACCTCGAAATGGCATTTCATTGTTTTATCGGAAGTCAAAAAATCAAATTTTATTTCAGTGGCTGAATTTCTTAATGATTTTTTCATTTGACAATAACATTTCTTGCAATTTAATGTTCTTGTGACTAAGAAATTACTTATCACTTAGAACCTTGAAATAATTTTTTTATAAAAACGGGAGACCGCCACTGTCGAAAATTTTTTATTTTTATTTTTCTGAATGTCTTTTAATTAAGATATTAATTTTTAAATTCTGTTAGTTCATTTAAAAGCCATTACCAATTTCAGACATAGGAAGTTTCAAAGCTACTACATAGTTCCTTAACCATATATGTTTATTACATGGAATGAAAACTCTGTGGCCTAACAACGAATACGAATTTTTTGGATTTGAAATCAATTTTATTCTTCAATGTAATCTCCGTTATGTGAAATGCACTTCTTCCAATGATCCTCTTACATCTTGATACCTTTGTAAAAATACGATTTGTCAAACTCTTCAAAATAGTTTTCCGTCTCTGATATGACTCTTTCATTTGTGGAAAATTTCTTTCCCTGGAGCCATCTTTTCAAGTTTGCGAAAAAAAAACAATAATCGCTGGGGGCCTCATCTGGAGAATACAGGGGGTAGAAAAGAAATTCATAATGAAAGGACTTCATTATCATGATGCTACAAGATTTTTTTCTTATCTAAGTGGGATCATTTTTACTTCATTTTTTCATCCCATCTGTCCCATAACTCAACAAAGTACTTGCAAGTTATTATTTTTTCTTTATCCAAGTAATCAATAAATATTATACCATGTGCATCCCAAAAACCACTGGCCATTCCCTTCCCAGCCGATTGTTGAGGGTTTGGAAGCTTTGGTCGGCTTTCGCACGCCTTTAACCACTCCGCCGACTGTCTATTGGTTTCCGGTGTATAATAATGAATTCACGCCTCATCCATTGTTATAGATCGACATAAAAATTCAGTTGAATTTATTTCAAACATCTGCATAACAAACTTTGAATCACGTTTCAGTTTTTGTTCAGCTATTAAAAATCGCGGCAATCATCGAACAGAAAGCTTTTTAGTATTTAAATGAGCATGTAGTATAGTTGAACTCACTCCGTTGATATCTATATGATGCCAACAATATCACTTACATTAATTTTTCGATCATCCAATACAACATAATGCACTTTTTCCTACGTTTTCTTCGGTAACTGCCGCATTTGGACGACCAGGCCGATATACAACATTTGTGCTCGTACGACCACGTTTAAATTCGGAGTACCACCTTTTAACCAATGAATATGAACACGAAGATTCATCATAATGTTTATCTACCCATTCTTTGGCTTGGGCAGTATTTTTTCCCATCAAAAAACAAAACACGAGACTCTTTGCAGTCTATTTTTTCTCAAACTCATTTTTATAACGACAACTATTTTCTAATTAATGAAATGTCTGGACATTTTGATACATTTGGCCCTCCCGAGTAAACAGATAAAATTGGCACTTACCACGCCATCTCTATGTGGGGCCACGTACCTTTCACTATATGTAGTATATCTAATGAATAACTAGAGCCTTATTTATGACTTTTACGTGTTGAATTCAATAGCCCTTTAAGCAATCGTCCTGGATCTCCTGAACTAGATGGAACTAGCCTCAAAAATCTCAGCCAGTTATAATAGTGTTAATTAAAAATATGCGTACTATTTTTTTTTGGATGGTTCTAGTTTTAACTCATTAACATATTGTGGCAGACACATCCTTTTTCTACACCGACAAAAAACAAAAGTTAAAAAAAAACTTATCCTTACTCATCTTAATAATAGGAGACTTTTAATTTCATTCTAACAATTATACATGTATGTTTGCCTTAACTCAACGCCAGCATCTGTTTCCTGCTTCGGTATTACAGTCACAATCAAAATATGAAGAAGAATAACACACTGAAAAGTTCAATGGTCTCTCTATTTAATTTTTTGTTGTTATTGTTATTTTTGCATTCCCTTATTACTATTGTCTGTCTGGCCGGGTACCGTAATGAAGTAATGATGGTATGATGGTCTCTGGCCTGATGATAATAATGATGATGCTGATGCTGCTGCGAGTATGCTCTGTTTTACGATGACGTACTATCTTTTCTGCGAGTGTGTGTGTGTGTGTATTTTTACTTCCTAACCTAAATTAAAATTATGTTAATGACTGAAACAATTTTCATAATAACAAAACAGAGAGTGAAGCAGCAGCCTCATTGTAATATTTTACGTTTTCATTTTTTTTGCACTCAGAAATTTCATACAATTCGGTAAATTTTGGTGGTATATTTGAAAAAAAAAATTTTTTTGGTCGGCAAAATGTAAATCACGGCCAAGGCCATTTCAATGAAATGAATGAAATGTATAATATAAATGAGAATCAGTGCTAAAATGAAAAATAAAAAAAATATATGCATAAAATCATCAGTTGGCGTGTTGCTAAGGATAATTAGTGTGGTTGGGTATATGTTGGTATGGAATGAATGAACCATGACCATGGTTAACATATTGACACAATTGTTTGATGTTTTTTTTTAAATGAAATTTGAACAGTTTCTGCAAAGACTCATGAAAGAAGTACAATGTAAAAAAAAGGTTATCAAAGCCAGTAGTAGGAATTAATCACACTAATCTGACTAGTGAGTTATATACTAGTTTCAGAACAAGCACAGGGTAGAGACAAGAGCTTCCCATTATTCGAGTTTCGAACTACTCGAGCTTATCTAGCTGCTCGATTTGTTAATGAGCTCTCGAGCTCGTTATGTGTACAGCTCTAAGTACAGGGTAGTGCACCATTTTTTTCTTTTTAATTGTACTAGAGGACCCCTGCTGCTCCGCAGCATTATATATTATATTATATTAATTTTTATAATATAATACCAAAATTTGCCAAGAGAAGTTAACGTACAGTAGTGTCAAAATATGCCAAGAGAAGTTAACGTACAGTAAAAGTAAAGTTGATTGTCCACGCATAACTTTCTTCAACCCAACGAATTTAAGCAGTTAATAGCTCAAAAGAAGGAGCTTGATCCACTGAGTGTTCTTAGATCTATGTCAACAGCCTACGTTAATTAGAACTCTAGTTTTAGAGGTTTGATAGAAGAAAAATATTGAAAAAAATCTTGAATGCAAAATTTATTCATAAATTGTTTTAATATAAAAGATAGAAAATTCAATTTAATTTTATTTAATAATTGTTGTTCAAGATGATAGCCCGTAAATGACCTCCATGCTCATCCACGTATATGCGACACCTATTCAGAAAATTATTCTTCGCGGCCTCAAGGGTGGAAGTCGGTATCGCCTCAATTATTGTTTTAATAGGCTGCTTCAATTCAGTCAAATTCCTTGGTTTCGTTTTGTACACCTCTTGCTTGATATAACCCAATGCAAATAAGTTTGGTGCAGGCAGGTCAGGTGACCTTGTGGGCCAGCGGGAAGTGCAGTTTCGTTGGAGCTCCGCACACATCCGGAGATGTGTGCTGTAGGTCGCCTTGTTTGTTCTAACGGGTGATTTTTTTGAGGTTAGGATTTTCATGCATTAGTATTTGACAGATCACGTGGGATTTCAGACATGGTGTCAAAGAGAAAGATGCTCAGTATGCTTTGACATTTCATCATGAATAGACTTACTAACGAGCAACGCTTGCAAATCATTGAATTTTATTACCAAAATCAGTGTTCGGTTCGAAATGTGTTTCGCGCTTTACGTCCGATTTATGGTCTACATAATCGACCAAGTGAGCAAACAATTAATGCGATTGTGACCAAGTTTCGCACTCAGTTTACTTTATTGGACATTAAACCAACCACACGAATGCGTACAGTGCGTACAGAAGAGAATATTGCGTCTGTTTCTGAGAGTGTTACTGAAGACCGTGAAATGTCGATTCGTCGCCGTTCGCAGCAATTGGGTTTGTGTTATTCGACCACATGGAAGATTTTACGCAAAGATCTTGGTGTAAAACCGTATAAAATACAGCTCGTGCAAGAACTGAAGCCGAACGATCTGCCACAACGTCTAATTTTCAGTGAATGGGCCCTAGAAAAGTTGGCAGAAAATCCGCTTTTTTATCGACAAATTTTGTTCAGCGATGAGGCTCATTTCTGGTTGAATGGCTTCGTAAATAAGCAAAATTGCCGTATTTGGAGTGAAGAGCAACCAGAAGCCGTTCAAGAACTGCCCATGCATCCCGAAAAATGCACTGTTTGGTGTGGTTTGTACGCTGGTGGAATCATTGGACCGTATTTTTTCAAAGATGCTGTTGGACGCAACGTTACGGTGAATGGCGATCGCTATCGTTCGATGCTAACAAACTTTTTGTTGCCAAAAATGGAAGAACTGAACTTGGTTGACATGTGGTTTCAACAAGATGGCGCTACATGCCACACAGCTCGCGATTCTATGGCCATTTTGAGGGAAAACTTCGGAGAACAATTCATCTCAAGAAATGGACCGGTAAGTTGGCCACCAAGATCATGCGATTTGACGCCTTTAGACTATTTTTTGTGGGGCTACGTCAAGTCTAAAGTCTACAGAAATAAGCCAGCAACTATTCCAGCTTTGGAAGACAACATTTCCGAAGAAATTCGGGCTATTCCGGCCGAAATGCTCGAAAAAGTTGCCCAAAATAGGACTTTCCGAATGGAACACCTAAGACGCAGCCGCGGTCAACATTTAAATGAAATTATCTTCAAAAAGTAAATGTCATGGACCAATCTAACGTTTCAAATAAAGAACCGATGAGATTTTGCAAATTTTATGCGTTTTTTTTTTTAAAAAAGTTATCAAGCTCTTAAAAAATCACCCGTTACATGCTCTTGAAACGAATACGTCTTTGGCGCAGTTCTGGGTAAATAAAACTCCTTCAACATCTTTAAATAACGGTCCCCCCACATTGAAAGTCACTGTTAAACCGTTTTCTTCAAAGAAGTACTAGAAGATCCCAGCCCTCGAAATACGAGTGCAAATTTTTTTTTCATTTAATAAATTATTTTATAAGACCCTTAAGGTATGCTAATCAAGTTTAGCCAATTCACAATTCAACACTTTTTATTGTCGTGATAGTAATACAAAACGCTAATGTAAAGTTGATTGTGCACGCATAACTTTCCTCAATCTGTACGTTAACTTTCGTGTGGCATAATGTAAAGTTGCTTGTGCACGCAAAACTTTCCTCAAACTCAACGAATAATAGCCCAAAAGAAAGAGCTTAACCCACTGAGTGTTCTTAGACTTGAGTCAATAGCCTACGTTAATTATAGCTCTAGTTATAGAGGTTTGAGTGAAGGAAAATATTGAAAAAATCTTGAAAAACTTGAATATAAAGTTGATTGTGCACGCATAACTTTCCTCAAACTCAACGAATTTAAGCAGTTAATAGCTCAAAAGAAAGATCTACTGAGTGTTCTGAGAGTCAAACGATCAAGATCCATTCATTAGAAGAGGAGCTATGAGAATCCGAATTGCTTGAGTGAATGTGTCCCATAAGAAATGTACAGGGAAGAATCGCGTTTGATTATAACTTGAGGAAGGTGGGAGTTGAATAAATTTCAATGATTGATGACATATCTGTATCTAAATACCTTTCATTAAAAAAAAATTAAAGAAATCGGCCGGATAGAACGGCCAGACGGGCTGACTTTAGTTTTCAAAATTTTTTTAAAATATAAGATGGCCCCACAGTGCACCTTGATGTAACAGTGCACCACACAGTGATTTGTGCACGGTGAAGTTCCGTCTCATGGAGTATTTGTGGATCAGATTCACTCCATATGCAGCAATTTTGTTTGTTTACATAACCGTTTAGATCAAAATGGGCCTCATGAGACATAAACAAGCGATTTATCAAGCTGTTGTTTTCTTCGGCCATTTCAATAATTTTTTTTTTTTTTTGCAAAATTCCAGGCTAATAGGCAATTCCAGAGGGTTTAACTTGCTTATAATTTGGACTTTGTACGGAAACAAGATTAAATCATCATGTATTATCCGTTGTAATGACCGTCTGCTAAATCCAATTTCAGCCGATAAGTTTCGAGTTGAAACGTCTGGATTTGCCTAAATTGACGATGCAAAGCCGCGATTTTGTCTTGAACTCGAACATAGGGCTCTCGAAGGCATTGTCTTAGTGCGATGCTTCCAGATTCGGCAAACATGTTTACCAGCCTCATAATGGTTCATCTACCCGGAGGAGTGCCGCCAAACTCCCGCTAAATTCCTCTCGGACGGTAATGTAGGACTGAAAAGCATGGTACCGCTGCACTATCCAAATCCTCTTCTCGGCCTCCCACGCACTAATTTTAACAAACCTACGCTTTGCTTTTGTAGCACGATTCGTGCGCCACCCTGAACTATAACTTGTTATGGAAAATTTTCTGGAACATACCATCAAACAGCTTTAAGTACTATAAATTGTTATTAAGTCTTTATGAAAAATTGTAGGAGGTAATCTCCGTAACTACTCACCTGATCTTCCTGAAATTTTTACAGAGTCTTACTGCGGATCTGTAGGCTATATTTTTAGTGGGCGAGGCAACTCTTATACAAAGTATATTTTTAATATAATATATATTTAGTACAATAGCAGTGAGAACTTTGCAAATTAGTGTGATGTCATCTCTTATTACCGTGAGTAGTCAGACAAAAAATGGGCACGATCGGGCCATATAAAGTAAATATCAAATGTCATATATCTGGAGTACTATAATAGTGAGAGACTTGGTACCTTGCGTGAGTCCATAAGATATTCATGTGCTTAATCGAACAAAAATGGGCGTGATCGGAGAAGTGGGCGTGAAAACGCCTACATAAAGCAAATATACAATATTATATAACTGGAGTACTATAAAAGGGAAAGCCCGGCCAAATCAAACACTACCAGCCCAATTACGAATATTCTCAAGCAATTTATTTCTCATGGAAAATACTTTCCTCGCGAAAAATCATTCAATTATAAATTCCGGGTGAACAAAAAAATTAATAAGTGGCTCCATCGAATTTCGAAGCCAATTAATTTATTGACGATAAATTTTCTATTTTTTTTGTGTGTGCAAGCGCAAATAAAATTATTTGAAAGAAAAGTTAAATAAAAAATTAATATCATAGTGGAGGAAATTGGTGTTGTAGAATAACAACAACGAACCAGCCAAAGGATTGCTAGAAGACAATGATGAATTTATGGAAACCGCAATCAATGCCTGAATTGGCTTCCATTAAAGTTAACAAAATTTTTAGTTAGGTTCTATTTGTAGTCTTCGACCTACAAGACAGTAATAGATTTATTTTTTTATTAAAAATTTTGTTTTATCAAAATACTACATACATTTTTATGAAAGCTCCCGTCTGTTTTGCAAAAAAAATTTTTTAGGGGAAAAATCAAATTCAAGTGCATTGAGAATAACTACTTTTCCCAAAGGTTTTTTTCCAAGGAAATTTTATTCATAAGAGGAGAAAATTGAAAGTGAGAAATTTCGTCCCGAATTTTTGTTTAGAATTGGGCTTAATCCTTCTGGCTTGCCATCCCACGAACAACAATTATAAGTCGGTACAGCTATCATGTAATGGCACAAGGCTACTTATTAAAGACTTAAAATACGACTTAATTGGGACGACCATACTGACTGGCCCTGCAGCTGGCCACTTAGCAAACTGTCCGAGGATTACACTGATTCGTACACACTTGCCGATATCTTTCAAACGACTGCAATTTCCCATCAAAACTTCATCTGCGATGACTATTGAATCGACCTACGAAAATAATGTTTTTCCCATGGCCAACTGTATGTTGCATTTTTACGAGTTGGAGCTCCAGAGAAACATTTCAAAGGTAACTTGACGTCTAACATTGTGTATAGAGAAGCTCTGAGCCACTTCTGTACTCGTATTTAAAGATATAATAGCAAAAAAAAAAATTATAATTATAATTTAAGAATTAATTTAAATAATTATTTTTACGCATGGCTAAGCAACGGCCGATGTTTAATTTACTTTAAATTTACTTTAAGTCTGTTTTTCAAGGTATGTTTGTGAAAACTTCTAGCAAGATTTCAATAATTGCTTAGACTAGCTTAGCAACTAAACTACAATAGTGGTTAACCAAGTTCAGTTAGCCAAGTTTGAATACCCTCCACACCACTGTGCAAAGGGTATATATTTGATTATTATTCAGTTTGTAACGTATCGAAAAATGTATTCTTGACCCATAAAGTATATATATTCGTGATGCTTAACACAACTCGAGTCGATATAGCGATATCCTTCGTCTGCTGGTGCGTCTTTCTGTCTGTCTGTCTGTCTGTCTATTGAAATCAATGTCATTCACGTTGACGATAATATTGTATGTCACTGCGTCGAGCAGGTTGGCGTTTAAAATGGGGTAAATCGAGCATCATTGCCCCAATATATGGATACACCTCTATAAAATGCAAAAAATGCAGTGTGTTTCTTGTAATAATTCAGTATTAAGTTTATCAAATTGTTAACTTTTTCAAAAAAGTTGTTTTGATTTGTTATAAATAGTGCAATCAGCCCAGATATTAATGTTAACATAAAACCCAGGTGGAGGTTATCAAAGATTCGACAATCGAAGTTAACACTCTTACTTGTTTTAATTAAAGAACAGTTTGGTTACATCCATTTAAGGGTCAAGCATTTAATTGCATCTAGACCTGCTTTATGTATTTTTATCTATGTTTTATATATTTAAAGTTAAACAAAGTAAAGACATTATTTTCCAAAAAAATAAAAATATAAGACTTTTTTCTAGAGCCTTTGCCGATCAATTTTTGATCAGCCGCTGCCGTCGGACTTTTTAAAAAAAAAAAGTCTTAAAAGCTATCTAGTTATTAATAGAAAATAAAATAGCTATTTATAGATTTTAATAAAAGTGAATATCAGATTTTCATTATTTTTTGCAACATTTTATATGTAATTAGTTTTTCATTTAAGAACTCCAAATTTGAACTTCTAGCAAAATGTCCATATTAAAATTTATATACAGCCCCGTTCCTGAAACGTTGTTATTTGTTATATGAATTTAAAATAACATGAAATTGAAATTTTGGATTTCTTGAAAACACAAATTTTATATTTTGGAAGTATTTTTCGAAATCATTTTTTTTTTTATTGTCAAATGGCATGAAACATATGGTTTAGCTTCAGATCAATATGTTGTCTAGAAACCGAGGTGCCATATGGTTCTTCAGTCAGTTTCACAAAAAAACGTTAAGTAATTTTTCCGTTTTTCCTTAAGTTTATCAAAAAAAAAAATACTTTCTTTTAAAATAACATTTTACTTGTTCATTTAATTATTTTTGTTCTTCAATTTCATTCAATTAAGAATGACTTCTCTTCTTGAAATAAGTTAGTCATCACCAAAGAAAATCCGACATTCAAGTAAATTGTATTTGACTGGCATCACTACTGTTTCGAACATAAACAAAAAAAAGTAAATAAAGTAAAAGTAAAAGCAAAAGTAAAAGTAAAAACAGTAAATAACAATGTGTGATTTGAGTGAAATCTTATATATTAAAAGAATTTTTTTTTTAAATGAAATGTATTTAGACACAGATGTCATCAAGCATTGGAATTTACTCAACTCCCACCTTACTCAAATTATACTTTTTTCAAGATTTTTTCAAAATTTTTTTTAATTTAATTAATTATTTATTTGAAGAATGCAGTACAACAAGAAATAGATCTTATTAATATTACAGTACTGGGGAGATAAAGTTAAGACAGAAGGTGTTATTTAATTTAACATAAAATATATGACATAATTAAAGAATAATTTTAATAATTTAAGTTTAAAAAAAAAAAATAATTTTGTTCAAAATTGATAGGTAGTAGTTACACATAAATATTTATTTTAAATAAATGAAGAAAAAAAAATAATTTTTTTTTTAAAAATTAGAAAGAAAAAAAACTTAAGTGCAACACAAAAAATTAAGTTAATCAAAGTGGCGAAATATTGCTGTTTTAAAGAGCTTTGCATTGCTAATGGTTTGTATATTATGAGGTAGTTGGTTCCAAAGTTTTATAGTTTCCACAAAAAAAATGTCTTTCAGATATTTGTTTTTAATACCGAATTGAGTTTATTTTATTCCCTCTATTAGATCGGGAAAATTGTAGCCTTTTGTAAAGACAATCTGGTTGCTTTGTGTTAACTATTTTGTGCAGAAATATTAGAGTTCGGCATTTTAGCAGATTTTCGAATGAAACATTGTTTATACGCTTTGAAAACTGCGAGATTTCATCAAATCTTCTACGTCCAAATATGTATCTGGCAACATTGTTATAAGTTACTTTTAGCTTTTGTTTGCTTATTGAATCATAACTGGCAAATAGCTCACATCCATATAGAAGTGTCGGCAGTATATAGATTTTGGCGAGGAGCATGCGAATATTTAATGGTGTAAAATATTGAGTCATCCACAGAGTTCTCAGCATACCATGCGTTTTACCACAGGCAGCATTTTTGTTAAAAATTATCCCGAGGTTCTTGGCAGTTTCAGTAACCTCAATAGTTGAGTTATCTAAAGGTAGTGGTGGCAGAGTGGTAGGTAGAATGTTAGAGTTTCCAATAATCATTGGTTTTGACAAAGCCCATTGGCTGATGCACATCTAGATACTTTTTTGAGGTCTTCATTAATTTTTCTTATGCAGTTTATGGCATCCGACTAAATACAACTGATGTAAAGCTGCACATCATCTGCATACATTTGTATTTTAAAATTTTCTAGTTGTGAAGGTAAGTCATTGGAGTATATGGAATACAAAAGTGAACCAAGTATTGAACCTTGAGGTACACCACGCTTAATTAGTAAAGTGTTTGATATATCAATGCCATTGTAAACAGATTGAAAAATTGCACATATTTTTAAACTGAAAGCAAAGTGTTGAGTACTCCACTGTGTCGAAAGCTTTAGAATGATCCAGAAGAATCAAAAATGACATCATCTTGTTATCTAATTTAGTTCTTATCTCCTCTGAGACATCAACAAGAGCAGATATACAACTGTGCTTTGGCCTAAGTCCTGATTGCCTATCAGTTAGAAGTTTGTTTTCATAAAGATGTTGGCTTATCTGTGCATGAATTAAGCGCTCGAAGACCTTTGATAAGAATGGCAATATTGCTATAGGCCTATAGCTCTTATCTTGTTTAGGAACTGGAATTATTTTCACATGTTTCCATATTGACGGAAAAGTTGATGTGGTTATTATTGTATTAAAGAGGTATGTTATGTGCGGCAGTATGTAACTTAGGATTAATGTTATAAATTTAGGGTGGACTTCATCATATCCAACAGAGCTCGATTTAATACTTAAAACAGATTTCAAGACCTCTATATGGGTAATATTTTTGAATTCGAAGCACATCGTCTGTAGATTGTTTGGGACATTATTATTTGTTGTACTTGAAGAGTTGTAGAAGTTTTCATCAATATCTGGCATTGGTATATTGGCAAAATGAGAATTTAACTCATTTACATTAATTGTGTTGTCAGTTGCTATAGCATTATTATTGAGACCCATGTTACGTATTTCTCTCCATTTTTTCTTAGAACAGATAGCTGCCTTAAACTTGTCATCGAAGTATTGTGTCTTAGCAGTTCGTATCTTTAAATTCACTTGAGATCTACAGGATTTGAAAATAGTATGAAGTTCGGTCGTTTTAAATCTTATCCAACGCTCATATGCTAAATTTCTCTTATCAATTAAGGACTTTATTTCTGGTGAGAACCATGGCTATTTTCCTTCACTCAAACCTCTATAACTAGAGCTCTAATTAATGTAGGCTTTTGACATAAGTCTAAGAACACTCAGTGGATCAAGCTCTTTCTTTTGAGCTATTAACTGTTTAAATTCGTTGGGTTTGAGGAAAGTTATGCGTGCACAATCAACTTTACATTCAATTTTTTCAAGATTTTTTCAATATTTTCCTTCAGTCAAATCTCTATAACTAGAGTTTGACTTCACTATGATGTTGACACAAGTCTAAGAACACTCACGGCTCTTCATAAAAATTAATATAATATAATATAATATAATGCTGCGGAGCAGCACGGGTCTCTAGTATTATATTAAATTCCTTTAGTTGTAATAATTAATGCATAAAGAATCTATGTTATAATTGAAAAAACTATAATGAAAAATATATTGTGCAAATAAAATGTTTTTACTATAGTTATGGAACAACATCATCTCTAAAAGTGTGTTGCATTAACATCGACCACTGATTACGATTTTTATACTCTATACCACTATGTGGTTTGGGTGTAACGACTTTCTGCTGCTGTTTGTAACTACCAAAAATATTTGACCTAGACCCATCTTTTATTATACCGATCGACTCAGAATTACTTTTTGAGTCGATTTACCGATGTCCGTCCGTTCGTCTGTCCGTCTGTGTGTCCATGTAAACCTTGAAATCAAACTACAGGTCGCATATATGAAATTTGGTATATAAGCTTTTGTCGGCCATAGGATTAACGCTATTGACACTGGTGGGAATACGTCCATGGTCAGACCTAGTCCCCATACAAATGACGCCTATGAAATCGACATAAATTGCCATAAGATCCAAATTATCATATAGATTCAGTCAAATCGTGTTTGTATGTGTTTATTACATCCATTAATCAGTAGTCCAAAAATAATCCCTACAGGACAATTCTTGGTCATAGGCCCCATATAGAGCTGCTTCCCGATCTTCACTTAAATCTATCAAAAAAAAAAAAAATATTGCACAGATTTTCCTCAAATTTGGTTTGTATATATTTTTTCAAAACATAAGTGACTTTATCAAATATGGTCAAGATCGGTCCATTTTTCGACCTAGTCCCCATATAAATATAGCACCCAATATGAACTTTTTCATATCTGCAGCCAAAAAAAATTAATAACAATGGCACTCAAATTTGGTTTGTGCTTATTTTCTATATCGAATTAGTTGGACCGAAAGATAGGGTATCTGAACCATGGTATAGGGTATCGTATAATCGATCTAGACCGACTATAATTTTCTTACTTGTTATTATAGTTATAGAACAACATCATCTCTAAAAGGGTGTTTTATTAACATGGACCAGTGAATACGAGTTTTTTACGAGTGGAAAATGTAGATGTTTTTAAAAATCCCTTTTTTCATAAAACCATTGTCTAATTTTTTAAAATAATGTCAACGATCAATAAAAAATATGTTTAGGTTTAAGTATCAATTGTTTTTTATTCCCTTAAGAAAAAAAGGACATTTGTTTTGATTTTACAAAGCCTTTTCTATGTGAATTAAAACAGGAACAAACAAACATAGAACAGTATAAAACTCGTAAATTTAAGAATTTTTCATTTACGAGTATTTCTGTGATAGTGATTTCAAGAACATGGGTGATAGTATATCTAAAATATTAATAGGCAAGGCGATTTCTTGTGACCTATGTAAAAATTTAATTTACAAGCCGAATTTGACAAAAAGTACCACATTTGAAAGGTATTTCTTTCAAGCTGTCCACCAGATTTACAGATTTGCACCGTCTGGAATATTTTTTTGGGTCAATGCTCATTTGAAGTTGCTAATAACACATACTTAAAAAACATACAGCGTGTGTGTTTATTATAAATACCAAAAGCCCTGTGTTGAATTGTGAATTGCCCAAAATTGATTGGCATACCTTTAGGATCCTTTAAAAATTGTTAAAAAAGTGTTGAATTGTGAATTGGCTTAAATTGATTAGTATACCTTTAGGCTAGAATTTGCACTCGAATTTCGAGGGCTGGGCTCTGCTAGTATATACATATATATATATAGAGAATGATAGATAGATAGAGAGATAAATATAAATTTATTAAATAATTAATTAATTTAAATAAAAAAAATAAAATTTCAGAATTTCCATTTCAAAATTTTTAATTACTGCAGTATCCTAATGCTGGCTATACACCAGGCAACGGTTGCTTCAACGGTTGCATCAACCAACGAAAAATATCAAAACTTTTTGTTATATCTGCTTGGTTGAGGCAACCGTTGCTACGTGTGTATCATTGTTGCTACAACACAATGAAGCAACCGTTGCCTGGTGTGTAGCCAGCATAACAAATACATATTTAGTATCTATATCATTATGATGAATGGAATGCAATCCGTTCAAAAAGAATTTAAATTTTAAAATTTTTTTTAAAAATCTATAGTGGCAGAGGACACTGATATAGCATTTTGTCATTTGGTTTGATAGATTGTTTGTACCTTATAATTACAAATCTTGAAAATCTTGTTTAAAAAAAATTTCTACTTAAAATATTTTTGAAGCATTTATTTGCTAGTGAGTTTTGTTTTTTTTTTTATAATCTTAATACAAATACCTTCACTAGCAGCATAAAACATGAAAATCAAATATTGTTTTCCTTCTTTAGAAAATTCCTTTCAAATTTATTTGTTGTTGCTGTAAAAAGTCAATGAAATGCATTAGAATTTCTACTTGCATTGAAGCACAAACTAAGAAAAATATTGTAAGTTGATTTGGCTTTTTTCTTTTTACACAAACAGTGGTAATATTGGCAAATACAAATACATACGAAATACGAACAACAAACAAAACGCAAAAAAAAAATATATTTGTAAATCGGTTTGATGCTTACCTGACAAAATAAAATAAAAATTGAATCCTTTATGTAGATTTCGTTCAGACGTTACCAAAACACAAATAAACATGCCAATGCTATGATTATTTAGCTTTAACAAACTATCCAGATACGACCAAAGGGAGTTAAGAGGGGCCATAATATATTTATTTTACAAAATAAATTTTTTCTAAAACATAATTCATAACAAAAGAGTTCCGAAAATTATAAAAAAAAATCGTAAAAATTTTTGGTAAAAAATACAAAATAATTTAATTAATGAAAATAATTTATATTCTATGAATATGAGCATTAAAGATCGAAACAATACAAATTGAGTTTAAAAGTAGGAGGTGTGACGCCCCCGCATTTATCTAACATCGAACAGTGATTGGATAAAACTGTAAATACAAAAAAAAATCCATTTTATTTTTGTAGGAAAATCTCTTAAAACTAGAAAATAAAGAAAATTCCCTTAGCCAGGTAGTTGAGCAAACTGAACTGTTGAAACAAAATGGTTGTTTCTTTGTTCATGTCAAATATAAAATGTATAGAAAACTACCCAGAAATAAAATAATTTTTCGTACATTCAATAAAAGATAAACTAAACTCAACATACAAATACATAGACAACTAATATGTATGGTGTGTTCATATGTGAATATGTGTAACTTGCTTTCGTACATTATTTTTTTATTTTTTTTTTTTTTGCGAAAACTCACCCTCTTAGTTTATTTCATTTAAGTGCAAATCTATAATCACACCCCTCATTTTAGTTGTTGTTATTTGTTTTATTTTACGTAAAGGCTGTACATGTTTTTTCTTTAAAACTCCAAACAAATATCAAATATTTACAAGTAGAAATCAAAATGTTGGAATGTGTAAGATATTTTCGTTAGAAATGTAAAATCAAGTTGTTGTATTGGATTTCATGATGTCTTTTTGTGAATTTGTTATTGCGTTGTTATGACATCAATAAACAGTCTTGTGAAAGTTTAATTTTTTAAATCAAAATATTTCAAATCTTTTGAATTCAAGTCAAAACTGATAACATACACATAGCATACGAGGGCGGTTCCAAAACAACCGGCACTGACAAAGAAAAAACGAATAAGGGAAAAGCTGTCTTTATTTCTCAACAAAACTTCATTTTAGCTCGATGCACTGTCCCCACCGATATCATGTTTATAGTATGAATTGTCTAGCTCCAGACTTCATCTCTACATTGTTGGCAAATCCTTTACCACCGATCAATTTTTTCATGTTTGGATATAGAAAATAATCCGAGGGAGCTAAATTTTGCGAGTACGATGCGCAATGAAGCAATTAAATTTTAACCATAGATTTTGGCCATTGCAATAGTGGATGTGTGCAATAGTATCTTGATGAAGACGTGCATCCAAAAAATTAGACCCTATAACCATGGCTGCAGATGAAACTGTTTCGCCTACTTTGCATTCGATTCTCCCATTTCAGTCCACTGCTTCGATTGTTAGTTTGTCTCAAATGTGAAGCGGTGGGCACACATCTCATTCATGGTTACGAGTCGATGCAACAACTCCTCTTTATTGAGGTGAAATATCACCAAACACACTATTGAAACACCTTCAGGACGGTGTTTTTGTTCTGTTGTGATCAAACGTGGTACTCGTCTTGCGGACAGCTTTCGGATCGCTAAATTTTTGTGCAATATGCGATTTATAACACTTTGAAATACTTATCATTTCACCTAACCTTCAGCCATTTTGTGGATTTTCTTACTTGTTTCTGGCTTGACCGCCTCAATTGGTCGACCACTACGGTTTTCGCCTTGGCACCTCGCACGGCCGCGTTTAAGCTCTGCCATCCAATATTATATAGTCGTAAACGAAGGAGCAGACTCCACCAGAGTAGAATATATATCGCCTTTTTTAATTGTTTGCCAAATCACTGAAAATGTTTTCTTGTGATGGCTCTAAAATAATACTCAAACTACTGCCATTTATACGTCAGGTGATTTGTTCTGTAATCAACCATTAACATATCGGCTATAGAAATCCGACTACTAGAGCAATATGGGAAAAAATTTAGATTTATCACATTTGGCCCCAAATAACGCCCTAATCCTGCATTTCAGGGTTTTACCTGCAACATTCGAAACAACGACTTTGCAAAAAGTTCATCGAAAAAACTAACAACGTACAATATACAGACCGTAAAAACTGAGTTAGGTAAAAATCATCAAAGAAGGAAAATAGAGTGAGGCCTTTAATTTTTTCAACTTGCCCAATGATAATTCAATTAAATAAATTCAGTTTGAAATTTAAATAATCATATATTGACTTTTTATAAAAACAACTTTGAAACTCAATACAGTTTCTCACATGTCTATATACTTTTTGATATAAACTAGAAGTTAGATTGATTGAGTTGCATACATTTTATTTCTCGATTTGAAAAATTTTAGCAAATACCCCTTTCCAGTACTGTTGTGCCAAAAAAAAAAAAAAAAAACAAAAACTAAATTTGCATATACGCCTCTTGAAGAAGAACCACCCCGCCTCAAGCAGACTAACAAACCAACAAACAAACAAACAAGGGAAGCTTAATGCAAAATCCTTAATAAAATTGTGCAAATTTTTTTATATGTTCCCTTCTTTATTACTTTTGAATGCAACAATGAGTGTGCCAATCTATTGAAATAATATTTCAAGAAAAGGAGACAAAATATGCAAATTATTTCTAACACTCTCGAAATCCATACAACATAAAGAAAAATATATGAAAATTTTATAATATTGAATGCTTTGTGTTACATAAATTTCAGCTACAGTTTGATATACATGTACAGCTGCTTGGGAAATGCCAAAGGAATCTTTAAAAGTCTATTAAGAAAACTCTGTATCTAACACAATAAATAAAAACAATAAAGAATGTAATAATCCGTCCAGACCGACTATAATAGACTCGAGGTCATTAGTGACTGAAAAGGGTTTCTAAATCATAACGTTTGGGGTTACTAATGGCCATGTATTTGTTGTGTGGTGATATTTTAAACTTCATATCGGATTTGATTATTCTATGCGGACTGGTCCAAAAATGGAAAAATCAAGGACATATTTGGTCAGTGGAAGAAAAACATATATAATTTTTGAGAATGCCTCCCTAGAAGTATTCATTTAAGTGTATAAGAATCTTTTGCAACACTTTATAATAACCACATCCAGGAAGGCGTGCCATATTGGACCTAGTACTTGGAAATGGGATTACAAGGGGAAAACATGACTTACTAGAAGTAGTAGTAGTAGTAGTAGTAGAAGTAGTAGTAGTAGTAGAAGTAGTAGTAGTAGTAGTAGTAGTAGTAGTAGTAGTAGTAGTTGTAGTAGTAGTAGTAGTAGTAGTAGTAAAAATAGCAGTAGTAGTAGTAGTAGTAGTAAAAATAGTAGTAGTAGCAGTAGTATAATTTATGTTTAAAATTAAATAATATTACACAAAATCTTAGAGAAAATACGGATTGGCTATGTCATTAGCCGGAAGAGAAGGAGAATCTATATAATTAAAAGTTCATTTTTTTCTGTTTATTGCATTTATGTTATATTTAGTTTTATATTATTATATTCTAAGTAATTTGTGATATGCCAAAGCGTTGGTAATATAGTGCAGGACAGGTATTGAAATTTTTGGAAAAATTATTGTCGAAAGTTGTTTAAAGTAGGGCAGCCACCAATGAAGTGCCTAAATTTTCAATTTCCTTTATATTACATAATGAACAACGTTTTTCAATTCTTCCAGAAAAGCAACCCGTTTAATTCCATTAACCCTTTCAGACCTGAGTAGTAAAACGACTGTAGTCATTGTAAAACTATCAATATAAAAATTCTTTTTAGCCTGTTTTCTTTTTCTTTTTAATTCTATTTTGTGCACTAAGACAACTCACAATCACTGAAAACCGGTAAAAAAAAATCAGAAAATGTGTATTTGTTTATATTTTAAGCACCTTAAACCAGATCTCACAATCGGTATAGCTAGGTCTGAAAGGGTTAAATCATACCGAGCCTTGAATATCCAGATAACACTACATTCAAAATTGTTTTCGTGAAAATAAAATTGTGATACCGATGGGTCTAAGTTCTTATAAAAAGAATCTGTTTGCTGCCATTTATTTATTCGAATTTGTTTATTTTTAGTTTTCAGAGCTTCTATCGTTATAAAGAGCTTTATGTTCCATTCGCTATTATTAAATTTAGCTTATGAGGCAATCTGCCGTTTGAGTAATGGAACATTTTACAGCCATGTATACAGATCTGCATCATCCATTCCCGACTCCAGTATAAGTGCATAAATTTTGGTGTAAATTTTGGTAACTTCAGAATGAAATATCTTTGTAGGTTATCTATTTCTTCAAAATATGAATGATCTTATATTTTGTTTGACTCCTGATACAAATTTTTCTGACAGCTCCATACCATTCCATACTGTAGAAGATGTATTTTTATATACATTTTTAATAAAATTTACCATTTTTGTGGACACACCAATTAAATTTAGTTTAAACATTAAAGATTTCCTAACTGTATTATCAAAAGTTGCTTTAAAATATACGAAGAGAGCGTAGACTTTTCTCTTCTTATTTAATTTGTAGTGTATTGTTGTAAAATTATATATGTTGTTTATTGTATAATATTTTTCCTCAACCCGGCTTGATATTCAAAAAGTATGATGTGTAGGCTAACCACTTATACAATATTTCCGTTATGAAATCCACTACAAGTTTCACAATGCAATTCATAAATGATATTCCTCTATAGTGTCCTGGAAAATTTATATCTAAGGCATCCAATTGTAAACAATAATTAACCCCTTACTAATTTTGAAAATCTATAGATATTTTTTCCTGAAGCAGTTCCGTAAGTTTTCCGTAACACCTTGATATCTATTATTTCGATATTTGTTTTAGAAAACCAATAAACTGGCCCTTAAAGAGAATACAATAATATAGTACTCTACATTCATCCCCTCTCAGTACAAACAATTTAAATAAATAAGTGGTAAATAACTTAAAGACTAATAACATGATCCGTTAATTGTTATACCCTATACCACTATGTGGTTTGGGTATTATGACTTTGTGCTGCTGTTTGTAACAACCAATAATATTTGATCTAGACCCATCTTTAATTATACCGATCGAATGAGAATCACTTTTTGAATCGATTTAACAATGTCCGTCCGTCCGTCCGTCCGTCTGTGTGTCCATGTAAACCTTGTAATCAAAGTGCAGGTCGCAAATATGAATATATTTTGATGAAATTTGGTATGTAAGCTTTCACAGGCCATGGGATGAACGCTATCGAAATTGGTGAGAATCGGTCCATCTTCAGACCTAGCCCCCATACAAATGACCCCTATAAAATCGACATAAATTGTCATAAGATCCAGATTGTCGTATAGATCTTAGTCAAATTGGGTTTGTATGTGTTTATTACATCCATTAATGAATAGTCCAAAAAAGGTCCCTATGGGACAACACTTGGTCATAGGCCCCATAGAGAGCTTGTTCCCGATCTTCACTTATATCTATCAAAAAACAAGAATATTGCACTGATTCATCTCAAATTTTTTTTGTATATATTTTCGCAAAATACAAGAGACTTTACCGACCATGGTCAGGATCGGTCCATTTTTGGACCTAGTGCCCATATAGACATAGCATCCGATATGAACTTTTTCATATCTGCAGTCAAAAAAATTAATAAAAATGCCACTCAAATTTGGTTTATGCTTATTTTCTATATCCGATTAGTTGGGCCTAAGAGATAGGGTCTCTAAACAAATGGTATAGGGTACCGTATAGTCGGTCTAGACCGACTATAATTTTTTTTATTTGTTTTACTAATAAAATCGTTCTCTGAAATAAGTGCTGGCTTAACTTGATCGATGTGATAAGTTCTAATTTCTTTCAATGATACGAAAGGGTAATATAATATGGTATACTAAAATTGTATTTTAATTTTCCCTTAATTAACATGATTAAAGACTTATATCACGTGGTTTAAAAATATCTGAAATGTGTAAACAAAAAACAAGATTTTGCCTAAATGATAAATAAGTGCAACACAAATGCTGCCCTCATCAACTAAACAAAGGAAAATTTAATAAGTGCTTAATAAAACTTTAAAGTTCCATTTTATATTTTTTGAACAAAATAAAACAATAATGGTAAAAATTTCCACCATTTTTGGCACTAATTTACATTACAAGATGCGAAATACATGAGACCAGTACATTTTTGGAATTAAAAGATAAATTATTTTAGTAACTTTAATAAAAGGAGCTATAATTTACGTATCACTTTTTTTGAGCACACTAATGTAGAAAAAAATTTGAATATATGAATTCCTCACTTGCCAAATCGATTAACTCCATTTTTGAATTTATTAGAATTCTAAGGTCAAAGCACATGAGTTATATTCAAAACAAATTTATGTTAACAAGTAAAAAAATTATAGTCGGTCTAGCCCGACTATACGATACCCTATACCATGGTTAAGAGACCCTATCTCTTCAGTCCAACTAATTGGATATAGCAAATATGCATAAACCAAATTTGAGTGGCATTTTTATTAATTTTTTTCGCTGCAGATATGAAAAAGTTCATATCGGACACTATATTTAAATGGGGACTAGGTCGAAAAATGGACCGATCCTGACCATATTTGGTGAAGTCACTTATACTTTGAAAAAATATATACAAACCAAATTTTAGAAAAATCTGTGCAATATTTTTGTTTTTTTGATAGATTTAAGTGAAGATCGGGAAGCAGCTCTATATGGGGCCTATGACTAAGAATTTTCCTGTAGGGAGTATTTTTGAACTACTGATTAATGGATGTAATAAACACATACAAACCCAATTTAACTGAGATCTATATGATAATTTGGAACTTATGGCAATTTATGTCGATTTCATAGGGTTCATTTGTATGGGGGCTAGATCTGAACATGGACCGATTCTCACCAATTTCAATAGCGTTCATCCTATGGCCGATAGAATATCAAATACAAAATTTCATCAAAATATATTCATATTTGCGACCTGCAGTTTGATTACAAGCTTTACATGGACACACAGACGGACGGACGGACGGACGGACATCGTTAAATCGAATCAGATAGTGATTCTGAATCGATCGGTATAATTAAAGATGGGTGTAGGTCAAATATTTTTGGTTGTTACAAACAGCAGCACAAAGTCATTATACCCAAACCACATAGTGGTATAGGGTATAATAAAGAGGTGCTAATGATATTTCTTCCTATAGTTTTGTATACAAACAGTTAGCTGTAAATCAAGGGAATTGCTATTAAACTTTGCACGAAACAGAAAGTGTAGTTAATCGATATGGCAAGTGGGGTACTTATACATATATTGCACGTAATTCTATGTTTTAGACTGACTGAAGTGTTATCAGGAAGCTGCGAATGAATGAATACTTTTACTGAATATGAGTCTGCAATGTTAATTTCACCAGTACATATACTTATGGCATAAAATTGCCAAGATTCACGTCTAGCATATGATATACGGCACTTGCCACAATTTCAAATCTGAAGATATTTTGTATTTTTTTTTTTTTTTTTTTTTTGTTTTAGAATTTACTGCATACTGGTTTGCCGTCAGAATTGCAAACGCTGTAGAGTCAGAAATAATCTGATGCGTTTATTCTAATATTTAACCAATTAAACAAATGAGTTTTACATTTTATTTAAACTTCGGTAGAGATTATTTGTTTTAATATATTAATATATTGAGTAATCTTATATAATATTAACTGATCTTAAGTTCCATTCAGGGAGTCATTTGCACGAGTGCCAGGAAATTTACTAAAGTTTCAGAAAAAATAATAGTCTTGATTTGTGATCTAGATGAAAAAATGGTTAAGTCTTTTATCAATACAATAAAGAATTCAAAAGCATCCGGCATAAATGGATTTTACCCTATTATGTTAAAGAAATTGTCAGATACTTTTTGCAGTTCTGTTGCAAAAACATTTAATTGGTGCTTAAAAAATGGATATTATCCAAAAGTAAGTTATATACATCTTATTAATAACTACTAGCAGATTTCAGGCAAACCATTAAATTTTAATTTAAATTTATCTTAACTTTTCGTACTCAAGATTATAACTTCCCTGGTCACTTAATATTTTAATTTAAACTAGCAGATTCCAACCCTCGAAATTCGAGCGCAAATTTTAGGAAATTTCATTTTTTCATTAAATAAAAACCCTAAAAGTATGCTAATCAATTACAGCCAATTCACAAATCAACACAAAAAATAAACTCATTTTTATTACAAATACATTAACAAATTTAATAAACACACACATAGCATTGTATAATTTTATGTATGTGTTAGTAGCAACTTTAAATGCAATTTACTCAAAATAAAGGAAAAAATTTCAAAATCTGTAAATCTGCAAAACGACTAAAAAGAAATTCCTTTCAAATAATATACGTTTGGTCAAAATCGGGATAAAACGGTAGAACAAAACATCAGTCACAAGAAATCGCCTAGCCTATTAATATTATAGATATAACTAAGATAATATTTTTCATCGAAATTGCTGTAATAAGTTTTTGGGCATTTTTATACCCTCCACACCACTGTGGAGGATACATGTCATTCTTGATCCTCATAGTAACTCGAATCGATATAGCGATGTCCTTCTGACCGTCCGTGCGGTTGTCTGTCTGTCTGAAATCACGCTCCTTCACACAATAAATAATTTACTGGGTGAGCTTAGGATAATATTGTTTGTCGTTATTTCACGTAGGTTGTTATTGAAAATGGGATAAATCGGACATAGCTGCGCCAATATATGATCTAAACTATAGAGACACATCTAAAAAAATTAAAAAAATCCACGAGTTGTTGTTGTACATATTAACTTAGTATTAACTTTATCAAATTGTTTACTTTTTCAAATATTTTTGACAAACAGTGCAATCGGTCTAGATACTAATGCAAACGTCACACATACGTGGAGGGTATTAAAGATTCGGCTTAGACGAATTTAAATCTAGTCCGTATTTCCTTTCTTTTTCATATTTTATATTTTATTTCCATATTTTTTGGATAATAAATCATTTGGCCGCATTTTCGTTTTTATACCCTATACCACTATGTGGATTGAGTATAATGACTTTGTGCTGCTGTGTGTAACAACCAAAAATATTTGACCTAGACCCATCTTTAATTATACCGATCGAATCAGAATCACTTTTTGAGTTGATTTAACAATGTCCGTCCGTCCGTCTGTGTGTCCATGCAAACCTTGTAATCAAACTGCAGGTCGCAAATATGAATATATTTTGATGAAATTTGGTATATAAGCTTTTATCGGCCATGAGATGAATGCTAGACCGATATATAAAGATATATGTTGTAGCCCTTTGTCTGCTCTGTTGCTTGATTTTGTACCTGAGTTATAAAAAAGGTAGGTTTTTTTGAAAATTGATTTTATATAGACCGACTATTCGATACCTTATACCATGGTTTAGAGACCCTATAAGAGCAGATCGGGAAGCAGCTCTATATGGGACCTATGACTAAGAATTGTCCTATAGGAATTATTTTTGGACTACTGATTAATGGATATAATTAACACATGCAAACCCAATTTGAGTGAGATCTTTAAGATAATTTGGATCTTATGGCAATTTATGTCGATTTCATAGGTATCATTTGTACGGGGACTAGGTCTGAACATGGACCGAATTTTACCAACTTCAACAGCGTTCATCCTATGACAAAAGCTTATATACCAAATTTCAGCAAAATATATTCATATCTGCGACCTGTAGTTTAATTACAAGGTTTACATGGACAGACAGACGGACTTACATCGTTAAATCGATTCAGAAAGTGATTCTGAGTCGATCGGTATAATAAAATATGGATCTAGGTCAAATATCTTTGGTAGTTACAAACAGCAGCACAAAGTCATTATACCGAAACCACATAGTGGTATATGGTATAAAAGTACTTTTAAATGGTAAACAAACAAAAAAAAAAATATTTACAATTTTAGACCTCTAGCTCTTATAGTTCCTGAAATATGGTGCACGAAAAATGAAAAATCTATTTATAAGAAAACTCAATTAAGTATTCTAGCATAAATGCATTTATCATTAAAACTTGTTCCCCCATAACTCTAACAAAGCTCTTAATTAAAATGTATTAAAACATCCTGTGCATCAATTTTCTTTGGGAAATTTTTTGATCGAATATCGTAAAAAGTATAATATTTAAATTTTTTAAAAAATATACAAATTATTGATGATTGTCTTCCTACACTCCCAGTAAATTTCATGAGTGAGTTTAAATTGGTTCCTCAGATCTATATACAAATACGTGAAGGTAAGTAAACCTTTCGCCAAGTTTTTAAGCAAAATGCGCCCAGCAGGAGTGTGAAATTTGCCATAGTGATAGCTCATATGGAGTAGAAGTATAGAATGATAAAATTTATGTATAATATGTGTTAAAAATATATTAAATAAAATAAATTATTTTTAATAAATAATTTCAGAAGACCCTAAAGGTATGCTAATCAATTTTGATCTATTCACAATTCATCGTCTGGGCATTTGGCATTGATGGTTTAAAAAAGAATATATTTTGATCGCCCTGTGTTGAATTGTGGGTCGCATAAAATTGATTAGCATTCTTTTAGGCTCTTATAAAATTATTTATTAGCAATCCCATTTATATTTTTTCTATGTATTCACCAAATATTTATAATGAGAAATTTAATGATTTTTTTTTTTAATTCACAATTTAATAAGTTTTGTTTAAATATTCATAATTTTTTGATATGTATAGATTATAAACACATTGAAGGAAAAAAATTTAATGAAAAAATATTTCTTATAATTTGCACTCGAATTTCGAGTGCTGGGCTCTGATAGTATACATATAACAATAAAAAAATTAGATGGAGTTTGTAAGTTTGCATTTGGTTAACTTAGCTTTGTAACTAACAAAAGTCAAAAAACTTTAAATTTTATTAGTTAAAACAACTTATAATAAGAATAAAATATCAAATTTAGTTTTTTGTATTGAATTTTATACTTTTCTGTTTTTTTTAATCTATAACTTAGGAACCAACAAAAATTTTAAAATATCACTTCTTGTGATACACTTTTACAAACTATAGAGTGTATTACGACCTTTGGCATTAGCTAACAAAATTCATTTGTCGTATTAAATGAATGACACTTCAACTGAATTTGTGGGTAAGCCATATTTAAAGATAGGTAGTAGTTGGAATGTTGACACACCTTTTTAAGTTTTTAATGATTTGTTCACTTTTAGCGCCGTCATATTCCAAGGTCTAATTTTAAAAAATTTTCTAAGTGGATTAAGGTACAGTATTTGTACCAAGATTTCTGAGAGAGTGCGGCCGAACCGCTCGTTACTAATTACTAGGAGATCCCAAATGGAAAATAAAACAAATAAATTTACTTATTTTTATACAAAATTTTATATTTGACTTTGTTTTTTTTTTATTTTTATAATTCATGTTGAGAAGAACATCGGTAGCTACATATATATTGTAAACCTTCCCAATATTAAGATCATACGTAATGACATTTCGCCTTTTGCAAATAAAATCAACACATGTTTCATATTAAAAGCGATCTTTATATATTGCAATGAACATCTCATATCAGCTTGTAGCTAACCCACCTTTGTGAGGTTTAATTAATTTTTCCATTATTTATGGCGCCCTATTACGGGAGTAAGGAAATAATTAATGCTGAAGGGAAATGCGTTCTGTGATTTTAATTTTTTTTCAAGACGACAAGGATAACACTTATCATATTAAATGATTAACAATAAATAACGTTTCGAAACTAATTCATAATTTATTAAAAATTTGCTAACATATTTAAATATACTTTAGTGTAAAAAATAATCCATAAACATCTAAATAAATGATAAAATTTTCTGAATAAAGAATTAATGGCTAAAAAGCATGATATCATTTAAAATTATAAGGAAAATAAAGTGTTTTTAATATAACACTCTGATGACGTTTTTAAGAATATTTTTTTTGTAAAGTATTTCTCAGTAAAAAAAAGAAAATATTTAAAATACCAACCTTTGAGAGAGCAAGAAACATTAAAGACGATGAAAATCTAAAAAAAGAGAAAAAAAACTAAATTAAATTTATTCGTTTATACATAAAAAAAAAAAAGAAAAAGTTGTTACAAGTTCTTGACCTAGACAAGAAAATCTTAAAATAATAATGATGTTAGTGACACAGTCTCAGAGCAAAACCCAGCACAGACAAAACAAACATGGTCTTGAAGAGGAAAAAGAAAATTAAAATTAAAACAAGGACATAAAAACTAAAGTGAAAAGAAAAATTATAAATACAAAAACAAACTTCAGCAAGTCATCAACCGTTCATTATACAAACACACCAGTGATATAATCCCCATATCCCTCAACCGCTCCAAGTCGGGCAGCAAACAAACTTGCCGCCAACTTCGCACCAACCACCCACCACATTATAGGAAAAGAAAATTAAAAGCAACAAAAAAATACGACTCTCTTACAAAAACTGGGTTAATAACTGAACTAAACAAAAAAAAAAAAAAAATTATAATAATAAGAAAAAAAATTCTTATAATGTAGACGACAATAAATTGGGGCACAGGAAGGCGACAAAGTGCATAATCAGCACAAGTTCGTTCGTAGAAATACAATCTAAAGACTCTAAGGCAGCCACAGGAAAACAGCAAATGAGTTTTAGCATTGCTAAATGCAAGAGGAATTTTGTAGCAGCCAAGGACAAACTTTTCTTTTCTTTTTTTTTTTTTGCCTTACTCTCAAAATGAGTAAAAGTCGCAGTAACAGTCTTAAGATGAGTTGTGATAGTGACGGTGGTGGTGCTGGTGGGGATTGTGATGGTAATAATGTCTGATGCTGTTAAAAGTGTTTACTTTTAATTTCATTTATTATTTCTATGTTTTCTTTAAGCGTCTTCATCAGTCTTACAAATTAACCGGCATTTTTTCTTATTCTTGCGTCTACAGTCTGGTTTACACATTGAAATAATATATATTCATTGGGTGGGAGAGAAAAAAGGCGGGAAATATTTAATCATGTTGTTAAAATTATATGCGTTTAATGTTTGTTTCTTATTTTATGGAAGTGTGCTAAATGAAACGGAAAAAAAATAACAAAATCATTGGTGATTTATTCTGTGATTAATCACCAAAATACGTTCTATTTAAAATTATGGGCTCTGTATGAAATAATAAAGTTACGTTGTTTTTTTGGTAAAACAAAAAAGTCAAAGTTTTTCGAAATTTTTTGACAAATTTTTAGAACAATGTAACTTTAAGAATTAAGAAATTCAACAACAATACCTCGAAATCGTTTGTATGAATTTAATTTTTTTTTCTTATTTTGAGGGGCGAGGGTCGGAATATTACGACACTGGCTTTATACCATCAGTGCTAAAAATTTTAGCCAAATCGGATATTGATTTCGGAACACGGAACAAAGTTTGGATATGAGATTAGAGAGGGAAAAGGATTTCTAATTAGTATTCACACAAATTTGTAATCTTAATGATTGTGTTTAGCAACTCGTAATTTATAGTAAATTATTTAATTTAATTTTATTTTATTTCATTATTTTCCAATGCAACAAGATTTAAAATCTTATAATTAAAGTAAAGGATTTTCACAGTTTATGATGAATAAGTAAATTAATACATGTATAAATATACAGCATAAAAAAATTAAATTTAATAAATAAAAACCAAAAATAAAAAAAATATTAATACAATTAATAAATTAATAACAAATTTAAAAAAAATATATAAATAAATATTTTAAAAAGAGACAAAATATTGTAATATTTAAATTAGCATAAACATAGTCATAAAAGGGAGCCAATTACATTTAATATATAATATTAATAGGTAAGGCGATTTCTTGTGACCGATGATTTGTTGAACAATTTTTTCCCGATTTTGACCAAACGTATATTATTCGAAAGGTATTTCCTTTTGGCTGTCCACCAGATTTACAGATTTGAACCATATGCACCAGATTTGGAACATTTTTGTTTAGAGTAAAATGCAATTATATTTATACAATGCAATGTGTGTGTTTATTAAATTTGTTAATGTGTTTGTGAGTTTGTTTTCTTCATTCACAATAATAATTGTGTTGAATTGAAAAATAAATTTGGATATAAACCATAGGTCGGCAAAGCGTAAAATGAGGTTGTGTGTGTGAGCGAACTATCCAGCAAACACGAAATCGAGCGTTTTAAGTTACCATTACCACTGTAGAAACAAAATTAACAACGAGATTGATATACAAGCGGAACTTTTAATACTACCAAGCTGATTTATTTACACATAAAATTGACGAACTTAACTTATAGCGTTGCTTGGAAGAAATGGATTTTAAGTCTGAAAAAATTTATTCACAGAGGTAAATATAAGGAAAAAATGATAAACATTTTAAATAATTTTTTCTTAGTTCGGGAAATGCGAATTTATCCAAATTTATTTTTCGTAATTATTTATCAATTTGAAATGTTTGTTGTGGAAGTATTGCTGAAAAAAATAAAAATGCATCCGCCGCATGTGCATACATCGCTGTCTCAACGACGACTAAACTTTCGCCAATAGAATTTTTGTTAACTTCAATCCATAAAGAGGTTGTATTCAGTGTTGTATCCCAATATTGTTCTGTGATAACGGGTGATTTTTTAAGAGCTTGATAACTTTTTTTTAAAAAAAAACGCATAAAATTTGCAAAATCTCATCGGTTCTTTATTTGAAACGTTAGATTGGTCCATGACATTTACTTTTTGAAGATAATTTCATTTAAATGTTGACCGCGGCTGCGTCTTACGTGGTCCATTCGGAAAGTCCAATTTTGGGCAACTTTTTCGAGCATTTCGGCCGGAATAGCCCGAATTTCTTCGGAAATGTTGTCTTCCAAAGCTGGAATAGTTGCTGGCTTATTTCTGTAGACTTTAGACTTGACGTAGCCCCACAAAAAATAGTCTAAAGGCGTCAAATCGCATGATCTTGGTGGCCAACTTACCGGTCCATTTCTTGAGATGAATTGTTCTCCGAAGTTTTCCCTCAAAATGGCCATAGAATCGCGAGCTGTGTGGCATGTAGCGCCATTTTGTTGAAACCACATGTCAACCAAGTTCAGTTCTTCCATTTTTGGCAACAAAAAGTTTGTTAGCATCGAACGATAGCGATCGCCATTCACCGTAACGTTGCGTCCAACAGCATCTTTGAAAAAATACGGTCCAATGATTCCACCAGCGTACAAACCACACCAAACAGTGCATTTTTCGGGATGCATGGGCAGTTCTTGAACGGCTTCTGGTTGCTCTTCACTCCAAATACGGCAATTTTGCTTATTTACGAAGCCATTCAACCAGAAATGAGCCTCATCGCTGAACAAAATTTGTCGATAAAAAAGCGGATTTTCTGCCAACTTTTCTAGGGCCCATTCACTGAAAATTAGACGTTGTGGCAGATCGTTCGGCTTCAGTTCTTGCACGAGCTGTATTTTATACGGTTTTACACCAAGATCTTTGCGTAAAATCTTCCATGTGGTCGAATAACACAAACCCAATTGCTGCGAACGGCGACGAATCGACATTTCACGGTCTTCAGCAACACTCTCAGAAACAGACGCAATATTCTCTTCTGTACGCACTGTACGCATTCGTGTGGTTGGTTTAATGTCCAATAAAGTAAACTGAGTGCGAAACTTGGTCACAATCGCATTAATTGTTTGCTCACTTGGTCGATTATGTAGACCATAAATCGGACGTAAAGCGCGAAACACATTTCGAACCGAACACTGATTTTGGTAATAAAATTCAATGATTTGCAAGCGTTGCTCGTTAGTAAGTCTATTCATGATGAAATGTCAAAGCATACTGAGCATCTTTCTCTTTGACACCATGTCTGAAATCCCACGTGATCTGTCAAATACTAATGCATGAAAATCCTAACCTCAAAAAAATCACCCGTTATAACTCCATTGGATTTGCATTTTATCTGCTTCAGATGATATCTTCTAAATATATTGGTTATCGGTTCTTTTACCCGGTTTAATGTGTTTTGTATTGAAAATTTTTTAATACAATATTTTTGGGCAATCGACTTTTTAATTCATTAAAAACTGTTGTTGGTGTTTACATTCTTCTATTTCAAAATGTTTTGTTATATTTGTTGAAAGAAACGAGCAGAGTGGTAAAAAGAGTAGTACAAAAAATTCTCGTATTACACTTTGAGAAATTAAACCATATCAATACCATTAAAATTAAAATTATATATTAAAAAATAATGAAAAAAAAAAGATGCTAAAAGCAACTCTTTATTAATAAAAGATGCTAAGTTAGCATCTAGCGATTTTTCACAAATTTTGGATGCTAAACGACAAAAAAGTTGCTAAATCTAGCAACTAAAATGCTAAAATGGCAACACTGCAATAATTGGACATAAACCAATAACGACAATAATCGATATTTTAGAGTTGAATTGTGAATTGGCTAAAACTGATACACTTAGGGTCATTATCAAATGAAAATATAAAATTTTTTAGAATTTGCACTCGAATTTCGAAGGCTGGAATGTTTAAATAATAATAAGTGAAATTGAAATAGTTCTTTCTTAAATTGCTGGGTGTTGCTTATAAATTGAGCGGACTTATGGAATATATCTGGAAGAAACTATAGGCTATAAAATTTGTTGATATTTTTAGTTGGCGTGGCACCTCCGCTACAAAGGGAATTTTCAATAGCATATATATTAATTACTACTATAGGGTGAGCTTTGCAAATTTGAGTGTGGTTACCTATTATTAATGGGAGTAGTTATGCCGATAAGAGGCGGAAACGAATTTGCAAACTTGTATGAGATCATATATTATTAATTTTAGTTATCGGAGAAAGTAAACATTAAATGTCATATATATGGAGTACTCTAACAGTGAGAGCCTTGGGATTATTCGTGAACCCATAAGTTATTCATGTGATTAGTCGAACAAAAAATGGGCGTGATCGGAGCATGGCACCACCCATAGAAAAAAATTAATATTATAAGTGGAGTAGTATAAAAGTGAAACGCTCGACATTTTCTACGACTCCATCATATATTAACGTGAGTAGTCAAATAAAAAAATGGTCGGTTGAAGATTCAAAAATTCAAAAATCGCCAACAAAAAACGCCAAAACCGAAAATTACAACAATCAAAAATCTCAAAAATACATTTAGGGCCTTTATTAATTGAAAAAATAAAATTTCATAGAATTTGCAATCGAATTTCGAGGGATGGAATCTGCTAGTTTAATTAATTAAGCGTGAAATTGAAATGGCTCTTTCTTAAATTGCTTGGCATTGCTTATCAATTGAATGGACGATGGTAGCATGTTCCATATACATTTAGTTCGGTGCCTCATATGTATGATAACCTTGGAAGGTGTAACTAGTAATATTTCGAACAAGTAAAGCGGTGCATGTGTACATATAATTTTGTATAGGAGTATTAACGTTCTGTATTTCATTAAATCAGTATGAAGTGACATAGAATCTTTTGGAGTACTGAGATCTTAATTTTGTATTGTGCGTTGATATTAGTTTTTTCGACTTATAAAATCGCAACTTGCATATATTTCACATCCATATAATGGAATTAGTATTTAGTAGGTGAAATTCTAATTATCTTTTTAATAAAACAACAAAATCTAAAATCGATTAAAAACAATTTACAAATTCTCCAGGACCTTATGCGTCAGAGATCACTTAATTGAGAGATAATTAGACAATGTTCTTAAAACAAAATTCTTGTTTTACCTTGATACAGAAATATTGTGACGTGAAGAATTTTCATCTGGTTTATGTAAAGCAATTGTAAAATAATACAAAAAAAGGACCGGTTTTTTAACCCTGTTTAAAAAACTATAACTTTTCTTTAAAAAAAAAAAAAATTATTAAAGAAATTTTAAAAAAATCCAAGAATGGCAGTGGCTGGAGGAGGCTAAAGTACAAGTTAAAGAGTTGCAATAAAATAGAAGGAAAAACTGTGATATTATTTTAAGTTGTGTGTTTAATTTAATTTTAGTATATGTTAATGTTTTATATTTTATGTTTTTTGTTTTATGTAAGCAATTTATAATTTAATGTGAAAAATTAATTGGAAATTACAAACCCCTGAAGATGTCAACAAGAAATTGACGAAACGTTGGGAGAAATATGTAATAAAAGGTTTTTTATTTACATTAATATAATAGGCCCAATTAGCTTAACCAAAATCATATATAATGAAAATATTTAACCCCTAGAATATTTATTTACTGGAATTAAATTTGTAACCATGCTTTATGTTTAAAATTCTTAAATTTATTAAATTCTCATTACGTTAATTAAAATATTCCTTTATTTAACATGAAAAAATATCCTAGATCTGGCGGGAAAATCGCTGAAATGGCAGCCATGTTGTTGCACAGTGCAACAACACAAACATTTTGTTTGTGTTTAATATAAAACATACATGATTAAAAACTATAATCGGTACGTATTCAGCATTGTATTTTTTTTTATAAAAATTTAAGCCATTATGTATTTGATTTTTTATTTTTTTATTTATTTATTTTTTTTTTGATATGAAGTAAATACAAGACTTACGTTAATTTTTTAAAACAAAAGTCTCCGAGATTGGCGTAGATTCCCAAGCAGAAAGTATAAATGATTTAGGCGAATGCACTTCATGTCCTCAAAGAGGAAAAACCTCAAACATTGAGCTGTAATTTCCCCAAAAATAGTTGCGACTGATTTAGGAACAAATATAATAGACAACGCGATTTCTTGTGATATATTTAGTCCTTCAATTACCAACCGATTTTACCAAAAGATATACCATTTGAAAAATAACCCTTTTGCAGATGTACACCATATTTACAGTCTAACGCCATCTGGTACCTTTTTTGGGAGTAAAATTCATTTAAAGTTGGTACTAACACATACATAAAATACATATTTAAGCTTCAAATAAAAAACTATACAATGCTGTATGTGTGTTTAATAAATCTGCGTTGCATTGTGAATTGGCTGAAATTAATTAGCATACCATTAGGCTCTTATAAAATTATTTATTAGCAAACCCAGTTATATATTTTCTGTGTGTTCAACAAATATTTATATTGAAATTTAATGAATTTTATTCAAAAATTGACATTTAAATGAATTTTGTTTGAATATTCATAATTTTTTTTTTTTATACATAAAGATAAAAAAGCATGGAAAGAAAAAAATTTTATGAAAAAATTAAATCTCCTAGAATTTGCACTCGAATTTCGAGGGCCAGGCTCTGCTAGTATATACAAAAGCGAAAGTATGTGTGTTTTTTTTTTTTTTTGTTTGCGTGAAGCTTATGGGAGGCTAAACCGTTGGACCGATTTTCGTACAATTTTTACAGAGTCTGGAAGAAACTATAGGCTATGCCATTTGTTGATATTTTCAGTTGGCCTGGCAGCTCCGATACAAAGTGAATTTTCAATATCATATGTATTGATTACTAGGATAGGGTGATCTTTGCAAATTTGAGTGAGGTCACCTATTATTAATGTTAGTAGCTATGCCTAAAACGGGCGGGAGCGAATAAGAGGGCGTGGTACCTCCCATACAAATTTTCAAACTTGTCTGTGGTCATCTATTATTAATTTTAGTTGCCGGAGAAAAAGGGCAGGACAGGATCAATGAGCGTGGAACCCCTATACAAAGTAAATATTAAATGTCAGATATATGGAGTACTCGAACAGTGCGAGCCTAGGGACTATTCGTGAACCCACAAGTTATTCATGTGATTAGTCGAACAAAAAATGGGCGTGAGCGGAACATGGCACCGCCCATAGAAAATAATAATATGACTGGAGTAGTATAAACGGTAAACGCTCGAAATTTTGTACAACTCCATCATATATTAACGTGAGTAGTCAGATAAAAAATGGGCGGAAGAAGATTCAAAAGTTCAGAAATCGCCAAAACAAAAAACGCCAAAACTGAAAATCACAAGAAAAAAAAAATCGCCAAAAACTAACGACATTGTATACCAGCAAGCATTGAAATAAAAAATATAAAATAAATAAAATTAAATTTTTTAATTTTACAATCCAAACTTCGTGGGAAAAATTGATTACTAAAACATACCAATAAGTCTCGATAAGCCGCAGCGAAGCACAACAGGCCACAATAGTATATTATAAAAAGGTTTTCATTGATGGGCAGCATATGTAGATATCTTTCATCTAAATTTTTTGGCTAGAGTATAGTGCAGAAGTCGAAAATGCCTTTTCGTTTGGGTGTCGCACTTTTGGAACAAAGGATCTCAAGAGCAAATGGAAATATTTATATGGGATATCAAATATGAGGCACTCAAGTAAGCTTTCCAATGATATATATATTGTTGTTCCAATGATATATATACAAATCAAATATGGGCCGCTGAAAAAGAAATAATTTCTCCTAAATCATTCTGTAAACCCCTAACCACTCCAAAGAATTTTTTTTAAATCGGGGTTTCGCTCTAATCTAGAATATTGCCCAAATTTGCGATAAGAAATGTCAAAACTAGGTACTTTCACTTTATCGGGAATAAAATACGAATTTATCCATGGATTTTCATGAAACAAATTTATTTTATTTCCATTACACGCATCTTTTAGACAAAGTACTAAAACTAGTAAGTATTTGTTGCTTTCTCTTTTTCATGAATTTTTTGAATTCAAAAATTTCATAATTTAAAAAACAAACTTTTTCCACTTCTGCCTCAAGAATTGCAAAACTATCAAAAAATGATATTAGAAAAACTTAAAGCTGATGTAATTAAAAGTTTTTTTAATCGTAATTACAAAGTTAAGACAAGATGTGTGAAGCAGCTTCTTCAAAAATCGCAAATTTTAGAAATAAAATTTAAAAAAAAACTTAGTGAATCAAAAAAATACAGTGGTTATTAAAGGAATTTTTGCTTGTTGTATTGTGTCATTATTTCCCTCTACACATTTAGATAACTTTTAATAAAAAGGAAAAAGAAGAAGCAAATTATTTTGCACCAATGATTTGAGTATTAGCTACCTCACACCGTTGGAAAAGTGCATATAGTATATGGCAATTCTATTTGAACGATGAAAAATTTTAATTTTTTCTATTTTGATCTAAAATAATTTCCCCTAATGCAATTGGTAATCTGGGTTTCTGATTTTAAATTGGAATAAAATTCAAACTTACTTAATTTTAAGTTATATTTAAGTATATTACTTTATTATTTTAAACTATTCTGATTTTTTTGTTGGTGTTAATGTTAATTGTTTTATTGTTTATTTTATTAATAATAAAAACATAAAAATAAAAGAATGTTTTACTTAAGGGGTTTTTAGACCCCCCGAAAAATTGCCTAGCTACGCTAATGATGAATGGGATTTAAGTTTTAATTGCGAAGATATGTATCAGATATTAAAAATAGCAAATATTGTAGATATCTCTCTTTGCAAATGGCAACGTTTTTATTTCAGCGATTTTGAGAAAATTGCTATTACTTATTTAACTTTAAGGCTAATTATACCCTATACCACTATTGGTTTTGGGTATAATGACTTTGTGCTGCTGTTTATAACTACCAAAAATATTTGACCTAGACCCATCTTTTATTATACCGACCGAACCAGAATCACTTTTTGAGTCGATTTAACAATGTCCGTCCGTCCATCCGTCCGTTTGTGTGTCCATGTAAACATTGCAATCAAACTACAGGTCGCAAATATCAATATATTTTGATGAAATTTGGTATATCAGCTTCCATCGGCCATGGGATGAACGCTATTGAAATTGGTGAGAATCGGTCCATGTTCAGACCTAGCCCCCATACAAATAACCCCTATAAAATAACATAAATTGCCACATGATCCAAATTGTCCTATAGATCCTAGTCAAATTGGGTTTGTATTTGTTTATTATATCCATTAATGAGTAGTTCAAAAATGATCCCTATGGGACAACTCTTAGTCATAGGCCCCATATAGAGCTGCTTCCCGATCTTCACTTAAATCTATCAAAAAACAAAAATATTTCACTGCTTCATCTCAAATTTTGTTTGTATATATTTTTGCAAAATACAAGAGACTCTACCAAACATGGTCAGGGTCGGTCCATTTTTGGGCCTAGTCCCCATATTGATATAGCATCCGATATGAACTTTTTCATATCTGCAGCCAAAAAATTTATAAAAATCGCACACAAATTTGGTTTATGCTTATTTTCTCTATCCAATTAGTTGGGCCTAAGAGATAGGGTCTCTAAACGCATTGTATAGGGTATCGTATAGTCGGTCTAGACCGACCATAATTTTCATACTTGTTTTTTATTTCTGTTGGCTTTATTAGACACCACATCATATAAGTCTTTAATTTAAAAACTAGGGGAAAATTAAAATACTGTTAACTGGCCTTCTTTAAGACCAAATATAAAATTTTAGGAGATTTTGATAAAGGAAATTATAAAATATCAAAAAATAGATATTTTTTCAAGGATTCTGATAAAAAAAAAGTTGCTGATAATATTTTCATTATTCTAGAAATAACATTCTGCACCTAGTTATTGAAAATGGTTCAATATGACCGCAATATGACAAACGTTAGATACATTCGCCCCGAAGCTAAGATATCATAAGTTATAAAGGGTCCGCCAAATAACTTTTTTTTCTTTGAAAATGCTATACAAAAAAAAAAACTACTGAATATTATCTCAAATTTCTTTTTTTATTTGAAGGTACAATCCTTCCGGTTAATAATGGAAAATAATTTCATTCAAATGGCTGCCTCGACTGGCCATGCAGTAGCCTACACGATCGGTCCAATTTTTAAGCACATTATCGATTGTGTGCAGCTGTATTTCATCAATGGCTTCACAAATAGTGTCCTTTAAAGCGTCAATCGTCTCTGGCTTGTTGGCGTAACACTTATCTTTGAGGGCACCCTACAAATAATAGTCCAACGGTGTCAAATCGCAGCTCCGAGGTGGCCAAACGACATCAGCTCTGCGGCTGATAATGCGATCTTCAAAAACAGGGCGCAAAACATCGAGTGTAGCTACGGCTGTGTGGCACGTAGCGCCGTCCTGTTGAAACCAAATGTTGCCAATATCCTCCTCTTCAATTTTTGTGAACAAAAATTCGTTCAAAATGACCCGATAACGATCGCCATTGACTGTAACGGCCCAATTATGCCTCTGGACCAAAATTCGTACCAAACAGTGACTCGTTTTGGGTGTATCGGCTTTTCAATGTATGCGTGCGGGTTTTCTGTGCCCCAAATGCGACAATTTTGCTTGTTTACATACCCGCCAAGATCAAAATGAGCTTCACCTGCAAAGATGATTTTTTTTTTGGGCAAAATCGGCATCTTCTGTAAGTCGATCGCAGGCCCACTTAGCGAAGCGAAAACGCATTGGATGGTCAGTTGGCTTCAACTCGTGAACCAATTGGACTTTGTATGGCGTCATACCAAGGTCTTTATGCAAAATTCGTCTCAATGATGCCTCCGAAATGTTCAATTCTTGAGAACGACGGTGAATTGATGTTGATGGCGCTTCACGCACACTTTCAGCCACAGCAGCAATATTCGCGGGTGTACGCACTGTTTTTGGCTTTTCACGCTTTGGTTTATCGATGAGGATGCCAGTTTCTTTCACTTTTTTCACAAGATAACGAACATACGGAGCTCACGGTGTTTCTCTTCTTCCAAAATCCGTACGCAATTTTCGCACACATTCTGCAACATTACCATGATTTTCAAACTAATGTCGCAATATTTCCCGGCGTTGTTCAAGCGTATACACAACCATATTCGTTCAGCGGAAGGATAAAGCTAATTATCAGTCAAATCAGACATGAGCTAAGTGTTACCATTCACGAAATAAGCACTAGTTGAAAAAAAAACGTTAGATGGCGGACCCTTTATTTCTCACTTTAATTGAAATGCATTATATCAAAAGTTTTGTGAAAGCTAATAAAAAGCCATCTTTTGGACTTCAATGGCATACGCCCCCATAACTAAAGCTTAGAAATAGAGGACATCCTTTAATGAAAAATTTCTTTTAGATTTTATTTAGTTAAATTAGTATAAAGCACTAAAGCAGAGATAGAGCTCAACCAGATAAGTGATATTGATTAAAATGCCGACATTTCAGTTTTCGGTGGGCATGACAGAATTCATTTCACACAAATTCATTTACAATTTATGATAAATTTAAAACTAGCGCAAATGAACTTTTGTAATTTAAAATATATAAAAAATATAATATTTTAATATATTATTATTTATAAATGAGCCATGAAATTTCAAACCAATATTATGAATTTTTATTAAATAAGTATCATTAACACTCAGTTAAAAATTTTTCAATAAAAATGCGTTAAATGTAAATAAAAAAGTAATAAAAATTAAATTAAAATTATTCATAAGTTGAGGCTTATAAAAAAAATTTCTTTGTTCCCTGACTTTAAAAATTGTTATTCATTACAAAAAAGTTGACTTAAAAATATGCCATAAACATTTCGCACAACTAAGCTGTTATGCAAATTGTTGCAACGACGCACTGTGGGATATTGCAGCGAAAAAGTCAGTTTTTTGAGTGTAAAATATCAAAAATGTAATGATGCAGTTTTGTAGAGAACTGTTTAATTAAGGGATTTGCATGATTATTTATTTTTTTTTTTTTTGAGAAATTCCTTTTTTGCTCAAAATAACGGGGCAAAGTCAAATGAACGAAACTTTCATGCATGTTAATGGTCCGGGTAGATAATTTATTTTTTTCATATCTATGTATTTGATGTAAGTATATTTGAATAATATAGTATTTAAACATCAAGTTTAAAAACAAAATAATTGGCTAACAATAACAGTTTAAAATATATTCCGGTTTTTATGATGGCACTCAAAAATTCAGTGCTTTTAGTTTTACTTAGACAAAAAAAGGTGAGCTTTATTGATGTTTATATTATGGTTGCAAAAAAAAAGGTGGAAGTGCATTCTTTTAATTTAATAAATACAATTAGGATAATATTGTATACTGTTGAACAAAGTTATAAATTTTACAAAAAAAAGTCATACGAAATTTCATTTCAGTAATTCAAAGAAACACGATATAATATGGTGAATACTTTTAGGCCCATGTGCTTTAAGAAACTGAGTAAGCTCGAAATAGGGACTATAGAAAGTATCAGATCCTTATATGGCTAGCATAAGACTTCAACCTCATAAACATGTTTTGGAACTAGGTGATGTCGTTAAAGAAATGATGGAAGATGAAAAATAGTCTATATTTATGAATAAAAGTCTATATTACATATCTTGCTTTAGTTTTTTCATCAGTTTGTTTCAAAAACAAAATTTTTAAATAAAATTTTTTTTGTGGGTTATATGGGTGATGGCCGTGTCATATATCCGTAAAAGATTGCAATCATCTTGACTTCGTATTACTGATAACTTGAACCAAGTGACACGACTTTCTATGAGGAAACAAAAATGCGGTTCCAAAAATTCATATTCGGGTATATGAGCAGGGGGCGACGGGCGTGGCCGATTTCCATGAAACTCTCCAGATACGTCAACTGCACAGCAGTGATGACTTGCGCCAAGCTTAATGACCTCTGGTAAAGAAATAAAAATTTGGGGCGAAAAAAACTTTTCGAATTATATGAGCGGAGGGCGATGGGCGTGGTCAATTTTGACGATACTTAGATTTTTCTTAATTGAGTTGATAAAAGACTCTGGGCCAAATTTCAATGTTCCACGACCTCTCCTTATTAATTTTGTCAAGAAATGTGTGAAGCGAACTCACTGTGCGGCGGCTTGTCTGGCAAAACGAAGAGTTTAACGACGCGAACTCATATTTAGTGATACAGCTATTGATGGCCCATTGAATGTTTGAAAGAGTTTTAAACTACAATGCAGTCTATTTGATGTGTAAACATCTGTACGCGCAGGGGGGTAAATTTCTATTTCACAATACAATCACAAAAACAGCGTAACTCATATCGGTGTGGGCTGAAGCAGATAACGCTGTGTGACTGATGATTGTATTGGTGAAAAAATTATGATTTGTTCTTTTCTAAACATTTTCCAATTGTCTTTCAAAAAACATCAATTGTATTTCAGAAACCATCAATATAATTTCAGAAAACATCATTCGAGTTTCAGAAAACATCAATTGAATTTCAGAAAACATCAATCGAGTTTCAGAAAACAACAATTGAATTTCAGAAAACATAAATAGAATTTCAGAAAACATCAATATAATTTCAGAAAACATCAATATAATTTCAGAAAACATAAATAGAATTTCAGAAAACATCAATATAATTTCAGAAAACTTCATTCGAGTTTCAGAAAACATCAATTGAATTTCAGAAAGCATCAATAGAATTTCAGAAAACATCAATTGTATTTCAGAAACCATCAATATAATTTCAGAAAACTTCATTCGAGTTTCAGAAAACATCAATTGAATTTCAGAAAGCATCAATAGAATTTCAGAAAACATCAATTGTATTTCAGAAACCATCAATATAATTTCAGAAAACATCATTTGAATTTCAGAAAACATAAAAGAATTTCAGAAAACATCAATATAATTTCAGAAAACATCATTTGAATTTCAGAAAACATAAATAGGATTTCAGAAAACGTCAATATAATTTCAGAAAACATCATTTGAATTTCAGAAAACATAAATAGGATTTCAGAAAACATCATTTGAATTTCAGAAAACATAAATAGAATTTCAGAAAACATCAATATAATTTCAGAAAACATCATTTGAATTTCAGAAAACATAAATAGGATTTCAGAAAACATCAATATAATTTCAGAAAACATCATTTGAATCTCAGAAAACATAAATAGGATTTCAGAAAACATCATTTGAATTTCAGAAAACATAAAAGAATTTCAGAAAACATCAATATAATTTCAGAAAACTTCATTCGAGTTTCAGAAAACATCAATTGAATTTCAGAAAGCATCAATAGAATTTCAGAAAACATCAATTGTATTTCAGAAACCATCAATATAATTTCAGAAAACTTCATTCGAGTTTCAGAAAACATCAATTGAATTTCAGAAAGCATCAATAGAATTTCAGAAAACATCAATTGTATTTCAGAAACCATCAATATAATTTCAGAAAACATCATTTGAATTTCAGAAAACATAAAAGAATTTCAGAAAACATCAATATAATTTCAGAAAACATCATTTGAATTTCAGAAAACATAAATAGGATTTCAGAAAACGTCAATATAATTTCAGAAAACATCATTTGAATTTCAGAAAACATAAATAGGATTTCAGAAAACATCATTTGAATTTCAGAAAACATAAATAGAATTTCAGAAAACATCAATATAATTTCAGAAAACATCATTTGAATTTCAGAAAACATAAATAGGATTTCAGAAAACATCAATATAATTTCAGAAAACATCATTTGAATCTCAGAAAACATAAATAGGATTTCAGAAAACATCATTTGAATTTCAGAAAACATAAAAGAATTTCAGAAAACATCAATATAATTTCAGAAAACATCATTTGATTTTCAGAAAACATAAATAGAATTTCAGAAAACATCAATATAATTTCAGAAACCATCATTTGAATTTCAGAAAACATAAATAGGATTTCAGAAAACATCAATAAAATTTCAGAAAACATCATTTGAATTTCAGAAAACATATATAGAATTTCAGAAAACATCAATATAATTTCAGAAAACATCATTCGAGTTTCAGAAAACATCAATTGAATTTCAGAAAGCATCAATAGAATTTCAGAAAACATCAATTGTATTTCAGCAACCATCAATATAATTTCAGAAAACATCATTTGAATTTCAGAAAACATAAAAGAATTTCAGAAAACATCAATATAATTTCAGAAAACATCATTTGAATTTCAGAAAACATAAATAGGATTTCAGAAAACATCAATATAATTTCAGAAAACATCATTTGAATTTCAGAAAACATAAAAGAATTTCAGAAAACATCAATATAATTTAAGAAAACATCATTTGAATTTCAGAAAACATAAATAGAATTTCAGAAAACATCAATATAATTTCAGAAAACATCATTCGAGTTTCAGAAAACATCAATTAAATTTCAGAAAGCATCAATAGAATTTCAGAAAACATCAATTGTATTTCAGAAACCATCAATATAATTTCAGAAAACATCATTTGAATTTCAGAAAACATAAAAGAATTTCAGAAAACATCAATATAATTTCAGAAAACATCAATTGTATTTCTGAAACCATAAATATAATGTCAGAAAATATCATTTGAATTTCAGAAAACATAAACAGAATTTCAGAAAACATCAATATAATTTCAGAAAACATCATTTGAATTTCAGAAAACATAAATAGGATTTCAGAAAACATTAATATAATTTCAGAAAACATCATTTGAATTTCAGAAAACATAAATAGAATTTCAGAAAACATCAATATAATTTCAGAAAACATCATTCGAGTTTCAGAAAACATCAATTGAATTTCAGAAAGCATCAATAGAATTTCAGAAAACATCAACTGTATTTCAGAAACCATCAATATAATTTCAGAAAACATCATTTGAATTTCAGAAAACAAAAGAATTTCAGAAAACATCAATATAATTTCAGAAAACATGAATTGTATTTCAGAAACCATCAATATAATGTCAGAAAACATCATTTGAATTTCAGAAAACATAAATAGAATTTCAGAAAACATCAATATAATTTCAGAAAACATCAATTGTATTTCAGAAACCATCAATATAATTTCAGAAAACATCAATTGTATTTCAGAAAACATCAATAGAATTTCAGAAAACATAAACTGTATTTCAGAAAACATCAATAAAATTTCAGAAAACATCAATTGAATTTCAGAAAACATCAATATAATTTCAGAAAACATCAATTGTATTTCAGAAACCAGCGATATATTTTCAGAAAACATCATTTGAATTTCAGAAAACATAAAAAGAATTTCAGAAAACATTATTCGAGTTTCAGAAAACATCAATTGAATTTCAGAAAACATCAATAGAATTTCAGAAAACATTAATTGTATTTCAGAAAACATCAATTTTATTTCAGAAAACATCATTTGAATTTCAGAAAATATAAATAGAATTTCAGAAAACATCAATAGAATTTCAGAAAACATCAATTGTATTTCAGAAACCATCAATATAATTTCAGAAAACATCATTTGAATTTCAGAAAACATAAAAGAATTTCAGAAAACATCAATATAATTTCAGAAAACATCATTTGAATTTCAGAAAACATAAATAGGATTTCAGAAAACATCAATATAATTTCAGAAAACATCATTTGAATTTCAGAAAACATAAATAGGATTTCAGAAAACATCATTTGAATTTCAGAAAACATAAATAGAATTTCAGAAAACATCAATATAATTTCAGAAAACATCATTTGAATTTCAGAAAACATAAATAGGATTTCAGAAAACATCAATATAATTTCAGAAAACATCATTTGAATTTCAGAAAACATAAATAGGATTTCAGAAAACATCATTTGAATTTCAGAAAACATAAAAGAATTTCAGAAAACATCAATATAATTTCAGAAAACATCATTTGATTTTCAGAAAACATAAATAGAATTTCAGAAAACATCAATATAATTTCAGAAACCATCATTTGAATTTCAGAAAACATAAATAGGATTTCAGAAAACATCAATAAAATTTCAGAAAACATCATTTGAATTTCAGAAAACATAAATAGAATTTCAGAAAACATCAATATAATTTCAGAAAACATCATTCGAGTTTCAGAAAACATCAATTGAATTTCAGAAAGCATCAATAGAATTTCAGAAAACATCAATTGTATTTCAGCAACCATCAATATAATTTCAGAAAACATCATTTGAATTTCAGAAAACATAAAAGAATTTCAGAAAACATCAATATAATTTCAGAAAACATCATTTGAATTTCAGAAAACATAAATAGGATTTCAGAAAACATCAATATAATTTCAGAAAACATCATTTGAATTTCAGAAAACATAAATAGAATTTCAGAAAACATCAATATAATTTCAGAAAACATCATTCGAGTTTCAGAAAACATCAATTAAATTTCAGAAAGCATCAATAGAATTTCAGAAAACATCAATTGTATTTCAGAAACCATCAATATAATTTCAGAAAACATCATTTGAATTTCAGAAAACATAAAAGAATTTCAGAAAACATCAATATAATTTCAGAAAACATCAATTGTATTTCAGAAACCATAAATATAATGTCAGAAAACATCAATATAATTTCAGAAAACATCATTTGAATTTCAGAAAACATAAATAGGATTTCAGAAAACATTAATATAATTTCAGAAAACATCATTTGAATTTCAGAAAACATAAATAGAATTTCAGAAAACATCAATATAATTTCAGAAAACATCATTCGAGTTTCAGAAAACATCAATTGAATTTCAGAAAGCATCAATAGAATTTCAGAAAACATCAATTGTATTTCAGAAACCATCAATATAATTTCAGAAAACATCATTTGAATTTCAGAAAACATAAAAGAATTTCAGAAAACATCAATATAATTTCAGAAAACATCAATTGTATTTCAGAAACCATCAATATAATGTCAGAAAACATCATTTGAATTTCAGAAAACATAAATAGAATTTCAGAAAACATCAATATAATTTCAGAAAACATCAATTGTATTTCAGAAACCATCAATATAATTTCAGAAAACATCATTTGAATTTCAGAAAACATAAAAGAATTTCAGAAAACATCAATATAATTTCAGAAAACATCAATTGTATTTCAGAAACCATCAATATAATGTCAGAAAACATCATTTGAATTTCAGAAAACATAAACAGAATTTCAGAAAACATCAATATAATTTCAGAAAACATCATTTGAATTTCAGAAAACATAAATAGGATTTCAGAAAACATTAATATAATTTCAGAAAACATCATTTGAATTTCAGAAAACATAAATAGAATTTCAGAAAACATCAATATAATTTCAGAAAACATCATTCGAGTTTCAGAAAACATCAATTGAATTTCAGAAAGCATCAATAGAATTTCAGAAAACATCAATTGTATTTCAGAAACCATCAATATAATTTCAGAAAACATCATTTGAATTTCAGAAAACAAAAGAATTTCAGAAAACATCAATATAATTTCAGAAAACATGAATTGTATTTCAGAAACCATCAATATAATGTCAGAAAACATCATTTGAATTTCAGAAAACATAAATAGAATTTCAGAAAACATCAATATAATTTCAGAAAACATCAATTGTATTTCAGAAACCATCAATATAATTTCAGAAAACATCAATTGTATTTCAGAAAACATCAATAGAATTTCAGAAAACATAAACTGTATTTCAGAAAACATCAATAAAATTTCAGAAAACATCAATTGAATTTCAGAAAACATCAATATAATTTCAGAAAACATCAATTGTATTTCAGAAACCAGCGACATATTTTCAGAAAACATCATTTGAATTTCAGAAAACATAAAAAGAATTTCAGAAAACATTATTCGAGTTTCAGAAAACATCAATTGAATTTCAGAAAACATCAATAGAATTTCAGAAAACATTAATTGTATTTCAGAAAACATCAATTTTATTTCAGAAAACATCATTTGAATTTCAGAAAATATAAATAGAATTTCAGAAAACATCAATAGAATTTCAGAAAACATCAATTGTATTTCAGAAAACATCGATTGTATTTCAGAAAATATGAATTGAATTTCAGAAAACATAAATAGAATTTCAGAAAACATCAATATAATTTCAGAAAACATCATTCGAGTTTCAGAAAACATCAATTGAATTTCAGAAAACATGAATAGAATTTCAGAAAACATCAATTGTATTTCAGAAAACTTAATTTGAATTTCAGAAAACATCAATTGAATTTCAAAAAGCATTATTTGAATTGCTGAGAACATTAATTGTATTTCAGAAAACATCAATTGAATTTCAGAAAACATCAATTGAATTTCAGAAAACAGCATAATCGACTTATTTTTTATGCACTGGAAAATATGATGTTGATGTTTTCTTTAATTATTAGATGTTTACACATCTCCCTTGTGATCGGACTCACATGATTTTTTTCAATTCAATGTTATACATATTTAGATAACACTACTGTGTTCAAATGAAAAGTTGAAGCTTGTTATAGAATTAAAAATCTTTACTTCTTCCAAATCTGTTTCATCACTATCCTGTTTGGCTTGGCGACAAAAACTCATAATGCACCGCAGCACAATAATCGGAAAAACTGTTAACATGGCCTTGAATTTTGAACGAGTTTGAAGCCCAAAATATCTTTGAAAATAATGTTGATTGATAATTTTTAAATGTCAACGGTATCAGCAAGATCACTTGCCAACAGATGATTTTTTTCCAGTTGATGTTTTAGATCGTCCGGAACCCTCTTTGCCTTTAGCGCATATTCTGATTTCTTTGAACTTAAAGCAACTTCTTTGGTCAACATAGACAAACATTGTTTAAACTCTCAAATTCTCTTCAAGTTACCACTACTGAACCGATGAATATAACAAGCAGAATTCAAACCATTTTGGAGACTGGAATACACATATTGTTCTTTTTATAACTAGTTAATTTCCATAAAACTTTGAAGATGGTTAAGCACATGCCATTATGCCACATATATTAGAAAATTGAAAAAATCACATTGTCTAATTGGAAATAACTTGTTTTTTGTTTAAATTCCTTCCATCATGTTTAATCATGTTAACATGTTAAGGCAGTAAAATGTTACAGACATACATACTAACATATGTGTAGTTTAATTTGTATGCTAAACAAAATTGCTGGTTTATGCCGGACAAAGAACTAATGAATTCCATCAATAAATTTGACAAAAAAATATATAGGTATCTGTATATATAAGAAATTGCTGCTTGAATGCTTGAACTGATGCAGGCGCTGCATCATCTCGAAAACGAAACGATGACGTTAGAGCATGTTCAAGAATTAAGAAGACATAACACAACAACAAAAAATAGTAAAATTAAAAATAATACTATGAAGGTAATGGTGCCATCATTATCTGAATAAGAATAGCAAGTTTAGAGCCACACAAACAAAGTTATGTTTTTGCTGTTGTTTGACGACGTCGTTAATATCCGGTTTAGTCTAAGAGTAAGATTTAATTTTCCGAACTAACTGGTTAATGTGTTTTTAAATATAAATTTCTTAATATCTTGAAAATATGGTAATAAAAATCAATAGTGTGTAGTTAAGACATAACAACGCCTCGAGGATTCACTCATAGACAAAGCGCATTCATGTCATTTATCTTTTTTTTTTAATAATTTTAAAAATTTCTGAAGAATTGCTTTACATTGTTCTACGAATTGATCGCATTGATGCAATAAAAATGTTTTATGCGAAATAAACGCGTTTTTCTGTCTGGACATTATGATTCAATATTTTAAATAAATCTATATATTAATACATGAAGGTACATTTTTAGTTCCCTTTTTAGGCAATATGCGGGCACGGAGGAGTGTGAAAATTGGCATAGTTATAATTAATATGGAGGAGAAGCTGAGAATGATCAAATTTATGTTTAATCTGTCTTAACATTATATTAAATTAAATTAAATATTTCTCATAATACCCTGTTAGTGCGAATGATTTACATTTTATATCATACGCCCTGTATTGAATTATGAATGGCTGAAACTAATTAGCATACCTGTAGCCTCCTTTAAATATTCATAAATTTTTTTAAAAACATTGAAAAAATTGTATGAAAAATAATATTTCCTGGAATATGCACTCGAATTTCGAGTGCTGGACTCTACTAGTACATATTTAAACTCTTTCTTTTAACTCATACTCTCTGTCTGTTTTCAGTCTGTCGTGGGGCAACCCCATTCCCCCTTATCCAATTGTCTGAAACTTGGCCCATAGTCTTGTTGTGACTACAGATTAATTTTGGGGAAATCACGCATAGTCACGCACAGTCACTCACAGTCACGGAGTGATCTAAATGTCATTTCCCTTCATCCGATCGATCTGAAACTTGGTCCATACACTTCTGTGAAAAAAAGATTAACATTGACTTAGTCACTCACAGCCAAACATTGTAACGCACAGTCACGGAGATATTTAAAACGGATTTCCCCTCATCCAATCAATCTGTAACTTGGTCGATATACATGCTGTAAAGAAAGATTAACTTCGACATAGTCACGAACAGTCACGCACAGTCACGAACAGTCACAGAGGGGTTAAAACCTCACTTCCCCAAATCCAATCAATCTGAAACTTGGTCCATGGACTTGTTGTGACCAAAGATTAATTTTAAAATAGTCACGCAAAGTCACGCACAGTCACGGAGAGATTCAAATCGCATATGTATAAGGAAAGAAAGTTTTAATAAAAACTTTGTTTTTATGGGTTAGATTATTAAGGTGAAAAGTCGATTTTTTTGAGGCGATAAAATGTTCTGGCTTATTTTGAAAACAATATGACAATCCCATGTATTCAGCTGAAACATATAGATCTGCCAAAAACATGTGTTAAAATCGGAATTCGAGTAATGTGGTTTAGGTTTTAATGTCACCATTATAATCAAATACAAACGTTCGCCATGCTTTTGGATATGAATAAAATATAAACGCGATAAAAAAAAAGTTTATTTTATCTCGGATATTAAAATGTGTAAAATTTTTTGTGGTATTTCAATTGGTATAATAATATTAGCCGAAACTTAGGCTAATATTCCAATATTCTAATACTCTCAATAAAAAGCTTGTTTTCGAAACATAAGAATTGGACTATAAACCAATATATAAATGGCGAATAACGTTGCCAATTATTCGGATTTCAACTTTGGTGGATTAAAAATAAAAAATATATATATACTGATCGCAAATATAAATTGAAAAATATTTCTGTGGTTTTCTAGAATAACCGCGTATGTCATAAAATCAAAATGTTCAGGAGAGCCAAAAAACGTTATATTTGAAATTATGGGCTCGATATAAAGTTTTTAGAACTTTTTATTTAACAGTCCTGTAGATATGGGCAATAAATATTTTAATAAAATTTTGAGTCAAAAACCTTAAGAGGAATAGATCCTAGAGAAGGACGAAAAAAACAATATGTAAATTACACTTAAAGTGTGTGCAGATAAAAAAACTTAAATGTCGTTTTCTTTGAAAAAGAAAACTTCCAGTGCAACTACCCATTTAGACATAAGTTGTTGTTGCTTGAAAAATTGATTTTTTTGTTCGTCAACAAAAAGTTAACGGGACTTAGGGTGAGAATATAACAACGTATCAAGAATGATAGTGACAACAAGTAACAGAAATAAACACACAAGTTTTTATAAGTGGTTATAAACTTAAATATAATCCAAAATTATTTTTAATTTTTTTTTTCATTAATAACAACGTATGTCGCTATTTGTCGTTTTCTGAGAAAATAATTTGTCAGCGATCAAACATAGGTTGACTTACGTCGTTAGTGCTGCAAATTAATTTAATAAACATTTAAGTTACGTCGTTATTTAAAGAAAAAACTCAGAAATGGTCAATATTTAAAAAAAAAAAAAATTAAACACATGTAGATATCGTTAAAAATTAATAGATTTGGCATCGTTAACTCAAAACTGACAAAAATGGACATACGCGGTTATTCCAGAAAACCACAGATTTTAGAAAATACTTTTATTTCGGAAGTCGAAAAATAATCAAAAAATAAATAAACAGAAAATTGAATCAAAATGAATTAAGATCATATTCTTTATTTTTGTAATAAAGAGAAATTTCCAAATCATTTAGTATTTTTTATAATAAAAAACCTGATGTATAGGTTGCGGCAGTAGTTTGAATAAGTACTTTGGTGGAAAGTGTCAACTTTATAAAATATATATGTTTATAAATATATGTTTTTCAAGGCGCCATGATCTCAGTGAATTTGTAAACATAGAAAAAATTGGTAACCGTTATGTAATTCAATACTTTCATTTGAAGGGTCTCAGTCCAACTAAGATTAAAGCCGAGCTATATTATATTCTTGATGAGTCTGCTCTTTCGTTTACGACTATAAAATATTGGATGGCAGAGTTTAAACGAGGCCGAACGTGTAAAGAAGAACAAAGTAATGGTTGACCAATTTAGGTGGACACGCCAGAAACGGTTTAGAAAATGGATTAAATGGTATTGGATGCTCGTCGGTTGAAGGCTCGCATATTTACCGAAAATTTGGAAAGCTGGGAGTTGTGTTTGTTCACAATAGAAATAACCTCGTGAAGATATTTCCACAGAGTGTTTGGTGATATAACCATGAATGAGACATGAGACCACCATTTCACAAAGGAGACAAAGGAACAGTTCAAAGGCGAATACAGTCCGGCCAGATTGTCTTGCGTTAAAAAAAAATTATTATAAAAAAAAAGAAATTATTTTAATTTTCAAAAAGGAAAAACAATCAATGGCGTGTATTATGCTACCTTATTGCAGCGTTTAAGTGTTGAAATTAAGGAAAAATTAAGGAAAAGGCAAGCGTCATTTCATCAAGGCAATCCACTTGTTCACACATTCACGATGGCGATGGCCAACACCAATGAATTACAGTTCGAATTGCTTAATCACACACCTTATTCACCTGAATTAGCTTCCTTGAATTATTTTTTATTTCCAACCTAGAAAAAATGGTTCTGCGGAAAAAGATTAGCCAACATTGAAGAGGTGGAGTCTGTGCCTGATGGCTATCTAAACAGGGTATCAAAACTATTGAATATCGCTGGGAATTGTTATCCAGCTAAAAGGAGATTATGTTGAGAAATAAAGAAAATCTTTCCCCAATTTGTTGTGTATTCTTTGTCCTGCGACCACCATCGAAAACATAATATGTTGCAGTAAGTTGAGATCATATTTTATACTTTTTCAGAAAAGTTTTAAGCAATTAAACAAAAAAATTAATTTAGTTTTAAAATTAATAACTTCTAAAAACTATTCCTTTGTTTTCTGCTTTTAAACGTATTTAAAAATTGGCAACCTTAATAGGGACATATGAAAAAACGCCAAATAATAAAAAATATGTGAACAAACAATTTTGGCATAAATTTTCATTCATTTATTAAATACAAGATTAAACTTAATTATAAAGAAAAAAAAAATTGACCCGATAGCGGTTTGCCTTCCGATTTTTTTTTTTTTTTTTTTTGTAGTTCAGTGATGGATCTCTGAATTCCGCTTGTATTTATGGTTTTTATCTCTTTTTTTACTTATGGTATCAGTTTCTATACACTCAGCTCTTTAAGTTTGCCAAAAAGTTTCTATGGCACTAAGTTCGTAAACGTTTTGTGGGTTGTTATCTGGAAATTTATTGATGAATATTTCAAGTTTGATGAATCTTTTCAGCTAATCCGCCTTTTAAAAATATTGGTTTAATGGCACCACGCTCACTCTTCGCCTACCACAATGACTTACATAAATACTTATATGTTTTGGATGCTTCATGCTCAGAAGACTCAAAGTACTTCTTTTCTAACCATTCTTTGCCTTCCACTGTGAAGTCCGACTCATCATCCATCATACATTTGTATTCCGTAGTGGCAGAGAAATATTTTTGATACAGGAGACGTAGTCTGGCTTTTATAATTTTTCTTTTGTTTCAGTTATAGCTCGTGCTGTTTTTTTCTTTTTCTTCTGAATTCCCATAGACCAGATTTTTCTTAACTCTATTTTGGTGACATTGATATTTATTTCCCAACTCTAGGAAAGATTTTACGCTGCGGCCTACGGTTTCAGCTTTCAATTTATCGTGAAGTTTTGAGTCTTGCAAAAAACATTTCTTTTCCGAACCAACCTTTCGACACTTTTATTGTTCTTCTATCAAATTTACTGCCCTGTAGGTTAAAGATTTTTAAATCCCATATGTTTGATATGACCAACAATATCACTATTTTTTTTAGACGGCGTTTCTTTACAAAACCTATAAATCAGTTTACGTGAATGTAATACTTTTAGTGAAATTTTTGATACTAATTGATCAATGATGAACGTCTTAATATTTCAAATAAACAAGTATATATTATCGTTAAATCTTCTAAACAAAATTTTGTTGTTGTTTTTTTTTTTTTTTTGCCAATACATTTCAAGCTCGAAGCATGCAATTTTGCATTTCAGTATGTCTTAATGCGACCCCAGCCCTTTATGGATTGAGACCAAAATATTGTTAAAGCGACAGAAATTCTTGCGAAAGTGAAACGTTTCTTTTGTTAAACAAGTAAGAAAATTATAGTGGGATTTTTATTAATTTTTTTGGCTGCAGATATGAAAAAGTTCATATCGGATGCTATATCTATATGGGGACTAGCCCCAAAGTGGACCGATCCTGACTATGTTTGGTAAAGTCTCTTGTATTTTGCAAAAATATATACAAACAAAATTTGAGAAGATTCAGTGCAATATTTTTGTTTTTGATAGATTTTAGTGAAGATCGGGTAGCAGCTTTATATGAGGCCTTTGACTAAGAGTTGTCCCAAAGGGATCATTTTTGGACTACTCATTAATGGATGTAATAAACGCATGCAAACCCAATTTGAGTAAGATCTATATGACAATTTGGATCCTATGGCAATTTATGTCAATTTCATAGGGGTCATTTGTATGGTGGCTAGGTCTGAACATGTACCGATTCTCACCAATTTTAATAGCGTTCATCCTATGGCCGATAAAAGCTTACATACCAAATTTCATAAAAATATATTCATATTTGCGACCTGCAGTTTGATTACAAAGTTTACATGGACACAAGGACGGACGGACGGACGGATATCGTTAAATCGAATCAGTTAGTGATTCTGATTCGATCGGTATAATCAAAAATGGGTCTAGGTCAAATATTTTTGGTAGTTACAAATAGCAGCACAAAGTCATTATACCCAAACCACATAGTGGTATAGGGTATAAAAAGGCAGAGATTTTCTAGTAGAGTTTTTAAAAATTTTACTATATCCTATACCACCCTCCGTGGGGTTAGGGTATAATGATAATGTGCTGATGTTTGTAAGTAGAAAAATGTTGGACCTAGATCCATCTTTTATTATACCGATCGACTCTCTGAGTCGATTTAGTAATGTCCGTTCTTCTGTCTGTCCGTCTATGTGTCCATCTAAACCTTATATAAGCTTCTATCGGCCATAGGATGGACACTATTGGTTAAAATCGGTATATGGTCAGACCTAGTCCCCATACAAATGCCCCCTATGAGATCGACTTAGATTGCCATAAGATCCAAATTATCATATAGATCTCGGCAATTTCGGTTTATGTGTGTTTATAACATCCATTAACTAGTAGTCCAATTATTAGCCAGAGCCACCTTAAAAAGCTGCTTCCCGATCTTCACTTAAACCTATCAAAAACAAAAATATTGCACAGATTTTTCTCAAATTTGGTTTGTATATATTGTTGCAAAAATTAAATGACTTTACCATATATGGTCAAGATCGGTCCATTTTTCGACCTAAATATAACATCCGATATGAACTTTTTCAGAACTGCAGGCAAAAAAACAATAAAAATTCCACTCAGATTTGGTTTATGCTTATTTTCTATGTACAGTTAGTTGGACCCAAGACAAATCGTCTAAATGCGTGGTATAGGGTATCGCATAGTCGGTTAAGACCGACTATAAATTGCTACCTTTTTATACCCTATACCACTATGTGGTTTGGGTATAATGACTTTGTGCTGCTGTTTGTAACAACCAAAAATATTTGACCTAGACCCATCTTTAATTATACCGATCGAATCAGAATCACTTTCTGAGTTGATTTAACAATGTCCGTCCGTCCGTCCGTCCGTCCGTCCGTCCGTCCGTCCGTCCGTCCGTCTGTGTGTCCATGTAAAGCTTGTAATCAAACTGCAGGTCGCAAATATGAATATATTTTGATGAAATTTGGTATATAAGCTTTTGTCGGCCATGGGATGAACGCTATTGAAATTGGTGAGAATCGGTCCATGTTCAGACCTAGCCCCCATACAAATTACCCATATGAAATCGACATAAATTGCCATAAGATCCAAATTGTCATATAGATCTTACTCAAATTAGGTTTGTATGCGTTCATTACATCCACTAATGAGTAGTCCAAAAATGATCCCTTTGACCCCATATAGAGCTGCTTCCCGATCTTCACTTAAATCTATTAAAAAACAAAAATATTGCACTGATTCTTCTCAAATTTTGTTTGTACATATTTTTGCAAAATACAAGAGACTTTACCAAACATGATCAGGATCGGTCCATTTTTGGACCTAGTCCCTTTATAGATTAAGCATCCGATATGAACTTTTTATATCTGCAGCCAAAAAAATTAATAAAAATCCCACTCAAATTTGGTTTTTGCTTATTTTCAATGTCCAGTTAGTTGGGCCTAAGAGATAGGGTTTCTAATCGCATGGTATAGGGTATCGTATAGTCGGTCTAGACCGACTATAATTTTCTTACTTGTTTATTTTGTGATATTTTGGCACTCTTTAATTCAAATACCATCAGACGGCTTTTCATAGCGCCACCCTCGGAGCTTTCGAGCAGTCCCCAAATCGAATTTTCCATTTAGGAAATTTTTTAAGTTTTATTTATTGCAGCGAAATCGTTTTTATATCCATCCGATCAAAGAATTGTTTGAGAAACCATCAACCATTTTCAAGCAAAAAATTATATATTTATTTTTTTTTTTTATTTCTTGTATCGAAATGTTTTTTTATTTTAAATACCATCTTTATTTTTCTATAAGACAATCGAGCGGACGGGTTTGAACACTATCGAATTTCCCTTTAAAATTAATTGTTTCAAAATCTATTCCATATATCATGACTGTTTCTTATTTCCAATCTCCTCCGAAAATTTGATATAGGATCACATTTCAGGATTTTGAACATCTTCGCCGATTTTCCAGTCAAGATTATTTTTGAAAATTATATTTTTATTTTATTGAAATCATTTTGTATTCGCAAAGCGATAAAAAATTTTTTCAGGAGCCATCGGTGGTTTGAGCATCCTTCAATCTGATTTTTCACAAAAATATTACTTTTTTTTATATCATGTATCTAAGCCGTTTTTATACCCTCCACATCCATGTGCAGAGGATATACCTCAGCTCTTCATTCCCTTTGTAACGCATCGAAAAATTAATTTGATCCTGATCCTTGTAGTAACTCGAGCCCATATAGTAATACCCGTCTGTCTGTCCGTCCGTCCGTCTGTCTGTTAAAAGCACACTCATTTACAAATTAAAACATTTACCTGGACAATCTTACGATAATATCGCTTTTCATAATTTCGAGCAGACTGGTATTTAAAATGGGGTAAAGCGGGCGTCATTGTGCCAAGATATGACCTAAAAAATGGAGACACCTTGAAAAAAAAATGCTCAAAATTTAGTGTGTTTATTGCCATAATTTAGCGTATATTTGTGACCTTCTCCGAGAAAAGGGACCTAGTGTGTCAAAAAACGGGTTGTGTCAAAAACGGTGGATTCTGGTACCTAAAAGGATGTAGAAACTTTAACTGCGTTTTTTTCTCAAAACTTAATTTTCACACACTAGATCCCTTTTCTCGGAGAAGGTCACATTTTGTTTAATATAAGGCGAAAAAGTTTCAAATGTGGGCTAAATTCTGAAATTCTGAAAATCTCCTATGTGAAGAAATGTAAGAAAATATATTTTTAATTTTTGAATGTTAATGTTAATGTTAAGAAATTTAAAAAATTTACATAAATTCACCATAAGTATATTTCATTTAAAATCATCAATTCACAATTCACTATACTTAAATAAATATATATATATATATTCTGTAAGCATATGCAAATACATGGATCTGTTTGAAGTTTTCTCACTTTGAAAATGTTCTGGGACCATGGATCTATGCTCGGAGCCATAAACATTTACAGTCAGATGCAAAATATTGTTTTCTATCGAACTGTAATCCTATTTAAAATTCATTTTGCCTTTTGTCCAGGGATCTAATCGTCACGTTCGTTATCGAAATTTTTCGATCGAATTTATTTTTTTATTTTGCAAAATGAAAAAAAAAAACAAGAATAATTTTAGTCTGACACAGTTAACGAGTTATGGCCCCTAGTTAAGAGTAAAAGTGAAACGAGTTCTGATGTTTGTTCGTCTTCTTTAAATAATAAACCAAAATATAGAATTTCGATTTATTTTATTCGATATCGAAGGCGGCAATTAGCCGCCCCAACTTTAAAGGTCAGTCAAATGCAAATACTCGTTTGTGCCACGAGTGGAATATCTCACTTGTCTCTGGGCATATGTTATGAATTATCAATTTATTGGGCTAATTATTTTGACAAGAGTTTGAAGTTGTTTTCAGGTGTTTCAAGAATTTTCGCAAGAATCCAATCTACGAACAACTGTTAAGCCAGAACTACTCTTTAAAATACTTTAATTATTCTCTGCTTATGTTCGATCATAAATTAATTGAATTTATTTTGACACGTCAGTTTATGGAAATTTCTATACGATTTTATTACAATCAAAAGCTAAAACTGTCTAAAAATTCTGTCATTAACATATCTTGATCTCACTTGCAGAGTTGAAATAGTTAGCATAAGTAACTGTTTACATTTTAATTTAAGCATTTCAATTAACTATGTTTATGTAATCTTACTCCAATAAGTGTAGATTACTACATCTAGTTAATATTCACTGGCAAACTTGTTCTACAATATCTTTGCCACACAACAATTAAGATTCAAATCTAGTGGTTTTTATTTTTAATTGATATTTTTGCAAGCGATAATCATAATAATTACAAACTGCGGGAGATTTTTATTAAAGATGCAAGAAAATGGTTAAATACATGATTAAATAACTGTCCCCAGGCCAAAACAAGATAGAATACATTAAACAAAATATTAAACCAAATATGAGTATCAAAACTAGTAAGAGTACAAGTTTATTTAAAAAAAATTTTTTTTTATCGATTTGTAAATCACAGATTTGATGTTTTTAATGATCATATAAAACTGGGTTCAGTTTTTTTTAAAGGATGCTATCTCATAAAGCTGGATCTAAACTAATTTTATGTTCTTAAGCTATCGTTGCTTTTACGCCGTTGTTTTGTTAGGATCTTTAAGGATTTAGTGAACGACACAAATTAAGGTAATGAAAATAACACAGATCTACAAGATTTTTTCAGTTGAGATCTGAAGCAGAAGCACTAAGTTGCCCATTTCGAAATTTTCAGACAACAATAACTTTAAATTGAGATTTGACTGGATTCCTGATGGATTCCTCTATGGAAATGCATTTACATAACTTCTAATATGATCAGATATTTCCAACTTTAGGACCTTCTTTATTAACAATTTCAATTTAATATGAGTATGGAGTGGTTTAATTTTGAATCTCTGGTCTACTCGGACGGAGGTTATTGAATTTTCATGAAACTTTTCTCGAATTTCAGTTTTTAATATATTTCATCAAAATTAGTAGCAGTTCGTTTTTACAGCCACTCAATCTGTTAAGAAGTTATTTACAAAAAAAAAAAAAAAAAAAAAGCGAAAAATTTTTAAAGGTCTAACAGTGGCAGTTAATATACCATATCGGACACTATTAATATGCACTACATAGAGCAAATCATGAGAAATCCGAATTTGTTGATTTCCAGTTCTTGTAATCTTAAAATATAAGAAAGAGATAATTTTTTTTCATATTTTTGCTGACAGATTTGTATTCATCGCTTTAGAAATCATTTTGGAATCTTCGGTGGGAAACAAGTCTTACACTTGTAGGCCAGTGTAATTAGGCGTGTGAGTTTAATACTTAAATATTTTGCAGTTTCATATGATTTGTTTCAGTTTGGATAACTTTGATTCAATTTCAAATAAAATAAAAGTATTATGCCCAATACTCGCTGATTCGACAAATGTGTAACGCTGTACGTATAAGTATGACTAGTTCTGTGGTTTTCTAGAATAACCGCGAATGTCATAAAATCAAAATCTTCAGGGGAGCCAAAAAACGTTATATTTGAAATTATGGGCTCGATATAAAGGTTTTAGAGCTTTTTATTTAACAGTCCTGTAGATATGGGCAATAAATGCCTTATATAAAATTTTGAATCAAAAGTCTTCAGAGGAATAGATCCTAGAGAAGTACGAAAAAACAATATGTAAATAACACTTAAAGTTTGTGCAGATAAAACAACTTATGTCGACAACCGTCGTTTTCTTTGAAAAAGAAAACAACCAATGCAACCCCGTGTAGACATAAGTTGTTGTTGCTTGAAAAATGGATTTTTTTGTTCGTCAACAAAAAGTTAACGGGCTTTAGGATGAGATTATAACAACGTATCAAGAATAATAGTGACAAAAAATAACAGAAATAAACAGACAAGTTTTTATAAGTGGTCATAAACTGAAAAATAATCGGAAATTATTTTGCATTTTTTCTCATTAATAACAACGTATGTCGCTATGCGTCGTTTTCTGAAAAAATAATTTGTCAGCGATCAATCCTAGGTTGACATACGTCGTTAGTGCTGCAAATTAATTTAATAAACATTTAAGTTACGTTGTTATTTAAAGAAAAAACTCAGAAATGGTCAATATTAAAAAAAAAAAAAATTAACACATGTAAAGAGCGTTAAAAATTAATATATTTGGCATCGTTAACTCAAAAATGACAAAAATGGACATACGCGGTTGTTCCAGAAAACCACAGAGTTATCGCTCATATGAATACCTACAAATTTTGGAACTTTAATAAAATCGAAAACTAAGCATAATGGTTGAAATATTGGACAAACTATTTTCAGTGCTGCCAGGTAGAAAAACATAAAATTTTGGAGGGCCACATAAAATCGCCAATATCTCAAAAACTTAGCTACTAGCTCCAAGGCGATAACTATTTTTAGGGTTGTGAAATCAAATAATGTAATATTTTTTGGGTGGGGAACGTCAAATCGCTTATGTCTCGAAACTAAGCCTCGAAGAGCAAAATGCTGGACTTTTTGCCCCTAGCTTCAATAACTCATATTAATCGGGCGGTAACTATTTTTGGTCTTAAGGGCTGCCAGTTTCAAAAGCCTAAAATTATGGTGGGGAACATAAAATCGCCTATATCTCGAAAACTAAGCGGCGTATAGTAAAACAAAGAAGCGCATTTGGTTAAATAAATTTGGGTTTCTTAAAAAAGTATCTCCATAATTTTTTTTTAATTGTCGCCGTAACCGCGTTGTAACTAACTAGTTTCAGAATAAATGTGGAATTATATCATAGACTTTTTGAACAACTATAATTTGAAATCTATTCGATCGAATTGGTATACGCTGATTTTGTTGTTACAATATGTAATTTTTATTTTTTAGAAATTGTCACAAGTCCACATTAAAATGCGTAAATGGCTTGTTGAGCCAGATTTGGAATTTCACCTACTAACGGTGGGCCGCACTAGTTTATTTCTGTACAAATATTCATTTTCAAACAAAAAAGCAAAAAAACATTTTTAAACAAACATAAAATTTATTAATTCATTTCATACACATTACAAATAAATTTTATACTGAAATATTATTAGTATTTATAAAAATAATGTTGTATTTTAAAATTTCTTGAGATCAAAGAATTTCATTTTAAATAAAATAAAAAAAAAGTATTATATAAAAATAAAATAAAAATATAGGTAACAAAAAATAAAAAAGAAATTAGGAAGAATTTTTGATTATTTCTTTAAAATCAGGTGTGTAGTTTGTCAAAGTTGTCCGAATGAGTTCCGTGAGATGTTGATTTGTTAAACGTGAACAATTTTTGTCTTTAACATTTTTCATTGTGGAGTATAGAGATTCACAACAATACGTTGTGCCAAACATTGAAAATAAACGAGCAGCAGCTTTTTTCAATTATGGATATTGGGTTTCGTTAACAAGTTTCCAAAATCCAACTAGAGAATTTGATTTGTGATGCATTTTCAATACAATATCATCCTTCATTTCTAACAACTCCAATTTTGCAACATCTGGTTTTTAAGAATTATATCGGGTAATAAAAATTCATCATTTAGGACATCACACAAAAATGGGTTAACAAAAACTGAGAATGTTTCTTGAAGTTGCTTGAGATCCTCAAATCTACATTTAAAATTTTCATGAAATTGTTTTAAATTGTTTATGTATTTTCCAGCTTATCGTCTTGTATATTATTTACGTTCAATTTTAAAAGAGGAAAAAATTTTAATTTTTACATTCGAGGTTTTTTATCTCGTGGCAATTCAAATTTATTAATTACTTCGAAAAGCGCATTTTTTACATTAATGCCTCGCGGTGTTTCAGAAAGAGCTACAAGGTCTAACATTTCTTCAGTGATATTAAATTCAACTGATACAGACCTGATGAAGATCGCCAATTGAGGAACGTCGTTAACATCTGTGGATTCATCAAGAGCTAAACTAAATGCTGCAGATTTTTTTAGTTCGTTTTTTAAACTTGTTTCAAACCGACGCTCGGTTGTGCGCCGCGATAAAGAAAGCTGATCTATCGCTTTATGCAGCTTTTTGTTAACAGGGTCGAGAATGCTCATAACCTTCTTCATAGTGTGTTTTCTTAACTCTGCTTCCCATAAGGACGTTTATCACGGGCAATATCCCAAGCTATTATATAACTTGCTTTAAGTGATCTGTCATTTCCATGACTAAAAGACGAAATTATGTTCTGTTCTTTTGCAATATTTGACTGCAATGCCTTCAGTTTAGTCTCTCTAAGATTAGTATTAAGGGGATAATCTTTGGCAAATTGTGAGTGAAATTTTTCATGATGTCTAATTAAATTGTAAAGTTTGTTATGTGGTACAGTAATTTCGCAAATGAGGCACATAGGTATGCCCTTATTTTCAACAAATCCGAATTTGTGTGTCCATTCGGACTGGAATTTTCTGTTTTCATCACCTATCTTACGTTTTTTATTGCTCGTTGATGCAATTTTAATTCCGTAAAAGTAAAAAGCGGGACCGATATATGTTGGATATTACCAGTTAATTTCAATAAAACGAACATGAGATATAATTAAAAAATCGTCCAATTTGTCAATTTTAGTTTTTAAATTTTTTAAACAAAATTTTAAAGTTCAGTTGAATTATTTTTCAAAACATGCTTTTATGAAAATATTTTTATGAAGTGATTGGTACAATATGTATAAAAAATTTAATGGTTTCTATTCCAAAAGATAAAAAATTTCTAGTTTTAATGAAACATTTAATTATCGGGACTGCTCTCATCCCCAAGCATTCAGGACAACAGGGCTTTTACTAAAAAAAGCAAAAATAAAAAATGGAATATATAGTGTTTTTTTTCAAATTATGCGATGTTTTGCCGGTTTAGTACTTTTTGATATTTTAAAGTTGACAACCCTGAAAATAATGAACTATAAAAAACGAGAGAGAAAAATTATTATGCTCTGTCATTTGCATTTCAAATCATGGGTGTGTTTTGCAAACATACAATTTATAAATTCATTTTTTTTGTACATGGTACATTGTTTCTAATAGAAACAATTAAGCATGCTAACAGACGTTACATTCAAATAATTTGTATTATTTTTGTGGCCCTATTGAAAATTTATACTCGTATTAATGCTATTTTTGAACAATACTTTGAAATTTTGGTATTAATGTTTTGATTTTTTTTTTTTAAATTAAATCTAAATTAAATTTTGTAATTTTTTTTTTAAATTTATATGGGGCCGCATAAAATTCGTTCGTAGGCCACATGCGGCCCGTGGGGCCGCATTTGCCCATGACTGTTATAAACTTTTCGAGCGCGTTGTACAATTTTATAAATTCAATAAAACTCTGGCAAACATTTTACAATGAATCATTTTAGAAGAGAATGCGTCCCAAAAGCCACTTTACACAGAACTGTTAAGAGTATGGATGTGGAAAAAAAATCAGCAAGTGCAATGATTCCAGCAATAATGATCAAAAAGTCTCTATCGAACCTTAACCGAAAAATTTATCCATACCTATGGCATAAGTCAACGTGGCGCTGCTGTTGAGATGAATTGCGATCAAAGTTGTATCTACAAAACATTGACAAAAATGAAAATAAAGTGCCGAAATAATCAGATTGCCAGAGTACACCGCTGAGCAAATATCCACATTAAAAGTGCAATGCCCGATGGATGCCAAGAAGTTAAGCGTTTTAGATGGCGAAAGTAAGTTCCTGCTCATTAAGTCCAAAGTGACGTTTTTACATGTAATTCCAATGTGAAATAAAACAAGTAAGAAAATTATGGTCGGCCTATACGATACCCTATACCATGCGTTTAGGTCCAACTAATTAGATATAGAAAAACCAAATTTGAGTGGCATTTTTAATAAAATTATTTGCCTGCAGATATGAAAAAGTTCATATCGGGTGCCATATATCTATGGGGACTAGGTCGAAAAATGGACCGACCCTGACCATATTTGGCAAAGTCACTTATATTTTGAAAAAATATATACAAACCAAATTTGAGAAAAATCTGTGCAACATTTTTTTGTTTTTTTGATAGATTATAGTGAAGATCGGGTATCAGCTCTATATGGGGCCTATGAACAAGAATTGTCCTATAGGGATTATTTTTGGACTACTGATTAATGGATATAATAAACACATAAAAATCCAATTTGACTGAGATCTATATGATAATTTGGATCTTATGGCAATTTATGTCGATTTCATAGGGGTCATTTGTATGGGGACTAGGTCTGAACATGGACCGAATTTCACCAATTTCAACAGGGTTCATCCCATAGCCGATAAAAGCTTATATACCAAATTTCATCAAAATATATTAATGTCTGCGAACTGTAGTTTGATTACAAGCTTTACATGGACACACAGACGGACTGACGGACATCGCTAAATCGACTCAGAAAGTGATTCTGAGTAGATCGGTATAATGAAAGATGGGTCTAGGACAAATATTTTTGGTAGTTACAAACAGCAGAACAAAGTCATTATACCCAAACCGCATAGGGTATAAATAGGGTATAAATACCATCCGATATGAACTTTTTCAAATCTGCAGGCAAAGCCATTTATAAAAATTCAACTCAGATTTGGGTTATGCCTATTTTTTATACCCAATTAGTTGGACTTAAGACTAATTCTCTAAACGCATGGCTATAATTTTCTTACTTGTTTTTTATTAATTCTTTGCGGCTTACAAATATTTTTATAATAAACTTTTTTTTATAATAAACTTTTTTTTATAAAAATAAAAGAAACTTTTACTTGAGTTTTAAAGTCCCTTCTGCAGGGATATTAATACAAAACCAAAGTGTTTCAAATAAGTGCCTCTCTAATAGTCATTAATATCGCATAAATCTCTATGCTTTGGTATATTGGAATTGGTAGCAAAACTCATTTGAGCATTAGTCAAAAATTATGTAAAGGGAAAGAATAAAAAAATGTAGAAAAGAATAATTAGATAAGGAAAGAGTTAGCCTATTGGACGAAGGTACAAGCTTCATATTATATGCGTAGTGGCAAGATCATTGCAAATTAAGTTGCAGCCAATGCTAAGGATGACTACCGTGATCAGAAAGATGCTGATTCTAAAAGCCATTAATTTCTTTATGTTTTTTTTTTTTTTTTTATATCAAATAAAAGAGTAAACGAAGTAGGCCTGAATTTTACGGTCTCTTAAGGCAGACTGTGGATGGTTGTCAAACTGCTTTGGATTATTAAAGTCATTATCACCACATGTTGCCCGAGGAAGGTGTTTCGCACATGTTGTTGTCTATTAATAACACAGCAGGTGATTATTTCTTAGCATTTTCCAATATCTCTCGTTCTCTCTCCCTAGGCTAGGCTTAAGGCAATAGTTAAGTTTGTTTTACATATTTTGTGACTTGCACAAAAGCCGTTTTAATTTGTAAACATACAAAAGACAACAATAACAAAAATTGTCTCTTAAAAAAAAAATATAATAAAAATAATCTTCAAATTTAATGGCACCTGTAAATGCATTGTTGCCACATTGTGATATTAAAAGTCAACATTTTTATGAACTTGTAAATGAAAACTTTAAAATCCTGTTCTAGCCTATCATATAACTATTGAGTAGTACTAAGCATTTTGTTAGTTTTCAATAGGTTTAGATTTTCTTTATCATACTTCCATGGAATGGTAATGCGGACGATGAGACGATGACGACGAGTCCGTAAATCATTCCCTCTCTCTCTCTCTTTGCAATACTATCAAAGTTGTAATCATATCAAACGATTAAATTTAACTGATGATAATTTTTTCTTAGCATGGATTTTATGATTTTGATTTGGCCTGAAACTATTTTATTTTATTAGATAAACTGAACCTATCAACGGTGGCGATACCATCAGAATTTATTTTGATTTTATTATAAGAATTATAATGAAATAGTTATAGCTGTGCTGACAGTTTAAAGATATTTATACTATTGTTTATTATAACCATGTTTTAATAGTTCCCTGACATAACAGCATATAAGACCACGACAGGAGGAAATTATCTGAAGATGAGAGAGGAAAACCAAGCAAATTTGGGGGTAAAGGATCTTTTTTGATGATTAAAAAATTTTGGGTATTTTTGGGGATTATTTAAAAGAAAATATTTTTGTTTTATAAGTATATAAAAACAATCTATATAAATGAAAATTTGTGGGCTTGCGGGTTTGACATTAATAGGAGGCGAAACCCTAGTAACGATCTTCTTGAAATTTTCATAGTGTGTAAGTTTGTATCGGGAAAGCAAAATTGGCTATTTTTTAACACATGCAATAGGCGTGGCACCTCTAATATATATATATATATATATATATATATATATAATTTTTAACATCATATAACGGGAGTTTTATGATAGCAAGAGTCCTGGAATTTTGTAGGAGTACATAAGAAAGTAATGTGAGAAGTCGGGCTAAAAATGGGCGGGATAAAACAAGTGGGGTCTCACCTCCCATACGTGGTAAATACATATCATCATATATCTCGAGTACTATGATGACCTGAGTCTTAAAACTTTCTGCACATCAATTACTTGTTAATGTGGGTAGTCGTACCAAAAATGGGTGGGATTGGGTTAGTGGGCGTGGCACCTCCCATACAAAAAAAATATATGGAGTACTATAAATCCGACAGCCTTGAAACTACGTGTGAGTTCATGAATGATGAGTGTGAGAAGTTATGTGAAAAATGGGTGGGATCAAACCAGTGGGCGTGCCACCTCCCATACATGGTAAATATATATCATCGTAATTAGCAACAAAAATATTTATGCGAAATAAGTTAGATGACACGCAACGTTTGCCGGGTCAGCTAGTTTAGTACAAATTTAAGTTTTTCCCGACAATTTTTTTTTATATATTACAGCATGCCGCGCAATAATTATACCCTTACCACTGTGTGGTTTGAGTATAATGACTTTGTGCTGCTGTTTGTGACTACCAAATATATTTGACCTAGACCCATCTTTTATTATACCGATCGACTCAGAATCACCTTCTGAGTCGATTTAGCATGCCCGTCCGTCTGTCGTCTGTCCGTCTGTGTGTCCGAGTAAATCTTGTAATCAAACTAAAGGTTGGAAATGTAATGCTGCTTCTCGAACTTCACTTAAATCTATCAAAAAACAAAACTATTGCACAGATTTTTCTCAAATTTGGTTTGTATATTTTTTTCAAAATATAAGTGACGTTACCGAATATGGTCAGGATCGGTCCATTTTTCGATCTAGTCCCCATACAAATATAGCACACGATATGAACTTTTTCATATCTGCAGCCAAAAAAATTAATAACAAAGCCAATCAAATTTGGTTATTGCTTATTTTCTATATCCAATTGTTTGGGCCGAAGAGATAAGGTCTCTAAACCAAGGTATGGGGTATCGTATAGTCGGTCTAGACCGACTATAATTTTCCAACATATTTTATATTATTTTTGAGCATAATTTTTGTGTTGTTTTACTAAGAAAAAATATTTTTAAAACAATTTTTTCCTGCCACTTTGTGCTTATATCTTTTATTATAATTATTAAGCACTGTCCTGGCTGTCTATCGTAAAATGATGCAGGATATGGTTTAGTTCGCCTAGATGATATTTAAATTTTCTAACTCCTGTTTTCCTATTTAGTATAGTTTATGTTTAGTTCAGGACCATTTCTAAATTCGATCGTAACTTCGAAGATAGGAAAATTTATTAATTATATTTTTAAGCACAAATTGCCCTTCATAAATTATTTATCAACGCTCTATTTATTCTCATGAAACATAAGGCACTTAAGGCGTTCGTTGAAAGCTATTGTCCGTAAATATCGTCCGTTAACATTTAACATGAAATTTTATTTTACATTGAACCAAAATCCATTTTACTCTCATATATCTACTCCAGGCAACAACTGGTACGTTTTAAGAGTAGGTACTTTAGAGGACAAGGCACTATTAAAAAAAGAAAAGAAAAAAAAAACATTTTTATAAGACAGTGTACTTTTTAAGAAAAAGTACTTTTTTAAAGAAAGATACTTCTTTACCAAAAAGGTGCCCTTTTAAAGAAGCACTTTTTAAAAAGGTATATTTTTAACAAAAAATGTTTTTTTAAGAACGATGCCTTTTTTAACAAAAGTTACTTTTTAACGTGAGGTCCTTCTTTAGCAAAAGGTACTATTTTAACAAACGTTACTTTTTTTAACCAACAGTACTTTTGAATCAAAAATATACTTTTTAAGAGTTATATAAGAAATGGTACTTTTTATATAAAGGTACTTTTTAAGAAACGGTACTTTTCAACAAAAGGTATTTTTAAGAAACGGTTCTTTTTTAAAAAGGTACTTTAAGAAAAGTTACTTTTTAAGAAAAGTTACTATTAAAAAAAAAAATAATTTTTAAGAAAATGTAATTTTTAAGAAAAAACTACTTTGAAGAAAAGCTATTTTTTAAGAAAAGGTACTTTTTAAGAAGAGGTACTTTTTATGAAAAATAACTTTTTAATAAAATGTACTTATGAAAATGTACTTTTTAACAAGATGTATTTTTTAAGAAATGGTAAATTTTACTTTCAAATAAAAGACGCCTTTAAAGAAAAAATACTTTTTAGAAGAATTTGCCTTTTTAGAAAAAGACAACTTATTATGAAAAAACACTTTTTAAAAAATGTATTTTAAGAAACGGTACTGTTCAAGAAAATGTTTTTTTTTTTAAGAAAACCTACTTTTTATTAAAAGACACCTTTTAAGCAAAAACCTACTTTTTAAGGAAAGGACTTTCTAGAAAATGTACTTTTTAAGAAAATGCACTATTTAAGAAAAGATACTTTTAAGAAAAGATACTTATTTAGAAAAGTTACTTTTAAATAAAAGAGAAGGTAATTTTAAAAAAAGTTAGTTTAACCAAAATGTGCTTTTTAACAAAAAATAATTTTTTAATAAATGGATGTTTTTAAAAAGGTACTTCAATAAAAGATATTTTTTTTAAATGAAGGTACTTTCTAACAAAGGTTTTTTAAGCGAGGGCACTTTTTAAGAAAAAGCTACTTTTTAAAACTAGGTATTTATAAGAAAAGGTACTTTTAGGAAAGATTTACTTTTTAGGAAAAGGTATTTTTTAAAGATACTCCAAGAAAAGGTACATTTTAAGAAAAAGCTAGCAAAACATACTTTTAAGAAAAGGTACTACTAGTTAACGGTGCTTTTACCAAGAAGTACTTTTTCCTCAAAAATAAAAGATACTTATTCCTAAAAAACAATAGGTACTTTTTCAAGAAAACGTATATATAGTACAGCGTTACAGTTGCTGTCAGTGAATTAGTATTGAACGTAACTATGTTCGCAAAATTATGACATACAATGTAGAAATGTATAATTACAACAACAACATAAAAAATTAGTAATTGTTCAACACCATTATTACATTATTATCCATATCTCGTGATCGATTAAGCCGCTTTATATAATTATAAGTACCAACTTTTTTTTTGTAATGTTTATAAACATTTTTTAAGAATCGTGTATGCCAGCTCACCCATTAAGGTGCGGTCGGTATTTGCAGATATTGATAGACGGTCATTCGGAAGAGTGTTATAAGGACCTAGAATATATATATAATTTATCGAGTGTAGCCTAGTTTTTTAATTAATAAAAACGTAATAATTTATATATAGTCACTGCAATAATTATAAAATTTAGATAATTTTGCAATTTAAAAATTTATGTGTTAATGCGTGAAGAAAAATGCGGAAACGGAGGTATGTTAAATTTGGCATAGTTATAGTTCATATGGAGGAGAAGCGGAGAATGATAAAATTTATGTATCATATGTTTTAAAAATATATCTGAGGTTTTCTGGAATAACCGCGTATGTCCATTTTTGTCTGTTTTGAGTTAACGATGCCAAATATATTAATTTTTAACGCTCTTTACATGTGTTAAATTTTTTTAAACAAATTATTGACCATTTCTGAGTTTTTTCTTTAAATAACGACGTAACTTAAATGCTTATTAAATAAATTTGCAGCACTAACCATGTATGTGAACCTACGTTTGATCGCTGACAAATTATTTTCTCAGAAAACGACACATAGCAACATACGTTGTTATTAATGAAAAAAAAAAATGCAAAATAATTTTGAATTAGTTTTCAGTTTAAAACAACTTATAAAAACTTTTGTGTTTATTTCTGTTATTTTTTGTCACTATTAGTCTTGATACAATGTTATATTCTCATCCTAAGTCCCGTTAACTTTTTGTTGACGAACAAAAAAATCCATTTTTCAAGCAACAACAACTTATGTCTATATGGGTGGTTGCATTGGTAGTTTTCAAAGAAAATGACGTTTGTCGACATAAGTTGTTTTATCTGCACACATTTTAAGTGTTATTTACATATTGTTTTTTTCGTCCTTCTCTAGGATCTATTCCTCTGAAGATTTTTGACTCAAAATTTTATATAAAGTATTTATTGCCCATATCTACAGCACTGTTAAATAAAAAGCTCCAATATCTTTATATCGAGCCCATAATTTCAAATGTAACGTTTTTTGGCTCCCCTGAACATTTTGATTTTATCACATACGCTGTTATTCTAGAAAACCACAGATATCTGTTATATTAATAGCCAGGCAATTTCTTGTGACCCAATTTTTAATAAACGTATCTTATTTAAAAGCTGTGCACCAGACCTACAGATTTTAAAATTTTTAAATCTTGTTTGAGTTATGCTCATTTAAAGTTGCTACTAACACATACATAAAATTATACAATGCTACGTGTGTGTTTATTAAATTCGTTAATATGTTTGCAAAAAAAAGTTGTTTTTCTTCATTCACAATAACAATTGTGTTGAATTTAAAAATTATTTTGGACATAGCATACCTTTAGGGTCATTAATTAATTAATTAAAAAAATAAAATTTCCTAGAAGTTTCAATCGAATTTCGATGGCTGGAATCTGCTAGTTGAATTAAATTAAATTAAATATTTAAAATAATTCATTACACCCTGTTAATGCGAATGAGTTAAAATGTATATCACACGCCCTGTGTTGAATTGTAAAATGCTAAAATTGATTAGCATACCTTTAGGCTTATTTAAATATTCATAAATTTTTTATATATATAAGTATATAGATTAAAAAAACATTAGACAGAAAAAAATTTAATGAAAAACAATATTTCCTAGAATTTGCACTCGAATTTTGAGTGCTGATCTATGCTAGTTATAACTATTTGATAATTAAAAATTATTTCTTTTGATCTGATATTAACTTCTATTTGATAAACTGAAACGTTTTTCATTTTATTTTAGGTTTTTTTGGGGTGCATTTTTCGATGAGTTTAAGGATAGCAAAAAAAGTAGCTGACATCCCTGAGTAGACCGATGGAATTTAACTTTTTATGGACCTACACGTACTACCCCGAAAATAAAGAGCAGTCGTCTGTATGGAAGGCTGTCTAGGTAAGCAAACAAAAGTTGTTCACGCAAAAGTAACTATTAAATAATGGGTCATATATCCATTTTTTTATGTCGCTTGACACTATGTAAAACTAACAAATCTGAAGACAACAATATGACGTATAGTGTCATAGATAGACTTAAATATCTTAATGGATTTACCTCAAAATATAAACGATTATTCGCCTTTAAGAAAAAGTAATTCATAAAAACTAGTTCAAAAACTTGACTAACTAGTCTCCTCTAGAATGAACGACTAAGAAACATATAAATGACAGATGCTGCAATTTTATAAATCTCCTTATAACTGACTCCACCATTCAAACTATCATCATACTTACACCATATCTGGCAAATCGTTGCTATAGGGTGTTTAAAGCCCACTTAATGATTCGAATACTTTCTGGCTGCCTTTGTTTATTTGCTGGCATCATGAATTACCTTAAACCATATATCTACAACTATAAAATATATTCACTTAAATAGTTACACTCGTACAGATCTAAGAGAAGCAGGTGGTAATTACTGGTTTCTGCATGAAGACCAACTAATAGTTAAGCGAAAACTTGTCTTGTCGATTCTTCGGCATTAACAGGCAATACATCATATTTATTTCGCTGTTTTTGTTGTTTTATTATTATTTTTTTTTTTTTGTTGTCGATACTTTTGGTACCCTTAGTCTCTAAGCTTAGTTTATACAAGTTTTTGAAATGAAAAAATATTGATCAAAGAGCTGTTTATTGACATGTGCATACTTGCCTCTATCTTGTCAATTTGCACATGTGCAGTTGGCAATTTCAAATAGCAATAATATGTATTTAATTCCCATGAAGATGAAGGAAAATATATATTTTGAAAAATGCGTAGGTTTTTATCTTGAGAATGTAATAAGTATTATTAATATGCAATTTATTTTAGTTAAATATTCATAACATTTTGTAAATATTTATCAATTTAATGTGCAGACAGCAGATAGATATCGACAAAACAAAAACAAAATCTAGTAGTTAATACGATACATGGTTTTCAAATAAGTTAATTTATTCAGCATCCTTTGACTGCACCTTAATTTATTCGAGATGTTAGAAATATATATTGAGATGGCATACTTATACTTATACATCTAAAATATTAATAGGTATGACGATTTCTTGTGACCGATGATGACTTCCACAGTTTTCTCCTGATTTTGACTAAACGTATCTTATTTGAAAGGTATTTCTTTTTTAGCTGTACATTAGATTTACAGATTTTTAATTTTTTTTTTTGGAGTAAAATCCATTTAAAGTTGCTACTTATATAAAATTACACAATGCTATGTGTGTGTTTATTAAACTTGTTAATGTGTTGGTGAGTTTGTTTTCTTCATTCACAATAATAATTGTGTTGAATTAAATTGATAATTTTGGACATAAACCAATAATTGGACATAAACCAATAAGGACAATAATCGATATTTAAAAACCGTTTGATTGTGAATTGGCTAAAATTGCTTAGCATGCCTTTAGGGTCTTTACTAAATGAAAAACTAAAATATCTTAGAATTTTCACTCGGACTTCAAGGGCTGGGATTTGCTAGTATGCTCATAACACGTTTAAAAAAAGTTTTCCGACTAAAATCGTTAAAGTCGATTGGAAGTACTCGTACCGCAGATCGCGGTAAAATTTGGATATGTTACGACAACACGAAAAAATAGCTCCACAATTCCTTATCTTGGTTTTTCCAATTTGATCCAAAGAAACCATATCCAAATCGGATATTATGTGAAAGGTATTTTCAAGGCCTGTTCAATAGAATAGAAGACATGCATGGCCATGTTTAAGTACTAGTATTGTTTAATAAAACGCAAAAATTTTGGAGGGCGGTTTTCCGATATGGCGGCTAGTATTAATTTTACTGAATTTTATATGATGGCAATCCTGTGGATAAAATATAGGCAATACACCGATGTTTGAATATATAATTTAATTTCGAAATTTTAAGATTTTTTCGATCTCTCGATTTTAATATTGTAATACGAAAAAAATTTATAAGAAGAGTGCTCAAAGAATTAATTATTTCCTTTAACACACGATGTATCCACTACATTTTTGCTTTAGTGCATTACGCTGCAAAAAACTTTAAATTTGTTCAGTGAAAATAGTTTTGAGTTGCTAAGAAACGTCCCACAATGTCAGTCAATTGTTAGATACTTTGCTCTAATATAAAGCAATTTGAAGAGGAATAAACGGACATAAACAATGACATAAAATTTTTTTTTAAAGCAAAACAAAGAGCACACGAAAAAATAATTGGTATTATTTTTGTTTATATACAAAATATAAAAAAAGAATATTTGGATAACTTCATATTTGGTACACAGCTTACTTTGACTTTTACGAATTTGAAACGAAACATTCCTTATCGATGAACAGAACAATTTTCAAAAACTTTTGAAAAGTAAAATTTCCAAGGATTTTGTGAACTTGTTTTAATTGTTTGTATAATCTCTAACTGAATCTGTATTTTACTTCTTCAAAAAAGGTGTATTATTTCGGAATTAATTCGGGTTCAATTATTTTACAAAAACATAACTGTCAAACTACTTGACTGAAGCGTTAAAAACAAGAGTTATTTTATTTAAAACACATTAAAATTAAATTTTTTTTAAATAAAACAAAATATTTTTATATCCAAGAACATTTAATTTTCTGCAACTTAGAGATCATACATACATACACACAGACACACACACACACACACACACAAACACACATCAAGCATACTGTCACGCACGCAGCGGGATATTTGAAAAAAAAACTGTGACACACACTTTCAGGCTCGCTCCTTTTGTCAAAAGATTGCACGAAATTTTTGTTGGTGTTTTGTTCTATTTTGATCTTAATACTTTTTTGTTTTTAATGCTTGACAGAATGTTGATTTATTTAGCGCTGTCATGCACAGTTACAGTAAACATACAGTTACCAATTGATTTAATTTTTTTTTTTTTTTCAAATATTTATAACTTTTTCTTTTTAACGCTGAATGTTATTGAACAGTGACTTAAGGGGCATAATACATAGTAAAAGATATGAACATGACTCGAGTTAAATTTATACTTCTTTAAGACTTGAAGAATTTTAATTCAAAAAATTCTGAAATGCTAAGGTTAATTTAGAATTAGGCGAAATTGGTTGTCAATTGGAATTTATAAAAATTTTGCAAAGAATATGTTAATATTTTCATTTCAGTAGATAGCTCGTTTCTGGGACTTTGTATATTTGTATATATAACTTTCTTTATAACTAGTGTTTATTATAGTTTAAAAATTTCCAAATTGTAAACGTACAAAAAAAAAAAAATTAAATAAAAATATTTTCATTTCAGCATATTCATGCGATCAAATACGTAAAGGCAAAGCTCAGTTTTCCAATAGTATTGATTAAAATCAAAGCCACTAGATTGAAGATGAACCTGTGGCCCGATTTCTGTAAATAGCAGGTAAGATAGTACTAAAAGTTCGGTTGTATAAAACCGCAATGGGAAATTTTATCCCCCTTCTTTGGGGACCACTATAAACAGTCTGTTAAGGGTTCTAGCCAATAAGGATCTCAAGCCTATCTGCTATGATGATATCTATGTAGGAGGGCATCGGATGCACTCGAAGTTGTATATAACTGGGCATAACCTATGGGATTAAATATGAACCAGGAGAAGACTGAAACATGCCTCTTTACTAGGAAGACGAGAATAGTCGACTTTTCCAGGTCAAAACGATGAGAACCACACAAACGGTGAATACCTTGAGGTAATTATCGATAAAAAAACTCACTTGGAAGAACCAGTCGAGATTAGAATTAAATATGAGGCAGCTCTGGCCATGCTGCGGTTAAAGGTAACAGAGGAACATACCGACCATATGACCAGACACCAATCAATTTTGGACCAAAATCCGGGATTCAACACAGTGGATATTAGCTGTGATAGAATCGCGGAAGTGTCGACAAACACACCCTGCATTGTCCGCATACCAGACAAGGAAACTGAATGAACGGGAATATTCTACAAAACCTGCCAGGGTCACACTACTGTACAGACTGATCAAATCTGCATGGTAAGACTGGCATAGGTTTCTATGATGAGGACCGTTCTACTGGTAAATACCACCGTCTTCCGGATCACAACTGTCTTTCAGACTGAATTGGTAGCGATAACGGAATGTATTAGATTTATTGACGCACGGGGAAACCTAAGTCCCGGAGACGTGAAAATATTTACGGACAGTCTAGGGCGATATCCTCGAAAAAAAAAACTAGATCGAGGACTGTCCTCTAGTGTAAAGAGATTGCTAACTTCACCAGAAGTTGCAGACTTGGAATTGTTTGGATCCCTGGACATATTGGTACAATGGGAAACGTGATGGCTGACGAACTGGCGAGGAAGGGTTCTTTCCTGGATAGAGTAAATTTTGAAAACCCAACACCTTTCAAGTCTCTCACATTGAAACTATCGGAGGAAACTATCGGGACGAAATTGACGTAGGTTACGAAGATATTGTGGGGCAATCCCAAAACACTGAACACTAGGGAAATCCTTAATCTAGCAGATGTGAACTTACTAAGGTAGCTTTTTTTAAGCCTAGTTCCGCGAAGCCAAGTGGCTTGTCTGCAGATTCTAATTTTGGCTAGTTTTTTTTTTTTTTTGCAGCGAAACACCAAAGCCTCTGGTGGGAATCGAACCCACGACCCGCGCATGATAGGAGAGCACGTTACCTACTCAGCTACAGGGGCGCTTCCTTCCCACCTACCTACTCACCTACTGGGACCCTAACGGAACGCTCTGAACTAAGGGCTTACCTATACCGTAGAGAATGGCCAGTATCAGCAAAATGAAGAGCTGGCGGAGAGGATGACGAAACCGTAGACACTACCTTTATTACTGTCCTGCATTTGCGGGAACAGGGGGGTCAGACACCTATACAACGACATATTACCAGGCCTGACGGGTCTTAGGGGGATAAGCTGGAAAACACTCATGAAATTTGCTGATGAGACCGAATTTCTAAGTTATTAAAGTGGTAAACACAACAAGACGATTTTCTGGCTTAAGTGTATATCCAGGTACAACTGATCTGAGCTATGTGTATACATGGATCCTCTTCTCAACCTAACCCAACCTAAGGTTATACTATTGCTAGTAAGATGGTTCAATTGCTGATATTTTTTTTTTAAATATTATTGTTATATGTAACAGCTTGGTAACGACTATGAACTAAGTCGGTAAAAATTCAAGGATATCTCAAAAATTTTCTTGCAAAGTAATAAGTTTTCGATCTCATATAAATGGAAATTTGGCGGAAATACTTAATAAATTTGCGCTCATCATTGACCCAATGATACACTAACTGAATGATTGAGTCGGTAATGCTGTACATGCGCCTCTAGTTCTTGATATACGTTGGCGGATATTGTTGATATCGATTAAATGGTTAATAAAATCGATGAAGCCAACTACGTGGTTCAAGAACTGGATAAAATTAAAAAATTCAAATACTATCGGGCAACTGGGTTGCCTCACTGGTATAGAATAATTTCAATCTAAATGTCATTTAATGCATGCTAGACTGTAAACCCCGCCGGTGCCAAATTTCATGTCAATATCTTTATTGGCTCTATACTGGAAACAACTGAATTTGACGATTTCAGCCTAGCTGATTTTTATACCATATACCACTATGTGGTTTGGGTATGATGACTTTGGGCTGCTGTTTGTAACAACCAAAAATATTCGTCCTAGACCCATCTTTAATTATACCGATCGAATCAGAATCACTTTCTGAGTCGAAATAGCAATGTCCGTCCGTCCGTCCGTCCGTCTGTGTGTCCATGTAAACCTTGTAATGAAACTACAGGTCGCAAATATGAACATATTTTGACGAAATTTGGTATATAAGCTTTCATCGGCCATGGGATGAACGCTATTGAAATTGGTGAGAATCGGTCTATGTTCAGACCTAGTCCCCATACAAATGACCCCTATGAAATCGACATAAATTGCCATAAGTTCCAAATTATCATATAGATCTCAGTCAAATTGGGTTTATACGTGTGTATTACATCCATTAATCAGTAGCTCAAAAATAATCCCTATAGGAAAATTCTTAGTCATAGGCCCCATATAGAGCTGCTTCCCGATATTCACTTAAATCTATCAAAAAACAAAAATATTGCACAGATTTTTCTAAAATTTGGTTTGTATGCATTTTTTCAAAGTATAAGTGACTTTACCAAACATGGTCAGGATCGGTCCAGTTTTGGGCCTAGTCCCCATATGGATATAGCATCCGATATGAACTTTTTCATATCTGCAGCGAAAAAAATTAATAAAAATGCCACTCAAATTTGGTTTATGCCTATTTGATTATCCAATTAGTTGGACCGAAGAGATAGGGTCTCTAAACCATGGTATAGGGTATCGTATAGTCGGGCTAGACCGGTTATAATTTTCTTACTTGTTTTTATCAAAGAAGTTTCATAAAAATTCGTTTGTGAAGAGAAATATCTGCTGGAGAAACTTTTAGAAGACATTCGGTTAACAGGCGATGTCGAAACAAAAATATTTTTGGCAAAAACACTTAAAAGTCCAGGAAGGCAGTTAGAGCGCCCCGGACGAAAAGAAAACATTTAATGCCAAGAAAATCAAATATTCAGTGCTAAGAAATCGTGGATTGACAATTACATATCTTGCTGGTGCATATTTTCGAAAAAGAATCGTCGCGTCAATATGTCTGCAACAATGCTTTAAGACTACCACAATACAATAAAATGCATTAGTAGGGCTGAGGAGACTTGAATCTATGCCCAGGACCCACAAACCAATCAGGAGAGTAATGTCCAGAAGCTGAACCAAGCCCGAAAAGACTATGTCAAAGTCGTTCGAAAGTCAACATTTTACTTCCTTGATCATTAAAAATTTTTTCTCCCGGGTCAATGTCTTAACATGGAATAAGAAGCCAGAATTATGGGCAGATAACTCTTTGTTTTTGCACACGACAATGCACTGTCTTACACTGTTTTGCTGCTTCAAGACCATTTCTCTCAAAATTCGGCTCACAACGCTCCACAACTACCGTATGTGTTCGCCTGAATTTGCACCGTGTGCCTTATGGCTATTCAATAATCTCAAAAGGCCACCCCGGGCACACGGTTTTGGATCGATTGAGATTAAAAATTAATCGATCTAAAGCTTTAACAACTGTTTCGACGATTAAAAAAAGTGGGATATTTCTGTAAAGTCGGTGAAATTTGGTTTGGAACAATAACAAGTTTTTTCCATTTTATATAAAAGTCCCCTTTTCATTTTTTCAATCGACCAAATTTGTTTAACCGCAACATTTTTCTCCTTTAAAATTTATTATCTTGAAATTTGTTCGTTACTATTAACTACGAAGTGCTGGTCTCTATTAGTGCTATCATTTCGGGGTCGAATGTCTTGTCTGTCGAAACTTTTTGTCTAAATAATTAATTTTCTAGAAATAAAAAACCAATAAAAAAATTAATGAGACTTCAAATCGTACCACAGTAAAATTAATAAATTACTGTTAAAACGATTTTCTAAGTGTATGAAAAAGTTTAGGAACAAAAAAAATTTACATTATCTACATGGAATAACCAAAAAGGGAACTCACTTAATAAAAACTTAGATTGTCAACGCATTGTTTGGTAACAAACACGAAGCAGTTCCTTTTTTACCATACGATTTTGTTGCCAACACTCTACAACTACTGTTGTTTGTTGTTGACGATGGCTGTGGCTGATCTGTGGGTAAATTGTGTGAGCATGACAGATCACAAATCACACCTCTTTTGTTTTTGACATTTTTTGCTGTTTTTTTTTTTTTTTTTTTTTTTTTTGGTTTTAAGTTAAAATGTATTTAATAATAATAACAGGTAACAACAAAAAACTATAATTATATTTTGCATACAAAAACAGTCATGGGTATAAGTGCATAAGAGTGTTTATAACACAGCACTTTTGTTACTACACCATTTTCGTTATGAGATTTCAGATATTCAATATATAAATTACACTTTCCTTTTAAAACAAATGTAATAGATTTGTTGTTTATTTAATAATTAATTTCAAATATATTAATTCCTATATTCAAATATATATTTTTTAATCCAATTGTAAATGGTGTAATTGAATTAAGTATGCAAAGTAAACAAAAAAATCTTATTGTTTTTATAGATACGAGTATTTTTTAGTTTTTATTTATTTGTTGGTTTATGGCACCAGTGGGCGTTAATTTAAAATTTTATGAGTTTGAAAATAACTTCTTACACAATTGCTAACAAGCCCACAAAGTACACCGTGAAATGTTGTTTATTGTTTAAATTATAAATAAATTATTTCAAATAATAAACACACAGAGAAACAAATAACAGCAATCATTGCTGTCTTAATAAATGCCCGTACAATTTTCAAAGGTTCGTTCGATATAATTGCTGTTTGGTTTGAGTGGTGTGTGATCGTGTGTAAATCAAATGTCACCCATTGTATAATCACAACCACAGCCAAAACAAGCAACAAAAACAATAAACTAAACAGCCACCAACACATTGTTGGTATTTATGTACAAACATACATACACACTCGTTCGTACGTATGGTAAATAGGTACTACTGCCGCCGCTCTTATTGCTGTTAAATGTAATCGTTTAGATCTGTCGGATAAGTCAATCAATGTGATTACTGTTAGACATAATTAACATTTTCAAAAAATGCTTTTAAGGTGTGTGTGTGAGTGTGTGAGTGTGAGTGTGAGAAGAAGAATATGCATAACTTTAGTTAAACATTTTAATTGCTGAAACTTAATTAATAACAAGTTTCATCATTTTTTATTGACTCCTAATTAATGAAACGCAAAGAAATTGTTGCCGCGTAGCTAAAATTTAATATCAAATACTCGAGCAATGTGTTGTCTAACTTATAGTCCTCTCTTGAAAATAGGGAAACCAGAGTCCCAAAAAAATATATTTAACTAAAAAATTCATTTGCAAGGCAGGGAAAGAGTTACAGTTCTTTTTAAGTACAATAAAACCATTTTATAGACTATACCATAATGTGGTGAGGGTATGATGACTCTGTGCTGATGTTTTTTATTAAATCGATAGAATCAGAATCACTTTCTGGACAGATTTTTCATCTGCCTGCTCGTCTGTGTGTCTACGAAAGCATTGAAATGAACCTACAGGACGCAAACATAAATATATTTTGATGAAATTTAGTATATCTGTGGTTTTCTGGAATAACCGCGTATGCCCATTTTTGTCAGTTTTGAGTTAACGATGCCAAATATATTAATTTTTAACGCCCTTTACATGTCGTCGTTCGTAAATTATTGTGTTCTATATGCTTTTTGTTAAAGTTTAGTTGCTAAAGTTTCGTTGCTAATAAAAAAAATTGAACCGATAAAATTGTTGCGACCTTCCTACCAAGGAAAGTACTATAGTTTGTGGTTTTTTCTGTTTAAAAAAAATTCCTCTTTGTAAGAGTAAGAACTATTAGAACTTAAACATCGATTAATAAAAAAAAAAAAAAACAGAACACAATAACTTACGAACGACGATGTGTTAAATTTAAAAAAAAAAAAAAATATTGACCATTTCTGAGTTTTTTTTCTTTAAATAACGACGTACCTTAAGTGTTTATTAAATTAATTTGCAGCAATATTGACGTATGTCAACCTACGTTTGGTCGCTGACAAATTACTTTCTCAGAGAACGACACATAGCGACACACGTTGTTATTAATGAAAAAAAAAAAAAAATGCAAAATAATTTTAGATTATTTTTCAGTTTATAACTACTTATAAAAACTTGTGTGCTTATTTCTGTTATTTTTTGTCACTATTATTCTTGATACGTTGTTATATTCTCATCCTAACTCCCGTTAACTTTTTGATGGCGAACAAAAAAATCCATTTTTCAAGCAACAACAACTTATGACTACATGGGTGGATGCATTGGTAGTTTCCTTTTTCAAACAAACGACGTTTGTCGACATGAATTGTTTTATCTACACACACTTTAAATGTAATTTACATATTGTTTTTCGTCCTTCTCTAGGATCTATTCCTCTAAAGATTTTTGACTCAAAATTTTATATACAGTAGTTATTGCCCATATCTACAGGACTGTTAAATAAAAAGCTCTAAAAACTTTATATCGAGCCCATAATTTCCAATATAACGTTTTTTGGCCCCCCTGATCATTTTGATTTTATGACATACGCGGTTATTCTAGAAAACCACAGATATAAGACGGGCCCTATTGAAATTGTTAAAAATCGGTGCATACAAAAAAATGGTTGTAATATACAGATTATAATTATCATATAAATCGATAAAGTTTGGTAAATGTGTGTCTGTTGTCCAAAAATAAACCCCGTAGGACCATTTTCAGTCGTAGTCCCTATATAAGGCTGATTCCTGATTCCTGATCTTCCCTAAATCTATCAAAAATATTGCATATATTATTTATACCCTATACCACTATGTGGTTTGGGTACAATGACTTTGTGCTGCTGTTTGTAACAACCAAAAATATTTGACCTAGACCCATCTTTAATTATACCGATCGAATCAGAATCACTTTCTGTGTGTCCATGTAAACCTTGTAATCAAACTGCAGGTCGCAAATATGAATATATTTTGACGAAATTTGGTATATAAGCTTCTATCTGCCATAGGATGAACGCTATTGAAATCGGTGACATTCGGTCCATGTTCAGACCTAGCCCCCATACAAATTACCCCTATGAAATCGACATAAATTGCCATAAGATCCAAATTGTCATATAGATCTTACTCAAATTGGGTTTGTATGCGTTCATTACATCCACTAATGAGTAGTCCTAAAATGATCCCTTTGGTCTCATATAGAGCTGCTTCCCGATATTAACTTAAATCTGTTAAAAAACAAAAATATTGCACTGATTCTTCTCAAATTTTGTTTGTATATGTTTTTGCAATATACAAGAGACGTTACCAACCATGGTCCATTCTTGGACCTAGTCCCCATATAGATATATCATCCGATATGAACTTTTTCATATCTGCAGCCAAAAACATTAATAAAAATCCCACTCAAATTTCGTTTTTGCTTATTTTCTATGTCCAGTTAGTTGGGCCTAAGAGATAGGGTTTCCAACCGCATGGTATAGGGTATCGTATAGTCGGTCTAGACCGACTATAATTTTCTTACTTGTTTTTATTTAGTTTATATATTTTTTTGTGAAAAGAAAATCACTTTACTAAATATGACCATAGTAGGTCCATTTTTTACCTATTCCCCATATAAAACCCCATCAGATATGAACTTATGCACATCTGCATGCCACAAATTAATAACAACTAGCAGAACCCAGCCATCGAAATTCGAGTGCAAATTTTAGTAAATTAAATTTATTTATTTAAATGCTTTTTAAATCTATTTAGTTCATTAAATTTATTTCATTATAAATAGTTGTTAAACATACAGAAATAAGAGCCTAAAGGTATTTGAACCACCTTTAGGCTCTTACCTAATGGTATGCTAAATGGGCGTGTGATATGCAATTATTATAATGAAATTCGATTGCATTATTGTCGATATTGGTGTGTGTCCAAAATTATGTGTCAATTCAATTCAATTTTTTCAAACACATTAAAAAAATTAATAAACACACACACATCATTAAATGGTATAATGTATGTGTTAGTAGAACTTTAAATGAGCACTACTCCAAAAAAATGTTCCAGAAGGTGCAAATCTCTCAAAATGGCGGACAGCTAAAAAGAATTACCTTTCAAATAGGGGATGTTTGGTCAAAACAGGATTAAATCTGACAAAGTTACATCGGTCACAAGAAATCGCATTGCATATTAATATTATAGATACTATTAAAATTTGAATTATGCTCATTTTCTATATCCAGCAATTGCCTTTACTGAAGATCCAAGTACCTCTTTCGAAACATATGGTATAGGGTAGTCTAATACCGATTATAATTTCATTACTTGCCTACAATTAAATTCACATAGCTACGCAATAAACTTTTTATACGCAATAAACTTTTTATACGCAATAAACTTGTTATACCCTATATTGTATATTTGTAAATAGCAAACAGGGGCCACATTTTATTATACCAATCGTCTCAGAAAGCGATACTTGGCCTTCCGTCCATCCGTGTGTCCGTCTGTGTATCCATGTGAACATTCACACAGAAAATCGAATTTGTTTCAAACCCAATTTTGGTATTACATCTAATAACGCAATATTCTTTTGTGATCACTGAAATATATAATCTGTATGTGACAGGGAAAGTTTAAAGGGACCTATGGGTCGAAAACATCGATTTTTAATTTTGGTAATTTTGGTTTAATTTCTAATGAGCAAACTGCAGCTTTTTAACTGCATTAGTTTTGTCATAAATTAGCTTCAAGATAGACACTTTTAATAAAAAAAAAAGCAAAAAAGAATCCGATGTGACAAACTCTTCTGCAATTGTTCTAATTTGCTTGAAACTCGTCACCCACGGGTTTTCGGGATCGCTGATTACGAATCTGGTATTAGATTTGAAAAATCCAAAATGGCGGATTCAATAAGGCGGATAATTTTTTTAAATTTGAACATATTTGTTTTAAGATCGTTACTCAAAGGGTTTTGCGGTCGTTGATTATGAATTTAAAGTCGGATTTTTAAAAGTAAAAAAGGCGGATCTAATTTGGCGGATTAGTTTTTTTTAAAAATTTTTCGGTATAACTTTTGAAAATTTAAGATGGAGGATTATAACAGATATATATCCGATGTTTTTAATGAAAGGAACAACAGATTTATAACTTCACTATTTATTTTAAAAATCAAAAAAACACACTAGCTTAAAAAACTTAACTAAAACTAATTCTGCTTCTTACATATTCTTTTCTGCGATTTCACTATTGAGTCTGAATTAGTATTTCTTTTTTCCATTGCTACATCTAGCAATTGTGGTGCTACATCGTCTGCTTTTTTGATGTCAGAAAGTAAGCCTCGAATATTTTTAAACAGATACAACTGTGTTTCCAAAGAAAAACCCTGTGGAGTTATAATGTTTTACAATTCGAAAAAACTACTTTTGCCAATAATTAACATTGGCCATACTGAATCAACTATTCTGAATTTTACAATTCTGATACTAAACTACCTCAAGTAAATCCGATAATATTACAAAAATAATCCGCCATATTAGATCCACCATTTTGAATTTTTAAAATCTAATACAAGATTCGTAATCAGCGACCCAGAAAACCCCTGAGTAATGAGTTTCAAGCCATAAAAGTGTTCAGGCGCATCAACATAAACTTATTTACTTCAAAGTTGTTTTTCTCCACAACTTATTTTCTGACCATAGGTCCCTTTTAACGTTCCGTGCCACATATAACCGTATAATGGTAAAGACAATTGTATATATAGAAATATTAGTTCGATTGTTTGAATTGTAATATTTAGTTGGTACAATGGATTTATTCATTTTATTTAACATTTATCAACGTTTTTAGTGATACAAAATTTTTAAATCACCATTTTTTTGAAATATTAATTATTTATTTATTTTCATTTAAGTGGTATAAGGCAATATCTTAGAATAAAGTAGTAATCATTAATCTGTAGATAATACGTAAATATTTCATAAATTTTACAATTTAATGGATTTGAAGGAAATATATTGCTATTTCACTAATTAAAAATTATGATATATCGGCATATTTCTACAAAATTTATTAAAATAATAAAGATTATTAAAAACCTGTTGTATATTAAAAAAAAAAAAAACATTGACGAAACTCAACCTGCTATAGCGTAGAATAAACACAACAAACAAGAAGTTATCACATATATGTAACTTACCCCATCGTACTGTTATCTGTTCCGTCAATTAATTGATTGACATTACTTTTTATATTACAGAAAATAATTGATTGGGTAAATGAAAATGTGCCATATATTTTGCAAGGTATGTTCTACCTTCTTTACTATGGAACTAACATATCCACACATGAAACATAGAATGTGTGAGACATTTTTGGTCTTTGATGAAATCACGAGCATTATATCGGCCACGTCCATCAGGAAACATTTCATATTGTTCGTGTAGAGAACTTAGTGGTTAATCGTTTCTAAATAAGGCTTCAAAACAGACTATCAGAAATATTCGGGTCTCATAGAAGTGGTAACGAACTCTCATATACTCGACGTTGCCATACAACGCCTTGAATTTGCCTTAAATTAACAAAAACAAGCATAACAGATGAAATGTTTATATGATGTTGCTATTGAAGGATAAAGGTTTGAGAGCACATTATTGACATTCTTCAGTCCTGATATTATCAAATAAAAAAAAAAACAATAAAATTTTCAAAAGTCTCTCCTTGCATTTGATTTTGACGATGTCATCGCAGCCAGGGCATACATTTTTAATATATACTAACAATTTCCAGCTCTCGAAATTCGAATGCAGGTTCCAGGAAATACTTTTTCATTTAGTACAGACCTTAAAGGTATGCTAATCAATTTTAGCCAATTCATAATTCAACGGTTTTTGATTATTGTCGTTATTGGTTTATGTCCAAAATTATTTTTCAATTCAACACAATTATTATTGTGAATGAAGAAATTTAAGAAACAGAAACAGCATTGTGTAATTTTATGCATATGTTGGTAGCAATTCTAAATGCATTTTACTCCCAAAAAATGTTCCAGACGGTGCAAATCTGTAAATCTGATGGACAGCCAAAAAGAAATATCTTTCAAGTAAAATACGTTTGGTCAAATTGGAGAGAAAACTGTTTAACAAATCGTCAGTCACAAGAAATTGTCTTACCTATTAATATTATAGATTTTGAAAAACTGATATTCTTTAAAGAATTAAGAGTTGTTTGAAAGCAAACACGATTATGAAAAACTATAAACCCAATTTTATTCCACTTGCCCTTTAATTATAGACATATATCACCCAGTTCGTGTGCAATATATGCTCATGAATGCTGTTATATTTGGACTAGAAATGGTCCGATCATAACCATATTTAGTAAGGTAACTTATGTGTTCTAAAAGCATACTACGGTATTTAAATGTAAAGTTGATGAAGAATCCAAATCAATTTCATCGCCTTAAGATAACCCGCCTCATATACAACTCACTTACGTGAAATGTTTTTTCAGACCCTACAAAAAGTTGTTCAAGACAATTTCCGGAATAGCCTTCAATTCAAATTGATTTTCCCGGAGTAGTCTTTTGATTTTGTAGAATAGCCAGAAGTTACACGAGGCTAAACCAGGCGTATACAGTGATTGTGCAACGATGTGAGTTGAATTTTATGCGAAATGGTTCAAATATTCAATTCAGTGTGGGACGTTGCTATCTCTTGGTGCAAAAATCCTTGTTAACAGATTGGCCCAGCAGAAGAAACTCATAATCCACCACACCACGAAGTAAAAGGTTAGCGTGACCGTAATTTTTGAATTACTTTGGCGTGATCTTTTCAGTTTAGATGACATTCGCTTGATATATGAGCACTATCTCCGTAATGTTGCCAACGATATTTAACTTACAACCCCAATATGAATTAAATCTATAATATTAATAGGCTAGGCGATTTCTTGTGACCGATGTTTTGTTGTACCGTTTTTTCCCGATTTTGACCAAACGTATATTATTTGAAAGGTATTTATTTTTAGCTGTTTTCCAGATTTACAAATTTTTAAATTTGTTCCTTTATTTTGAGTAAATTGCATTAACACATACATAAAATTATACATATGCTATGTGTGTGTTTATCTTCATTCACAATAATAATAAACCATAAAAGTGTTGGTTTGTGAATTGGCTAAGTTGAAAAAGTTACCTAGATATTGCACCCGAGTTTCGAGCGCTGGAATCTGCTAGTACTAATAATAACAATAGAAGCAAGAGGCTATTGAAAAACTTTTTCTTGAACTTGCAGGGCATTGTAATTTATATAAATATTAAATCGCAATTGTGCTAATAATGAATTGTAAATTTATATTTTGATATATCAAAAAACAAAAAAAAAAAATATTAAAAAATTGTTCAGTTGCTACGGGGTCGTATGTATAGATTCAAATCTCATGAAACAATAAATATTTTTTTAATGATGTTAATGCAATGCCCTTATAAAACAAATTATGTGTTTTTAATGCCAATTGAGATTTCTGTGGTTTTCTGGAATAACCGCGTATGTCCATTTTGCCAGTTTTGAGTTAACGATGCCAAATATATTAATTTTTAACGCTCTTTACATGTGATTAATTAAAAAAAAAAAATATTGACCATTTCTGAGTTTTTTCTTTAAATAACGAGGTCAATTAAAAGTTTATTAAAGTAATTTGCAGCACTATCGACGTATGTCAACCTACGATTGATCGCTGACAAATTATTTTCTCAGAAAACGACACATAGCGACATACGTTGTTATTAATGAAAAAAAAAAAAAAAATTCAAAATAATTTCGGATTATTTTTCAGTTTATAACCACTTATAAAAACTTGTCTGTTTATTTCTGTTTTTTTGTCACTATTATTCTTGATATGTTGTTATATTCTCATCCTAAGTCCCATTAACTTTTTGTTGACGAACAAAAAAATCCATTTTTCAAGCAACAACAACTTATGTCTACATGGGTAGTTGCATTGGTAGTTTTGTTTTTCAAAGAAAACGACGTTTGTCTACATAAGTTGTTTTATCTGCACACACTTTAAGTGTTATTTACATATTGTTTTTTCGTCCTTCTCTAGGATCTTTTCCTATGAAGATTTTTGACTCAAAATTTTATATAAAGTATTTATTGCCCATATCTACAGGACTGTTAAATAAAAAGCTTTAAAAACTTTATAGCGAGCCCATAATTTCAAATATAATGTTTTTTGGCTCCCCTCGACATTTTGATTTTATGACATATGCGGAAAACCACAGATTTGACACTTTTGAGCCTCGAAATATCTTTTCAAATAATATTGACTGATCCTTTTGAAATGTCTCTAAATATACATCAATGATTTTTCAGCACCAAATCTTTCATTTTCTATACGTGTTAATTATCACTTCATGTTTTTCTCGATGCGCTCTTTTTCTTCAACGCTTTCTGTGTCTTTTGGGAACAGTTTCTACCACTTGTAGACTTTCTAAAATCTTGTCTAGTCATTGAAGGCCTTCTGCAATACCCTTGCCGTTTCTGCGGCAAAAATTACGTTCTGCAAATAAAATTTAATGGAATTTCTTTGTTTAACAAAAATGCCAAAATCACTATCAGTTGTTTACAAAAATTAGCGTCAGTACTGCAACAATGAAGATATTGACATTAAATTTCCCACAGATGTCCAAAACAGAACTAGCAACCTGAAGACGATACTATGTGCAATCTGCAACATACCGCGTTTTTTCAGTAAAGCTATGAAAACAAATAATTGCGTATAAAAGCTATTACCACAGTTGTAACCACAGTTTTGATCTAAGACTTCCTCCATAATATGTTGAACAAAAAATTTTGAAACTTATTTTTCGGAAAATTAATTAAAATGTGAAAAAAAAAATAATTGAATGGGCAAAAAGTTAGGAGTTTATCTAAAAAGAGATAATATGATGTGTCTGGTGAAAAAATGTGAATAAAAAATTCCGCAAATCTGCAAACTAAACTATGTTTCTAAGACTACAAGAATGGATGATAGCTTGACATTATGATACACAGCATCCACGAAAAAAAATTATCTATCGAAATCCTTTGATTGTAAATTTCGAGTATCAAAAAAGGCAGACATTAAGACGCCAAAACTTTTAAATATATTCGTTTATTCATAAAAAAATAACACCCATAATGTAAGCATTTATCCAATAGAAAAAAGTTTTCTTACATACATTTCAGATATTTATGTGCAGTAAATATTAATATTGGTATTGAAACTAGCATATAAGAAGCATTATATTGTCAATATTGAACTACAAAAAGAAAGCAAAAACCCAAAATTTTGTACTAAAGGAACTCACCATCAGTTTTTGTTTTTTTTTTTTTGTTTTTATGTTTCCCTTTGCACAAATGCTGAAGTACATAAGGATGTGTGTACATAAAATTGTAAGACATGTCTTAAGATTGAAATACAAAAAAAAAAAAATAAAAAAATATATAAAAATATCATACCTACAATATCATATTTGGCTATTTGTCGTCGTTTACCAAAATCAATTTAGTCTAATAAGTTTTTTGTTGTGGCTTTTTAATCTCTTTACAGCTTTTTAACAAATATTGAAATGGTGGCTTAATGAAATTGATAATTTTAATAAAATTTAATTGCATCACTACTTAATTTTAAGTATGAACATAATATGAGGTAAGTTTCTAATGATGATTATAACAAGTGGAAATTCAGTGTTTAAATATTAAGAAGTAGAGAAAGGAAATTAACAATATAGACGCCTTTATTGCCATAAGCGAGGTATAGAGTTCCTACGTTCATTTAATACTTCGTAGGAACTTAATACCGTGCTCTTGGAGGGCTGTTTTTCAACAAGTCTGCAACCTAAATAAAGTGATTAAAATAAGACTTAAAAAATAAATGTGTAAAGTGATATTATGATATTATTTTTTTAAGCTAACCATCTTATCTTAAGGAAGCTTGAAAAATAATCTCTACTTCGAGAAATAATCCAAATAAAATTTGGTAGTAACTGTATCTCATAAGGTTGAGATATATGTATGTGAGATCATTCAAAACTTTGTGACAAAATTAAAACTACTGCTCCATAGTCTATCAAACACGACCGTGTAAAACCCATAGTACACAACATATTATTGTGTTTAGGCGATAATTATGAAGCAATTAAGTATTACCAAAATAAAAACGAGTATTAGATGACGACTTAACTGTTTTAAATGAAAATGACGTCGGTGCACACTGGTATTTTAATCCCTTTATCGGAATTATCGATACAACTGACCTATTGTAGATGATTCCAGATCATATGGCCCTTGTATGATTCAAGAAGAACAGGAATGATGTTTGGCTACGGCTGGGTTATAACTCACTGAACCCTGCAGAATTGCATGTATAGCTCAAGGCATTTATGTCTAGCGAGCTAATTGCTGTAGCAGTTGTATCGATGTAAAGGAAGAGCAGTCAGTGCAACATCTACTGTGGGTCTTCGACAAAACAGGCTTCAATAGAAATCAATATTTATGACTCGGATTCTGAGTAGCATTTTTCATTTTTTAATTAATCTTCTTTTCTTTGTATTATATTCAAAAATGGAATGATTTAAAAATAAAACGAAATAATAATAACAAACATAAGACGTCCGGTATGATAATGTTAATAGATCGTTTTTATGGGACGTTGGCTTTCCTATGAAGTGATTTCAAAAAAATTTTGTGTCTACATAGCACTAACTATAAAAAAAAAACATTCCTCCAAATTTCATTGTTCCATCTTCAATAGTTTTGAAGTTATGGAATTTAGTGTTGCTAAAATAGCAAAATCTGACACTGTGTGCCGTTTTCCAATTTTCTTTTTTGTTTAATAAAAAAAAAATCTTCTAATCTGTTTACTTTGACCAGAGCTGAATGTGATATTACAAATAAAAAAAAGTTGTAGGTTTAGCCTGACCTGGGCTCAGACAAAAAAATGGCGCAATTTCTATAAGAATAATGTATGGAGAGAAAAGTCTGTGGCCTTAGAATGGACAACAGGATTTTTAGCTCCGAGCCATTTTTATTATTTTTTATTTATTTTATTATTCGTTTTATTCAATATTTTTTTTCATGCATTTATTTATTGGATCTTCACATAGTGAACTAACAATAATTACTCAAATCTTAGAACTAATATAACTTACTAAGTCCGGCCAGTGCCAGAAAAAATTTAATGTTTCTACATAAATTCGAAATACATAAATATTGATTGGCCTAGACAACCTCAAGCATTTATTATGAGATCTGCAGTATCACTCCTTCTTAGGCGATGGTGGATGCAATTGTTGAGAAGGTCACGTGCTGAGAGATGCGGGTGAGTTTCTAGTTTTTTCAAGTACCTTGAACAGTTTTTCATAATTTCGACTTTAACTAGGGGTACATTTAATTCTCTATGTAATTGTGAATTTCTCACATACCATGGGGCATGGGTAATCAACTTTAGGATCTTATTTTGGCATCTTTGTATTTTCTCTATACTAGAAGCTGAAGCGGTTCCCCATAACTGTACACCGTAGCACCAAATGGGTTTCATGATTGAATTATATATCAATAACTTGCAATCCAGACTTAGCTTTGAATTTCTGCCAATAAGTCACGTACGTTGAACTAATTTAAGTTTTATTTGTGTTAATTTTGATTCTATGTGTTTGTTCCAAGTAAGGCGGCGGTCAGGATGAAGTCCCAAATATTTTACATCAGAATGTTGCGGTCTTTGCTTATTTTTTATTCGGATTTGAGGGCATGTTTCTCTTCTGAGCGTAAAAGTAACGTGGATATATTTTTATTTACATTTATTCTTACTTTCCACTTGTGTGACCAGTACTCCAATTGCAAAACATGTCGTTGTAAAAGTGTAGATGCTGTTGAGGGGTTCTCTTGATAATCCAAATTTCCGTGTCATCTGCAAAGGTTGAAGTAATCGTGTTTTCATTAGTTGGCATGTCCGCTGTTTAAAGAATGTATAGGAGCGGACCCAGAATACTGCCCTGTGGAACACCAGCTCTTACATCCTGAGGGGGGCTTGTAAAGTTGCTCTCCTTTATTGCGAATTTCCTGGTAATTATATAGCATTCGATTAGTTCATGAACGTTTGGGGGGCAGCAACGTTTTAATTTTATGGAGTAGACCCTCGTGTCAAACCTTATCGAAAGCTTGCGAAACGTCAATAAAGAGAGCAGAGCAGTACTTTTTTTCTTCACAGGCTTTTCTTATAGCGCTTACTAACCTATGGACTTGCTCAATGGTGCTGTGTCCTCGCCTTAATCCGAATTGATGTGCTGGGATGACGTTATTTTGATCTACAGCTACATTAAGCTAATTTACTAGTATTTTATCGAACAACTTTGACAGATTAGACAACAAACTTATTCGCCCGTACGAACCGACCTTTGTGTGATCTTTGACTGGCTTGGGTACTATGGTAGCGAGCGAAAGTTTCCATTCTGATGGAAAAATAATTATTTTCAAAGCTATTCTGGGTAACTCCAAAGGCATTTTATTACTGATCTCGTCGATGCCCGATGCTTTTTAGGGTTAAGATCAGAAGAGGCCTTTTCAACCTCTCTAATCTCAAATCGAAGTGACACTGCACTGTGCTGGTTTATTACTGGTGGTAGCTCGTTTAATGAGCTAGTAACTATATTCGGAGTAAAAATGTTCTACAAATAGATTACCTTTTTCTATATCATTTCTAGCCCAGCCTCCATTTTGCATTCTTATTGGTGGTTTATGTCCAACGGGTCTTTTAAGATTTTTTGTAGATCGCCGTAACGAGTAATCAGTCCTTGAAGTCGGATCTAATTTTTCGAGATATCTGTTTAATTTATAAAGTCTCTGAGTTTGAAGCAACTTTCTTAAATTTGATGTACATGCTTTCAATTGCTGCTTAAGTTGAGGAGATCTGTACAGTTGCCACTGTCTTCGAATTCTTCTTTTTTCATTTAATAGCCGCTCGACATCTACCGAACAAGTTCTATACTGCCCTCTGTGTCGGGGGTTTCGCAGCAAGTTGAGAAGATATTTTGAGGTTTTGTTCAAAGTTAACAATAGCCAAGCCAATATCATCTGGTGTTCTTAGTGGTAACCTATCCGTACAATGGATACTGAGAAACTTTCTATACTTTAACCAATCTATAATACTTGTTGGCGCTAAATTACCATTCGGCGGTACAATTTATCGGGGGTTAGAAATAGTAACAATTACTGGTATGTAATCTGATTAGAGTTCCGATGAGGATTCGGCATTTATAAGTTCTCTCGCAATGTTTTTCGTTACTCCAAAATAGATTAGATTGGGAATCTTTTGTCTATCTGTCGGCCAGTATGTTGGTTCTCCTCTTAAGATAACATCGAGGCCCATATTAGATATTGTGCCTAACAAAACACGGACTTTCGGGGAGATTGAACGTGACCCCCAAAATGTATGCTTGCCATTGTAATTGCCAGCAGCAATAAACCGAGGGCCAAGTGATTTAAAAAATCTTTTGTATTGACTTTCCGTTCAATATAATGTTCAACATAATGTTTTTTATCTATATATTAATACATGAAGGTAAATTTTTAGTTCCCTTTTTAAGCAATATGCGGGTACGGAGGAGTGTGAAAATTGGCATAGTTATTTAAAATTTATGTTTAATCTGTCTTAAAAATATATTAAATTAAATAAAATATAATATTTATAATAATTTGTTACACCTTGTGAATGCGAATGATTTAAATTATATATCTGACGCTCTGAACTGTGAATTGCTAAAATTGATTAGCATACCTTTAGGCTTATTTAAATATTCATAATTTTATATATATAGATTAAAAAAACATTGGAAGACAAAAATTGAATGCAAAAATATAGTTCCTAGAATTTGTACTCGAATTTCGAGCGCTGGGCCATACTAGTTCAACATAATTTTCCAACGATTCGAAAACCCATTTGGGTTTTGCTAGTTTAGCTGCTGTTCGGATTTAATGGCCTTATGTATATTTTGAATAAAATGTGATTTTTTCTGAAGATCATACAATTTTTCTCAAGGCTATATCTCGGTAACCAACTGAAATATTTTTACCTGTATCAGTAACTACACGCTGTATTCAGCATGAAATATTCGCCACTTATATCCACTTCAACGAAGCATTGCGTATATGCAAAGTTATATCCAGAACGCTATCTATGGAAAAAAGAATTGCACATAGTTGAAAACTAAAATCTCGAATTTGTGATATAAAATACAGCTGGAAAAATGTGTAAAAAGGATTTCCCAGTATTATAATGTTCTGAAGAACTACGAATTATATCACAAAATGGTAAAAAAAAAAGAAAGAAAAAATTAAAATTTTTTGACATTTTTGCAATTTTGAGGCAGTTTGAACGTCGCGACGTTCAAATTCAAAAAACCGTATTTCTATTATTGAATAGGAAGTTGAAGCTTTGCCATAATATTTATCAATATTCGTTTTGCCTAATATTTTTTTCACCAAAAAACAATTGCAAAAAAATTGGGGCTATTGCCTTTTTGTAGGTTATAGGGTAACAATATGTACCAATTGTTCCCCTGTTTTGCTTTCTCTCACCCTATGACTTAAAAGGAGGCTCTTATCCCAATTGTTTGTACTTTACGATGATAATACTTCGACACCTTTAGACAAATGCATAAAACATGGTTGGATTTTCTTTAGAATATATGAAAAATACGCTTTTTGAAAAAAAGGTAGTTATTATGCAAAAATTTTCTCTAAAATTATCTAAAACATGATATAAGAGCAAATTTTCAGACTTTCACAAGGAAAGTGTCTGATCTTATTCGAGATCTTTGAAAATGAAAGTACGTAATAATTTCTTATTTTCAAATTTAAAATTTGTAAATTTTTTTTGTAAATCGATGCTAAATTTCAAGTTGATGTCATTTTACAAAAAAAAAATTCCGTCACGACTTACTACTTGCAGTTGCGAATACATCGACATAATATTCCCTAAATTTCAATTTTATTTTCAAAGTAATCCTTGGCCAAAAGTTTTGACCAAGTCATTATGAAAAATGTTCTGTAAACTTATATCAAACACGAAATAAGTGCAAATTTTCACACATTTGTGTAAGAAGTGGTAGATCTTTTTCGTGTAGTTATTCGCCTACAGCTCTATTTTAATCGGAATGGCTTATTTTCTTCATGAGTCATCTGTTAATATGGTCAATTGTGGGCAGTGAAAAATAAAATATATATATTTTTTTTAATTTTTCATATTCTGTTTTTTGTCGAGTATTAGTTCCTCCAAGTTCCAATTTTTTGCGGAATGATTTGAAACTTGAGGGAAGCGTTCTATTTATATACACAGCTCTAAGGAACATAATGTTTAATTAAGTCCTTAAGCTTTTTTAAGGAATTGTTGCGACAATAGTATTTGCAACCACTATTATTTTAATTTGGATTTAATTTTTTTTGAATTGTTAATATGGCGGACAAATTTTATAGTATTAGAATTCGCATGAAAAAAGTACAAGAAAGGTCTGTTTCGATTTCAATACAAGAATGATTTTATTAAAAATTCAAAGTGGATCCTTAAGGCTAACAATTCAAATTTCCCAAGCGTTTTGACATGTAGTGATGACAATTCAATATTAAAACTTATTATAGCCGAAAACTTAAATAAAAATACTAATACTTAAAGGAGTTAATTCATTAAATTCAAAAATATTAAAATATAAAAATATAAAATGACGAAAAAGATAAAATGATGAAAAAATAATAACAAAACAATAAAATGCAAAAAAAAAATCCATGAAATGACTAAACAGCCCAGCACTCAAAATTCGAGTGAAAATTCTAGGAAATATTATTTTTTCATTAAATTTTTGTCTTCAAATGTTTTTTCAATCTATATATATATGAATATTTAAATGAGCCTAAAGGTATGTTAATCAATTTTAGCAATTTCAATTCAACACAGAGCGTCTAATATATAATTTAAATCATTCGCATTAACAACATCTAACGAATTATTATAAATGTTTTATGTTATTTAATATGATATATTTTAAAGACAGATTAAAAACAAATTTTATCATTCTCAGCTTCTCCTGCATATGAACTACAACTGTGCCAATTTTCATACTCCTCCGTATCCGCATATTGCTTAAAAAGGGAACTAAAAATTTACCTTCACATATTAATATACATATAGATTCTCTAAATATATTTAAATTGAAATACTAATTTTTTGCCAAGTGTTATTGAATTTTTTTTTTTTGAAAATTGACAACAAACATATACGAAGAACACATTTTCATATATTTGAATGGAAAGAGGCTGATCTTTTTATAGTAGTTAGTCCACTCTATAGTTTTTAATTGAACGTTTCCATATTTCAGAAGAGTAATCTATTAGTATAACTGACTTCAAAATATATCAAATTATACCATGTATTTTTGGAAATTTTAGTGTTAGTGTTAGTGAAGTGAATATTCTCGTACATTTGTTTGGAGAGTGGTCGAGCTTTTTCGAGTTGTAGTTTGTCCATGACAGTAGGACAGTATGATTCAAATAAAATATAAGGATGATATTTCCAGTACTTGCACGATACCAAAAAGTATACATTTGTTAAGCTAAAAACTTTTATTTATGTTTTGACATATTTCAAACGTAAAACATATTAGATTTTTCTCGAGCAGGATGATGAGCTCGAGTAGCTCGAGTATTCGAGCTTGACCGTCGCACGTTTGAGCTGGGTTTTTTTAAATGTTCGTCTTAAGTTTTTCCATCGAACCCATTTTTTTTGGGATTTTTGATTTCGGCCCTTATTTTTCTGGAATTTATTTCCAAAAATAAGTTTTTACGAAAAAAAAAATAAGATTTTTGGCGCAAATGTGACCCTACGGAGTGCACGAATGGTGCCTTTTTTTATTTTCAGCTGAGAATCTTCGTTTCGATAAATACTTAAAAACTGTTTGTGAGAAACTGGGGAGAAAAATTTTTCATTTTCATTTTTTCTGAATTTTTGCATGCATTAAAAAAAATTTTTTTTGAAATGTCAAAAAATCTGTCCAAAAATTCTGGAAAAGTTTGTTGAGTATTCCATTAATGATTTTGAACACTTTTGATTCCATAAATTTTCTCCCAAAAGTGCATAATCTTTCAGTAAAAAGTTGCTTCTCTACGATAGTTTCGAAACATTATCGTCGTTTTTTGGAAAAATTAAAAATGAAATATTTTTCACAAAACAAAATTAATTAGTGTTTCATTTTTAATATTAATAGGCTAGGTGATTTCTTGTTACCGATGTTTTGTTCTACCATTTTATTCCGATTTGGACCAAACGTATATTATTTGAAAGGTATTTCTTTTTAGCTGTTCGGCAGCTTTACAGATTTTTTATACCCTATACCATTATGTGGTTTGGGTATAATGACTTTGTGCTGCTGTTTGTAGCTACCAAAAATATTTGACCTAGACCCATCTTTATTATACCGATCGACTCAGAATCACTTTCTGAATCGATTTAGCAACGTCCGTCCGTCCGTCTGTGTGTCCATGTAAACCTTGTAATCAAACTACAGTTCGCAAATATTAATATATTTTAATGGAATTTGGTATACAAGCTTTCATCAGCCATAGGATGAACTCTATTGAAATTGGTGAAATTCGGACCATGTTCAGACCTAGTCTTCATACAAATGACCGCTATGACATCGACTTAAATTGCCATAAGATCCAAATTATCATATAGAGCTCAGTCAAATTGGGGTTGTGTGTGTTTATTACATCTATTTATCATTTGTCCAAAAATAAACCCCATATGGCTATTATTTGTCATAGCCCCAGTATAAAGCTGCTTCCCGATTTTCACTTAAATCTATAAGAAACCAAAAATATTTCATAGATTTTTCTCAAATTTGGTTTGTATACATTTTTTCAAAATATAAGTGACTTTACCAAATATGGTCAGGATCGGTCCATTTTTCGACCTAGTCCCCATATAAACATAGCAACCGATATGAAGTTTATTATATCTGCAGCCAAAAAAATTGATAACAGTGCCACTCAAAATTGATTTATGCTTATTTTCTATATCCAGTTAGTTGGACTGAAGATATAGGGTCTATAAACCATCGTATAGGGTAGGTCTAGACCGACTACAATTTTCTCACTTGTTAATTTTGCATTTAAAGTTGCTACTAACACATATGTACATAAAATTATATCTGCAGTCTGTGTGTGTTTATTAAATTTGTTAATATGTATGCTAATGAATTTGTTATCTTCATTCACAATAATAATAAACCAAAAGAAATTTGGTTCGTGAATTGGTTAAGTTGAGAAATAAAATTGCATAGAAATTGCACCCGAATTTCGAGCTCTGGAATCTGCTAGTAACTATAGATACACTTAACCTAAAATATAAAAATTTACAAAAAATTAAGAAAGACTTTTTGAATCAGTTCGAAAATTCAATCACCAGTTATGTTCATAGTTCTTCCATAAAAGATCTCCACGCTTCCATAATTGCTTCTTCAAGGTGAAAAACGACTTTCATATTGCCGGTTTTCTGCACAAATTCAACGGATTAATTTTCACCAAATATTTTCGATAGGGTTCTTATATATTTGGAAGATATCAGTTACATCATCTGGCGACTCACATGTACTGATGCAATGTTTTGTTGGAAAATTGATTCTTCTACGTCACTATTTTAAATAAATGGCAGCAATTGCTCTTCTAACAATGTTAAATACACAGAAGAATTCATTCTGGTGCTTCGACATGCCGACCATTAAGGCACTGCTCTTAAATTTTTTTTTGACAAATAAAGTAGTGCCTTACGGAGATCTCTCCAATTGCTGCTAAAACAAAATTATGAAAGTTTCGGAGCTCCTGCTAGTCAGGAAGTTAGTTAAATTCATTAAAAAACAAGCAGACAAAGAAAGTTAACAAATATTTCTCATAACATAGTTAAATGGCGAATAATGAGTAAAAAATATTTAAAAATAAATTAAAGACATTTTTCAATATTATTGTTTGAATAATTGAAATAGCAGATGAATGAAGCCTTAACAAAACGTATTTAAAATTTACATAAAATAAGGAAGCACTGCGAATTATTTCAATTTCATATGGAATGCAATTTTGAAATCCTTAAAACCAACAGACAAAATAAAATATCGAATTTCATAACCCTTTCAAAACTGTCTGAAATGAAGAATGTAATGTCTTAAAAAAGATCATGTAAGATCAATGACCCTTACAAGACAACACAATAATTTGTGTCTTCCCTAAAGGATAAACTTACAACAAACAAACAATACAAACGAAAAAAAAAAGTTAATAATTTGCCAACCTCAAGAAATGTAACTTCTTATTCCTTTACAACTGATGACAATGCTGCTGATGGTCCCTTGTATTTGTTTTCAATTCACCCTTAAGGTTCTTTACTGAATAAGACGAGATCTTGAGCACTAATTTTACTTTGTATGAATACGAGCATTGTTAGTACATAATTCAGGTATAAAGTTGTTGTTTTTTTTCTCTTTATTTTTATTTTGGCAAATATTTGCATTACAAGAAGACATTGCGGTATAATTACAGCACATGCGCAAAACCAAACCAACATTTACAAATTTATAATATTTACGGGTTACGCAAAATTTTTGTCTGAAAAATTTATAGCGCTTCAATAAATTTATGTGAATTTTGGTAGTAATTTAATTTTAGTTGTTTTTTATTTTTGTGCCAATAAAGGAAACAAGGGGGCAAAATTTATATGATGTATGTGTTTCGATATGCAGCATGTCTTCTTAAAGGGGGTTAATGGTCTCTAATTTGACGTTATCTTATAACCGACAGATAGTTTTGCAAGATTATCAGCAAATATTTTAATGAAAGGTTTTCCAAGCGTAAATTTATGAGCACAAAAATGCTAAAAAAAAAAAAATATATATGTTTAATGATCTGTTTATGATTTGAGATACATACGTGTTTTGAAATATACTCGTTTGTAGTGCTACTGCAATATCTAAACACACATTTACGATCAACAATGTACAATGTAAATAATGTGAACAATTTCGAAGAGATACAGTTGTGGAAGATGAAATTTGAAAAAAAAAACATTATCCAGCATCTTTCAAGCAGATATTTTGGCAGTTATAAAAACAGGGAATTATATTAAAGAGCTAAAAAAGCAAAGACCAATAAAATTTATGAAGACCGACAGACTAACTGCTTAAGTGAATTGGTAACCTAATGCAAAATTCTAAATATTCTGCTAGCATTTCAATACAGCGCCATTGGAAATGTTCGTCCAAAATTCAATTAGCGTATTAATAAACAAGAAGAAAGTTATACTCTACTTAGACAATCTATAGGATAACCTATACCGTGATTTACGAGAAGTAAGAAAATAACTAATTTGAGTCGCATTGTTATGAATCTTTGCCCTGCTGATATGAAAAAGTTCATATCGAATGTTATTTTTTTCTACCGGGATTAGGTCAAACGATCATGGCCATATTTTTTGTTTCTCGCAAAAACAAATCAAATTTGAGTTAAATCTATGGAACATCTTTGTTTTTCGATAGATTTAGGTAGATATCGGGAAGTAACTTTATACGGAAACTACGACTACAATTAGTCCTAGAGGATTTATTTCTGGATTACTTATTTCTGTGTGGAATAAACACGGATAAACCAAATATGACCTATATCTAATCCATAATCTGGATGTTACGGCAATTTAAGCCAATCTCATAGGGGTAATTTGTATGTAGGCTGGGTCAGAACATCGGCCAATTTTAACCAATTTCAGCGATCGTCCTATGGCCGGTAAAAACTTATATACAAAGTTTCATCAAAACAAATATATTTGTGATCTGTAGTGAGATTATAAGATTTACGTGGACACAATCAGACAGACGAACAAACAGGCAGATGGGCTGGCGGTTTTCGCTAAATCGACTCAAAACGTCTAAGTCTAAGTATATCGATACAATAAAAGGTGGGTCTAGGTCAGATAATTTTGGTACTTAACAAACATCAGCACAAACTCTTTATACTACATAGTGGTATATATAAAAATCGGTCATGGCTTGAAAAAAATTTGCTCACAAATTATTGCTGCGATCATGAATGGTTATAGTGTAAATGAATAGTATAAATGAAAAATGTATTATTCTTTCTTTCTACATAAACATTAGCGTGTCCCAATTTATTTTTTTTTTAGCTTGCCCCCCAAATGATGGGGATTTAGGACCCTTTTACGGAAAAAAAAGAAAAAAAAAAGTTTTGAACAAAAAACCAGATAGCTACCGGATCCTAAAGATTGCAATAAAGGTGCATTTTGAAAAAAAAAAAATTTTTTGATTTTCAAAAAATTGACGCCAAAAGTAGCGTAATACAGAGTACATTCCGGGAAAAATATTAATAATTAGTCTCAAAAGCTACGGAAAACAGAGGGCTTTCGTTAAAACTATTTAAAAAAAATGTTTAATGGCTTTCAATTATTTTTTTTTTTTTTATTAGTTAATTTAGATATTGCAAAAAAGTACAAACATAATAAAAATATTTTTTTAATATAAAAACAAAACTAACTAACGATTATGCTAAAGCAAAAATAAATACAGTAGTTAACGATTTGAAACAAAAAAATTAAAATTAATTCTGAATTAAGTAAAAAATCATTTTTATGCAATACCTTTTAAAAATTTTACAGGAAAAAAAAAATAAGAAATATAATCTTTTTCATGACTTTCGCTACAGAATTTAATCAAATTAAAAACAAAAACCAATGTTAAAATCGGTTAAAAACTGCAGCGTGCAAGTAAATTTTACAAAAAAGTCCATCTCGTTCGACTGTGCGCTGGACCAGAAAAGCTCTATCACATTTTTGAAATAGTTTTAACTATAATCCTCTAGTTTGCGCAGCTTTTGAAATTATTTAGCTTGAAAGAAAGAAAGAAAGAAAAACATGTACTCACTTTCAATCTATAAGATGCCACACCGCAGCAAAATTGCTCTACGGAAATTTTATTAATATTTTTCCCGGAATGTACTCTGTATTACGCTACTTTTGTCGTCAATTCTTTGAAAATCAAATATATATTTTTTTTTCAAAATTCACTAGGATTGCAATCTTTAGGATCCGGTAGCTATCTGGTTCTTTGTTCAAAAAATATTTTGCTACTTTTCCCGTAAAAGGGTCCTAAATTCCCATCATTTGGGGGGGCAAGCATTTTCAAATTCGAAAAAAAAAACGAAATCGGGTCGCGCTAATAAACATCCTTTAAATACGGTGGGCCAAAAGTCACCATGGGGTTTAAAAATTAAATAAGATTTTCGTTAATTTTTTTTTTGTATTATTTTTTTCAGAATTTAAAATATACAAAATGAAAACAAGTAAGAAAATTATAGTCGGTCTAGACCGACTATACGATACCCTATACCATGCGTTTAGAAACCCTATCTCTTAGGCCCAACTAACTGGACAAAGAAAATAAGCAAAAACCAAATTTGAGTGGGATTTTTATTAATTTTTTTGGCTGCAGATATGAAAAAGTTCATATCGGATGCTATATCTAAATAGGGACTAGGTCCAAAAATGGACCGATCCTGATCATGTTTGGTAAAGTCTCTTGTATTTTGCAAAAACATATACAAACAACATTTGAGAAGAATCAGTGCAATATTTTTGTTTTTTAATAGATTTAAGTGAAGATCGGGAAGCAGCTCTATATGGAGTCAAAGGGATCATTTTTGGACTACTCATTAATGGATGTAATGAACGCATACAAACCCAATTTGAGTAAGATATATATGACAATTTGGATCTTATGGCAATTTATGTCGATTTCATATGGGTAATTTGTATGGGGGCTAGGTCTGAACATGGATCGATTCTCACCAGTTTCAATAGCGTTCATCCCATGGCCGATAAAAGCTTATATACCAAATTTCATCAAAATATATTCATATTTGCGACCTGCAGTTTGATTACAAGGTTTACATGGACACACAGACGGACGGACATTGTTAAATCAACTCAGAAAGTGATTCTGATTCGATCGGTATAATTAAAGATGGGTCTAGGTCAAATATTTTTGTTTGTTACAAACGCAGCACAAAGTCATTATACCCAAACCACATAGTGGTATAGGGTATAATTAATAATAAATATTTGTGTTTTCTTCGACTTTTTGTTGTCAATAAATGTATAAATTAACAAAATGAAAATTTTTTACACTAATGCCGTTTTCTTTTCTGACAAAAAATATCGCATTTTATTTGCACTTTTTTCGAAAAGTGTATTTTTTTATATATTCTAAATTAGGAATAACCTAATTTTATACATATATCATTCGAAAGGTCTCAAAGTGCTGTGTTCATAAAATGCAAAAAAAAATTGATTATTATCCTCTTTGAAGCCATGGGGTGAAAGTATTTAAAAAAGGGGAACAATGTGGAAATATTCTCACACTATGACCTGAAAGAAGTCAATGGCTACAATTTTTTGCGATTTACGAGCGCTCAAATTTGAGACCTTTCGATTGATGTATAAAATAAGGTTGCTTTTAATTTAGAATGTATAAAAATCCACTTTTCGAAAAAGTGCAAATAAAATGCGACATTTTTTGTCAGAAAAGAAAACGCCATAAGTATGGAAAATAATGTCACTTAAATGACTCGCGATTTGAGCTTCGCAATAATGGGCTCATTTTAGAGCATTTTCCATAACATTTTTCAAAATGCAACATTGTTGGCCTTGAGTTTACGGATTGTCCCGGGCTCGTTCACATATACTCAATCCTTCAAATAACCCTAAAGGAAACTGTCGGGTGCTGATAAATCTCGCGAACTCGCTGGCCAATTAATTTCCGAATTTCTGGACCAGGGCGTAAAAAATGTTTTATCCTGAAATATGGCGCCGCGTAATCAAAAAAAACATAAAAAGTCACTGTTTTAAAATAGTTTTATATTAAATATTCAAATCTTCTAAACCTATAATCGAGATTTCATTTTGCAATAACACGTACCGAAAATGTATTTACAAACGTCATTACCACATGATCAAGATTTTATGATGAAATGTCTTAAAAATTATTATTATTAAATTTTTGAAGAAGTAAAATAAATGTCGCGCAGTGGCTGAAAATCGTTTTTCATTGGCCAAAATTCTGTAACTTTTGAACCGATCAAAATATTTAAGTAATTTTTTTTTAATGGATATACATTTAGTTCAGCTTGACTCAGTTTTTATTAGATTAAAATTGATTGAGAACTTTTTAAGGAGTTCCGAGCTTTTGATTTTTTTTTAACTTTTAGAATGAAATATGTGTTTATTATTTTTTTATTTATTAAAAGATTTAATATTTGGATTTTAATAATAATAATTGTAAACATTTTTTGTTATATGTTATGTTTAATGTTACACTCAAAAAATTTTAACACTCAAAAACAAAATAATAATAAAATCTACTGGAGATTTTGCTATTATTACTGAAAAATTTAAAATTTTTTGTTGTCAAATTTGCAAATTTTGTTTACACTCAAAGAATATTTACACTTAAAAAAACAGTTAATAATATTATCTAAAAATCTTGCTATTACACCAGAAAAATTTATTATTTTTTGCTGTCAAATTTGATAATTTTAAAAAAACATTTAAAAAATGAAAACTGCAATAGATTTTAATTGCATTTGCAACAATGGTAGGTTCTGTTTATTATTATTTTTATACCCTATACCACTATGTGGTTTGGGTATAATGACTTTGTGCTGCTGTCGGTCTAGACCGACTATAATTTTCTTACTTGTTTACTAATACTATATTTTTCGTACTTAAATAACAATGAAAGGCAATTATAATTATTATTCATTTGACTCAAATATTGATTGCAAATATTCCATATTTTGTTCTGTGTTATTTCTGTTCTTTAGTAGTTTTTTGACTTCTTCATCTAAATCCCCATGTTCCACTTTCCATTGATTTCGAATACTGGAGATGAACGGACCTGATATTGCCAATTATATATTAAATGGATCTTCATTTGTGGAATTTCGTGAAATTTTTATAGTCTTGTGCTCTCTGCTGCTGAAATATATAAGAGCAAATGAGTTTGTATTCAAATGTCGCTTTCTTATAAGCCTTCTCATAAGCCATCATACTATGTTTCTAGGTAAAATCAAAAGGTTAGAAAATGGCACTAGTACATTACTACCTAAAATAATATATAAAAAACCCACTATACAAATGTATTACCTGTGTGTGTTTTCTTTACTACTTGCATTAGTGCATTGTTAAGTAAAATAAAAAGGTATAAAAAAGGTATGATAATAAAAAAAAACCCAGGTTACTAATGAATTACATCCTCTGTGTATTGGCATTCTTACTTACAAATATATTATGGTAATAGTATAAATAATGGCTATTATAAGCTATAAAATACCTAAAACACAAATTTAATACATTATTGTATACGAGTACTTATAGGGCTGTTTAAATTATCGTAATTTGAATTTTTTTAGAGTAATTTCATTAAAATGAAAAAAGTGTTCTACCTAAAGTTCTACTAAAGTTGAAATTTGAGAAAAATATAGTCGTTTCATAAATATTTCATAACGCCCTAATATTAAACGATAGAGCTGTGACCACTTACAACAACTAAAGACTACAATCCTACCAACATTATAAAAAAGACCGCAGGTCATTACCGATGATAGCTTGCGAGTAGTAACCATTTATTTTTGATAAAAAACAAAAAAAAATCACTTTTTTCTGAAAGTAAAAAAACAGTTGACACGCCTACAATTAGCAATAGTTTAACTAAATTTTTTGGCTACCTTAATCTGGATATATTAGCTACAAAAAGGCGTTAAAATTTTAAAAATCGGCGACAAAAAAATTTGACTTTTGGCCAATGAAATCAAAATTTCAACCACAGTGTGTCGTTGCGGATTAGTTTCTCTACACTTGTGATAAGTGTAATGGATGGGTTTTTATTGGTTCCCGAGTTATAAATAAAACAGTGAATTTACCACCTCGATTTGTAACTTTTAAAAACCAAGTAATGAAAAACTAAGTTGGAATAGAACTGCAAAAAAGTTTTTCAATAAAAGAATTTTAATAAAAACTTCTAACTTAATTTTTAACCGAAAGCATAATATTAAATTATTACAACAAAAACACGTGATTTTTAGCATTTTATAGCGGTGTTTCCACCGCACTATGATGGTCAATTTGCCCTGTTACAAATACCAACCTGCTCGAGGTAGTTACAAACCAGTTATCCTAACTTTAATTAGTTTAGTTTTTGAATGAGCGTGATTTCAACTGATAGACGGACAGCCGTACGTCGCTATATCGACTCGACTTGTTATAAGAACAAGAATATATATAATTTGTAGGGTCGCAAGTTCATTTATAGATGCGTTACAAACGAAATGACAAACTGATATATACCTTTGCAAAGTGGTGGGTATAAAAATAGCACTTTTTAAAAATATGTGTGGTCATTGCCTTTGATCTTTGGCAAAAAAAAGATATAAATAACTTCCAAAATAAACTTGTAGGTAAGTTACATTCAAAGATAATCCTAATTATGTTGATACACTTTTATGTATTTTTCATGAATTTATCACTTTCTGTGGCGCCAAATTTCGGGAACACATATATAGAACACGGTTACCACTAGAAAAATTTTACTAGGTAATTTGAATTTTTATTATAACTAAAGGTATGCTAATCAATTATAGCCAATTCGCAAATCAACACAAAAAAACAAACTCATTTTTATTACAAACACATTAACAAATTTAATAAACACACACATGGCATATATAATTTTATGTATGTGTTAGTAGCAACTTTAAATGCAATTTACTCAAAATAAAGGAAAAAATTTAAAAATCTGTAAATCTGGTGAACAGCTAAAAATAAATACCTTTCAAATAATAAACGTTTGGTCAAAATCGGGATAAAACGGTGGAACAAAACATCGGTCACAAGAAATCGCCTATCCTAATAATATTATAGATTCTTAAATATTTTAAAGTACAATTCTTATAAAATGAACGTAACTATAATAGCAAAATTAGTTCCATTTACCAATCAATGTCTTTATACAAATCAGTAAAACTAATTCAATTTAGGCAACTAAATTATAAGTATAATCTTCTTCAATATTAACTATTGGTGATTACAATTACAAATTCTATAATTACAAAATGTTTTAAATCAAAAATGTGCTTAAGAGTCATTGTTACAAATTCTTGGTTAAAATAATTTAAACAAAATTTGTATTTAAAATTATTTTTCGGTGTTTACAACCGGACAAAATTTATATTGTCATTTTTAGAAAAAAATCAGTAATCGAAATGAAATAAAAAACAAGTAACAAAATTATAGTCGGTCTAGACCGGCTATACGATACCCTATACCATGCGTTTAGGTCCAACTAATTAGGTATATAAAATAAGCATAACCAAATTTGAGAGCCATTGTTATTAATTTTTTTTGGCTGCAGGTATGAAAAAGTTCATATCGGGTGTCATATATATATGGGGAATATGTCGAAAAATGGACCGACCCTGACCATATTTGGTAGTCATTTATATTTCGAAAAAATATATATGTACAAACCAAATTTGGAAAAAAAACTGTGCAATATTTTTGTTTTTTGATAGATTTTAGCGAAGATCGGGAAGCAGCTCTATATGGGGCCTATGAATAAGAATTGTCCTATAAGCGATATTCGTCTGTCCGTTCGTCCGCCTGTGTGTCCATGTAAACGTTGGTCGTAAATATCAGTATAATGACATTTGGTAAATAAGCTTCTATCGGCCATTGAATAAATGCTATTGAAATTGGTGAAAATCGGTTCATGTTCGGACCTAGTCCCCATACAAATCACCCCTATGAGAGCGACTTAAATTGCCATAATATCCAAATGATCATATAGATCTTGGTCAAATTGGGTGTGTGAATGTTTATTACATAAATTTAGCAGTAGTAAAAAAAAACCCCCTATAGGGCAATTCTTAGGCATAGCCCCCATATGAAGCTAATCCCTGATCTTCACTTAAATCTATCAAAAAACAAAAATAGTGCACAGATTTTTCTCAAATTTGGTTTGTAAATGTTTTTGCAAAAGATAAGTGACTTTACCGTATATGGTCCGGATCGGTGTATATGTCGACCTAGTCCCGACATAAAAATATCATCAGATATGAAAGCACAAAAATTTTTCACATTAAATGATCATGTAATATATGCCGAACTCAATCTGTTGAAATCTCTATGATGCCAGGAATTTCACTTACTTTAATCTTTCGATCATCCGATACAATCTGATGCACTTTTCTTACATTTTCTTCGGTAACTGCCTCATTTGGACGACCAAGGCGATCTGCATCAGTTGTGCTCATATGACCACGTTTAAATTCGAAATACTGTCTTTTAACCATTGAATATGACGGCGAAGGTTCACCATAATATTTATCAATCCCTTCTTTGGCTTGGGCAGTATTTTTTCCCACCAAAAAACAATGTATAATCAAAACACGAAACTATTTGCAATAGATTTTTTCGCAAACTATAAAAGCAGCACCATTTTTATGCTGGTAACTTTTTTTTTCTAATTAATGAAATGTCATGAAATTTTACCACAAATTTTCTAACAGTTGGCCCTACTGAATAAATAAAAAATTGTTGCCACGTACTTTTCACTCGATGTAGCTTTCTAATGTCATCTATAGATGAAGGAACAAGTAACTTGGGATAAGATTTAAAAGTTTTTTCTCATTTACGATATTTTTAAAAAAATTTATTAAATTTATTTAAAAAATAAAATAAACTAATCTATAATATTAATAGGCTACGTAATTTCTTGTGACCGATGTTTTCTTCTACCGTTTTATCCCGATATGGACCAAACGTATATTATTTGAATGGTATTTCTTTTTCGCCATTTTGTAGATTTACAGAATTGTAAATTTTATCCATTATTTTGAGTAAATTGCATTTAAATTTTCTACTAACACATACATAAAATTTTACATATGCTATGTGTGTATTTAACTTCATTCACAATAATAATAAACCATAAAAGTGTTGGTTTGTGAATTGGCTAAGTCGAAAAATAAAGCTGCCTAGTGAAAAATAAAAGCACTAAAAATTCATGCGTTTGAGCATCACTATTGAAATATGTTACCCAGATAAATGGTTGTTACAATCAATAAATAATATCAAAAATCCATTCCATGAACTACATATTACAATTTGTAGAATCGAATTTATTTTAAAAATAATTTGCAATAATATTTAATACGGTAATTTAGAAAATATTATTATGTAATGTGATAGTACACAGGACTGGCAACAAATTCTGTTGCCATAACGAATCCATTCTCTGTGAGTAATTTTTTATATTTTTTTTTGATAGTTGAATATGAAGCAACATTTGTAAGAATTAATCATTAAATCTGAGGGGGTGAGTGATACCCTTTCGTGGATTGTAACTAGAAATGTCCAGAAATTGTTGTTTTTGATTTTACCAGTAGTCATTGACCTTGCCAAAATTATACAAGTAAATTCATGGATGAAGTCATTGCAAAGAGTAATGATAATAACAATCAATACATATGAAGATATTAAGTCGCGTTATATTTGCAAAGAGTTATAGATTCGAATACATAGATTGGCCAAGTATTTTATATTAACATATCAATTCATCCATGCAGAACTAAAGATATTTAAGAAACTGCCAAATGTACTTAATTAATCCGTAACCCTTATTTAACCTAATTAGGGATTTGACTTATATGTGTCCATTAGCGCGGTCCTACGCTATATGGACATTTTTAAATGGCGATTTTGGGGAGTGTCGGCATCCAGTATGTTTGCTTTCTATATATAACTAATAAATGTAAAGTTTGGGATCAATCGGTTAAAGAAAAGTCGCGCCGGAAATCGATTGGAAATTTCAAGTGTGTTTATATGGGGAAAATACGACTTTTTTTTTCAGATTTTACGAAAATTTCGGTCTATAGTTTAATTTTTACGACAAGTTGTTATATGAATCGAAATCAAAATCGAGTGAAAACTCGCCAAGATATAGCAAATGCCCCAGACCACTTTTGTGCAAAAAAAAAAAACACAAGGTCATGACATTTGACGGCACTTTTTTCAGCTTTAAGAAATTGATTAAATCCATTATTATTAGGGTGTCTGTATTTTTAAGTGCTCAGATATGAAGTATCTTTTTTACTACCGCGTTGTTATCTTATTGCTCAATGAGAGCGAAAATGAGTAATTTTTTTGATAAAAATTTGAAACCCTTTTTTCAAGTTTTAAAAAATTTTCTTAAACACAATTTTAAAAAATGGATATGGCACTTTAAGGTTTTGTTAAATACATGTTCCCGATTAACCGTGCGAGTTTTTAGGTAAATCCCTGTGCTAGAATTTTTTTTACAAGGATTTCTTTTTTGCGGATTTCGAGAAAAATTAAATTTTTGTGAAATATTCAGTAAATGTACTCTTTCTAAATTCTTTGTATCAAAAATTAATCAGTTTTTAAATATGTTTGATCTTAATAACCTACGGTTTCGGAAAAAATAATAGCCCATTTTGACCCCTAGCTAATAAAAGACAATTTATTTAAAAAACTCAAATATATTGTAAGTTTTCTTGCATTTTTAGTTGTAACGCTTAAATTATAATAACCAAATGTGCAGTCTTCCACGCTAAAAATTCTTAATAAATCGAACGACGTTAACCCATTCCTTTCCGAGTCAAACTTTGAACTGTGGTATATTTAAAAAAAAACTAAATACCTAAAAATAATCTATTGTTCTAGTAAACTACAAATTCAGAGTTCAGAGGCATGGAAGATATTTGCATTTTTATCATGAATGCGAAAATACAGTGAGAGCTCCGTTACATGATTTCGATGGCTTAATATAGAAAGGTCGTATCTCAACTTTTGGTTACTTTACAGGAGAAGGAAAAAACTCAATAAAATCTGAAAAAATAATATTTTTTTTTTCTGAAGCAGTTTTTTATTAGAACAGCCAAAAAATTCAATTCTGTTTTATTTTAATTTTTTTCCTATATTTAATTAAGTTGTATAAGATATGGCTTATAATTATTAATTTTTTTTTTAAAAATATTAAGTTAGGGCGTTTTGAACTAAATTAAAAAATAGAATATGCTCTAAAAGAATTCATGTTTAAATTAACGAAAAAGAAATCTAAGTAAAAAAAGTAAGAAAATTATAGTCTGTCTAGACCGACTATAGGATACCCTATACCATGCGTTTAGAGACCCTACCCCATAGGCGCAGCTAACTGGACATAGAAAATAAGCATAAACCAAATTTGAGTGGGATTTTTATAAATTTTTTTGTCTGCAGATATGAAAAAGATCATATCGGATGCTATATCTATATGGGGACTAGGCCCAAAAATGGACCGATCCTGACCATGTTTGGTAAGGTTTCTTATATTTTGCAAAAATATATACAAACAAAATTTGAGAAGAATCAGTGCAATACTTTTCTTTTTAATAGATTTAAGTGAAGATCGGGAAGCAGTTTTATATGGGGCCTATGACTAAGAGTTGTCCCACAGGGATCATTTTTGGACTACTGATTAATGGATGTAATAAACACATACAAACCCAATTTGACTAAGATTTATATGATAATTTGGATCTTATGACAATTTAAGTCGATTTCATAGGGGTCATTTGTATGGGGGCTAGGTCTGGACCGATTCTCACCAATTTCAATAGCGTTCATCCTATGGCCGATAAAAGCTTATATACCAAATTTCATCAAAATATATTCATATTTGCGTCCTGCAGTTTGATTACAAACTTTACATGGACACACAGACGGACGGACGGACGAACGGACGGACATCGTTAAATCGAATCAGATAGTGATTCTGATTCGATCGGTATAATTAAAGATGGGTCTAGGTCAAATATTTTTGGTTGTTACAAACAGCAGCACAAAGTCATTATACCCAAACCACATAGTGGTATAGGGTATAAATAGGCATAAACCAAATTTTAGTGGGATTTTTATTAATTTTTCGGCTATATCTATATGGGAACTAGGCCCAAAAATGGACCGATCCTGACCATGTTTGGTAAAGTCTCTTGTATTTTGCAAAAATATATACGAACAAAATTTGAGAAGAATCAGTGCAATATTTTTGTTTTTTGATAGATTTAAGTGAAGATCGGGAAGCAGCTCTATATGGGGCCTATGACTAAGAGTTGCCCAATAGGGATAATTGTTGGACTATTGATTAATGGATGTAATATATACATACAAACCCAATTTGACTAAGATTTGTATGATAATTTGGATCTTATGGCAATATATGTTGATTTCATAGGGGTCATTTGTATGGGGGCTAGGTCTGAACATGGACCGATTCTCACCAATTTCAACTGCGTTCATCCCATGGCCGATGAAAGATCAAATACCAAATTTCGTCAAAATATATTCATATTTGCGACCTGCAGTTTGATTACAAGCTTTACATGGACACACAGACGGACGGACGGACGGACGGACGGACATCGTTAAATCGAATCAGATAGTGATTCTGATTCGATCGGTATAATTAAAGATGGGTGTAGGTCAAATATTTTTGGTTGTTACAAACAGCAGCACAAAGTCATTATACCCAAACCGCATAGTGGTATAGGGTATAAATACAGATGTTAAATATAAAATAATGTACTGTTAAATAAAATAGTTTTTATAAGGCAAATTATCATAGAAGTGGTGGCAATATGCCGGCAGTAACTTTTTTATACCCTATACCATTATGTGGTTTGGGTATAATGACTTTGTGCTGCTGTTTGTAACAACCAAAAATATTTGACCTAGACCCATCTTTAATTATACCGATCGAATCAGAATCACTTTCTGAGTTGATTTAACAATGTCCGTCCGTCCGTCCGTCCGTCCGTCTGTGTGTCCATGTAAACTTTGTAATCAAACTGCAGGTCGCAAATATGAATATATTTTGACGAAATTTAGTATATAAGCCTTTATGGGATGAACGCTATTGAAATTGGTGAGAATCGGTCCATGTTCAGACCTAGCCCCCATACAAATTACCCCTATGAAATCGACATAAATTGTCATAACATCCAAATTGTCATATAGATCTTACTCAAATTGGGTTTATATGCGTTCATTACATCCATTAATGAGTAGTCCAAAAATGATGCCTTTGGCCCCATATAGAGCTGCTTCCCGATTTTCACTTAAATCTATTAAAACACAAAAATATTGTACTGATTCTTCTCAAATTTTGTTTGTATATATTTTTCCAAAATACAAGAGACTTTACGAAACATGATCAGGATCGGTCCATTTTTGGACCTAGCCCCCATATAGATATAGCATCCGATATGAACTTTTTCATATCTGCAGCCAAAAAAATTAATAAAAATCCCACTCAAATTTGGTTTTTGCTTATTTTCTATGTCCAGTTAGTTGGGCCTAAGAGATAGGGTTTCTAAGCGCAAGGTATAGGGTATCGTATAGTCGGTCTAGGCCGACTATAATTTTCTTACTTGTTAAATCTTGCAAGTGGTCCCACTTTTTTTTAGATATTGATATTTTTCTTTATAAAATCGTTAAGAGAAACATCTTTAAAAGCAGACTTCGATCTCTGTGGGAGCAGCTCATATTCGTCTGTTATATTAGTTTTAAAATAAATTGATCCTGACGAATCATATGCTAAGGCTCGTAGCGTATTTACTGTTGGATCACCAATGCTTCTGCCTAAAAATTGGGATTAATATTGGTTATAAATATCTTTAGAATTTCTTTACTAAGCAATATTTTTTACCTGGACGAATAGACGAGTATATCAGAGAAATACTTTCAAAGTTCAAAAAATAATCATTATGTAAATGGTGCGCATGTAAGTGTGCTGGAACTTTGCGTGCTACAGTTATAAGTTGAACAAATTGAGACGGCAAGTTTATTTGTCTTTTATTAACTTTTCTCTCTATAAGTGAATGTGTAGCGTCACTTTCCATTTGAGTATGACCGCCTATTAAATACTTTTGTTCAATCGATATATTGCTTTCTTTTGAAAAAGTGAGCAAAGCATTAGACAAAATGACATTTCGATTTTGGTGAATGAATATCGGGCGATCGAGCATGGAAATTCCTTATGTGCTTAATAATGCATGTTGCAAAAACGGAAGAGGCTAGATTCCCATCAGTTTCATGAAGCATGTGTGACTATGTTCTATATTGTGAAATTATGTATTTGAAATTTCATTTTGAAATATGAAATATGAAATATGTAATTCAGGTACTAATTTAACAGCTTGCACATCCATGCAAAAAACTGCACATAGTCCGAATTGAGCAGTTTTGATGTCATTATGATTTTCTTCGCGCATTTTTTCTATTTCATCTCTATGTTTTCCATAATCTTAGACTGACACATTGCATTGATCTTTATTTGGTTTAAAAATCGAATAGTTCGACCCCTTTATTAATTCCGCAAAAATTGGATATCATAATTTCATGCCGTTATTTTCCTTTTTCGATTCACAATCGTCGACATAAAGCTTGTAAATCTCCTGATATGTAGAAAAATTAGCTTGGAAATATAATTTTTTGGTATCTTTTCGATAATAATGTGACTCCGCTAGCCATTTTGTAGAAAGGACCGTCGTTGCTCGTTGCGCTGTCCTGTTGCTGATGATCGTTTAGCAGACTTGCGCAAACTTGAAGATGTATCGGGACTGTCTTGTGAACCATGTTTACCACCATAATTAATCCAATTTCGAACCATTTTTTCATTAAGTCCTAGAGTTGAATGAAACATTTTGCGGCACACCTGCAATCGGCTTGAGTTATGTCTCAAAAAATATGTTATTGTGTGGTTTCGTTTTGAATTTTCAGTGCAATTCCTTTTTTTCTCAGAAATTTTTGTAAGACCAGAAACATACATCCGCTTTTGCTCCCAGGACATATTCCAGAACAAGTTAAAAAGTTCATTTCGAATAGCCTCTGTAAATTTTGAACAATTTCTTAATGCACTTTTCTGATAATATTGTGATAAACAAGACTCTCCAAGTTGCCTAGAAGGCTTTTGACAAAGTACCTTTTTGATATACCCAAATACTGTTCACCTTCTATTCCTTTTTTATACCCTATACCACTATGTGGTTTGGGTATAATGACTTTGTGCTGCTGTTTGTAACAACCAAAAATATTTGACCTACACCCATCTTTAATTATACCGATCGAATCAGAATCACTATCTGATTCGATTAAACGATGTCCGTCCGTCCGTCCGTCCGTCCGTCCGTCCGTCCGTCCGTCTGTGTGTCCATGTAAAGCTTGTAATCAAACTGCAGGTCGCAAATATGAATATGTTTTGATGAAATTTGATATATAAGCTTCTATCGGCCATGGGATGAACGCTATTGAAATTGGTGAGAATCGGTCCATGTTCAGACCTAGCCCCCATACAAATGGCCCCTATGAAATCAACATATATTGCCATAAGATCCAAATTATCATACAAATCTTAGTCAAATTGGGTTTGTATGTATATAATACATCAATTAATCAGTAGTCCAAAAACGATCCCTATTGGACAATTCTTAGTCATAGGCCCCATATAGAGCTGCTTCCCGATCTTCACTTAAATCTATCAAAAAACTAAAATATTGCACAGATTCTTCTCAAATTTTGTTTGTACATATTTTTGCAAAATACAAGAGACTTTACCAAACATGGTCAGGATCGGTCTATTTTTGGGCCTAGTCCCCATATAGATATAGCATCCGATATGAAATTTTTTATATCTGCAGCTGAAAAAATTAATAAAAATCCCACTCAAATTTGGTTTATGCTTATTTTATATATCCAGTTAGTTGGGTCTAAGAGATAGGGTCTTTAAACACATGGTATAGAGTATCATATAGTCGGTCTAGACCGACTATAATTTTCTTACTTGTTTTTTATTAACATTTTGCTTCCATTCAGATTTTTTTCGCCACAGTTTTCCTCTTACAAACATTATTTAAATTTTCCGTACCAGAATTCGAAATCTCACTTAAACAATTCATTTTATTTAAATTTTTTATGTAAAGAAACTTTTTCCAATCTTAATTATGGAGTGATACACAAAAACTACTTTCATGTGCGCAAACTCTGACTGATAGCCAAAAACTACTTTCATGTACATAAATTCGGGAAAGTCCCTTTTTATTTAAAAACAAATACATCAGAAGTGAAAGCCAAAACTAACAACGAAAAATTTTCTATATATCACCATACAACAACATACTACATACATACATAATAATAATAATTTTTCGTATTTGGCTTTCATTGTATTTTTCACTTACGAAAAACACAAAAATTATAAAAGCATTGACCTATGTATGCAACTTTATAAACAATAATTTTAGAAAAGTTGTTTGTTTTAATATAAACCAAAAAAATATGCAATCAACTTTAAATGAGTTAGGGTTTTTTCTTTCAAACAATTTTTCAAATGAGTTAGGGCTTTTTTTTAATTACTGTAAATCCGTTATTCGCCAACATAGGAAACTGAATTTATTTGAGTTTTGTCTACCAGAATATGTAATAAACTCGATTTTGAAAAAAAAACGAGATACGACCTTTCTATATTAAGCCATCGATTTATATTTAAAAAAAAAAATTAAACTATTGAACGAAATTTGCGTAAAATCTGAAATAAGTTATATTTTCCGCATAAAAACGGCGCATCTTTTCTTCATTAGTTTTATACAGAAAGGAAATAAAGTGGACACAGACACTCCCCAAAATCGCATTTTCATTTTTAAGTGTCCATTCGAAAAATAGTATGATTGTAATGGTTTTATGGATCAAATGCCAAAAAAAATAATCGTCCAGCGTGGATAATTAGGTCATAAACTGTACAAAAAAAAAACTTTTAATTTATAACCGACATCATCTGTGATTATGAGTTTGCGATGATTTTATGAGTTATTATGAGTTTGTGATGATTTTTTTAATTAAAAAAACTTCTTTATTTAAACTCAAAATTGTATACTAGTGATAATTGGCTAATAATCTAACTTTTTGGACTTGAAATATACTCTTTTATATTTATGTCTCGTTAGGTCTATTACCAATTAACAAACTATAAAACTTTCGTTCCTATTCTATTTTACAAATCAACAACCCTCATTGTGTAGGAAAATCATAAGAGAAAATATCCCTCTGTGATAAAAAAAAAACCAAAAAACAATTTCTTTAACAAAACATTAAACTTATCCAGTTCAACAACCATCACTTGGAATTAAGCAAAATTATAGCAAACACTATTATCAACTTAAAATGTTGTTGTATGTCTACTATAAAAGTTAAAAAAAAAAAATATATAAAAAAAAAATCATTGAATATCTACTAATTCAAATTTTATATTCTAATTAGACAAAAATCAATAACGAAATTTTCTAATCATTAATTTACACAATTATTTTGTTGGTCTCTTTAATCGGTTGTACGAGTCTGTGTGTGAGTGTAGGTTTGTGCAACATCATCATTGAATTTAAATCAATCACTTAATATGCACCCTTTGCGTTTAATTCAGCCACTGAATGAGCAAACAAATTTGTTGTCAACTTGTTTGTCTTTATTGGCCCCATGTTGTCCTTTGTGAATTTAGAGGAAAAAAAAAAGAAACAAAAACAAAAAAAGAAACAAAAATGTTGCTGTTGTTTTATTAAAGCAATTAATACTGTTTAGTTGGGATTTGCTAATGTCATTCGCTTATTGATTTTTAATCTATTTCATAGTAGTTGTTGCTGTTGTTGTAGCAAACTTGTAAAGTGATACGCATTTGTAGGTACGAACATGTAAACGAGTGTAGTAAACATAAACATTATACAATCATGCCACTTTGCGGGATACCATTTGATTAGGTCTGTGCCAATGAAATGTGAATGTTGACAACAAACCGTTGTATAAATTTTCATTAAGTGATTGGTTTAAATGTTGTTTTTCTTTAGATTAACATGTTTTTAGAAAATTGAACTTTTCTTTTTTTAACATTCATTTTAGTTAAATATTTATATGCGACTGGTCGCCATTAAATGACAACAGCTATGGGACGTCATTAAACAAACACGTACACGTTGGTGTGTAGCGATGAGATGGTCTTCCAACAGATTCAACATGATGGCCATAAAATTTTATTGCTATTCAAATCTATGACCAGTTTTTGTTTTTTTTTTTTTTTTTTTTTATAAATAAAATTACAATTTACGTAAATTTGTGAATAATATTGATTGTAATTAAAAACAAGTAAGAGTGTTAAATTCGGTTGGGTCGAATCTTTGATACCCTCCTCTTGCGTTTTAAACTCAATATAACAACGAATGTTTGGTACGGCTAATACTTTAATACTGCTGCCGATACTGAAACTTTAAATTCGATCAATATTAAAAAATACGGAAAAACCCAAATATTAAAATATACTAGCAGATTCCGGCCCTCGAAATTCGAGTGCAAATTATAGAAAATTTTATTTTTTCATTAAATAAAGATCCTTAAAGTATGCTAATCAATTATAGCCAATTCACAAATCAACACAAAAAAAACAAACTAATTTTTATTACAAACAAATTAACAAATTTAATAAACACACACATAGCATTGTATAACTTAATGTACGTGTTAGTAGCAATTTGAAATATAATTTACTCAGAACAAAGGAAAAAATTTAAAAATCTGTAAATTTACCAAACGGCTAAAAAGAAATACCTTTCAAATAATATACGTTTGATCAAAATCGGGATAAAACTGTACAAAACATCGGTCACAAGAAATCGCCTAGCCTATTAATATTATAGATATGAAGAAACCATTTTGGTATTAATTATAACCTATTCCACTATGTGGTTTGGGTATAATGGCTTTGCGCTGCTGTTTGTAACTACCAAAAATATTTGACCTACACCCATCTTTTATTATACCGATCAGCTCAGAATCACTTTCTTAGCCGTTTTAGCGATGTCCGTCCGTCCGTGTGTCCATGTAAACATTGTAATCAAACTACAGGTCGCAAATATGAATATATTTTGATGAAATTTGGTATATAAGCTTTTCTCGATCATAGGATGAACGCTATTGAAATTGGTGAAAATCAGTCCATGTTCAGACCTAGTCCCCATACAAATGCCCCCTATGAAATCGACATAAATTACCATAAGATCCAAATTATCGCATAGATCTTAGTCAAATTGGGTTTGTATGTGTTTATTAATCCTTTTATCAGTAGTCCAAAAATGATCCCTATGGGACAACTCTTAGTCATAGGCCCCATATAGAACTGCTTCCCGATCTTCACTTAAATCTATTTAAAAACAAAAATATTGCACGGATTCTTTTCAAATTTTGTTTGTATATATTTCTGCAAAATACAAGAGATTTTACCAAACATGGTCAGGATCGGTCCATATTTCGACCTAGTCCACATATAAATATAGCATCCGATGTTAACTCTTTCATATCCGCAGCTAAAAAAATTAGTAACAATGCCACTCGAATTTGGTTTATGCTTATTTTCTATATCGGATTAGTTGGACCGAAGAGATAGGTTCTCTAAACCATAGTATAGGGTATCGTATAGTCGGTCTAGACCGACTATAATTTCTTACTTGTTTAGTACTGCTTCAAAACGCCGAGGCATGGATCCAATTATATTGTTTATGATATCTATTGAAATTTTTTACGACTACCGGCCTTAGTGAGATCTCTCTTGTTTTTGTACTTTCATGTCCGAATTTTACAATTTCCTATAGATTTTCTGTGATGTTAAGATCTGGTGATTGGGCTGGCGATTCCAAAACATTAGCTGTATCCTGTGCGTATGGATACATTAGGTCATTTAGAATTTGTCTGAAAAGCATCCCCATACCATAATATTTCCACCGCAAAACTTAACAGGGGGGTTATTATGTGATCCGATTCGAAAGAAAAATGCCTACGAATTCATACAAATTGTATTTTGTAGTACGATTTTCGAAAATTTATTTACGAACGTACGGAAATATTTTTCGAACTGGCTACTTTTTTTCCCCCTTACGAAAAACAACAATTACTCTTTCGTAAATGCAATTCAGTAATAAGAAAGCACATGCCAAATACTGTTTAACGTTCGTATCTTATTCGAAAAATATTTTATTGTTCAAGAAATAAAAAAAAGCATTCAAATGTAAGTCCTCCCAGTATGCATTGAAAAATTATTTCTCCAATGTTGGAGAAAAGTTAAGTTCTCAAATTGATATCTAATATAATTCTCAACTTGAGTTGAACAATTTTTCTCCTTGTTTGCTTTCAACTTGATATCAAGTTGAGACTTAAAATTTTTTCCAATCTTTGAGAAATATTTTAACATCAATTGGATAACCAACACTTTTCTCCACTTGAGACCAAACTTTTTCTCAACTTGAGTACGATTTATGTTGAGTTTGAGATATTATTTACAACTTTTGTATTCTCGTATGGGAGCGCTGTTCATTTCTCACAGTAAAGGCCGAGTTAGCCCCACGTAACCGTAACCTAACGTGTCAGCCGTTTTTTTCACATGAGAAACAGTTACCGAACAGAACTGTAACGTAACTGGATCGTCTCAACCTGCTGAATTTGATTTTCGCTACTTTTGTACGTGACATTTGTGAACAGCTTACAAAGTTTGGTTAATTTTACGTTCTATACTTGCACTAAATGCCAACGTTACATTTACGGTACGGTTACATTTTAAAAATGTGTGGCTAACTCGGCCTTAACGTTGCGAATCATATGTTCTAATTTCTAGAAATAATAATAATTGTGAAAGTTTTCAGCTTTGTGGTACATTTTAATTATCTTGATTTAAAAAGGAATTGTTGCAGAAAAGAAAAATTCAATAAATAAAAGGGAGGTAAAAGTATAAGTTTTATATAATTAATGATATATATCTATAATTAAATTTGTGATATACATTATAGAACAAAAAAGTGAAAAGTGTGTTGTCATCTTGCCAAAAGCACCATTTAAGCAGGCCTCTGAATTTAAAGAATTCGAGTCCAAAGTACAATCAAGTACAAACAAGTTAAGCGACCTGGTAAGTTTCACAAAAATATGAGCAATATTCAAGGCTAATTACTTAATTTGATATTAGGTTGCCGAACTTATGGCCATAATTTGTGGCAAACCTACAAAATTTCTAAAAATTGCATGGCGGAAATTGGTCACTGATGAAGTAGCCAACAAATACTGCTGGCAAGGAACAAATTCCAAAGAACCTGTACGAGCTCTCAGCGTAACGGCGGCATTAAAACGTGATTATATTTTTGTTTTGATTCCAATTGATATTAATTAAATCTAATTAATCTTTCCAGATGCCTACAATCAAAAATTTTCTGCTGCTTCTTCGGACAGCGAGTTCGAAAGAACGATAATTTCATTTTTCCAGCATGCCAACAACCGCCTACAAAAAATGTGAACTATTTAAATGAAAAGGATGGAAACAAAATTAATTGATATATTTTTAACTATTTCTACTTTTTTGAATTTTTTAATATTAATTTAATTTAATAGTAATTTAAATATTTAACATGCGATTCTTAGAAATTTTGTTTAATAGCCACAAATTAAGGCCATAAGTCCGGCAACCTAATAACAAGTTGAGTAATTAGCCTTGAATATTGCTTATATTTTTGTCAAACTTACCTGCTTAAATGGTGCTTTTGCCAATATTGACTTACGTTTTAAGGTTGCCGTACCGTCCCCAAATTTTACCTCTTCCAATACTATTCCAATTTTTAACATGTTATAATATTTAATGTGTCATAAATAATAAATTAAATTAAAAATTGCCGAAAAAAGTTGAAATAATTAATTGATATATTTTTAATTATTTCTCTTTTTTTCCTTTTTCAATTTAAATTCTTATTTATGTCCTATATAATATTAATAGTCAAAAAAAGTACAAATAGGTAATTCATTTACTTTTAATTCTATATTTAAACAATTTTTAACATGTTATACTATTTAGTATGTCATAAATAATAAATTAAATTAAAAATTGCCGAAAAAAGTACAAATAATTAATTGATATATTTTTAATTCTATTTTTTTTTTTGCATTTTTTAATTTAAATTCTTACTTATGTCCTATATAATATTAATATTCAAAAAAAGTACAAATAATTATTTAATTTATTTTTAATTCTAAATTAAAAAAAACATGTACATGATAATACATATTAAATATGTAATAAAATTAAATTGAAACATTCAGAAAAAAGTACAATGTTTCCATTTCTAAAATTAATATGATTTTTTTTAATATGGCAATTCCAATTCCATTTGATACCAATTGGAGAAATTTCTTTGCTATCAAGTTGAGAATCACAAATTTCTCAATTTGATAACTAAGAAAATCACCATATAAAAATGTGCCTTTTAAGTTGAGAAGACTATAATCCGACTATTGAGGTGCATTTGAGAATTAACGTTGGAGATTTGAGAAATGTATTTGATCTCAAATGCACCTCAAGTTGATAGCAAACAATAATGTTTATTGGGCTATTATAAATAAATGTATGAAAAAGTGTTATATAAATAATTTAAGACAATATGAAATAATGGTGGATGTTATGATAAAACATTTAGAAAAGGCCACCTTAAAGTTTCAAACGCTAAAAGCGAGTGTAGAGACTTGTGGTTGTCTCTGGATTTAGATGCTGCTGGTACCCCTATTTATGGTTACGCCTATGATTGCGTTTTTACTTAATCAAATTTCTATAAGTATATAAGGCATACTATAAAAATCACATTAAGGTAAAATAACGGGAAAACAGAAAAACTGTTTCAGGTACAAGTAAATTTAGCTTCCTAGCACCACTTGAGGAAAAAGTTGTCGCATTGCTACCTATGCTATACCTATACCTATGCCTATACTGTGGGCGACACGGATGAAACTTCTCGTTTCGGCGCTAATTGAAATGAAACCAGTAAGAAAATTATAGTCGGTATAGACCGACCGAGAGACCCTAGGTGGATAAACCAAATTGGAGTACCATTGTTGTTAATTTTTTTGGCTGCAGATATCCTGACCATATTTGGTAAAGTTACTTATATTTTGAAAAAATATATAGATTTAACTGAAAATCGGGAAGCAACTTTATATGAGGACTATGACAAAGAATTGCCATATGGGGTTTATTTTTGAACTAGTGATAAATTGATGTAATAAATAGGTCCAATATTTTTGGTAGTTACAAACAGGAGCACAAAGTCATTATACCCAAACTACACAGTGGTATAGGGTATAAAACTGTCACAACGTCATGGTCTAAATTCCGTAAATAACAGAACAGCTCAATATCAAGAGGAAGACGATACTATGGACGAGTATTTAAACGTCCCTGGCGAAGAAACATGTTTCAGTCTTCCAGAGCAAAACTTAAATAATACTCCACATAGACGAAGTCGAAGAGACAGTCTTCTACAAAAAAAAGTCGGTAATCAAATAAGACATCAGTTAAATTCTATAAAAGTTACGGCAGAAATCGATTAGAAACTGAAGAGTTGTTTGAATTTACTAAATGAAGTTTTAATTTTAAATGTACTTTAAAATAATAAAATAATATAAACTAGCAGATTCCAGGCCTCGAAATTCGAGTGCAAATTCTAGGAAATTTTATTTTTGCATTAAATAAAGACCCTAAAAGTATGCTAATCATATATAGCCAATTCACAAATCAACACAAAAAACAAACTCATTTCTATTACAAACACATTAACAAATTTAATAAACACACACATAGCATTGTATAATTTTATGTATGTGTTAATAGCAACTTTAAATGTAATTTACTCAAAATAAAGGAAAAAATTTAAAAATCTATAAATCTGCAAAATGGCTAAAAAGGAAGACCTTTCAAATAATATACGTTTGGTCAAAATCGGTATAAAACGGTAGAACAAAACATCGGTCACAAGAAACCGCCTAGCCTATTAATGTTATAGATATTAAAATAATAATTAAATAAAATAATAGTACAAAATAATAGTACAAAAATAAATAACAAATTTTAAATAAAATTTTTAAATTAACGTTTCTGTTTAGTCTTTATATTTTTAGTTTTTTATTTTGACGTTTCACCACAAGTGCTGACAACATTGACGTTAAAATTTAAATGCTTTTAAAGTTTCAACCGATAAAACATTTGACATCACTTGTTTTGCGTTTTTATACATAAATACAACTCTGTGACACATTCGAATAAATTCGATGATACGATTTTATTTTCGAAACGGAGATTCTTTAAGAATGGTTTTTTCTTTCTAATCGAATTACATATTGTATATTTTGGGTGTAGTCTTTCTTGCTTTGGTCGTTGTACAAACGTCCTTCCAACATCTCTTAAATTAAACTTCGACTCATCTGAAAATAAATAATACTCCATTTCTGTCTTGACCAATTCAAGCGTTCTTTACAAAAACTTATGCGAGCCAAACGACTTTTCTCTTATATTAGTGGTTTCTTCACAGAAAACAGTTAGAGCAAATATTTCTAGTTTTAGATTATGATCTCTATGGGTAGCTTTTTTGCCATTTTCAAACACTCTTGCTATTAAATTATCCTGTCCGAGACTCGCTTTACGGGGCCTGCAGCCTAAATACTGAGTCGTCATAATTGAAATTATCGATTTATTCATAATATATTTCTTACAAATTTTCCTTTGCATAAGATCAACGATCAACAGTAAAATCTTCGATTATTCTGGTTTTCACATCTTCACAACACTTTATTCTTTACATTATTTTATAATAATTAGGTATACGATTAAAACATTGAAAAATACAATTGTGTTTAAGAAGCAGTTCTAAAAAAATGTCGGCAACTATAAATATTTAAATAACGATTAAGATTTTATTGTTTTAATTAACTTTGGTAAAGAAGCTTAAAAGTTTCCATTGTTTTGGCATCACAAACAATGCTTTAAATTATTTTTTTAATATAGCTTTTGAAACAAATTTATTATCATTCGATAGAGAACACATCAAAGAGTAAGTTCGCAAAAAAACAAGTGAGAAAATTATAGGCGGTCTAGACCGACTATACGATACCCTATACAATGCGTTTAGAGACCCTATCTCTTAGACCCAACTAACTGGATATAGAAAATAAGCATAAACCAAATTTGAGTGGGATTTTTATTAATTTTTTTGGTTGCAGATATGAAAAAGTTCATATATTTCTATATGGGGACCAGGCCCAAAAATGGACCGATCCTGGCCATGTTTGGTATAGTCTCTTGTATTTTGCAAAAATATATACAAACAAAGTTTGAGAAGAATCAGTGCAATATTTTTGTTTTTTGATAGATTTAAGTGAAGATCTGGAAGCAGCTCTATATGGGGCCTATGACTAAGAGTTGTCCCATATGAATAATTTTTGGACTACTCACTAATGGATGTAATAGATCTATATGACAATTTCGATCTTATGGCAATTTACGTCGATTACATAGGGGTCATTTGCATGGGGGCTAGGTTTGAACATGGACCGATTCTCACCAATTTCAACAGCTTTCATCCCATGGCCGATAAAAGCTTATATACCAAATTTCATCAAAATATATTCATATTTGCGACCTGCAGTTTGATTACAAGGTTTACATGGACACACAGACGGACGGACGGACGGACGGACGGACATTATTAAATCGAATCAGTTAGGGATTCTGATCGATCGGTATAATAAAAGTTGGGTCTAGGTCAAATATTTTTGGTAGTTACAAACAGCAGCACAAAGTCATTATACCCAAACCACATAGTGGTATAGGCTATAACGAGTTTTCAGTATCATCAGTATGAAATTATATAACAACTGTTAGTGATAATTATCTACAAAGGATAAGTCATCATATCAAACCTTTAGCTATATCGAAACAAGAAAACTGACACGATATCTTGTTATCGAAAGTTACAAATTTAATTTAAATTTAAAATATAAAAATTTTAATTTTAATTTAAATTTTAAATGTAAATATAAAATAAATTGAAAAATATTCCACATAAAACTTCTGATATCCTTCAAAAGACCTTAGAATACTTCAAAAATGTGTTCGCAAAACAACGAAAATATATAACACATACAAGTTGTTATAATTTTAGATGAGAACACATCATTTAAAAACATAGAATATAAAAAGTTTAAACTGTTCGAACATAATTCTAAAGCATTTGCAAAGGATTTCTGTTCCCATTTCAAATATTAACTAAAAAAATAACTACATTTTTACTTTGTCAACTCAAAAACAGAGGGGAAGATAGAATAATATTAGGAGAAAAAAAAACGTGCGATGTTAAAATAATATTGCTAGTATCCAATAGATGGCACTTATATCAGTTGATAACGAATACTCTCCCAATGCTACTCGAAACAAAACAAGTAAAAAAAAATAGGCGGAGCTCTCAAGTGTTTGTGTGCAATATTCATTGCACTAACAGGTTCACGGAACAAATCATACACACGAAGTGTCGGCAATTGTCGCTGTTAAGCAAATGCATTTTCTGCCATTGTACTTAGCTCGTTTATATGATGATGAGAGTAGACAAAAGAGAATGAGTTGCAGAATATAAAAACATAAAATGACAAATAAGGGGAAGTAACAGAGCTTTGCAGTTTGAAATGTTCCACTCAAAACAGCGAGAGAGTTTCTATGTTTTATTAGTAAGAGAGAGAGAGAGAGTGTGTTTAATTTTCTATATAGGTTTTGACTCACTGCTAAAGTATATAATTTATTGCCCCTTTCAGGCAATTGTAAATGGGTGTTAAGTCTGCAACCCTTACTTTCACACTTAACGATGACCAATTTTTTTTTTTTTTTTATTAGATAAGATTGTTTTTGTTTTTTTTTTCTATATTAATGGGTTGGGGTGTCTTGGTATACGTTTTTGTTGCTGTTTATGCCGACGCTTTTTAAAGCCACCATGTGTCTATCTGTTTTGTTTCTAATGATTTAACATTATTTTTTTTTTTTTTGTACAAGCTAAACCCTTTTTTTTTTGTTGAAGGACCTTTTTTCGAAAATTAAAAACATAAAATCCAGTTTTCAGCTGTTATGTTTGATAAAATTGTTGTGTTGTTTTTATTTTCTGTTTCAAACATTACCCATAATTTAACAAGTTTTTCCGGCTTCTTTGTTATAATTGTTGTTCATGGCAGCACACTGAAGTGGTGGTCAGTGAAATGACTGGTCTATTTTTCTTTAACTCTTTTAGTTACGCAATGTTTGGCACACGTGACACAAAAACACACACACACATAACGGATGCGTGGATTTGTGTTTGGAAAATTGTTAATGTGAACAACAACAACAACAACAACAACAACAATAACAACAGCATTCATTAGTTTAATGTATGATTCATTTTTACTCTATACTTAACAAGAAGTTTAATCCTGTCGCTCTTTAAAACAATAATGTGAAAAGAAAACAATTTAATTTTTGTTGTGTTTGTTTTTTTTTCGGAAAATGTTCTTTATACAGTATGTTCTATATAAAGTCTTTTTCTAGCTAATCGATAAAAGCGAAACTGAAAATTAAATATTTTTTATGCCACACTGTTCTAAATTTAAATTTGTATATGTATATAAATTTAATTCATAAACTCCATTTAGTCAGTCCGATGCATCTGCCACCTTCTGGCCTTATTTTTTAAAATGTTTTCAATATTTCATTCATATCGATTTACTTAGAATAATATTCAAACAAACGATATTTTTACACATTATTAAGTAATTCGAGGTAACACTCTATTTTAGCTATTAGCTATTTGTTTTGGTATTCATTTGTTTTATTGATTCTTTAGCATGACATGGAAAAAAATTCTTTCGAGCAACTTTTTATTGTTGCAATTTAAGGATTAAAATCTCAGTAATTATCAGGACAACCGGGAAATATGTTGTGTCATAATTTCGTATTTATTAAAGCATTTTCGTATATATTTGTTAGAGCTTATTAGGCATATTTTGCGTTGGGGAGCATATTTAAAAATAATTGTAGTTATTAGTTGTCAATTATAATTGACAATTACTTTAGAACCATTTTTGCGTGTTTTCGACTTTTTTTTTTATATTAATATTGCGCACACAATTGATTTGAAAATATTTTTGAAAAATATATAAATTAACTAATTCAGTTTTATATTTTTTTAAGAATAATTTTTTATATTTTGAATACTATCTTGCGCCTTGAATATTAGCCCCAAGAATGGAAGGTTTGACTCGTAAAACTGATACCCAAGCCAAATAAAGATAACACGATCAGTCTCTTATCGAAAGACTGCTAATGAATAAATTATCCCTATACCAGATCATCAGTTTGGCTTCAGGCAGAAACACAGCACCATTGAGCAAATCCATAGGCTATAAAGGCCTTTAACTCTTTCACTCGGCGCGTACACAATTGTGTACATCATATTAAAATCGTATTTTTAACGCTATTAGAAGAGCTATCAATATATTTTGAGTGACGTTCTCTTCTATAAAAAGTTCTGTTCGTACAAAGAAATAGTTTTTGAGAAATTTTATTTGTAAATATCATATTTCTTTTAATCTTTGATGTAAGGTAGAACTGTCAAGACCACATGGAAGTAAGTGAATTTAAGATTTTGATTTAAACATTAAATATAAAGTGATAATATTATGAAAGTTAATATTTGTGTAAATTTAAGTTCAAATTTCAAAATTTTTTCTTCAAAATTGATCAGCATATAATATTTATTAGTAAAACCTACAATAAAATTGCATGTACGCATCTGTCTACATACGAAGTCAAGTCAAATGTAGACATATGTGTACATGTACACAATTGTGGTCTAACAGAGTCCAGCTAACTTAATTCCAATATGTGATTTCCAGAAAATGTCTTCAAAATATTCAAAAACTTACTAGAAAGAATATTGAAGATATTATAAATGCAAATGAATATAAGATAGCGTTTTCTGATAACGATTTTGAAAACGAAAAAATGAAAAATACTGAACCGGAACCTACAAATGATGTTATTAACATCAATACCCATCGGCAATCAAATTTATTAGATATTGTGATGAGTAATGCTGACGATTTTGTTGTAAATGATGAATTGGAAATAGAAAACGAAAATTGCAATGGTACAAGTTCACCCGTGATGCAAGTTACTCAATTAATGGGTCTATTAGCGATAGCAACCCAACTTTAGTTGCGTTGCCAATTGACAAAATGGTATTACGTATGGCAACTGGCAACTTCAGTTGTCAGATAGTAATCATATTGGCAACTGCATATTTTTGGTTGCTGTTCATATAGAAGTGACAAATGTCTGCCTTCGGTTCGATGATATGTACGTGTGTCCCATCTATACAACCAACAACTCCAGGACACTTAGTATTCGAACAAAAAAAGTTTTTATTTTTCCTCTTCTGTCATCTTTGATACTATCCACACTTTATATAGTTTTTGTTTTTATTTTTGAACGACTTCTTTTAACATCACCGACAGCGTAGGTGTCAATGCTCATTATCATTTTTTTACATTTATTTTCAATTGCTAAACTGTCAAAATAGCATATTCGATAACTTTCGTGCAACTGAAGAAATTTGCCTTACATAATACCAATTTAAATGTCAGTTGCGTTGCCTTTTGACAACGCAACTAAAGTTCGGTTGCCATCCATAATATACCTATAAATGAAATCGCTGAAACTGATTCGGTAGACGAATTTCAACAGTATGTAGTTACTGAAAAGAAAAATATTGAGTTCAGGCGTAGGAAATTCGACGGGAAAAAATTCGAATTTCAATTAGATTTTGATGACGCCTTTATCGTATTTCGAAAAATATATTCCATTAGAAATGTATGAGCGAATGACAATTTATACCAACATTCACGCTGAACAAAAGGCTGTCAGCGCTAGAACTTTCAAACACACGAACCCTACAGAAATGATGCAATTTATCGAAATACATATGTTAATGGGTGTTATGAAGTTACCCCGAACTAAAATATACTGTGGTAAAAGTTTACAAATAGAATCCGTAGCATCAGTTACATATGTCTTGCGAACGCTTTTACCAGTTAAGAAAAAATTTCCACCTGGTGGACAACTTAAAAATTATTTCGGATTGTAAAGATAAATTTGTTAAAAGTCGCCCACTTATTGAAAGCATTCGAAAGCGCTGTAAAGAAGTTCCTGTTGAAGAGAATATTTCTATCGATGAGCAGATAATTCTTTTTACAGGACATTTGAACGTTAAACAGTATATTAGAGGTAAACCATGTCCATGGGGAATTAAAGTTTGTATGTTATATGCTAAGAGTGGCTATCCATATGACTTCGTTTTATATCAAGGAAGCAATACAGAAATATCAAGTTTTGACAGTTCTAGATTTAGGCATGGTGCTGCTACATTACTTCATATTATAAAGAGAATTTCGCTTGTAGGTCACAATCTATATATGGATAACCATTTTAGAACATATCAGCTATTGGAAATTCTACAACTCTACATATTACAACCTTATATTGTACATTTATATAATGTTGGAATGGGTGGCGTCGATCTATTAGATCAAATGATATAATACGATAGAATTTTCATTAAATTAAATTATTTTCCATTTTATAAATATTGCAATATGTGCTTCCTGGATTGAATATCGACAGGAGTCAATAAAAAATTATGTACCGACAAATAAAATTAAGCCTCTGATTGACTTTATGAAATTATTAGGAAGAAATCTTACTTAGTTAATACCAGTGAACGTCGTAAAAGAGGAAGACCTTCTTATAAATACGAAAATTCTGTAAATTGTCCGAGTACTTCAAAATTTGTCAGAGAAGTGCGGCCATTAAAAGAAGTTCAGTATCATGCAAATAATCATCTACCTCAACATGATGATGTGAAAGAAGCTACGCGCTGCAAAAATTCGTATTGTTCCGGTAGAACCCGCATAATGTGCCAAAAATGTAAAATACATCTATGTTTATTTAAATACCGTAATTGCTTTTCGGCATTTCATACCAAACAATAAAATCAATGAATTTATTAGATTTAGTCATTTTTCAGACATATTGCAATTACTGCAAATTATAATTTTTGTTTAAATGGTGCGTGGTAAAGAAGAAGAAAGCATATATTTCAAAAATTCATAACTGCACTGTATTCTTAATCGGGCCGGTTTCTGGCATTTCAGCCTTCATCAGCGATTTATTGAACATTGTGATAATTGTTATGTTTTAATTGAATAGATTGTTTCTATATGAAAATTTTTTTTCTACTTAGGGCGGCCGTGAGGTTTTGAACCATGAACCTTCACATACACTCGTACTTGCACTTTTTGGTCAGCGCTTTAACACACTCACCTAAAGTCAGGCCTACGAGCAGTGTGGTTAGATTCAGTTTTCGTACCATACAGCTTTACTTTGTATTAATTTCAGAAGATACAACTCTGTCCAAACAATTTATATTTAAATTATTCCTTATAACCTAATGTGATTGCATTTTTTACTAGGTTTTATATAAATATTACTTTTATAATCTTTTCTATTGATCTCAAATTTTATAAATTCGTTAATTTTATGTTCATGTTTTTTGTTTTGTTTAATAATTAATAAGAATATAGTTAAATGAATTTCAAAGAAATCAAAATATAAAAATATAAATATTAACAAATGCATTGTTTTTTTTTTTAAGAAATCTATCTTACGGATACTATGTCCCTAGTGAACTATTCTACAATGCTCAACAAGTTATGTACACAAATGAGTACATTATCAAAAAGCTACTTCTGAAGAGAAAATAAATTTTTTAATTTTATATATGTTTGTTGTTGTTTTATACTATAATATAAAGCAACAACATATTTTTTTCTTATTGGAAATAAATCCCGAGTGAAAGGGTTAAGGAAAAAAAAAATAATATTGCTCCGCTCGTTTTATTGACGTTTCACAAGCATCGACGAAGTCTGACATGAGGGCTTGATCCATAAAATGAAATACATTTTACCATCCAACACTCACAAGTTTCTAGAAAGCTATATATCAGGTCGCTAGTTCACAGTTAAAAAGATCAACTGTAGAAGTCCACCACAATATATACATGCCGGAGTCACACAGGCGAGTATTCTGGGGCCATCGACTTTTGCTGATCATACGGTAATCTTAAGTGTTCATGAGAACCCATCAATAGCATCTAGATTTCTGCAAACCCACATTTCAGCACTAGAAGATTGACTGGAGAGATGGAAAATCAAAGCTTATGAACCTGCCCGCAGATGCAAATTAATAGTCATAACATACCCCAACACATAAACGTTATATATCTCGGAATTTACTTTGAACGCCGCTTCACTTGAAAAATACATATAGACGCAAAACTTACCAAAATCAAGTAAAAAATTTGGCAACTTACGTGGCTTCTGGGCGGAAACTCAAAACTGAGCTTAGATTGTAAACTGCTGCTTTACAACTGTATTATAAAACCCATATGGTGCTATGGTATTCAGATATAGGGTATTGAAAAATTGCAAAAATGGCAAAATAGGCTATTACGAAAGATTACACGTGCATCGTGGATGTCAGAAATTCTAACATTTATAAGGACTTAAATGCTCCTTTGGTCAAAGACGAAGCTATAAGACACATTATTAAATATATGCATAAACTTGAAACTCACCCTACCATGCTTACCCAAAATCTTTTCAACAACCATGGACACAGCCGCTCTGACACGCATGAAGGATGACTTTGAAAACATATATTTTTTTATATACATAAAATCAATTAAATTTTTGTCACAATTACTTTTAAGATTTGAATAATTATTTGAATAATTATTGTTAGTTCGCATATAAAAATTGAAGATTCAATAAGTAAAATAAGGAAAGAAAAAATATTTTTTTTTATAAATATTTTTTAATTTTGTTGGTAATGTGCTATACCATGCTATCGGGTACCATATAGTCAACCCAATGTAATATTACTTTCTTACTTACACGATTGCAACAATTGAAAATCAGAAATGAGATTCAGAAAATATGCGTCTACATGTAAAATCTATGAAATACTTCTATGCACAGAAAACGGAGTCGTTGTGGAAACTGGATTTGTTGCCAACCGAATTTTGGTAGTCCCATATACTATAATATTTTCCTGTTGTTATTGCTGAATTATATAAATTTAAAATTACGGTACGAAGTATAAGGAAACTAGTTTTATTAATAAACAAGTAAAAGTGTTAAATTCGGCTGTACCGAATCTTTGATACCCTCCACCTCGGTTTGAGTCTTGATAATAAATGTAAATGAAAAAGTAAACAATTTGTTAAACTTAATACAAAATTATTTCAGCAAATTCTTTGGGTTGATTTTCGTCTTTTCTATTATTTCGGATTTATTTCGGTGTTTGCTTTTTGGTCTTCGTGGTTGCTGATCGGCATGCATTTAGGTTATATACCTATATGCATGCGTTTCCGGTTATATGACATAACTTCTCGTTTAATTTAGTTTTTGCTAATTAAATAGCTCGCCCTAACCTCCATTGCAAAGGTAATGGTTGTGTAGGGTGGCATTAAATCGTGCTAATTGGAGATGGCTGTATACTTTCTTTTAACTGGCCAAATATTTCTTCATTGCGGCCATATAGGTCGGATGGAGTAACAAAATAACAACCAAAAAAAAAACTCTCTCAACTTTTTTATTAAAATATTGCCATGTTTGGAAAACATAGAGAATAAATTTATAATAATAAATATTCCAATCAGGGATGCCAAACGCAAAAAACCAAATGTCCCAAACATTTTAAATAAAATAATTTGTTATCTTTATTTTCTGAAAAACTTCAAATTTTCATCCAAAAAAATTTTTGAAAATTTATATATAAATAACATTCTCATCAAATTGCGTTTATTTATGTAACAATTTTTATGTTCGCAATTCTGAAATATCATTTGACGTTTTCTAAAATTCATTGAATTTAAATTAATGTTTTCTGTAGTCCGATTCTGTAAATTTCAACGATCCGACAATCGCAAAATATATCGACAGCTATTGTTAGTTGCACTAACGATTAAGTTATTCATTAAGTACAGACATCTTAACGACAGTCGACATCTCTATTTTGCTATTTATTTAAATTGTAAACGAGTGGCATCTCTGTCAACAAAGAAGAATAGAAAAAAACAAATTACTTCGTGTTTGACAGGATGATTTTATCTTTATGTTTAATATATTTATTTTTTTTTACTAATATTTCTGTTTATTTGTTTGAAAATGAAATAATGAATTGAATATGCTATTTAATTTTTTTTATTTATATAAAAAAGTTTTTTAATAAAAGCCAAATACTTTCATTATTTTATGATTTTTATTTATGTATAACGATATTTCAACCTAAAAATTTAAGTTTCTATCGATTGAATAAACAACACAAAAATGGTTGTCGTTTAGATAACAACAACAGCTGACTTTAACAATCGAATATCGTTAAAAAATTTTACTGATAATTTTGAATTTTCTTTTTAAACGATTCAACTATCGTTAAAAAAGTTACTGAATGACGGTACTGATTAATTATTAATTTCTCCTGAATGACAAAATTTTTTTTAAATGTAAACATTTTTGGAATTTCGATTTGTGTTTAACGAATAAAATTTATATATTTAAGATGCAAATGATGTCTTGTAAATGTTAAATTATTATTTCCGACGTTTTGATATGATTTTCTGAAATTCAATTAATATTTTCTAAATTATAATTGGAAATTTTTAATTCCAGTTTTTAGAATTGATATTTTCTTAAATTTGAATGAAAAATTTAAAAAGTGCAATTTTGTATTTATGTGAATAATAATGCTTTAGTAATTATAAACAATTTTTAAAAATTAGATGTAATCGCAATCAGATATTTTGTAGGTAAAGAAGAATAATAATTCTATATAACTATGTAGAACTGCTTTGGAAGCAAAAAACTCATTGATGAACTCGGTAACTCTATTTGGTAAAGACAACAAAAAGTTAATATGCCAAACTTATGTTCATATTTGTAAAAGAGTAATGAAAATACATATGAAATAAAAGACCAGCCCGTGTATACTCCTAACATTGTTCTGTATGGTATCTAGTTGAAAATATTGACATTCATGTTAAAATAGAAATAACTATTGCAAAGCTAATTAGAACAAAAAAAATTGTGGCGCCATCTACTGTCGCATAGTCACGCTGAGCAAAATAAAGTGACACTCTGTTAATGCAAAAGAAATGTATTTTCCCCACAACAAAATATTGCAGAATTTTATGTAAATAAAATAATATACCGATTTATTTCTAACATGCAGTTGTTATGGATATACATATATAGAGTATATGTATGTCTGTATATTATTTGTATTATTTAATATGTTTATGTATGTATATGTAAATATTACACACAAAAAATACAACATCAAACGTTATTTTTGTTTTTTTTTCTCTTTAAATAAATTTATACATAAAATTTTTTTTTTGCTAAATTTACATTGTTTTTTTTATTAACAACTAGGTATTTTAGCATTATTTACTTTAGATGTTGGTGAATTTTTACTCCCTTCATATTAATATTATTAACTCGTAGTGTCTGCTTGTCGAAAAAATTTTGGATCGATTTTAACCCCTTTCCCGTTACCCATTCGATCTAAAATTTTGCAGGCAGGCTCGTGGTAATGACAAAAATGATCTAACAAATTTTTTTAGTGATGCCAAAACAATGGAAACTTTTAAATTTTTCCACCAGAGTTAATAAAAAAATGTACAAAGGGTTAGTTTTTGTTATATTATTACCACAACGCCCACAAAAAACACAAGTCCAGCTATGACAACAACATAACATTTAGAATAACAACAACAACAATATAGAAACATCATATTTTTCATTTTTTTTTTTTTACTTTTTCGGAGATTTCCCTGGACATGAATTTGGTGAATCATTCTCACTAAAAATGATCACTGTAGCTGCACTATTGAGGTCGTGATCGTGACAAGAACAACATAGAAAATTATATTTTTTCAAGACTTTTTTTAGTTTTTCATTCAAATCTCGGGCCCTAATAGACCGATTTGGACGATTTTAAATACCAAACTTCTCAGTATGTTAGTGAATAATTATTTATGTCAACGAGAACCCTATCTGCCCGATTGATGCCGTCATCGTGATTTCCACAGACGGACAGACGGACAGACGGACATCGCTATATCAACTCCGGTTGTTATAAGGATCACAAATATATATATTTCATGGGGTCCAAAATTTTTTTTCTAATTATTACAAACGGAATGGCAAATTTATATATACCCTCTGCACACTGAAGTGGAGGGTATAAAAAAAAATTTTATAATGTACATATATTTATTGATTGTAACAAACATTTTTCGGTGTAGAATATTTCAAAAACGCAACTGCATTAGATTTAGTAAAACATAATATTATTTTAATGTTTTACTTTATTATTTATTTCTTTTTCAATAACAATTCAAAAATCAACAAAAGACACATGATATGAATAATCACATTTTAAATCCGTTATAACTTATAATTAAAAAATGTTATCTTACTAAAACCATTCCAATACCAAAAACAAGTATTGATAACAGGCCAACAACTATATTACCATTTCTCTCAAAGGCCTTTGAACGGCTTATACGTAATCAAATAAGTCAATTCCTGAATGACAAAAATCAGCAAACGGATCGACAGTCAGGATTTCGTAAAAAATATAGCTATATAACTGGACTAGTGGATATTGCCGAAGATTTAAGGAAACAGGTGGATAATGGAAATGTAATGTTTTTGGTGTTTGTGGATCACTCTAAAGCATTTGACACGGTTGATCAAAACATTTTATGTTACGAACTGGAAAAAGTTTTCAACTTCTCATCGACAGCTACGCTTCTACTAATTAAATCATATCAGCATGTTGTAACTAAAACTACAAAACCAAATTCTTTACCAGTGTTACTTGGTGTTCCACAAGGATCGATTGTTGGTTCACTTCTATTTTCATTTGACTCCAGTGATCTCCCGGATAAAATTCAATACAGCAAGGTCAGAATGTATGTTGATGATATCCAACTTCACACCAGTTGTAACCTTGAATATATTGATCAGTGCGGTAGCGCTATTTGTGGGCCACGGCTAATGGTCTTGATATAAATACCAATAAGTCGAAGTACCTTATTATAAAAAAAAAAAAAAAACGGTCGCCATCTTTTTATACGCCAAACAGAACTCTCAACAACCAACATTTTGAGATCTAGAGTGGGCTAAGAACCTCGGAATATATTTCAATAACACTCTTACTTGGTCAAACCATATAAATTATACATGCGGTCGTAAATATTCTATGTTACGAAAACTCTGGCAAACTCAATGTTGTATGTACTCCAGTTAAAATTAGGATACTTGTCGCCATAACGTATTAAATGCCTTTATTGTTTTACGGTTGTGACGGAAAGAGAACATCTTTACGAACGTCTTTATTTCTCGAGATATAATAGGGGCAGAATACTTATATATTTTAGACATCATAGCCCAATTTCTGAGTGGCAATTATTCATACATGCAATCCGTCTTTGGAACTTAATTCCACGTAGCTCTCAAACTATAAGTAACGCACCTCAGTTCAAAAAAAAAAAAACATTTTTCATCATTTCATCTTTTTATAATCAATTAATTAACAAGAATATTGTATTATGTTTTCTTTTTTTTTTATAAATTGTTAAATATATGAAATTAAAATTCAAATTTATATATTTTATGAAATTATATTAATATGCTAGGCGATTTCTTGTAACTGATGTTTTGTTCTGTTAAACCAACTGTGAAACAAGGTGGTGGATCGGAGGTATTTAACCGCTGCCTTTCATCGAAGGAATAATGGATCAGAGAGAGTATTTCGTAATTTTAAAAACCAATTTCCCGACATACAAGGAAAAGTTGGGTTTAAGCGACAACTAACCAATTATACAGGGGTAATGATCCCAAGCATAATAAAGCGTGCTAAGAGAGTCCAGCCTTCGAAATTCGAGTGCAAATTCTAGGATGTATGTTTTTATGTATGTTCCGTATGGACTCCAAAATGGCTGGACCGATCTTGATGAAATTTTCACGGAATCATTAGAATTGCCTGACGGGTGACACTGTGAAGTCTGATTTTTGATTTTTGGTCTGTGGGCGGAAGGGCGTGGCAATAATATTGTACCTAGATATCTGTTAAAACTTTCGGAGGAGTTCGTGCTTTACTTGAATTACTTAAATTTAGATGCAATATAAAAACCAGATGTTTTCTTAGGGCTAGCAACGCGGACCGGGTCCAGCTAGTATTTCATAATATTCATTAAATTGTGAATTTTTAAAGAAAATTCATTAAATTTCATTATAAATATTTGTTGAACACACATAAGAATTATAACTGGGTTTATTAAAAAATAATTTTATAAGAGCCTGAAGGTATGCTAATCAATTTTAGCCAATACTTAAACACATACGCACCATTGTATAGTTTTTTATTTGAAGCTTAAATATTTGTTTTGTGTATGTATTATGGGAATTTTACTTAAAAAAAAGGTACCAGATAGTGCCATCTGTCAATATTGTGGACATCTGCAAAGAAATACGTTTCAAATGGTATATTTTTTTTGACAAAATCGGCTGTTAACTAAAAATGTAGAAGAGGTAACAAGAAATCTCCTTGCCTATTAATATTATAGATAACGTGCAGTCCGCATGTTATGAATACATTTGTCCATAGTGCCGGCATTAACCACATCGAGCATCACTGGAGCTATCTCGATAACAAAATGAAAAAACTTCACAATTCTTCGAAACCAGAATTAAAGCGAATCTTATGGAGGAAATGTAAAAAATGGAACCAAGCTTTTGTCCTAAGCTGGTGGAAAATATGCCTTCGATTGTTGGTGATTTTTTAAGATTTTTTCGATCTGATTCCTTAAATACAAATTTATTAATAGCTGCGTAAAAACATACAAATAATCGTTCAGTAAATAATTTTTAAGGTAATAATTAAAAATTACAAAATCTATGTATAAACAACTATTTTGTTGTACATAATCGTTTTAAGATGTAATGTTGCATTTGGCCAGCAAAAGGCTAATTCCATAATGACAGACATGACATTCAGTGATTTTTCTAATCCAAAATTATGCAGTAAAAGTTTTTCATTGCTCATAAAAGTATACAAAATTATGCAGACGGACCTGACCAGCATCCTTGCCATTAGAAAAAGTAAGAAAGTATAATTGTTATTAATAATTGGGGGCAAAAACAGTCGTGACAGACATGAAACACACAGACATCATTTTAGAGGATATTTGTAAAAGACAGAAAGACTCTGAAGTTTTTTGTATGACAAATAAGAATCAGTTGTTTAAAGTTAACTAGTATAGCCCAGCACTCGAAATTCGGGTGCAAATTCTAGGAAATATTATTTTTCATTTAATTTTTGTCTTCCAAAGTTTTTTTAATGTATATCTATAAAAAATGTATGAATATCTAAATGAGCCTAAAGGTATGTTAATCAATTTTAGCAATTCACAATTCAACACAGAGCGTCTGATATATAATTTAATCATTCGCATTAATAGGGTGTAACGAATTATTAAAAATATTTTGCTTTATTTAATTTACTATATTTTAAAGATAGATTAAACATAAATTTTATCATTCCCAGCTTCTCCTCCATATGAAATATAACTATGCTAATTTGCACACTCCTCCGTGCCCGCATATTGCTTAAAAAGGGAACTAAAAATTTACCTTCACGTATTAATATATAGATATAAGTGCTAGTTTATTAATAAAGCATACAAGAAACATGAATATGAATTCTAAAATAACTTATAGTAAAAATAAGTATTTTGTAAGGTGACAGACATGACACTGTCTTTATTTTCAAAATTACTTAATTACACTTTCCCTTTCTTAGTGGAAAAATAGGGGCTATACAAATATTCAAGAATGCGTACCACTTTCTTTGAAATGGTATAAAAAAAAATATTTTCATTAAATTTTATAATTGGACATAAGGTTGGCCTTTGCATGGAATAACGCAAAGGTGTTAACAAATGGGTCTTGGTAAACATTGTACTTTAATTGAAAACTAAATTGTTTTAAAATATAGAAGACAAGGCCAATATATGAAGGAAATTGCAAAATTGATGGATTGATGGGATTAAAAGCCCAATGTCCAAGAAAACTACTTTTGTTGAGCAAATAAAACATTAAAAACGGTTATTTTTTGCCAGGCAACACCTTCAACGGGAAAATTGGGGAAAGGTTTTTTGTCTCGGTGAAACCAGTACCGAATTTGATCCCAAATAGACAAATAAAATGTTAAGCGTGGAGGGGGATCCCGTTTATGGGGTGATTTTCATCATCTGGGGTCGGTCCAATTTATTGGGTAGTTGGAAAAATGTGCGCTGTGGAAATGTCACTGAAGTGGGAATTTATGTAATGTAATGAACCAAACTGGTTAAGTCTTGGTTGCTCAGTTTCCGGACTTAAATAACTTCAAGCACATTTGGGACATTTCGGAAAAAATCAATATCCCCGGAAGTATGTGCTAATCTTGTCGGATCTATGCATCGCAGATGTGAACAAGTCCAAAAGATGAATGATTATGAGGGTCATTCATTATGCAGTTTAAATCAATTTAAAAAATATACGTCTACAATATTAATAGGCATGTCGATTTCTTGTGACCGATTTTACGGTTTTAGTTATCAACCGATTTTGAAAAAAAATATTTCACTCGAAAGGTATTTCCATTAAGTCGTCCACCATATTTCCAGATTTACACCATCTGGAAGATTTTTTTGGAGTAAAATTCATTTGAAGTTGCTACCAACTCATATATAAATCACATATATTTAAGCTTCATATAAAAAACTCTACAATGCTGTGAGTGTGTTTGTTAAATTTGTGTTGAATTGTGAATTGGCTAAAATTGATTAGCATACCTTTAGGCTCTTACAAAATTATTTATTAACAAACCCAGTTATATATATTCTGTGTGTTCAGCCAATATTTATAATGAAATTTAATTATTTTTAATGAATTTTATTTAAATATTCATAATTTATATATACTCTATATATACATTAAGAAAAACTTAAAAAAAAATTTAATGAAAAAATATAATTTCCTAGAATACTATTTTTTCTATATTTCTATATTTCTATATTGTAAGTGTTAAATATTATTTCTTATGACTTCTCTTAAGTAGTTTAAGTTTACGTATATATTTCTTTTATTTATTGAAATATAAATAAATTTTGAAGAAAATCGAAATTACAAATGTCGTTTTATTATATTTTCCAACACTTTAATTGACCTCACAGATCATGGATCTTGGCTCCATACTCATCTGATATGAAGTTAAACATATGTGTAGGTAACTAATTGATTTCAATTTCACCGAAATACGTTTTTACACTATTTATGGTGTCCATTAAGATTCGCAACCAGAACGTTCTTAAATTGTTTATTTTTCCTTATCTTGGCGAAAATTTTCTGTCGATAATCTTTTCATTTATGGGTGATTAACGGGTTACTTATTAACAAAAGAACCGATTTAGATGTTGTTACTTAGCAGTAAATCAATTAAATTATTGAAAAGATAATACACTAGTTGTTTTTAAACATAATTCAAATTGAAATCACAGGTTTATTCTAGAACGATATTGCTTGTTGCTTCAGTCCATATACCAAATTTGAGAGAGAGAGAAAGAAAAAACCAACGTTTTAAATATGCATTAAGAAAAAATGCACACAATTACATTTTCAAAATGGCGTCTACTAAACTATTGTAGCAAAATAGCAGAACAGCAGTTAGCAGTGCTACAATATGCCAAAGTAATCATCATTCTTGGTCGTACGATTGTATGAGTTACACTAAAACAACAAGTGCATGTGCAGAGCCAATTAATGCAAAAAAAAATGCTTTTTAAGTACAACAATATAACGACAAACACAACTACAAATGCATAAAGTGAATAGAAATGGAAAATTTTTTATTACAAAAAAATTGCATTCTCACATACACACATACACACAAAATTTTATAATGAAATACATTAAACTGTTGAGGGTGAGGGCCCGTTTACTTATATTTCTCCATTAATTGTTAGTGTAAGAGCTGTAAATTAATATGCAATAAACAGATAGTTTAGAATAAACACAATTCTAATGATTAAGAAGCAAAATCGAAAACAGCGATTTTTACTATTTTTAAAAATTTTTAAATAAAGTTTTAATTAAAAAAAAAAAACTACAATTGAATATGTAGTTCTTTTTATGATGATGATTGATTATCTCAGTAGCATTTAATTAAAATATATAAATATATATATGTACATATACATATAACTCATACTCGGAACTAGCGATGATTATTTAGTTTTTGTGTGAATTTTTATTTGTTGCTTTACAGAGAGACAAATAAAAGACCGCATTTCTCTAAGTTAGATCAACAAAATTATAAAAGTTGGATTCAATTCAAACATCCCAGAATCTGGAAATTTAAAGTTTGGTTTATAAGTTTCTTTTAATATACACACAGAAAACAGATTCGTCTATTACCAACCTATTTTCATTGAAGCTAAAACTAACTTTGGAGTTTATTACATTTTAATTCTATACTAGCAGATTCCAGCGCAAGAAATTCGAGTGCAACTTCTAGGCAACTTTCAACTTAGCCAATTCACAAACCAACACTTTTTGGTTTATTATTATTATTGTGAATGAAGATGACCAACTCATTAACAAATGTATTAACAAATTTAATAAACACACACATAGCATATGAATAATTTTTGTGTATGTGTTAGTAGCAACTTTAAATGGAATTTACTCAAAATAAAGGAAAAATTTAAAAAATCTGTAAATCTGGGGAACAGCCAAAAAGAAATACCTTTCAAATAGTATACGTTTCGTCATAAGCGAGATAAAACGGTAGAATAAAAAATCGGTAACAAAGAATCCCCTAGCCTATTAATATTATAGATTTTATCACAACAGAAAATGGTTAGCTGTTGCAAAATTTCTATTGATACAATCGAAAATTCAGTTGCTGCACTTTAGAAAAATTCGGTTGGCGTATTTATTTTCTTAATGTACATATGAACAAGATTTTCGACAACCAGGAATTTGAATTAAAGGACCGATACTACATCGAGTGAAAAGTATGTGGCCTCACATAGAGAGGCGTGACAAGTGCCAATATTTTTATACATACATTCAGTAGGGCCGACTCCTAGAAAAATTGGTACAAAATTGCATGACCTTTCATGTATCAGAAAAAAAGCTACCGTTATAAAAATGATGCTGCTTCCAAGGTTTGCGAAAAAATGGATTGAAAACAGTTTTGTGTTTTGATTAAACATTGTTTTTTGGTGGGGGGAAAAAATACGGTCCAATTCAAAGAATGGATTGATAAAAGTTATGGTGAATCTTCGCCATCATATTCAATTAAAAGGTGATATTCCGAATTTAAACGTGGTCGTATGAGCACAAATGATGCAGATGGTCGTCCAAATGAGTCAGTTGCCGAAGAAAACGTAAGAAAAGTACATCAGGTTATATTGGTTGATCGAAATATTAAAGTGAGTGAGATTACTGGTATCAGAAAGATATCAAGAGTGAGTTCGGCTGAACAGATGAACATAAACTGAAACGTGTAAATCAGTGAAGGCCGTGCCTAACACACTGGTGCTCGGCTTCTTATATGTATACAGCCGAACGAAAACAAAAATAATCACCAAAGAGTAAAAGTAAACAACAATTTCATTCAGTCTTATGAAAGCTTTTGAACAAAGCAGGTCTATGTCGCATTGCCTTTTGAAATTCATATATATTTTTTTTAATAGGTACACAGAGAATATTTGTTTAAAAGAACCAAAAATGTTGAGAAAATTTCGAAGACTTGATAAACTATAAATTAAACATCTTCTATAAATTACATACGTCACCTCCATTTGACAACATTATAGCTGTCTTTTATGCATTTTTTTTTTAATATTAAAAAATATCCAGCTACTGCAGGCTGGTAAGTTTTTAGTTTTTGGTAACATACCACTTATTAACCTTTGAAATTTCTTATCTTTTTAAGTTTTGCTATTTTGTGTGTGTTTTTTTTTTTTTTTTTTTTTGTTGTTTTTAAAGAAAAGAATTACTTATTATTACTTATTTGATTTAATAAACTTCAAACTTAGAAATTAAATGTTCTTCACATTTTGTTTTACATTTTCAGAATGTTAAGGTGCGTTCAGACTACGCAAATATTTGACCAAATAAACGTAACCCCTAATTTTATGAAAGTTTTATTCAATCGTACATGATATATAAAAGATAAAATTAAGTTATGTTTTATTATATTAGTAATATTTAATATATTTAACTATATTCTATATCATATATTGTATAACTTAATGAAAATTATACAAGGAAAATTATACATTATTTAGTGGTTACGCTTATTTGGTCAAATATTTGCGTAGTCTGAACGCACCTTAAGATTTAAAATTTTAAAACAACAAAATATATTTAAAATTTTACCATATTCTTCGTGAACTCAACTATTTTCCCTTTTATGCATTCATATAAACATTCATACAAAATCTACACAAACCCATTTAATATCGGCATTGTGTTACGTCCATGGATTTCGATCAGTGTAGTACAACTAACACATGCCCATAAACACTATTACTAACTCAATTCTCTCGATGGCCACCACTGGTGTAAATGATTCAAAGTATGCTTTGAAGATGTGTGAAGAAAATTCAACTGAATTTCAATCAAGCACATTCACATTAAAATTTTCATAAATCAGAAAGAGGAGTTAATCGATTTGGCAAGTGAGGCATCTATTTTCAGTCGAATTTCATTGAAATAAGAAAATTTTAGATTGATTACAGTTACAATTCTGTTGCTTTATTAGTCAATATTTTATCAAAATAGAAAATGGTTAGCTGATATTATATTTCAGTTAATAAAATCGACACTTCAGTCGTTCAATTTTAACACAATTAGGTTGGCGAAATGCTTTTTCTGCTTTTTCTGTTTCTTTTTGTAGTGATTTTAAAACTTCAAAGGTCTACATTAAAAAAATTAAATTAAAGAGGAATTTCATTTTCAAAACCTACTTGTTCAATATCTGTCAAAAAATTCCAAAAAATTCTTTAACAAAATATGGTGAGGACTTAACAAAACTTAAAATTATGAAGGAAATACCAAAATTTAATTTTGCTTTATTATTTAAGTTTTAATTTTGTGCCATAAACAAAAATTTAATACATCGCCCATAAAAAAAAACTAACTTAAACTAAATATCTAAAAGATTGTAAAATTGAAAGTACAATATTGACATATGTTTTGTAGTGATATGACGACGAAGGCTAAGTCGCCTCTCCATGATTAATCTAATATGGGTTCTGGCCCATAGGTATTCTTATTGTTTCTCTTGCTGTTTCTTACGTGGTGTATATCGCAGCGGGAGTAAATTCAGTTTTATTTCAATTTAAAATTTTTTAATTTTTTAATTTAGAAGTTTTTTCAAAACCCGCTACAGCAAAAATACTTCAAAAATATGCTGCGAAACCGCTTGAAGTTTATTTATTTTATAAACGTCAAATCTACTGCTGCACACTGCCATATCAAAAAATTGCAGATCGCCCAAAACAAACTACTAAAATTGATATATAAGTTACCTTGGCATTATTCTACTCAACGCTTGCACTCCTTAGCCAACGTTGAACTCATAAATAACAAAATAAATAGACTCACATTAAACTTCTACTCAAGATGTCTCAACTCGGAAATTCCTTACATCAATGAGATAATCTCATCATAATATATTTGGAAGAACGTTTTTGTATAAAATCAAAAACTCCAAAAAAAAAAAAAAAAAAAATATATATATAAAAATAAATAAAAAAAAAAATGTAACAAGATTTTTTGAAAATTTTCCCCTTACTTGTAAATATTATTTTGTTAAAAACTATGTACATGATAGGGAAATTGTTATTTAAATTTTTAAGTAGAAAAGGAACAAGCTATCCTAAACTCTTTAAGAAAATTGTTAATTTATTGTAATCAAAATGTTATTTAAATAAATAAAATTGAATTGAATTGAATAAACATCAAATATAACGGAATCGTCTGCAAATTAAAGGAATCAGAAGTTTTAAAAATTGAATTAATTCATTCAATAAATGACCATCGTTGAGCAGAGACGTCAAATTTATAGAAGTTTCAAAAAGAATGGGGCGTTTAAAATTGTGCCGCAAAGTTGCTTTAAGCAACTGATTATAGTATATGTTTGGCCTCTTTTGATCAACAGATAATTATTGCACATACGTAGATAAAATTCATCGTAAGACTTTTCTCTGAGCTGTTTTCCACGAGCGAGTTGCGTCCGCGCGTTTGACAGCTACTCCCATGCTGCCACGCAGTTAGCGTCAACTTATTTTAATAGCCAAAGTATATATTTTTGATCATTCCGATATTTTAGCTGAGCTTTGTTCGCGAGCGTGTCGCGTGCGCGAGTCACCTTCGCGCATTTGGCAACCACACTAGTGCTGCCGCGCAGTTGTGGTCAACTTATTGTAATTGCCAAATTATATTTTTCAGATTATTTCGATATTTTAGCTAAGCTGTGTTCCTCGAGCGAGTCGCGTTGCGTCCGCGTTCGCGCCCCGATTCCGCGAATCGAAATGATGCTATTGAAAAGAATATAGATATTAAAAAAATTTGTTGCAGGACAGATATTTAGAGCAGTATGGGGAAGTTGTTCATTTCTTTCGGGGACATTTTTTTCACATTTGGGGAATTTGTTCATCGTGAAGTTATTCCCCAATTTTTTGGGAAATAAGTTAATTTTTTTGGAATTTGTTCATTGGGGACTAAGCACTCGGCGCCCGCTTACCATTACAAATAACTATGTTTATGCATTGAGTATTTTGAGTTTATGATGTCTAAAAGTTACGAATTTCAGTTATTCTAGAGCTTTGTGATATACAACATTTCTGGTTTTCCTTCTGGTGCATATATGAAAATTGTATTCTCTGGAGCAGGCGACATAAAATTGTCTATGAGAAAAACAGTCGTTTAAGGAGTTTGAGATTCCCTGCATTCAGGTTGTCTTAGCCACTGCATTTCTAGACGCACTTGAGTAGATTCAGGCATTTCCGCTTCTCTTATCAAAGCTTGCTGAGCTGCATTCTGCGAGCGCGTCGAAATGATGCTATTGAAAAGAATACCGATTTTAAATGCGTATATTGCAGGACAGATATTGAGATCAGTATGCAAATTTTCACTTAAATAAATATTTAACAAAATTCATGAAATAATAATATGAAAAAATTTAAGAACGAATTTGGGCAATAAGTTCATTTTTGTATTTCGTTAAAAAAAAAATGGTGAATTTGTTTATTTCTTTGGGGACCTTTTTTAAGATTGGAGAATTTGTTAATCGTAAAGTTATTCCCGTGTGTACCAAATTTCAGAGAAATCCGTTGAAAAGTACAAATCTGTATAGCGAACAAATATACCAAAAAACAGAAAATGGGTTTTATAATAAAGTGATCGTAAAGGAAGGCGTAGCCAGAAAGATATATAATCTGCCCTTCGCTGGAGTACAGAGATCACGTGTACCAAATTTTAGAGAAATCCGTTGAAAAATAAAAATTTGTATAGCAGTTAAACAAAGAAACAAATAAAAGGAAAAAAGAAATAAATTTTATATATAGAGAAGTAGGCGCAAAATCAGGCGTGGCCGGTAAAAAGCATATGGCGACCTTGCCTGGAGTACGGAGATGGTTGTTACAAATTTCAGAGAAATCGGTTGAAAAATAAAAATATTTATTGCAAACATATATACCAAAAAACAGAAAATGAATATTGTACAAAAAGTGGGCGTAAAAGTAGGCGTGGCCGTATGAATCGTACGGTGACCTTGCTTACCAAATTTCAGAGAAATCCATTGTAAAATAAAAATTTCTATAGCGAACAAATATACCAAAAAAACAGAAAATGAATTGTGTACAAAAAGCGGGCGTAAAAGTAGGCGTGGCTGATAGGAGTAACACGTTGAACTTTTCTGGAGTACAGATATCGTGTGTACCAAATTTCGGAGAAATCCGTTGAAAAATAACAATCTATATAGCGAACAAATTTACCAAAAAATAGTAAAGTGGGCGTAAAAGTAGGCGTGGCCGGTAAGAATCATACGGCAACCTTTCCTGGAGTACGGAGATCGTGTGCACCAAAATTTCAGAGAAATCCGTTAAAAATTAAAATTTATATAGCGGTCAAACAAACAAACAAACAGAAAATGAATTTTATTTATATAGATTAAATGTTAGAAAGATATCACAAAATATTAACAGAAAATAATAAAGTATGAGATAGATACAACATGTTTGCAAATATATGGTAAAAAATATTTCCAGTTTTATTTAGTCTGGCACCATTGTCAATCTATACAGATAATATAGCATAAAATATGTATATCTGGCAGCATTAAAAACAGCTGTGGAAGGTCAACAATGAATATTAAACTACAAAAATTAAAGAATATGAGCTAGATCATGTAGTTCAGTAGAAATATTGAATTGAACTAGTTTGTTAAGGAACTATTCAACTTTACTCTCAATAGGAGTAGAAGGGACATATCATGACGACATGTTGACTGGCCATTGGCTGATCGGTATATACGCAGGAAGACCGAGACATTAGTATAATATTCGCTGCTGCAGCTGTGGTAAACTTGGAGGAGAAGAGACAGTTCATCAACTCGTCTGCGATCCTGAAGCTATAGACAGTCGCAGGTATCGAACTCTAGACAGACACATACTCGACGACTTATTTGAGATATAGGACATGGAACTAGGTGATCTTATCCTTTAGCTAAATCTCTCACGCAGGATCTAATACCGACATAATACTCGTTCCGAGTGGTGTGGTTTCCCAAATAGAACAACCTGACTCTAATTAAGCCTCACATAATTTGGGATCCCACTTAAACTAACCACGGCGCATATAAGAAATTAAATATATTTTTTGAAAATGTCGTCCTTAAAAAGGAAGCGAGATCGCGAGAAGTTTTATAATATTTGGTTTTAAACGTAGTTAGCGTCCATAAGTCACCTCTCCCCTTAAGATTTCAAATGTCCCTATCTCCTTATTTTACAGCGAAAACTCATCTTCATTATTTACCATTGACATAAGCATTTTTGAGAAACTACACTCTATTCTTACATTTTAGGTTCATTAATGTGACCATCACCATTTCGTATAATTTCCTGACATAGTCTTGGCATCCTTTGAATTAATTTATTTTAAGTAATTCTGTTCCATGCTTTTGCAGTGTATTCCACAGATCTTCCTTAGATGTAGGACAGGTAGTTCGTACCTTCCTGTGCAATTCATCCCACAGCGACTCTATAGGATCCATGTCTGGTGACTGTGGTGGGTATTCCATAACTTTACAGTTTTCAGCTGCTTCCTGGGTCTATAAATACTGGTCACAAGCTGTTACAGCACGTTTTGTGTCATTATTTTGCCGACATATGATGGCATGATCCTTCAGGATACTTTTGTACTGGTTTTTATCAAGTGTTTCTTCGATTCTGCACAACGCACCAACACTTGTGCCAACAGCGCAACGACAAAACCTTTACGGAGCATCTCTCGTATTCGGCTGTTAGCACTAGGCATGTTTCCATGTTCTCCAGTTGAGCGCCTCAAAACGTGTTTGACTTAAGCGTTAAACGTGTTTGACTTAAGCGGTAGAATCGCTATGAAGAAATCTCATTTGCGCCCACAAAATAAAACAAAAACATTAGAGATGGTAAAAAAAAATATGAAAACTGAGCTTTCAAAGATGTGTGCAAGGTCCTTTGCTCCGATGTTTTAAATTTAAAGACTTTTCATTGTAAAATAAATTCTTTTGGACACATCATTTCGGTTGATGTGTAACGTAATATGGAATAAATGGAATTTTAACTTCGGAAACATCCTGTGACTGTAAGGACAAGCTTGTTCGCTTTATTTTTATAAATGAATTTAAAATATTTTTAAAGCCACTGGAGCGCGGCTTCGTGCAGGCTGATGAACCACAAAATTGAAATTTTCAAAGTCTAGGAAATTTTTATTCAGCCCAATTACGAATATTCTCAAGGAATTTCAGTCTCACGGAAAATACTTTTCTCGAGAAAAAAATTCTCCAATTATAAATTCCTCGTGAACAAAAAAATGAATAAGTGGCATCGTCGAATTTCGAAGCTTTGCTTATTGACAATAAATTTTCCATTTTTTTTTGTGTGTGCAAACGAATATAAATTTATTTTAAAGAAAAATTAAATAAAAAATGAATAGCATAGCTACGATGCGAGCACTTGTGGAGGAAATTTGTGTTGTAGAATAACAACAACGAAATAGCTAAAAGATTGCTAGAAGTCAATTGCGGGCTGAATCTATGGAAAACGCAATCAATATTAAATTTTTTTATTTAAATTTTGTTTTATCAAAATACTTTTTACATTTTTATGTAAACGCCCGTCTGTTTCGCAAGGGAAATTTTTTTAGGGAAAAAACTAAAATCAAGTGCATTGAGAATAACTACTTTTTTCCCATCGAATTTTTTTCCGAAGGAATTTTTATTCATAATAGGAGAAAAGGGAGAAGTGAGATATTTCATGCGGAATTTTTGTTTAGAATTATGCTGAATTTATTTCAAAAAAGGTGTTATAACTATTAAGGACCATAGAGAAAAGTATAAAAGCATAAATTATATTAAAGTTAAATTTAGTTACCAATCTAAGAAACCTAATAAATTGACTCAATGTTACAATTGTTAGAATTGGGCTGATTCTGAACATAAAAGATAAAAAAACACTGGTTCTGAGGAAATTTTTCTATAGAAAGGTGTTAGCTTCTTCTCTTGGTTCAACTTGAATTTATATAAAAGTGTATCAGTCATTATCTGAGTAGATTTGAATATTGTCGTGAATCTGATTATATCCGAGTCCCTTAGGGTTTGACTGCATAAGAATAACGAATTTATTTATATTAATTCTTTTACAACCACTAACGAGAAATTAGTTTCGCCTAGAGTCCAACACATCGTTCAATTCCAGTAACAACGGCTTAATAACTACGAAATTCGGAAAAGAATTACGAGATTAAATTAAAGCCATATGTGTGCTTATTTTTAAAATTCCGTCAAACAGAGTTGACAGCATTGTGAAATATCAACAACAACAAAAAATGCTTATTTATATTTAATGTAAAACTCATCACATCAGCTTAAACCAATACAACTAAATACAAACTAGATCCCTTTATGACAAAAAAAAATAAATAAAAAATTAAAAATATCCACAAATGTGGAGCGATATATTTAAAAGGGGAAACGGGCAAGCATTTGTTGCTTGGGCGAGTATTATTAACAAAAGAATTTACTTTAAAAAAAATTGTATTATAACTAGAGGGTTTTAGGTATTTAACACCGCAATAATAATAGCAGCAGCTACAACAACAACAACACCACACACATCACATAAAATATGAAGGGTAGTTTAACTGTTTGTAGGTGCTGTTCTGAGTGCTTTAATACAAGTTTTTAGAATGGTTGCCTTTGACTAAATGGCATATGAAAACAAAAAAAGAAAAAAAAAATAGAAAAACAAAGTGGAATTTTATAGAAAAAAAATCCAACTAAAACAGAAGCAGTGGCTACAAATAAAAAACAAAAAAAAAAAAAAAAAAAACTCAAGGGAAAAAATCATCGAACCATTAACAAGCATTTAATTATGTTGTAAATGTTTTTTTCTACTTTTTATTTTTGTGGAACCCTAGAATTCTCGTATGTTCAGGAAGGAGGTACATTACATTATGAGTTGGTTATGGTGTTTGATGAAGTACCACCTTTTTAGATGTCTAACCAACTGACTGATTTCCCGTCTCATGAATCGTTCTACATTGTTTTCAATATTCTCTAGGGTGGAGACGAGCGGATAATGGCTTCTTATTAATGATAGTCACATATACGATTATAATATATCGCTCTCCAGTTTTAGAACTGGTTTAAACGGATCCATTTATAAATTGAGTTATTAGAGTTGGTAAGGAATATAGACATCGGGATGTTGAGTAGAAAAAAAAAACAATTTTTAAACTACGACACTTCTAATTCCAATTAAATTATTATTGGTTTGACAATAAGAATAACTTATGAAATATTCAAGGTGGTAAAGTTAACAAAAAATTAAAGCTTTCAAATCCAAATCGAAAAGGACAAAATTCAAAAGAGTGTAACTTTTGACCTCAAAAAAAATATAATTATTGCAAAACTGCCAATTTATAACAGAGTATGACAAAATATAATTTCTGGTCGTTCCCATGATAAAACTGATACGATTCTGAAAATATAGTCAAAAAAATATCCGTGACTTTTTGTAGATCAATTCGCTTACGCATTTAACAAGCAAATCTATATTTTGTATCCACCCGTTTGTTTATTACTTGTGGAGTTAACTAGTATGGTCACAATATGCTTGCAATAATGATTAGATGCGATGTGTTAAAAAATGCGAAAAATCGAATTACGGATTTAAAGATTTTGAAACATTTCTTGTATTTTGATACGATTTTATATATTATTGCTCCAGAATCCCATAAAAGTATTGATAATGTACTCCCTCTCCATATTAAACTGGTTCCACTTCTAAATTTCATATGGACACTCAACACAGATAGCGAAGTGCTTAAGCTAATAAAGAGCATTTTTCCGAAATTCATCGTAGCAGGTAAATAATTTTTAAACCTTTGTTGGTGTTGCAATCGTTAATATTTAATAATTTTTTTCTTAAAGTAATTCTCAATGATCCACCAACCAAAAAATTGTTAAGCAGTGTAGAATTTCAAAACATTCTTAACGGAGGGCTTTCTCAAAGGTCATGCATAATTGGCAACAAAAGGACGGGAAAATAAAAGTAAATTACTACTTCATATTATGCGATGGGAGTCAACAATTGCCTATAAATACACTTTATTCCCAACCATTTAAATATTTTTTCTGACAGACTTAGGTGATTTCAGTAGCGAATATGGTGAAAGATTTCATCAGGATATTGTTGATACAGGATATTGCTGTACAAAGGTAAAAAAAATCAGAATCAGAATCTGGGCGTTTTGCCGCGAAACTAAAGGCGTAAAAATTCCAAATTCCTATTTTTAATAAACGCGACTGACATTAAGTGAAAACAAATACATTCACTCAAGTATCATTTATGTGGTGGGTACGTTCCCCAGAAAGCCGCATAAACTGAAATCGCATAAAAGAAAAACAAAGGAAAAGCTGCGACATTTTAAAAATTCGCATAAATTCAAATTGCAGTATTTTAAATGTACTAAAACCGCATAAGACAATATTTATTCATATCTATAATATTAATAGGCAAGACGATTTCTTGTTACCGATGCTACTGTGTCAGTTTTAATCCTATTCCGACCACACATGCCTCATTTGAAAGGTATTTCATTTTAGCTGTCCATCAGATTTACAGATTTTTAAATTTAAAAAAAATTTTTTTTTGGAGTAAACTGCATTTAAAGTTGCTACTAGCACATACATAAAATTATACAATCATATGTGTGTGTTTATTAAATGCGTTAATGTGTTTGTAATAAAAATGAGTTTGTTTTTTGTGTTGATTTCTGAATTGGCTATAATTGATTAGCATACCTTTAGGGTTTTTATTTAATTAAGAAATAAAATTTGCTAGAATTTGCACTCGAATTTCGAGGGCAGGAATCTGCTAGTTCATATTAAAGCAAATTAAAAATAAGATAAAAAGAAAGTTATTTTAAACTGAAATATTGCTTAAACACGCTCTTTAATGTTATAACTTGTTATTTTTAAACGTGTTTTAAACAAGTAAGAGCGTTACGCTTTTACGTTTACATTAATATCTGGACTTATTGCACTATTTGTAACAAATGTAAACAAAATATTTCCAAAAGCAACAATTTAATAATTTCATAAATTTAATACTAAATTATTACGACAAACACACTGAATTTTTAAATTTGTTTATTCGTGTCCTCATCGTTTTACAAATATACAATAGTCAATCTTCAAAACGCATAAACTCGAAATCGCATAAAAAAATACGCATAAAATGAGACTTGAGTTTATATGAAAAAAATGTCTTTTACTGATCCCGAAAAGTAACTAATAAATTTTTAGAGCTGGAACCAGTGTCTGACAACTCTATAGAAAACTCTATAGAGCCAAAATAATAAAAAATATATGGAATTATAATCAAGTATAAGCAATTTCTCCATAACCTTAAAAGCCGTTGATCGATTTAGCTAATTTTATAAACATCGGATCTGATAATAATTGTAAGTATTTTAGCAAAAAACTCAGTGGTCACGAGTGAATCGTGTAAACGAATTCAGTTAGACAAACTAGGAACACATTTTTATTTTTTAAGCTACATTTTCATATCAATTTGATGATGGAAACGAAATTGTGTAGTGCAGTGTAATAAGCAGTTTTATTGTTTTATACTGTTCTTAGCCTGTGCCACTTCTGAAAAAATAATATTTATACTAACTAGCAGATTCCAGCCCTTCGAAATTTGAGTGCAAATGCTAGGAAATTTTATTTTTTCATTTAATAAATTATTTTATAAGACATTTCACAATTCAACACTTTTTAAATTGGTTTATGTCCAAAATCAACACAATTATTATTGTGAATGAAGAAAACAAACTCAAAATTACATTAATAAGTTTAATAAACACACACATAGCATTGTATAATTATGGGCATTTTTGCGATTTTTAAGGCACTGGATGCACTTTTTTCGAGTACGTTTGTTTCGATTTTTTTCCTATTCAATATCTCCAGACACAAAAGATATATTCCGTACGGTTACCAAGTTATAACCGTGTTAAAATAGACAAAAAGTGATAAAAAATCCACCTTGAGCCAAAAAATTCGTATGACCATTAAATTATAATGGCAGCCAACTTGACAAAACTAATGATGCAGAAGTTCTTATTTTTCGGGTTACTTTCAGTTGCAATTCTCAAAATTGAGTCCCAAATCAATGAGCTGAAAAATGTTGTACTGTGTAAGTTTATATATGTATTAGTAGCAACTTTAAATACATTTTACTCAAAAAAAAAAAAATAAAAAAAAAAGTTACAGACGGTGCAAATTTGTAAATATGGTGGATAGCTTAAAAAGCACCTTTCAAATAAGATACGTTAGGTCAAAATCAGGAGAAAACTGTATAACAAATCATCGGTCACAAGAAATCGCCTTACCTGTTAATATTGTACATAATAGATAATAGAAAAAAAAATTAGTATACTTTTAAATTATATATGTGACCTTCTCCGAGAAAAGGGGTCTAGTATGTCAAAAAACGGGTTGTGTCAAAAACGGTGGATTCTGGTACCCAAAAGGGTGTAGAAACTTTAAATGCGTTTTTTTTTCTCAAAACTTAATTTTCACACATTAGGTCCCTTTTCTCGGAGAAGGTCACATATATTATATATTATGTGGGAAAATATCCAAAATATATCAAATTTTATTTTTAATTTTTTAATTTTCACCTTTGGCGCCTTTATTTTCTAATATTTTATTGAAAAACCTAATTTTCTTATTTTTTATACCCTATACCACTATGTGGTTTGGGTATAATGACTTTGTGCTGCTGTTTGTAACAACCAAAAATATTTGACCTACACCCATCTTTAATTATACCGATCGAATCAGAATCACTATCTGATTCGATTTGACGATGTCCGTCCGTCCGTCCGTCCGTCTGTGTGTCCATGTAAAGCTTGTAATCAAACTGCAGGTCGCAAATATGAATATATTTATTATTTATTACAAAGTAAATTTGTATTCTAATTTGGGCCCAGGAATAAGCCAGGTGACAAAGACCATTTGGCTGGTTTTTGCAGCGACAGACCAAAGCCTCTGGTGGGAATCGAACCCACGACCCCCGCATGATAGGCGAGCACGCTACCTACTCACCTACCGGGGCGCTTAAATATGAATATATTTTGATGAAATTTAGTATTTAATCTTTTATCGGCGATGGGATGAACGCTATTGAAATTGGTGAGAATCTCTCCATGTTCAGGCCTAGCCCCCATACAAATGACCCCTATGAAATCGGCATACATTGCCATAAGATCCAAATTGTCATATAGATCTTACTCAAAACGCATACAAAGTTTATTACATCCATTAACGAGTAGTCCAAAAATTATCCCTATGGGACAACTCTTAGTCATAGGCCCCATATAGAGCTGCTTCCCGATCTTCACTTAAATCCATCAATAAACAAAAATATTGCACTGATTCTTCTCAAATTTTGTTTGTATATATTTTTGCAAAATACAAGAGACTTTACCAAACATGGTCAGGATCGGTCCATTTTTGGGCCTAGTCCCCATATAGATATAGCATCCGATATGAACTTTTTCATATCTGCAGCCGAAAAAATTAATAAAAATCCCACTCAAATTTGGTTTATGCTTATTTTCTGTATTGAGTAAAATTGTTTAAGTTACAATTTTTACCAATAACTGTGATCCTCATGTAGAGGGACAAAATTAATTTATTTCTTATTTCTTATGCTTTAAGGGCTGGTGAAACTCATACATAATGTTTAAAAACAATCCATGGGAAATACGATGGGGTTCCGCTTAATCTAAATTCGGTAACAACTTATTTTCTTATCATCTCTCAACTGAAGTTACTAGTAGAAATGAATATAAAACAAGCAGCTATGCCGAATGTTTACTACACTTCACCTGGGTTTTACAGCTACATTAATATCTGGATTGATTTATAAAAAATGTAAAAAAGATATTTGAAAAAGTAAACCATTTGATCAACATAATACAAAATTAATACAATAAACACACTAAATATTTAGCATTTTTTAGCTTTTTTACAGCTTGATGTTGCCCGATTTAATCCATTTTATACACCAACCTGTTCGAAATATTGAGCAACATTATTCTCCTAAGTTTAGTCAGGTAAATGTTATGTGTTGTAAATTAGCGTGATTTCAATTGACAGAAAGAGCGACGGCCGGACGGACAGCCGGATATCGCTATATCGACTCGAATTGTTATAACGATCAAGAATATGTAATATTTATTGGATTGGAAATAAATTTATTGATGCGCTGCAAACGGCATGACAACTTGATATATCTGTGGTTTTCTGGAATAACCGCGTATGTCCATTTTTGTCAGTTTTGAGTTAACGATGCCAAATTTATTAATTTTTAACGCTCTTTAGATGTGTTCAATTTTAAAAAAAAAAATATTGACCATTTCTGAGTTTTTTCTTTAAATAACGACGTAAGTTAAATGTTTATCAAATTAATTTGCAGCACTAACGGCGTATGTCAACCTACATTTGATCGCTGGCAAAATATTTTCTCAGAAAACGACACATAGCGACATAAGCTTGTATTAACGAAAAAAAAATGCAAAATAATTTTCGATTAGTTTACAGTTTATAACCACTAATAAAAACTTGTGTGTTTATTTCTGTTATTTCTTGTGTAATGGTACGGTTTGGGTGGAAATTCCGCTTCCGTTTCCCTGAGCCTTTACTGGTCGCACGTGCTGGCGTGGGGCCTAGCTCGCCGGATGGGTGGGGTCTTGCTCAGGCCAAGGGAAACCGCACTACAGATTTTCACGTGCGATTTTTAAAAAACTGAAAAAAACGGTCGCTAATGGGACGGATGGCCATACTTACCTTGGGATTGGGGACGAGGTGTTCTGCCCCTTTTGCCCTCCCTACCTTGTTACCTATGATCCATCTTATTTGGAGGTAACAAAAAACCCACATCAAGTGTTTTAGTAAAGTGAACTGAAAACACAAAACAAACATTTAAACAAATCACATACAGACGAAACGGTATTTTTTATTTGCAAAAATTTTACATGGAAAAATAAATAACGTTTCATTTTAATGTGACTTGTATGTGCTGTTAAGTACAGTCACCACCAAAAATAAACGGCCGCCACACTTGTCACTATTATTCTTGATACGTTATTATATTCTCCCGTTAACTTTTTGTTGACGAACAAAAAAAATCCATTTTGCAAGCAACTTGAAAAATCCATTTTGCAAGCAACAACAACTTATGTCTACATGGGTGGTTGCATTGGTAGTTTTCTTTTTCAAAGAAAATAGCGTTTGTCGATATAAGTTGTTTTATCTGCACACACTTTAAGTGTAACTTACATATTTTATTTTCGTCCTTCTCTAGGATCTATTCCTCTGAAGATTTTTGACTCAAAAGGACTGTTACATAAAAAGTTCTAGAAAACCACAGATATATCCTTTGCAAAGTGGTTTTGAGGGGTTTTGGTATTTGACAAATAGGAAAGTTATGGCCGACTAGACGATACCCTATACCAGGAGTTTCGAGAAAGGTTCTTCAGTCCGACTTTGCTTAGAACATAATTGGATGTAAAAATTAAGCATAAACCAAATTTAAGTAAAATTTTTATCAACTTATGGCCAGCAGATATGAAAAGGTTCATATCGGAAGTTATTTTTATATAAGAACTAGATCGAGAAATGAACTGATCATGACCTTGTTTAATAAGGGCACTTATTTATTTATTTTTTTTTTTTTTTAAATAGAAGGTAACCAAATTTGAGAAAAATCTGTGCAATATTTATCGTTTTGATAGATTAAGTGAAGATCGGCCAGCAGCTTCATAAAATATGAGGACTGTGACTAAAAATGGTCATATAGAGTTTATTATTGGATTACTGATTAATGGGTAGAATGAACGCAAACTAAATGTGTTCAATTAGATAATCTGGATGTTAGGCAAATTTACATCAATCTCGTAGGGGTCATTTGTATGGGGGCTGGATATAAACATGCACCGATTTTTTCCAAGTTCAATACCGAAATTTATATTTCTAACCTGTAGTTAGATAACGAGGTTTAAATGGACACATAACAAATGGGTGGACTAAGAAAGTGTATTTTTGGTTCTTCCAAACAGCATCACCAATTTATTATAGGGTCTAAGTATACCTAGATCTTTTTTGAAATGCAACAGAGTTAGGCTATAGCAAACTTCGAAAACTTCATCATAAAGTCTTAGATAAAAAATTTTACGAGCTGACCATTAAATTATTTTATCTCTCCAGATTTCGATCTTAAAACATAGTGCCACGGTCTGTGTATCAGTACCAAACTAAATATTTATAAAATCAAATTGGATTTGTAACAATATTGTGATTATAATTAGGGTCGTTCAAACAATAAAAATAATTTTTAGTTTTTATTGCAATAAGGTTTAATTTTAAAAAGAAAAACTTAAATTAATAGGCTCATTTTATATAAAACGAAACATAACGGTACCAAAAAAATTTGTATGAAAAAATGTTGAAAAATGGTTTAAAGTTTTCAAATTTCCATACAAATTATTATCGTTTCGTTGTTTAGAATAGAGCCCTAAATATATATAGGAAATGTTTTTTCAGAATTTAAAAATTCTCAATTCGAAGCGAAATTTTTTAATTGAAGAATCGGTTCACAAAACCTAAAAAAAATACTTGAAGGTTTTCGAAGGTTTATCACACCTTAAATGCAATCACAGAGGTGGGCACAGATTAGCATATCAGTGATTGCTATTGAATAAAATCTAAGGGCCTGGATTTTAAGTGTGATAAAAATACTTATATTTAACTTTTTTATGCTTTTGCTGGGATTTTTTTATACCCTCCACACTATTGTGTAGTTTGTCATTCCGTTTGGAGCGCATCGAAATATTAATTTGCAACCCCAAAAAGTATATATATTCCTGATATCTGTAACAACTCGTGCCGATATAGCAACGTTCGCTTGTCCGTCCGTCCGTCCTTCATCCTGTCTTGATAAATTTTTTACCTGGATAAATTTGGAATAATAATGTTTATCACTATTTCGATCCAGTTGGTATATAAAATTGGGTAAATCGGGCATCCTCAAATCTGGAGACACAACTAAAAAACGCTAAAACTTCAGTGTGTTTGTTATAATAATTCAGTGTTAAATTTATCAAATTTTTACTTTATTAAATATTTTGTTTAAGTCCAGATATTAGTGTAAACGTAAAACCCAAATGGACGGTATCAAATTTAATAGCCGAATTTAATACTCTTAGTCACTTTGTTTTCAACCATTTACCCGGTGTGGATGTGCTTAACAAAAATTTTTAGCTGGTGCCGTTGCTGACTGTAGTGGTTACAACAGAAAACGGGATCAGATCTCTACCAGACACATCAGTAAATAATGTTTTCTACATGTTTTCCATGTGACATCTGGAGGCTAGCTGAGCCCATTTCTGACGTTATGAGTAGAGGTAACACCATAGCCGCCATAAACTCTTTGCTCAGCTTGTCACTATCGATATTTCGAGACCCTTTTCAATCTCCTCCCGCTTTGACAGTCTTCTTCTAGAGATTTGCTAGAGATTTTTATTCCATATAGTTTAAAAACTTTTATGTAGGACAACTTTTTCCAAATAACCGGAACGTGCGGTATTTTTCCCGCAACGGATTCAGTACTAAAAATAATATGAAGAACTTTTTCGTCAATTTTTAAAATTGTAATAGACTTAACCCGTGTGGGTCAACCAGCGCACATTGGGTTGAAATCGCAAAAAATGGAGATTAATTGAATAATGAAAATGAAGTTTTTTAAAAAATACTTATTACTCGATTAAAGAGTACTAAATTCTACATCACTACCGAAAATTTCAATGTCATATGTTTTTTACTTTTCTTGCTACGTAGCCTTAAAGTTAAGAAATTTTTAAGTTTTTTTCTAATAGTTGTGAAAATTGAAATTTGTCATACTTTAAAGCTAAATATTTTTATTTTTAACAGTCAAACGTGATACTTTTATTATGGAATCTTCAACGTCAGGTATTTTAACGTAATTTAAAAAAAAAAATTAACAAAAAATATGTAGAAATATTTTTAACTTTTTTTTTTTAAATATGCTTAAATTTGGGCTATTTTTAAAATATATGTGGAGTTTTAAATGGGAATAGGGTAAAATTGGGTAAAATTGTAAATTGTGTATTAAACTGTAGTATGTAAGCTTTCATATTTATAAAAAAAATGTTGCGCGTTTTTGCGCCAATTAAATATATTTAATAAATTAAAAAAATAGCCACTCATAAAAAAGCGGTTCTTGTTGTCTTTAATTTGTTTTGTTCTCGTTTTCGTTGTTATGATTGTTATTGTTGTTATTGTTATACTACAATTTTTTTGTTTGTTGGTAGCAGTGTTGCCATAAGATAAATATGAAATAGTGCTAGGGCATTTAAAAAAAGTTGCTAAACAGCTCTTAAAAATTAATTAAAGGCCCTGCAGAAAAAAAATTAGTAAAATTACTAAATACGCAAAAAATAAAATTATTAAATTTAGAAACAATAAAAAAAAGTTTTAAAAAGAGCTAAACAAAAAAATAGCAAATTTTAAAAATGTTGGTTGCTAGATTGTGCTAGATCTAGCACCCAAGGTGTAAAAATGGCAAGCCTGGTTACTAGTTATTCGTTATTTTTGTGTTTGTGAAAACGTCAAATGTACTGAAAGTGCTGTAAAGTTTGTTATTGGGTAATTGGTACAAACAAATACTTTAAGCTTCTGATTTATAATATGCTACTGTCTAAACTTTTTAGGAACAAGCTCCAAAACAGTATTTTTCTCTCGTCAGAGTCTTTACGATATTTTTCGGAATGCAGACTCTTTGCTATTTAAAGAAAAAATTAATATTTTGAAAGAAGAAATAATAAAACGTACAAACCCTGTTGTTGATTTTAATAATGTGGAAAGAATGATCGCCAAGGAGGTAAAAACAGATACGTTGGATTTTGGTGTATCTATATTACATGGTTGGATTCGTTTTTATGAATGTCTTTTACACGTGTCGTATAAATTACCAATAAAAAAATGGCAAGCTAGAACTGATTCCGATAAAACAATAGTTGCTGAAAACAAGAGACGAATTCAAACGGAATTTAGAAGTAAAACTGGTCTTATTATAGACCAACCAAAACCCGGCTTCGGCAATTCGAATGATGGCAACACGGCTAGAAGATTTTTTGAAAACCCTAGTATATCAGCAGATATAACGAAAATTGATTTTGAACTAATTGAAAAGATGCACACAATTTTAATTGTTGTATCTTCTGTTCATGAAATCGATGTTGAAAAATTCAGGCAATTTTCATATAATACAGCTCGACTTTTTGTAGAGAAATATCCGTGGTTTAACATGCCTCCTACTCTGCATAAGTTTTTAATACATGGTCCAGAAATCATTTCGCACGCTTTATTACCGATTGGCCAACTGTCAGAAGAAGCACAAGAAGCTCGAAATAAGGATTTTAAAAACTACAGAGAAAACTTTTCGCGTAAATGTAGCCGGGAGGAATCGAATCGGGATATACTAAATAGGTTTCTATTAACCTCAGATCCAATTATTTCTGGAAAAATGAAGTTAAATAAAAATAAAATAAAACACCTCCCAAAATCAGCAGTGGAGCTATTAATTTCGCCGTCAATTTTGCCGACAGAAACAGAAATCGCTTATTATATAGATGACGATGATGAGGGTGACGGTGTCGATGGATGGGAATCTGAAGAGTTTGGACATATATTCTAAAAAAACAGGTTAGAAACACTTTACAAAATAAAATGTATATATTTTTGCTACTTTTTCGATAAAAGGCTATAAATATAATTTTCATTTCTCGAATAATATAGGAAAACAGTATAAAAACCAAGAATAACATAAACAAAATGATTTAATGACTAGACAAGTGTGGGACAAAATGGGTTAAAGTTCCAAAATTGTCATTTTCACTTGGTAGTGTAAGGTACAACACTCATAGCAAATTTCATCAAAATCGGATGTCGTAAGGTTCTCCAGTTGTTTGATTTGAGAAATATTAATGCAAATTCTTTAATATAATATTAGTTAAATTAAATAAATAAAAAAAAGTTCTCTTCAAAAGTATACAATATTTTGGTTTTTTTTTTATAACTTATGTATAACTAATCAATTAGACCCTTCGTTGAATTAATCTCCATTTTGGGGAAATCGAACCCACTGTGCAGCGTTCGAAAGATTGGAAAGAAATGGCTAAACAAATATCTACGGTTATGAGTGAAACAGACTGTGGCCTTAGCACTAAAACAGTTTCTAAACTATGGACCACCCTTGTTAGTCCTTTTTTTTAAATTTTCAGTTTCTAACAACGAAGGTCTAGGGACTAACTATCGAAATTATTTTTTTATTTTCCAAAATCAAATACTAAGAATAATTTTACTCTGTCATAGATAACGAATTGTGGGCCCCAGTTAAGAGTAAAGGCGAAACGGGGTCTGACGTTTGGCCAGCTTCTTTAAGTAATAGACGAATTATAGAATTTCTATTGATTTCACTCGATATCAGATGCGGCGGATTAGCCCTCTGATCTTCTCAGAAAGCTCTTCAATTTTAATATGAGGTAAAATTGACAAAACTATCGGGCGAGTATTTTTTAGAGGGCAATCTAACGTTATTATATATAGTAGCAGATTCCAGCGCTTGAAATTCGAGTGCAATTTCTAGGAAGCTTTTTTTTTCAACTTAGCCAATTAACAAACCAACACTTTTATGGTTTATTATTATTATGAATGAAGATAACAAACGCATTAACAAATTTAAAAAAAATATACATAGCATATGTGAAATCTTATGCAACTTTAAATGCAATTTACTCAAAATAAAGGAAAAAATTTTAAAATCTGTAAATCTGCAAAACGGCTAAAAAGGAATACCTTTCAAATAATATCCGTATGGTCAAAATCGGGATTAAAAGGTAGAACAAAACATCGGTCACAAGAAATCGCCTAGACTATTAATATTATAGATTAAAGTGGGTCAAATTGTAGGGATTCGAAAAATCTCCATGGGTTCATCGCGATTCTGTTACTATTTTATGTGGGGTACCCATATACGAAATAAATCGATTTTTTCGTCGAAATTTTGGAGGGTTCGAAAATGATTTTAGAGGTATGGTGCTTTGGGCAATTATACTTGTTATGGCCCATAGTACCAGAATCGCGATGAGCCCATGGATTAAAAATAATTGACCCACTCTAATATATATATATATATTAAGATTTAGATCGAAAAAATCTTAACATACATAAATTGTAATAATAGGGAAACCATTGGACTTAGAGTTTAAATTTTTTTTATTAAATTGAAATTTTATTAAAGCTTACAAACAAAAAAACTTTATAATTCTGTCACTACTTATGAACTTATGGACCTTTAAAATCCTCAATATTTCAGGACAACTTTTTTTTGCTTTTCAAATCCCTTTTCACAAGAGCTCAATATCTATCCTTTAGCATAGGCTCCGGACAGTTTGAAGGATTTGCCCCCTTGATACAAAAGCCACGTTGTTGTTCTTGTTTCACAAAAGAGCCTTCTTGCCATAGTGACTGGATGCCAAATCGGGCCAAAAAGATTTGCATACATTGTGTTGGCTTCTGAAAGAAAGTTGTCTGTTTCCCAACCACTTCTTAATATAAATTTCGTTAGTTGCTTGCTTCTTTTGCCGTAACTGCATATTGGTTTCTGCTTTTGTGTACTAAACTTATCTTCAACAGTTCCTCGAGTATTAGCAACATCAAAATTTTATCCGCCAGCCGCCAAAATTCTTCAACTCCATACGTTTGTTCGCCCATTGTGCAGCAAGAGTATTTTTTTATGAGACATGATTTCAATTTCCGTGTTCTGTTTTTGATCTCTAAATTTTTTAAAGCGTTTCTTTCTTAAACTGATTGTATTTTCAAACCTTTCTGCCGGATGTGTTGGAGCTCTTTCTATTTTTTTGGCCTTACAAACATAAGCTGGACCTTCCTTTCATTCCGCTCCAGGTTTCCTATCAATGGTTGAATTCTTCTGAACTTTCTTATGACATTACAAACAGTTTGACTGCCAACCTTTGATCCTTTTGTAGGAACAAGTTGGATTTTTTTGAAAATATTTAATAATTTTTGCACTTACATTTATTTCGTCACTCATTTTACTCAAACTAATCGGGGTTGTCATTAATTGAAAAATTGAAGTAGCGCTTAAGAGAAAAGTTAAGAGGAAAAACGTGTGTTCGTCACTTTTTCCTTAAGGAAGTTTTTGATATACAGCTACATTAATATCTGGATTGATTTATAAAAAATGTAAAAAAGATATTTGAAAAAGTAAACCATTTGATCAACATAATACAAAATTAATACAATAAACACACTAAATATTTAGCATTTTTTAGCTTTTTTACAGCTTGATGTTGCCCGATTTAATCCATTTTATACACCAACCTGTTCGAAATATTGAGCAACATTATTCTCCTAAGTTTAGTCAGGTAAATGTTATGTGTTGTAAATTAGCGTGATTTCAATTGACAGAAAGAGCGACGGCCGGACGGACAGCCGGATATCGCTATATCGACTCGAATTGTTATAACGATCAAGAATATGTAATATTTATTGGATTGGAAATAAATTTATTGATGCGCTGCAAACGGCATGACAACTTGATATATCTGTGGTTTTCTGGAATAACCGCGTATGTCCATTTTTGTCAGTTTTGAGTTAACGATGCCAAATTTATTAATTTTTAACGCTCTTTAGATGTGTTCAATTTTAAAAAAAAAAATATTGACCATTTCTGAGTTTTTTCTTTAAATAACGACGTAAGTTAAATGTTAATCAAATTAATTTGCAGCACTAACGGCGTATGTCAACCTACATTTGATCGCTGGCAAAATATTTTCTCAGAAAACGACACATAGCGACATAAGCTTGTATTAACGAAAAAAAAATGCAAAATAATTTTCGATTAGTTTACAGTTTATAACCACTAATAAAAACTTGTGTGTTTATTTCTGTTATTTCTTGTGTAATGGTACGGTTTGGGTGGAAATTCCGCTTCCGTTTCCCTGAGCCTTTACTGGTCGCACGTGCTGGCGTGGGGCCTAGCTCGCCGGATGGGTGGGGTCTTGCTCAGGCCAAGGGAAACCGCACTACAGATTTTCACGTGCGATTTTTAAAAAACTGAAAAAAACGGTCGCTAATGGGACGGATGGCCATACTTACCTTGGGATTGGGGACGAGGTGTTCTGCCCCTTTTGCCCTCCCTACCTTGTTACCTATGATCCATCTTATTTGGAGGTAACAAAAAACCCACATCAAGTGTTTTAGTAAAGTGAACTGAAAACACAAAACAAACATTTAAACAAATCACATACAGACGAAACGGTATTTTTTATTTGCAAAAATTTTACATGGAAAAATAAATAACGTTTCATTTTAATGTGACTTGTATGTGCTGTTAAGTACAGTCACCACCAAAAATAAACGGCCGCCACACTTGTCACTATTATTCTTGATACGTTATTATATTCTCCCGTTAACTTTTTGTTGACGAACAAAAAAAATCCATTTTGCAAGCAACTTGAAAAATCCATTTTGCAAGCAACAACAACTTATGTCTACATGGGTGGTTGCATTGGTAGTTTTCTTTTTCAAAGAAAATAGCGTTTGTCGATATAAGTTGTTTTATCTGCACACACTTTAAGTGTAACTTACATATTTTATTTTCGTCCTTCTCTAGGATCTATTCCTCTGAAGATTTTTGACTCAAAAGGACTGTTACATAAAAAGTTCTAGAAAACCACAGATATATCCTTTGCAAAGTGGTTTTGAGGGGTTTTGGTATTTGACAAATAGGAAAGTTATGGCCGACTAGACGATACCCTATACCAGGAGTTTCGAGAAAGGTTCTTCAGTCCGACTTTGCTTAGAACATAATTGGATGTAAAAATTAAGCATAAACCAAATTTAAGTAAAATTTTTATCAACTTATGGCCAGCAGATATGAAAAGGTTCATATCGGAAGTTATTTTTATATAAGAACTAGATCGAGAAATGAACTGATCATGACCTTGTTTAATAAGGGCACTTATTTATTTATTTTTTTTTTTTTTTAAATAGAAGGTAACCAAATTTGAGAAAAATCTGTGCAATATTTATCGTTTTGATAGATTAAGTGAAGATCGGCCAGCAGCTTCATAAAATATGAGGACTGTGACTAAAAATGGTCATATAGAGTTTATTATTGGATTACTGATTAATGGGTAGAATGAACGCAAACTAAATGTGTTCAATTAGATAATCTGGATGTTAGGCAAATTTACATCAATCTCGTAGGGGTCATTTGTATGGGGGCTGGATATAAACATGCACCGATTTTTTCCAAGTTCAATACCGAAATTTATATTTCTAACCTGTAGTTAGATAACGAGGTTTAAATGGACACATAACAAATGGGTGGACTAAGAAAGTGTATTTTTGGTTCTTCCAAACAGCATCACCAATTTATTATAGGGTCTAAGTATACCTAGATCTTTTTTGAAATGCAACAGAGTTAGGCTATAGCAAACTTCGAAAACTTCATCATAAAGTCTTAGATAAAAAATTTTACGAGCTGACCATTAAATTATTTTATCTCTCCAGATTTCGATCTTAAAACATAGTGCCACGGTCTGTGTATCAGTACCAAACTAAATATTTATAAAATCAAATTGGATTTGTAACAATATTGTGATTATAATTAGGGTCGTTCAAACAATAAAAATAATTTTTAGTTTTTATTGCAATAAGGTTTAATTTTAAAAAGAAAAACTTAAATTAATAGGCTCATTTTATATAAAACGAAACATAACGGTACCAAAAAAATTTGTATGAAAAAATGTTGAAAAATGGTTTAAAGTTTTCAAATTTCCATACAAATTATTATCGTTTCGTTGTTTAGAATAGAGCCCTAAATATATATAGGAAATGTTTTTTCAGAATTTAAAAATTCTCAATTCGAAGCGAAATTTTTTAATTGAAGAATCGGTTCACAAAACCTAAAAAAAATACTTGAAGGTTTTCGAAGGTTTATCACACCTTAAATGCAATCACAGAGGTGGGCACAGATTAGCATATCAGTGATTGCTATTGAATAAAATCTAAGGGCCTGGATTTTAAGTGTGATAAAAATACTTATATTTAACTTTTTTATGCTTTTGCTGGGATTTTTTTATACCCTCCACACTATTGTGTAGTTTGTCATTCCGTTTGGAGCGCATCGAAATATTAATTTGCAACCCCAAAAAGTATATATATTCCTGATATCTGTAACAACTCGTGCCGATATAGCAACGTTCGCTTGTCCGTCCGTCCGTCCTTCATCCTGTCTTGATAAATTTTTTACCTGGATAAATTTGGAATAATAATGTTTATCACTATTTCGATCCAGTTGGTATATAAAATTGGGTAAATCGGGCATCCTCAAATCTGGAGACACAACTAAAAAACGCTAAAACTTCAGTGTGTTTGTTATAATAATTCAGTGTTAAATTTATCAAATTTTTACTTTATTAAATATTTTGTTTAAGTCCAGATATTAGTGTAAACGTAAAACCCAAATGGACGGTATCAAATTTAATAGCCGAATTTAATACTCTTAGTCACTTTGTTTTCAACCATTTACCCGGTGTGGATGTGCTTAACAAAAATTTTTAGCTGGTGCCGTTGCTGACTGTAGTGGTTACAACAGAAAACGGGATCAGATCTCTACCAGACACATCAGTAAATAATGTTTTCTACATGTTTTCCATGTGACATCTGGAGGCTAGCTGAGCCCATTTCTGACGTTATGAGTAGAGGTAACACCATAGCCGCCATAAACTCTTTGCTCAGCTTGTCACTATCGATATTTCGAGACCCTTTTCAATCTCCTCCCGCTTTGACAGTCTTCTTCTAGAGATTTGCTAGAGATTTTTATTCCATATAGTTTAAAAACTTTTATGTAGGACAACTTTTTCCAAATAACCGGAACGTGCGGTATTTTTCCCGCAACGGATTCAGTACTAAAAATAATATGAAGAACTTTTTCGTCAATTTTTAAAATTGTAATAGACTTAACCCGTGTGGGTCAACCAGCGCACATTGGGTTGAAATCGCAAAAAATGGAGATTAATTGAATAATGAAAATGAAGTTTTTTAAAAAATACTTATTACTCGATTAAAGAGTACTAAATTCTACATCACTACCGAAAATTTCAATGTCATATGTTTTTTACTTTTCTTGCTACGTAGCCTTAAAGTTAAGAAATTTTTAAGTTTTTTTCTAATAGTTGTGAAAATTGAAATTTGTCATACTTTAAAGCTAAATATTTTTATTTTTAACAGTCAAACGTGATACTTTTATTATGGAATCTTCAACGTCAGGTATTTTAACGTAATTTAAAAAAAAAAATTAACAAAAAATATGTAGAAATATTTTTAACTTTTTTTTTTTAAATATGCTTAAATTTGGGCTATTTTTAAAATATATGTGGAGTTTTAAATGGGAATAGGGTAAAATTGGGTAAAATTGTAAATTGTGTATTAAACTGTAGTATGTAAGCTTTCATATTTATAAAAAAAATGTTGCGCGTTTTTGCGCCAATTAAATATATTTAATAAATTAAAAAAATAGCCACTCATAAAAAAGCGGTTCTTGTTGTCTTTAATTTGTTTTGTTCTCGTTTTCGTTGTTATGATTGTTATTGTTGTTATTGTTATACTACAATTTTTTTGTTTGTTGGTAGCAGTGTTGCCATAAGATAAATATGAAATAGTGCTAGGGCATTTAAAAAAAGTTGCTAAACAGCTCTTAAAAATTAATTAAAGGCCCTGCAGAAAAAAAATTAGTAAAATTACTAAATACGCAAAAAATAAAATTATTAAATTTAGAAACAATAAAAAAAAGTTTTAAAAAGAGCTAAACAAAAAAATAGCAAATTTTAAAAATGTTGGTTGCTAGATTGTGCTAGATCTAGCACCCAAGGTGTAAAAATGGCAAGCCTGGTTACTAGTTATTCGTTATTTTTGTGTTTGTGAAAACGTCAAATGTACTGAAAGTGCTGTAAAGTTTGTTATTGGGTAATTGGTACAAACAAATACTTTAAGCTTCTGATTTATAATATGCTACTGTCTAAACTTTTTAGGAACAAGCTCCAAAACAGTATTTTTCTCTCGTCAGAGTCTTTACGATATTTTTCGGAATGCAGACTCTTTGCTATTTAAAGAAAAAATTAATATTTTGAAAGAAGAAATAATAAAACGTACAAACCCTGTTGTTGATTTTAATAATGTGGAAAGAATGATCGCCAAGGAGGTAAAAACAGATACGTTGGATTTTGGTGTATCTATATTACATGGTTGGATTCGTTTTTATGAATGTCTTTTACACGTGTCGTATAAATTACCAATAAAAAAATGGCAAGCTAGAACTGATTCCGATAAAACAATAGTTGCTGAAAACAAGAGACGAATTCAAACGGAATTTAGAAGTAAAACTGGTCTTATTATAGACCAACCAAAACCCGGCTTCGGCAATTCGAATGATGGCAACACGGCTAGAAGATTTTTTGAAAACCCTAGTATATCAGCAGATATAACGAAAATTGATTTTGAACTAATTGAAAAGATGCACACAATTTTAATTGTTGTATCTTCTGGTCATGAAATCGATGTTGAAAAATTCAGGCAATTTTCATATAATACAGCTCGACTTTTTGTAGAGAAATATCCGTGGTTTAACATGCCTCCTACTCTGCATAAGTTTTTAATACATGGTCCAGAAATCATTTCGCACGCTTTATTACCGATTGGCCAACTGTCAGAAGAAGCACAAGAAGCTCGAAATAAGGATTTTAAAAACTACAGAGAAAACTTTTCGCGTAAATGTAGCCGGGAGGAATCGAATCGGGATATACTAAATAGGTTTCTATTAACCTCAGATCCAATTATTTCTGGAAAAATGAAGTTAAATAAAAATAAAATAAAACACCTCCCAAAATCAGCAGTGGAGCTATTAATTTCGCCGTCAATTTTGCCGACAGAAACAGAAATCGCTTATTATATAGATGACGATGATGAGGGTGACGGTGTCGATGGATGGGAATCTGAAGAGTTTGGACATATATTCTAAAAAAACAGGTTAGAAACACTTTACAAAATAAAATGTATATATTTTTGCTACTTTTTCGATAAAAGGCTATAAATATAATTTTCATTTCTCGAATAATATAGGAAAACAGTATAAAAACCAAGAATAACATAAACAAAATGATTTAATGACTAGACAAGTGTGGGACAAAATGGGTTAAAGTTCCAAAATTGTCATTTTCACTTGGTAGTGTAAGGTACAACACTCATAGCAAATTTCATCAAAATCGGATGTCGTAAGGTTCTCCAGTTGTTTGATTTGAGAAATATTAATGCAAATTCTTTAATATAATATTAGTTAAATTAAATAAATAAAAAAAAGTTCTCTTCAAAAGTATACAATATTTTGGTTTTTTTTTTATAACTTATGTATAACTAATCAATTAGACCCTTCGTTGAATTAATCTCCATTTTGGGGAAATCGAACCCACTGTGCAGCGTTCGAAAGATTGGAAAGAAATGGCTAAACAAATATCTACGGTTATGAGTGAAACAGACTGTGGCCTTAGCACTAAAACAGTTTCTAAACTATGGACCACCCTTGTTAGTCCTTTTTTTTAAATTTTCAGTTTCTAACAACGAAGGTCTAGGGACTAACTATCGAAATTATTTTTTTATTTTCCAAAATCAAATACTAAGAATAATTTTACTCTGTCATAGATAACGAATTGTGGGCCCCAGTTAAGAGTAAAGGCGAAACGGGGTCTGACGTTTGGCCAGCTTCTTTAAGTAATAGACGAATTATAGAATTTCTATTGATTTCACTCGATATCAGATGCGGCGGATTAGCCCTCTGATCTTCTCAGAAAGCTCTTCAATTTTAATATGAGGTAAAATTGACAAAACTATCGGGCGAGTATTTTTTAGAGGGCAATCTAACGTTATTATATATAGTAGCAGATTCCAGCGCTTGAAATTCGAGTGCAATTTCTAGGAAGCTTTTTTTTTCAACTTAGCCAATTAACAAACCAACACTTTTATGGTTTATTATTATTATGAATGAAGATAACAAACGCATTAACAAATTTAAAAAAAATATACATAGCATATGTGAAATCTTATGCAACTTTAAATGCAATTTACTCAAAATAAAGGAAAAAATTTTAAAATCTGTAAATATGCAAAACGGCTAAAAAGGAATACCTTTCAAATAATATCCGTATGGTCAAAATCGGGATTAAAAGGTAGAACAAAACATCGGTCACAAGAAATCGCCTAGACTATTAATATTATAGATTAAAGTGGGTCAAATTGTAGGGATTCGAAAAATCTCCATGGGTTCATCGCGATTCTGTTACTATTTTATGTGGGGTACCCATATACGAAATAAATCGATTTTTTCGTCGAAATTTTGGAGGGTTCGAAAATGATTTTAGAGGTATGGTGCTTTGGGCAATTATACTTGTTATGGCCCATAGTACCAGAATCGCGATGAGCCCATGGATTAAAAATAATTGACCCACTCTAATATATATATATATATTAAGATTTAGATCGAAAAAATCTTAACATACATAAATTGTAATAATAGGGAAACCATTGGACTTAGAGTTTAAATTTTTTTTATTAAATTGAAATTTTATTAAAGCTTACAAACAAAAAAACTTTATAATTCTGTCACTACTTATGAACTTATGGACCTTTAAAATCCTCAATATTTCAGGACAACTTTTTTTTGCTTTTCAAATCCCTTTTCACAAGAGCTCAATATCTATCCTTTAGCATAGGCTCCGGACAGTTTGAAGGATTTGCCCCCTTGATACAAAAGCCACGTTGTTGTTCTTGTTTCACAAAAGAGCCTTCTTGCCATAGTGACTGGATGCCAAATCGGGCCAAAAAGATTTGCATACATTGTGTTGGCTTCTGAAAGAAAGTTGTCTGTTTCCCAACCACTTCTTAATATAAATTTCGTTAGTTGCTTGCTTCTTTTGCCGTAACTGCATATTGGTTTCTGCTTTTGTGTACTAAACTTATCTTCAACAGTTCCTCGAGTATTAGCAACATCAAAATTTTATCCGCCAGCCGCCAAAATTCTTCAACTCCATACGTTTGTTCGCCCATTGTGCAGCAAGAGTATTTTTTTATGAGACATGATTTCAATTTCCGTGTTCTGTTTTTGATCTCTAAATTTTTTAAAGCGTTTCTTTCTTAAACTGATTGTATTTTCAAACCTTTCTGCCGGATGTGTTGGAGCTCTTTCTATTTTTTTGGCCTTACAAACATAAGCTGGACCTTCCTTTCATTCCGCTCCAGGTTTCCTATCAATGGTTGAATTCTTCTGAACTTTCTTATGACATTACAAACAGTTTGACTGCCAACCTTTGATCCTTTTGTAGGAACAAGTTGGATTTTTTTGAAAATATTTAATAATTTTTGCACTTACATTTATTTCGTCACTCATTTTACTCAAACTAATCGGGGTTGTCATTAATTGAAAAATTGAAGTAGCGCTTAAGAGAAAAGTTAAGAGGAAAAACGTGTGTTCGTCACTTTTTCCTTAAGGAAGTTTTTGATATAAATAAAATTCTAAGTTTCGGAATAATTTCGTCTAAAAAATGTATGATCATATATTGATTTTTTTTCTGCAGCATTTTGTTTGAACATTTAAAAATATGTAAAACAAATTCAATAGATTTATTAAAAAAACAGTGTTTAAAGAATATGTGCAATATTGACAACTCTGGCTAAAAATTTGTTGCTTTTGCTTTTCAAAAATCCAAATCTGATAAGAGTACCACACCTGACGAACTGTTTTTTTAAGATTTCGATCTAGGACGGTGGCCCTCATAGCAACCCATTTGGATCTATTGTGTCTTATATGATAACTTTAAATGATATAGGAGGGTTGATCTAAACTGAATAGAACTTCCCCCCTTGCGGACTGTTCTCTATGATGTTGTCATTATTCCCTTATATATATATATGTGTACATATATACAATATGTATCTCTATGGACACTCAAGTTGACGATAAAGTTAACACAAATGATGATAATGATGATGATAGCGATGTGTTAGCAACAACAGAAATAGCAATAGCAACAATTAAAAAAGCTTCGCTGTATTTTTTTCTATTTATTTATTTTATTTATTTTTTTTTTTTTTTTGTTGCTGTTTTGTAAAACTTACAGAAACCGCAGCGCTCGTTCATTAGAGGTGTTTATTTAGGGAGGGCAGAGGGTAAGTAAATGTTTATTTTTTTATTTTGCTCAACCGCTTGAGCAGAAAAAAATTGCATTGCAGAAGTATGCAATTAAAGCGCAAGCGTCTTAAGTGGGCGGAGTTTTTTTATTGCTATTTTTATAAAGAATGAATAATATAATTTTTTCAATTCATTTTTTTAATAGAATTTTTTTTAATGTTTTTTTTTTTTTGCTTTTGTGCTTTAAAGAGAAAAGTCTTGATTTTTTTTTTCTTCTGCTAAATGTATTCTCGCGTTTTGCTCTCTAAGAAGCCATATTGATTTTTTAACGGTTTTCATTTAACAGGGTTGTATTTAACAGTTGTTGTCTAACATGAACTTAACAGCAGCAACGGAAAAAGTTATTACTGAAATTTGGCGTTTTTGTAAGTTTGTTACCCTTAATCTATGTGCAGACCATAAATCACCCTCCAGTTTATTGTTGTTGTTTGTTTTTCATAGAATTTTCTTATATTTATTCTTCTATATACTTTGTATTTTCGCTCTTTATTTTAAATGATTTCCAATCGTATATTTTTTCCTGTTTTGTTGTTCCTGTTTTAGCTTCATTTACACTAAATACTTATTTGGTGGTTGTATTGGTGGTTTATATAGAAAGTTATGCCTGACTAGCTTCGATAAAACATGACGAACTGACATTTTCACTCATATACTTTTTTTGAGTCTTCTAAAAATATAATTCTTATTTATATGGGACACATTCAAAGCAAGTGTTAAGGGTGGGTGTTTGATTTGATAATTCATAATATATGCTATTCGTATTTATCATTAATTTAGATATGGTTACTACCATTGACAAAATATATGAACATGTGTACAATATTAGAGCCTCCCTTATTTATCAAAAAGATACCGAAAATAAACAGCCACCAAATTTTATTCAATTTAGTCTAAAATGTTGGGATCTTAAAAGAAAAATTCATAAAAATTTCGAACTGAGTTTCTACGTTTTTGTATAAATATATTTTATACAGCCAAAAGAAAAAAATATCAAAAACTACTTACAGTATACAAAATCTGTATTCGTACATCAACCCTTAGAAAACATTCCCTCTTGAAAATAAAAATTTTAAATAAGTTTCGTTGTAACAATTTGATATTTTAAGCATTTATTTATCAAAACAAAAGATATTTCATTCATAAGATGGCTAATTCACTTATGAACATAAACAAAATCCATATTCGAACACCCAAACCAACATTAAAATAAATCCATCGGAAAATATTGCCCAATTTCAAAACCGAATGCTCATATCAGCGAAATTATTACTTTAAACAAAACAAAATTAAATTGTACGAATATGGATTTGTCATACTGTAAATCTATTATTATAACGATGAATTATCAAAATCAAAATTTAAAAATCCAAATAGTTTTTAAATATAAAATATTGGCACGACCTCTGTTCATAGGCCGATAATTAAGACTTTGGTATCGTTAGGATCTGCCAAGTGACAGAAGTTATAATTGCGGCAAATCGAAAGAAAATGATCTCGAAAAATAAAAGCCCTAAGCAAAAAATTTTATACGTTAAATCATATTCTGTGAAAGTACCCAAGTACGCCAAATGCCAGCTTCCTATAACATAAGTAAGCGTTGTGGGAATAATTAATCACTCCCCCTCCAAATAAGCGAAATTCCATGAATTGTCTTTGACATAACCTGTTTCGTTGTCTGTGCTAGACTTTGGCCCAATTTTAGTTTTCTAGGTCATCTGGCGGCTTCAAAAATGGAACTTCGCTCCTACACCGACAGAGAAAATATGAAAACGGTAGGATCTGTTCCGTGGCTAGAAATATACGTTTAGAAAATTTGAGCTTGCTAGGTTTTCAACAGACTTCAAAACGGACAAGCCTAATTTGCCACGCCCATTGCTTCTGTCCTACAGATCTAAAAATGGTCCTCATTAGAATCTTTACCGTCGCCTGTACTTTACGTTTGGCAAATTCAAGCACCAGGGGGCTTCCATAAGGTAAAAATGCAAAACAAAGACACTTTGCCCGCGGACCGAAAATTGAAAATCGTTTGGGGATCTGTCTCTTGCCCACTACTCTATGTACGCTAAATGTCAGCTTTCGGTATCATCAGAGGGCTAAAGAGAGCTCGAAAAACAACAGTACACTCAAACACACAATCAGGAAAATACAAGAAATTTGGGAAAAATGTTCTTTATTTCTCAACATAATCTCTCTTTGGCTCAATACACTTTTGCTGTTTATAGTACGAACTGTCTAGCTTTTTAAAATAGCCATCAATCGCAAACTCCACCATTTCACTGTTGGGAAATAAGATGTTATACGGCGGAGCTAAATCTTGCGAATAAGGTCGTGATGAAGCAAATCGAACTTTATCTCGAGAGTTCTGGCCACCGCACTAGCGGATGTGTGAACTGGCGCATTGTCGTTACGAAGCAACACTTCCTTTTTTGCCAAATGTGGCCATTTTTCCTCAATCTCATCACCCTAAACGCTGCAAGAAGTTAGCATAATACTCGCCGTTGATTGTTTTTCAGTTTTGAAGATAATCAATAAAAATTGCCCACGCGCATTCCATAAGGAAAAAAAGAAAAAGCGCCATAACGCAACTATCGTCGCCTTCTTTGAACATCACGCATGATAAAGAAAATTAAAATATATTAAATATTATTTTTGAATAAAAAAGTACGCTCTTCAAAGTGGCGTTTCTATTTTTATACCCTATACCACTATGTGGTTTGGGTATAATGACTTTGTGCTGCTGTTTGTAACAACCAAAAATATTTGACCTAGACCCATCTTTAATTATACCGATCGAATCAGAATCACTTTTTGAGTTGATTTAACAATGTCCGTCCGTCCGTCCGTCCGTCTGTGTGTCCATGTAAACCTTGTAATCAAACTGCAGGTCGCAAATATGAATATATTTTGATGAAATTTGGTATATAAGCCTTTGTCGGCCATGGGATGAACGATATTGAAATTGGTGAGAATCGATCCATGTTCAGCCCCCATACAAACTACCCCTATGAAATCGACATAAATTGCCATAAGATCCAAATTGTCATATAGATCTTACTCATTGCGTTCATTACATCCATTAATGAGTAGTCCAAAAATGATCCCTTTGGCCCCATATAGACTGCTTCCCGATCTTCACTTAAATCTATTAAAAACAAAAATATTGCACTGATTCTTCTCAAATTTTGTTTGTATATATTTTTGCAAAATACAAGAGACTTTACCAAACATGATCAGGATTGGTCCATTTTTGGACGTAGTCCCCATATAGATATAGCATCCGATATGTACTTTTTCATATCTGCAGGTTTTTGCTTATTTTCTATGTCCAGTTAGTTGGGCCTAAGAGATAGGGTTTCTATACGCATGGTATAGGGTATCGTATAGTCGGTCTAGACCGACTATAATTTTCTTACTTGTTTTTTTTTCAGTACCAGAATTTTTGATTATTCTTGAATCCGCAAAAATGGAGACGAGAAGAAGGAAGTTATGATCATCATTTTATGCAGTCTCATAACGGACCTAACAATTTTTATTGTCATTTTCCATGATTCCAATTTACAGTTTTCTTTAATTAAAATTTTTATAAAGTTGTGCTCTAAATTATAGCGCATTTTATTTTATTTTTTAATACACAATATAAAAAAAAATGGTTTGTTTTTTTTTTTTCAATTAACATATTAGTTAAAATTTATTAAATTAATATGACAATTCAGTTTAAAATAAAAATATAAAAATAATTGAGCTTTTTTAATAAAAGAACTCTCAAATTAATGTTTCATAATTATAGCACACTAAAAAAATTTAATTCATTTAATGACACGTTGATAAAAATTTGGAGCTCAGTATGATGAAATACTTCCTGTTGAGAATTCTATTTGACCAATTTGGAGCAGTCACCTATGGTTAGCCCTAAGGAAACGCATTTTACAACAATAATTCTACATTTAATGGTCACAAAAGAACAAACTTTCATAAAAATATCAGTGGTTACTTTAGACCAGATGTCTTTTATAGCGCTGATCAATTAATTTTTAGTTCTTATTTAGTACTTTTAAAAGTCCCGATCAATAATAGACCACAAGTTTTCAATTCCGCAAACATCTGACGATGTTGGTGGCCAATCAAATAGGGGTATACCATGGATTTTAAAGCATGTCATCAAGAATTTCGCCTTATGACAGGGGACATTATCTTGGTGAAAGTAGGCTTGTGTTAACTCAGAGCCAAAAATTTGATCAAAATGTGATGGAAGTTCTTCCGAAATAAAATCAATATAAGTAGCTTCTAGCACTTAAACGTCCTTCATAAAAGAGCAATAAGCCGGAAGCAAAATGGTTGAGCCTTCTCCTTCATTGTTCGTCGAACATATGATCTGTTTTTACGATTTATTATAAAATAACTCCGATCCCTTTCGGTCCAATTTGCATACTTCTTACACCAATTTACGTCCTTAACCTGATTTCTTTATAAGTGGTTTATTGTCAGAAACTTTTTTTTCTACATTATTCACATATTTTCGTGAAACACCAGAATGGGAAAACTTTTCAGAAAGTAATGCCCTTATAGAATTTTTTGGTCCAAATTGATGCTTTTTCGATCCAATATGTCAAAAGTGAAAAAATCACGAACATAATGGAATGAAGTAATTAGAACATGTGGTTTTAATTAAAGCTAAAAAGTTTTCAACTATAACTGAAAGAATACAACATATTTTACTTAAATTTCATGAGAAAATGTACCGTTAGTTCGTTTACAAATATTTTTAAAGAAAATGCGCTACGAGTATAATTTTGACACATCACATATTGACATAATAGCATTATTCCGTTAAAACTTTTCTATGTGAATTTTAATATCCCCATTTATTTGCTGCATGTACAGTGTTGTTCAGGACAAAAGCAACAAAAATCGCTATTGATCTTTATTATATTTTTAAGCATGTTATTGTTGTTTTCCCAAAATCTTCTTTATCATTTCTTACTCTTCATAACATTACAAATAAAAAGACAAAACTAAAATTGTAAACTTAAAAAACCGTTAAATTTGTATACCCTATACCACTATGTGGTTTTTGTATAATGACTTTGTGCTGCTGTTTGTAGCTACCAAAAATATTTGACCTAGACCCATCTTTTATTATACCGATCGGCTCAGAATCACTTTCTGAGTCGTTTTAGCGATGTCCGTCCGTCTGTCCGTCTGTGTGTCCATGTAAACCTTGTAATCAAACTATAGGTCGCAAATATGAATATATTTTTATGAAATTTTGTGAGTAAGCTTTTATCAGCCATAGGATGAACGCTATTGAAACTGATGAAATTCGGTCCATGTTCAGACCTAGTCCCCATACAAATCACCCTTACGAAATCGACATTAATTGCCATAAGATCCAAGTTATCACATAGATCTCAGTCAAGTTGGGTTTGTATGCGTTTATTATATCAATTAATCAGTATTCCAAAATAACACATAACACACAATTCTTAGTCATAGGCCCAATATAGAGCTATTTTCTGATATTTTCTTGAATCTATCAAGAAACAAAATAATGCAAAGATTTTTCACAAATTTGGTTTGTATACATTTTTTCAAAATATAAGTGACTTTGCCCAATATGGTCAGAGTCGCTCCATTTTTCGACCTAGTCCCCATATAAATATAGCACCCGATATGAACTTTTACATATCTGCAGCCAAAAAAAAATAATAACAATGCCACTCAAATTTGGTTTATGCTTATTTTATATATCTAATTAGGTGGACCTAAACGCATGGTATAGGGCATCGTATAGTCGGTCCAGAATTTTTTGAATGGCAAGAGTCAAATAGAACTAGTTAAAAAGCCTTTAAAAAATAATATAAAACAACAAAATCTGTAAAAACATTCCATTTGGGATGAGCACCACAGAAGACAGATGAGAGGACAGGCCGTTACATTGTACAAATTGTGCAAAAATATCCATTTAAATCATCAGAAACTATTTTAAATGAGTTAGATTTAAATGTAGATTCAAGAACTGTTCGTCACCGAACTTTAGAAGCAGGTTTTCGAAGCTTCAGACCAGCAAAAAAAACTACTGCTCACTAAGAAATATTTGGCAAAAAGTAGAACTTATTTATTTAAATTCTATTTCGCTAAAATGCTTAGCATATCAATATTTGTAGTCTTCATTTTGCACAAAAATATCAAAACTGGACGCTTGAAAAATGGAAAAATGGAAGCGACGAGTCAAAATTTAATTTGTTTAACTCTGACGGAATGTGCAGTGTTCGCCGCAAGAAAGGAGATCGTTCAAAACCACGCTACTGCAAGTCAACTGTGAAGCATGATGGTGGATCAATTACGAGTTGGGCATACTTCTATGGTTTTGGCATTGGACCCTTTCACGAAATCAATGGATTAATGGACAGATTTAAATATAGAGTCATTCTTACTAATGTTACGATGCCATACTGTGAGTTGGATATTTCAACACGACAACGACCTCAAACACTTTATTGGCCGGCCAATTCACATGATTTGAACCCTATTGAGATCTTATTAGGCATTTTAAAGCGGCGAGTAGCTGGTCGGACTTTCACTTCTAAATATCCTTTAAAAGAAGCGCTGGAATGTGCGTGGAAAAGCATTCCAGTCAATATTATCAACCTCCTTATTGAATCCGTGCCACGTAGATGTCGCGAAGATATAAAAAACAACGGATTCTTCACTAAATATTGAATAATATTAAATGTTGCTTTTGTTTTGTCCAACTGAAATAGTGCCATTTTTAGTTTTTTTTTTAAAAAAAATATATAACGGTTCTTTTAGTTTACAATTTTAGTTTTGTCTTTTTATTTGTAACTAGCTGTTTTTACCCGGTCTTGCCCGGGATCCAAAGGGTTTGACTTGAAAAATGCTTACCAGACGCTGAGTACTTAGTTCCCAATGAACTAATTCCTAAAAAAAAATTAACTTTCTCCCCAAAAATTTGTATGGGATTGGGGAATTTGTTCATTACGACAAAAATACCCAATGTTTACGTTTTTTGGGGAGCAAATGTTTACGTTTTTTTATTTCAATTTAAAATTTTTTAATTTTTTAAATCAGAAGTTTTTTTTAAGACGCTACAGCACAAATTCTTCAAAAATAAGCTGCGAAACCGCTTTAAGTTTTTTTTTTTAAGCTTATTTATTTTGTTAACACCAAATATAACGGAATCGTTTGCAAATTAGAGGAACAGAACCTTTACTAATTGAATTACTTCATTCAGTAACTGATCATCATTGAGCAAAGACGTCAAATTTATAGAAGTTTCAAAAATGGAAAATGGATGCGACATTTAAAATTGTGCTGCAAGGTTGCTTTAAGCAACTGCTTATAGTATATGTGTGGCCTTTTCGGTCAACAGGTCATTATTTCACATACGTAGATCAAAATTATTATAAAAATTTTCACTGAGCTGTATTCCGCGAGCGCCTCGCGTTTGGCAGCCACACCCATGCAAGCGCGTCGCGTCCGCGCGTACTGCTGTGTTCCGCGAGCGGATGCTATTGAAAAAAAATACAGATATTAAATAAGTCTGTTGTTGGACAGATATTGAGAGCAGTATGGGGAATTTATTCATTTCTTTCGGGGACGTATTTTTAAATTTGGGGAATTTGTTCATTGTGAAGTTATTCCCCAATTTAAAAAGAATACAGATTTTAAATGCGTATGTTGCAGGACAGACATTGAGATCAGTATGCAAATTTTCACTTAAATAGATATTTAACAAAATTCATTAAATAAAAATGTGAAAAAATTTAAGACGAATTTGGGGAGTAAATTCATTTTTTTATTTTGTTTTTAAAAAAAAATGGGGAATTTGTTCATTTCTTTTGGGAACATTTTTTAAATTTGGGGAATATGTTCATCGTAAAGTTATTCCCGTGTATACCAAATTTCAGCAAACAAATGTACCAAAAAACAGAAAATTAGTTTTATAAAATAGTGAGCGTAAAGGTAGGCGTGGCCAGAATGATATATAATCTAACCTTTGCTGGAGTACAGAGATCACGTGTACCAAATTTCAGATAAAGGCGTTGAAAAATAAAAGTTTGTATAGCAGTCAAACAAAGAAACAAATAAAAGGAAAAAAAATACATTTAAATACATAGAAGTAGGCGCAAGATTAGGCGTTCCTGGTAAGAAGCATATTTCAGAGAAATCCGTTGAAAAATAAAAATTTGTATAGCGAACAAATATACAAAAAAAAAAAAAAAACAGAAAATGAAATGTATACAAAAAGTGGGCGTAAAAGTAGGCGTGGCTGGTAAGAATCATATGGCGACCTTTGCCGGAGTACAGAGATCGTGCGTACCAAATTTTAGAGAAATCCGTTGAAAAATAAAAATTTTTATAGCAAACAAATATACCAAAAAACAGAAATTGAATTTTGTATAAAAAGTGGGCGTAATAGTAAGAATCATATGGTGACCTTGTCTGGAGTACAGAGATTGTGCTTACCAAATTTCAGAGAAATCCGTTGGAAAATAAAAATTTGTATAGCGAACAATTGTACCAAAAAACAGAAAATGAATTGTATACAAAAAGTGGGCGTAAAAGTAGGCGTGGCTAGTAAGAGTCATATGGCGACCTTTGCTAGAGTACAGAAATCGTATGTACCAAATTTCAGAGGAATCCGTTGAAAAATAAAAATTTTTATAGCAAACATATATACAAAAAAACAGAAAATTAATTTTGTATAAGCAGTGGGCGTAAAAGCAGGCATGGCCGCAAGGATGACATGGCGAACTTGCCTGGAGTATAGAGATCATGCGTACCAAATTTCAGAGAAATCCGTTGAAAAATAAAAATTTTGTATAGTGGTCAAACAAAAAAACAAACAGAAAATGAATTTTATATATATATATAGATGTTATAAAGAGTAATGCCTGGTTTTCATTATGTAATTTTCAATGGCAATTGTTGTCAATTGTTGTCAGCTGTATGAAAACGGATTTTAATGTCTCGTCATTTACAACCCCTGGCAACATTTGACATCTGAAATGAAATTGCCAGCATGTTGGCATTTTGTTTGTGTTTGACAACCGGATTTTTTGTTCGTTTATAAGATGTTATGAATACGTAATGAATAGAAAATTACGAATGACAAGTGAAAACCAGGCATAAGAAATGATAAAGATTTTGGAAAAACAACAATAACAAGCTTAAACCTACAAACAAGGTCAATAGTGATTTTGGTTGCATTTGTTCTGACCAACACTGTATTTGTAGAAGTATAAAGTAAACAAAAAATAATACAAGTTTTTCAATGATTTAATTTTCTTCAGAAACTCAATAAAACATGTATTTTAAAAGTGCACTATAATTTTGGCAGTACTTTATTTTCAAATTGTATTTTTATTATTCTTTTTTATATTTACTTCTTCAAAAATGACAAATAAATTTGAATAATCGGTTGGTCTTATCAATGTCTCTTTAATTTGCTGTACTTGCAACAGAAGCTGATTCATGCACTTTCCTTCTGTTAAAATTGCCAAACCAGGTTAAAGGAATTTATAATTCTAATTGTTAATCTATAATATTAATAGGCTAGGCGATTTCTTGTGACCGATGTTTTGTTCTACCGTTTTATCCCGATTTTGACCAAACGTATATTATTTGAAAGGTATTCTTTTAGCCGTTTTGCAGATTTACAGATATTTAAATTTTTTCCTTTATTTTGAGTAAATTGCTTTTAAAGTTGCTACTAACACATACATAAAATTATACATATGCTATGTATATTTTATTAAATTTGTAAATGAGTTTGTTATCTTCATTCATTATAATAATAAACCATAAATGTTTGGTTTGTGAATTGGCTAAGTTGAAAAATAAAGCTGCCTAGGAATTGCACTCGAATTTCGAGCGCTGGAATCTGCTAGTATGTTTTTATTACATTTACCATTAATTTGTCACTAAATCTGTGTATACATATTTGATTCAAAACATATTGTTTTAAAAGAATTAGACTTTGTAACTACCAATATTTCAGTAATAATTTAAGGTATAATTTAGTTCCCTCAATTTAATTCGTATAATAATTTCTATAAAAACTTTGATTGGTAAACGGAATTAATTTTTGTATTGGAAGTATATTCAGTCTATGAGAATCATATTTTTTATTTATTATAATGAATTCTAAAACAGTTCTTCTATACAATAAAAATGTGTATTGCTCTATTAAATTTTTCTAGTCGAAATGGAAGTCTAACTAATCTTTTTTCCATGCATCCAAAGTACAGATGGAGAGACTCAGAACACATTCGAGTACAGGTAAAAGTTCTTAGATCTCAATTGCCATATTGCAATTATACAATACCTTAATTCAAGATTTTCGGACTTTGTTTCCGGCAGCACCTCGTGTTTTGCAAACACGAATTTAATACCGGGTGATCCAAGTAGAGACACTTTTTTCAATAATCTTTTTTTGACAGATCACGTGTGAGTCGTGTCATGCTGTCATATTATTTTTGCTTAGTATTGTTTGGCATTTCATCATGGAAAGACTTACGCTTGAACAACGTTTACAAATCGTTCTACTTTATTACGAAAATTCACGTTCTGTGAATAATGTGTTTCGTGCACTTCGCAACATAATCGGCCTACTGAGCGTACTATTCGCAACACCATCACCCATCTTGAGACCCAGAATTCATTATTGGATAATATTCGACCGAATAGACCACGTCCAGCACACACTGAAGAAAATATAGCGGCCGTAGCTGATACTGTACACGAAAACCGTGGAGAGTCGATTCGGCGCCGTTCGCAGCAACTCGGACTGATGTATGGAACGACTTGGCGCATTTTACATCGAGATCTTAAATTGAAAGCGTACAAAATACAGCTTGTGCACGAACTTAAGCCGCCCGACCTTCCCGACATCGCTTCGCTCTATGTACTCTTGAAAAGTTCCACGAAGATCCGACGTTTTCGAGCCAAATTTTGTTCAGCGATGAGGCCCATTTCTGGCTCAATGAGTATGTAGTGCAAACTGAAGAGTTTCAAGAGCTGCCACTTCATCCAGAAAAAACAACGGTTTTGTGTGATTTGTGGGCCGGTGGAATCATCGGTCCATATTTCTTCAAAAATGATGCCGGTGAGAACGTAATCGTCAATTGCGACCGTTATTGTGCCATCATAACCGACTATTTGATGCCTGAAATTGAAGCTCGTGATCTCGGCGACATTTGATTTCAACAAGACGGCGCTACTTCAAACACAGCGCATCAATCAATGGATTTATTGAGAGAACACTTCGGTGAGCAGATAGTTTCACGTTATGGGCCGGTCGATTGGCCACCAAGATCGTGTGATATCACACCGTTAGACTTTTTCCTGTGTGCATATGTAAAGTCTAAAGTTTATGCGGACAGTTCCGCTTCGATTCAGCCCTTCACGCGTGTCATTCGCCAGTTACCAGTCGAAATGCTCGAACGAGTCATCGAAAATTGGACTCAACGGATGGACCATGTGAGACGTAGCCGCGGCCAACATTTCATAGACATAATTTTCAAAAAATAAATTACAAAGAATGTTCTTTTAAATGATAATAAACATTCCCTATTAAATTTGAACTTTCTGTGATTTTTTTTTCTTTAACAAAGTAGGGAACCTGGAAATGGATCACCCTTTATAGTATCAATATGAAACAAAATCAATTGTCTTTACCATTGTAATATGTATTATATAAATCAATAATCACCAATGAATAATTTGAAAGTACATGGAACAATCAAAATTCGGTTGACAACAAATTCAGTTGCAGCAACCTATCCGTTTTCTGTGTATAGATTTATGTTTATGTTTTGTTTCTGAAATCACAATATGCCGAACTGGTTCATGTTTACTACTCTCAGAAATCAGGCTCCTGTACTTAATAATATTTTGATGAATCAAATATCAAATATTTAACTCTTATTTAGGTTTGTGAGTTCACTTGAATACCTTCAAATACCTTTATTGTCATCGGACTGTAGTCTCTATATCTTATCTCCTTCAAATAATAAAGATTTTTTTTTAAACTCTCATGACATATTTGTATTTTCATACAAAAATTTTAGTTAGCTTTAAGAAGAAGACAGCAATTTAAACCCTTCTTGAATATAAATTTCTCGTGCTCATAATTTCGAAATTTTTTTATTCAATAATTTTTTGCCATCAATCAACAATAGAGGAGTTTGTGCGTATGAATTGTTTAGATAACCTGCTGCTGTTGCATGTTGCCTGTTGCATTCCAAGACCTCACTAATGTAGCCTGGTTAGTGGCTACCAGCATTGTGATCATCATCAGACATCGTTTGTTAAACACACACATACTTACACACACTTACTTTTAATACTTAATACTCGTATTTATTGCGATAGCAATACCAATCTTTTAGTAACTATTTTAAGTGAATTGCAATAAATCATTGTCAAAATCATATTTAGAAAAAAAAAATATTTTCAAAAATTCAGAAAATGTTTGTGTTATAAACTTTATAGAACAGTTTGTTAATTTAACCACAAGATCAAGAACATGTAAAGATAATTCAATAAAACTCGTATAAACTATTATATCTGATTTTCAACCATATTCCAGCAGTAGCAGCAACACATGGGAACAATAATGAATTGCAGGCATATTAAAGAATGTTTGGTTTCAAATTCGTAAAATTAAAAGTTCGTTATGAATTTGGAATTAATAGTAAGACAGTCAGTAACTTTTTAAAATCTGTTTAGTTTATATTTTAATGCGATTTCTATGTTATTCTTTCCGAGCAAAGATGAATGAATTGGAACGAAGAAAATTAATTTCTAACAAAATGGAAGATGCTTCCATATTAGAAAACCTCTATTGTTGTTGAATATTTTGGTTCGAAATATTTTATTTGGCCGGTCATTTTGCAATGCGACAAAAACTCAGTAACTACTAATACACAAGTTTATACAGTCGAAAGCTAAAAGAAGAGATAATTTCTTTAATGCAAAACCACGCTGGATCCAATATACTTTGGCCTGATTTAGTTTTAGCTTAATTGAATTTTTTTCGAAAGACATCGATCCACCAAACATCCCACAATGTCAGCCAATAAACAGATATTTGGATTTAATAAAAACCAATTAGAAGGAGAGATAGCAGACTGTCAATGATAGGTTTGAAAAAAAATTGGGGGAATACCTTTAAACTCAAAAAAAAAGTGAACGGAGTGGACATGAAAATATAACTGATAACATTTTTGCCTAGTAGGATTTTGTGACTACATTTTATAAAATTTAATATAAAAAAAATATATATTTAAATAACATGATATTTGGTCCATAGCCTTCTTGGAATTTTACGATTTTAAAAGAAACATTCGTTAATTAAAGTATCAAACAAATCTATAAAAAACTCTAAGACAATTTCATATGATCAAGTTTTTATTTTCTTAAAAAGCCAGTAATTGTGTTAGAGTTTCCCCAAAATTATATCCTATGTTTGACAATACAATTTTTTATATGTCTTTTGATATATACAAATGAAGATCGGGAAGCAGCTTTTTATGGAGAACATGACTTAACTATAATTAGTAAACTAAACTAAAGTATACTTAGCTATGATATCTAATGCATAACTTGTATAGGGGCTAGGTCTGAACATGCACCGATTTTCATCGCTTTCAATAGCGATCGTAAGATGTCCCATATATGCTCAACAAATTTCATAAAAAAATTCCATATTTGAGATCTGTAGTATGAATACAAAGTTATATGACAGACAGACGGACGTGAGCCTGAGTTGATCAATATAACAAAAGCTGGCACAAACTAATTAGACACTGATAATGGTTTAGAAACTGTTGTCCCTTAAAAGACTTAACGTTTCATATTGAATAAATAAAAAAAAAAAAATTCGAAACGGAATCAAAAACATTTGTTTTCTTTCATGACGAAAAAATTTGACTCATTCGATTGCATAAATGCGGCTAGAAATTGATTGTTAAATCAGAACATAAAATTTTACTACTTTGAAAAAAAAATTATTTTTGTTTAAAGAATAAAAAACTGAATATCAAATTATACTAAATATAATTTAAAATATCAGAATACATATGTACATTACCGGTCACATAGATAATGAACTTAATTTGCCAACCTTTAAACACGAATATGAAATATTACACCAATATAGACCATAACCGTACTTTTAATGTAAGTAGAGAAAATATAAAATATTTTTCATTTACCTTAGCAATTTTCATATTCTAGTCTTTCCGAATAAAGTATACGAAATTACTCATGCAATTAAAAAAACTCTTTCACCAGTATTTAGAATCGACGCACAGTGGACAAATAAGGTTGCAAAAAAAACCCTTGTACACTTACGATATTTTGAATAAACCCGTCTTATAGGAAATTGTTCAAAGACTACAAATTTGCTATCTCCAATAAAATCAGATTTTTATTTTAGAAGATACAGCCCTTCAAAGTTGACCGATTTTCAGTTTTCAAAAAACATAATTTTTAAGCATTTCAGTTAGAATATAAAAAAACTGGGTAATTAAACATAATATATTTTATTCCTATTGATTTAAAAAAAACTAGCCTTACCAACAGCATGAAATTTATTGGTTTCACTGCTACCAATATGTACATGCCCACACATTTTACATCAACAAGCAGCACATTGATTGATCTATTTTTTTATTTCTCACGAATCGAATCTCTTATTGTATGATCAAATATCAGCTCCCTGCTTTTCTAAGCATGATCTCATCTTTATGGTGTATGATTTTGAAATACAAATTCCAAACCAAAAATTTACATTTCGTGATTTCAAGAATATTGAATATATAACTTTGCATGATGAATACAGGAAAATTGACTGGAATTGTAGTTACTACATGGTATCGGTTGATGAACAATTGAATTTCCTGGAGCACCATCTTAAAAATTTATCTAATCTAACTGTTCCTTTGAAAACGAAGATAATCAGCGTTAGGCAAAAACCATGGTACACACCAGCAATTAGTCGTCTAATAGAACAACGTGACTTTGCATATTCTCGGTGCAGAGTTACATGAAAATTATCGTTTAGCTAGGAGAATAGTAACCAAAAAATAAAAGATGCTAAATCTAACTATTACGTCGAAAAATTCAACAACATTATAGACACAAAAAAAAAAGTGGAAATCAATACAAGAGATTGGAATTGGTAAAAGCAAAAATAACAATAATATTATTAATGAAAGTCCGGACGATTTAAACAAGAAATTTATCAATGTAAATATGCTGAAAGCGGATAATAAATTTTATGATGATTTCCACGTGAATTCTCTCTCAACACGCCTTTCTTCTTTTAACTGCGTCACACAGAACGATGTATGTAGAAGTTGCATATCCATAAAATCCAATGCTACAGGCGATGGTATAAATCCTGTTTGTGAAGATGATACTTCCGTCACTTTTGCCTCAAATTACTTATATTTTTAATAACATTATTACTACCAGCACTTTTCCTTCACGATGGAAAGAAGCTAAAATTTTGCCAAAACCAAAATCACCCACTGAATATCGACCCATAGCAATCCTACCATTCCTCTCTAAGGCAATGGAAAAAATACTACATAATCAAATTACTTCATACGTTAATGATAATCGGCTACTTACTAACAGACAATCTGGTTTTCGGGCAGGGCATAGCTGCATCTCTGCTCTTACTGATGTATCTGAAGATTTAAGAAAAGAAGTTGATGATGTGTTTTTACCATGTTAGTATTGTTGGACCATTCCAAAGCATTTGACACTGTAGACCACAACATATTAATTCAGAAAGTACAGAAAATGATGAATTTTTTTTCAACATTGGTCAGCTTAATGTCATCTTATCTTAAAAACAGAATGCAGTGTGTGGAAACCCAGTCCGGAATGTCAAATTTACTATATGTAAAACGAGGAGTTCCGCAAGGGTCAATTCTTGGACCTCTTCTTTTTTCAATTTACTCTTATGATCTTCCCAACCAGTTGTTGCATAGTAAGATTCGCTTGTATGCTGACGATGCACAATTATATATAAGCAACAGAAATGTAGGTGTTGAGGACTGTATCAGAAAATTGAATGAGGATCTTAACAGAGTTTTTCTTTGGGCCTAAGCAAATGGATTAAGTTTAAATCCACGTAAATCTAAATGTATTGTTATACGCAGAAGGACTAGCAAAATTATAATTAGGCCAAACATACTTATAAATAATCAGCCGATTGATATTGTTGAAAGCGCAAAGAATTTAGGAGTTATCTTCAATAATACGCTTACTTGGTCTGATCATGTAAATGCAGCATGTGGCAGAACTTATTCTATGCTTAGAACACTCTGGCCCACACAATGCTTTACACCTATAAAAATTAGAATTTTACTCGCGAAAACATATTTGTTACCGATTCTGATGTATGGATGTGAGGTTTTCTCCTGTTGCGACTCAGAAACGTTGTTTATAATAACATTACTAGATATGTATTTGGACTTCGGAGATTTGACAGCATTTCATCGTATTCGAAGACACTATATGGTGTACAATTTGAGGACCTATTGAAAATATAGTATTTTAATCTTTTTACATAAAATTATTATCGCTCAGTAGATTTAATAGAACCAAAAATATAATTCAAATCAGGCATCATAGATTAATATCAGAATGGCAATTTTATATTAATGCTATTCGTCTTTGGAACATGCTACCAGATGAATTTCATTTAAAAATCAAGACAAAACTGAAATTTTGAACCCGACCACCTCAGATATCGATGAAATTTTGTTCATAGCTAAATTAGATCAATACAAACAAACCCTCATTTTTAGAAATGACTGTTTTGCGATTTTTTGGGCGTGGCACAGTGGGAAAGTTTTCGAAAAAACGCGAAAATTGTCGAAAATTGCTCCATTTAAAATGCAATAACTCAGAATCGGCTGAACCGATTTCCATGACCTTGGTATCATTAAAAAGATATTTTAACAGGCTTTATGACACGTTTGAAAAAAAAAATAAAAATACACTGTAAAAAATTTTATAACACAAAGAAAATTTTAAATAACGAAAGAACCAAAAATATCAAGGGTGTTTTTATAGTGTATTATTTTTTTAGAAAGGTTTATCCTTCAACTATACCATATCCAAAAAGTAAAATGGGTTCTTTTTTAGTTTTTTTTATATAAATTTTTAAGTAGTGTCACTTCTAGTAATTGCCCTTATATTTTATATTTACAGGTAAAATAACACAGTACAACACATGATTTGCCAACTCAATTCGCTTTTATTCGTAATTGAGTAAAGGTATGAATTTAAAAAATTTACTCTACATATGCACAACATTCTTCGGAAAAACCCTCGATCATATTTTTTATGATTCTCAGAATTAACAAAACGGAATAAACAAAGGGTTATTTAATTTTTATGATTGCGTCAGCAAAGTAATTTTTAATTATTTGGGTTTTTCAGTTGGCTAGCTGTATGACTTTTTTACAGAAATTCAACCCACATTTAAGGGTGGTCATTATTCGAAAATTTAAAACTCACACATGGTGAAACAGGTATATAGCCACCGTAAAAAAATATACACCCATTTATAACTACCTGTCAGTAAACTAGTGAACAATACACAGTATAAATAGGAGTGCATTGATCGATTTTACTCATTCAACAAGTGTCGACGAACGCGAAAATTACAAGTCCATATTTTAAAAGTGCAACGTACCGAAATTCATAATTATAAACAGTTTCGAGAAGCCAAGATATCCCATTACAATTTTTACGCATATATTTTAAAAATTTGAATGAATATGAATTCAAACAATAAGTACAGATGCATAAAAATATATAATAAGTGTTGCGCTTCGCTTCGTAAAATAAGTGAGAACGAGGCTGCAAATATAATTGAGTATTTTCCAGCTGTCGCCAACATTCATTGTAGCCGTATTTGCGAAACTTGCCGGAATACACTGAGAAAAGCGCGCAGCCGTAATGAATCCAACGTGGAGCAGATTGAAGTCTCAAATTATTTACCAATAACGCCCAGCGATGAAATTAGCGAAGAATTGAATGAGCTTCCAACTTGTACCAGTCGTAATGCAAACATCGAAAGCAACGAACTCATTGAAAATATAAATGATCACATTATTCCTCATCTACCAAACCAAATGACGCCTCTTAAAAGGAATTATATCAAACGAGATGCATACAGAAATAGAAAATCAGTGCAAATTTTGGAAAATATAGCAGATTCACTTGGAGCTGATCCATTATCTGATTTGTCAGCGCAACTTAAAAACGTCAAAGCCATTTACGAAGAAATTTTGCAAAACATCAAATATCAAATAGAGATCAGCTCAAATCTTTTGGAAAAGCAAAAACTTTTATCTCTCTTACCAATCAATATGAGTCACGCAGAAATTAAAGATCGTTTTGGGGATAATATATCTCACGATTGTATCAAAAAAAGTAAAGATATCCAAAGGAAGTTTGCAGATATCAATCTTTTAAAAATGAGCAGACGTAGTTTACCAACCGAAACTCTAAGCACAGTCAAATTATTTTATGAAGATGATGAAATTAGCCGAATGATGCCAGGATCGCAAGATTCAATTACTATTAAACAAGGAAACTTACGTGAAAAAGTTCAAAAAAGACTGATGTTATCTTCACTACGCGAATCTTACTACGAATTTAAAAAAAAACATCCCTTGGCCAAAGTTGGTTTTACAAAATTTACAATGTTAAAGCCAAAAAATTGTATGAAACTTGGAGTTGGAACCCAGCAAAATATCTGTGTATGCACATTGCATCAGAATATGAAATTGATGTTTGAAAAAAGTCGCTTAAAATCATTTTGTTTTGAAGGAGAATGCACATTTACCGACTACAAAGATGTTCTCAAATTCGTTGTTTGTAATGGTGACATACAAAAAAGCGAGTGTTGCGTTTCAATGTGTAGTCACTGCTTCAAAAATTTAAATAATCTAAAACCGCATATGCTAAAACATTTTGAAAATAACCAAACTGAAGAAATAATATACAAAAAGTGGAATACAACGATTAGATGTGTTCTGGAAACGTTAACCACCAACCGAGAATCATTTGGCAAATAATATAAACAATTGTTGATGGTTTTTTATTTGTAAACATTTAAAAAATGTTAGAATTGTTGAACTATTTTGTAAATGTGTAAGAATGTGAGCTGATATTTTCGCTGTTATTCGAATTATTTCAAAAACTTTCGGTACGTATTACTAGAAGTGACACTACTTAAAAAATTATATAAAAAAAACTAAAAAAGAACCCATTTTACTTTTTGGATATGGTATAGGTGAAGGATAAACCTTTCAAAAAAAATAATACACTGTAAAAAAACCCTTGATCTTTTTGGTTTTTTCGTTATTTAAAATTTTCTTTTTGTTATAAAATTTTTTACAGTGTATTTTTATTTTTTTTTTTCAAACGTGTCATAAAGGCTGTTAAAATATCTTTTTAATGATGCCAAGATCATGGAAATCGGTTCAGCCGATTCTGAGTTATTGCATTTTAAATGGAGCACTTTTCGACCATTTTCGCGTTTTTTCGAAAACTTTCCCACTGTGCCACGCCCAAAAAATCGCAAAACAGTCATTTCTAAAAATGAGGGTTTGTTTGTATTGATTAAATTTAGCTATGAACAAAATTTCATCGATATCTGAGGGGGTCGGGTTCAATGCATCTCGATTTTTACATGAAATTCATCACCAGTAAACATTAAAGATATAAGCAACGCACGTTTTTTTAAGAAAAAATTATTTGAGCTATACTCGTAAAAGTAATATATGTATTGTTTTTCTTTTTTTTTTTTCTATTTTTTGTATTATTAAAATATTTATTACTATTATTTAAAATTTCAATACTGTTTTTGTTCATTTAATTAAACTTATTGATATAAATTTTAATTAATGCATTTTATATTATATTTTTTATTTTTAATTCTTAATTATTAATTTTTGATTTTTAATTTTTATTTTTAATTTTTAATCTTCAACTTTTGCTTTTTAATTTTTGATTTTTAATTGTTTAATTTTTGATTTTTAATTTTTAGTTTTTAATTCTTGATTTTTAAATTTTTAATTGCTATTTTTTATTTTTTTTATTTTTTATTATTTTAATGTATTAATTTCTTCTGAGACTCTTATTACCAGTTTTGTTATTATTTTCATCAAAAGCAATGTTACATTATCACATTTGTCCTTAATATACCCCTGTGTTGTTTTAGGTCTTCAGTCTTGTTACACATTCTAACAAACAAATAAATAAACTAAACTAAACTAAACTAATTCACTGTTTGATTTGCAGGAAAATCGCTATTTTTCAACTGTCTATTTTTTCAATATTCTTGAAATTTGATGGAAAATAAAAAAAATGCATAATTTTTTATATCTGCCATATTTTAGGAATATGGTCTTTGATTATTCCTTTACCTATTTCAACAAAGTACAGGTGCTCCTTCGACTTCTAGGGGTAAAAAACGGCAGAAACGACCGTTCCAGAAATTGTATGGCGTAAATCCCTGATAAATTCAGAGCTTTCCGAAGAAGCTCAGGAGTCAACAAATTTTACAACACTATAGATGCTCGAACACGTTCAAAGCATTAAGGGTGAAGAAAAATGAGGACCTGTTCAACATGTTGACAGCATCTTCCGATCCATCTCTGTGGCATGTGAAGTCACGAAAAGAGTTAGAATCCAATAATAATAGTTCAGAAACCATTAGCCTATTAGATATACCCTCTGTTTTGAATTGTGATAATTATTTCGAAGCAGTTTGAAAAAATAAATTCGAAAAATCTTAATTTTTGTTTATTTATTTTTTTATTTTTATTTATGGATAATAATTTTAAATCATAAAAATCTTGAAAAAGAAACATAAAAAATATAAAATGATTAAAAATCATGTGTGCATGTGAAAATCATGATTTAAGTGAAAATCAGAAATCTGCTTTATACGGCGACTATGACAAAAATTGGCCCTAGGGAGCTTATTTTAGGATTACTGATTAATAGATCAATATATATATATATGATAATCTGGATCCTGAGACCAACAGCTTTATTCCTACGGTCGAAAAAAGCTTATATTCTAAACTTTACGACCTGTAGTTTGATTACAAGGTTTACATGGAAACACCGACGGATGAACCGACAAACAGACAGAAAGAAATAACGGAAGCTTCATGGGACGAAATAAAGGAATCCTGGAGCTTAATTTCTCTTAGTTAGTTGGTCTATGCCTCACAGAATATTCGAAGTTAAATGTGGTGAATTATATATATCAAGGATTAGATGATGGTTTTAGTGGCGTAGCTGGTATTTTCTTTGACTTTTCTAAGGCTTTTGATCTCGTTGACCATGAAATCATGGTTCAGAAACTTCAGTATTATGGAATACAAGGCAGAGAACTTAAACTTTTTAAAAGCTATCTGTCTAATAGAAGGCAGTTTGTTGAGGTAAACAATTCTCAAAGTCTCCTTGGTAGTGTTGAACATGGCGTACCTCAGGGTAGTGTCTTGGGACCACTTTTGTTTATAATATATTCCAACGATATTGTTAATCTTGGGCTCTATGGTAAAATTGTGTTGCATGCTGATGATATTTCGTTATTTTATCCATATAAACATGACGCTGCTTTAAAATCATATATGGAAAGAGATGCTGCATTAATTTTTGAATATTCAAGGCATAACAAATTGGTAATAAACACGTAGAGAACTAAACTTCTTAGATTTAAACCTTACTGGCGTAATAATGCTGCAAGGTTCAGTGTCTTTGTGGATGGCGAAGAAATATTGGAAAGTGAGTCAATTAAATATTTGGGAGTTAACCTGCAATATAATTTATCGTGAAAAGTGCATATACTGGAATTGAAGTCAAAAATATCCCCAGTCATTGGTTTGCTATATAAGTTTAAAAATAAATTTAATAAGGAAACTAAACTTCTTCTTTATCAAGCTTTAATTCAAGGTCATTTGAACTAGATGGTATTAACATATGGCTATAAAGATAGTACTGAACTAAAGTCGTTGCAAAGAACACAAAATAAGGCGCTGAAAACAGTATACAATTTACCGATTTTATACCCGACATTATCAATTTACAAAGATATAAGCAAGAACATTTTGCCAATTAATGGATTATACAAAATGCAAGTATTAACCTTTGTCTTTAAGTCATTGCAGAACATTGGACATAATACAATTACTTTTATGAGAAACCAAACTAGATTAAATAACAGAAATGGTTCGAACTTCTATCTAGATGTAGGTTAGAAACCACGAAACAGAGAATCGAATATATATGTGTTTCTGAATATAACAACTTACCTGAATCATTAAAAAATATGCAAAGTATTTCAATTTTTAAGACAAATTTAAAAAAATACTTATTACAAAATCTTGAAATGCTTCTTATGTAAATATTAAATAATATATATTAAAAAAAAAACATTATTAATTATATACCAAGGTTCAGAAAATACACACATGAAACACACAATGTTCTGTTCAAAAGTAGCCAACACATATCTTTATTTTCATATCAATTATGTGCGTTTCTAAATTTTCTACGGTGCCCAACACAACCATGACTGTGTTCGTTTTAATATTTCGTTATTTACACGAACATTTTTGTATCACGTACTTTTTGTTTCAATCACACATAAAGCACACATTTTTGAGTGTTGCTTTATTTGAAGTTCATGTTCTGGTACGTGTATTGAAAAAAAAAACAGAATATGTACAATAAACAGGTTCGAGTTCAGTTATATTTTAAGTCGTGTTGTGGCTCGTGTAGTAAGAAAAAACAGAACATGTACAATAAACAGGTTCGAGTTCAGTTATATTTTAAGTCGTGTTTAAAATATAACTGAACTCGAACCTACATATTCTTAGAAAATTACCTTTTCTTAACAAGTAGTTTTCCTTAAAAAGTAAATTTTCTTAAAAAACACCTTTCCTTAATAAAGTAAATTTTGTTAATAAACAGCTTTGCCTTAAAAAGGACCTTTTGTTTAGAAAGTACATTTTCTTACAAAATTGCCTCTTCTTAAAAAATTACCTTTTCTTAAAAAGCACATTTTTCTTAATACATACCTTTTCATAAATACGTTACTTTTCTTAAAAAGGCCTATTTGTTAAAAAAAAGTACATTTTCTTAAAGGGTAAAAAATTACCTTTTCTTAAAATGTACCTTTTCTTCAAAAAGTAAATTTTCTTTAAAAAAAATAACCTTTTCTTAAAAATTTGTCTCTCTTTAAAAAATTAACTTTTCTTAAAAAGTACCTTTTTCTTAGAAATTACCTTTTCTTAAATAAGTTACTTTTCTTAAAAATTGCGTTTTCTTAAAAAATTATATTTTCATAAAAAGTAACTTTTTTTTTTAAAAACACCTTTTCTTAAAAAGTAAATTTTCTTAAAAAACATCCTTTTGTTAAAAAGGACCTTTTCGAAAAAAAGTGTTTTTTCTTTAAAAGTAACTTTCCTTAAAAAGTACCTATTCCTAAGAAATACCTTTTCCTAAAAAGTACCTTTTCCCAAATAAGTTTATTATGTTTTCTTTAAAAATTATCTTTTCGTAAAAAATACCTTTTCTTAATAGAGTATATTTTCTTTAAAAACTGCCTTTTCTTAAATAGAACCTTTTCTTTAAAAATTTCCTATTCTTAAAAAGTTTCCTTTTCTTAAGAAACTATATCTTCTTATTAGAGAGCTTATATCTATGCTGAACCTACAGTTTTAAACACAAACAAAAGGTGAGGTGAAAGCAATTTGTCATACGAGAGAATTGGTTTTGCTGTACAGAAATGGGAAAATGCATGCTAAATTATGGGAAAATGCCTGTTAAGTCTATAGGAAATGCATGCTAAATGGTAAAAATGCATGTCATATGCATGTTTTTGTTTTTTCGAAAGATTTTTTTTATTTGCACCTTTTTCTTAATTCAGCCTGCAATTTCCTTACATTTAGCATGCAATTTCCTTACATTTAGCATGCAAAGTTTTCTCATTCTCAGAAAAATTCCCATTTTTAGCATTCATTTTTCCATAAATTTGCCCAAATTTAGCAAATTTTTTTTTGCTATTTTATGACATGCATTTTTACCATTTGGCATGCATTTCCTATAGACTTAACAGGCATTTACCCATAATTTAGCATGCATTTTCCCACTTTTACCAAGCGCTTCCCTTAGTCCCTTTGTCATACTGATCATGAATCATAGCTGGAACTTTAGTGTTGCAGAATCCACATTTTACCGACTACCTAACAAAACTTGCTCAGAATTTTATATAGTAGCTAATCCTAATAATAGACAAATATTTCTAGCCATAACTTCGAATGCTGCAAACTGAATGACAACTTCAGCTAATTGAATTCATATTTTAAAGCTCTGCTATAAAAGTATTTCATATTACATATGTATGTATGTATGTATGTACGAGTACGTGCATAACATAAGCTCCATTCACATCTAGTAGTGACATTTTTGGGGTTTTGCCTTAAACTGTTTTGTTGTGTGAGTTGATTTATAACTTTAATATTGTTTGTGACATTGTGTCACTGTTATTCATGTTGTTGCCTGTTATTATTATTATTAGTGGCTCTTATGTTGCTGGTTGCCGGTTTGCTGTTACTATAACTGCCGTTATTGTTGTTGTTATTATTGTTGGTGTTATTGCAATGTTTGTGGTAAAACACACAAATGTTGCAGAAATGTTGGTTAGTTCATTAGTTGGTTGGTTGGATGGTTGGTTGCTTGTTTAGGTTAACTTAGGCTATATTAGGATTGTGGCGTCAAGTCAAATGCCAACAGCAACGGCAACAGCAACAGAAACAACAACAACAACATCCACATTCACAATTCACATCAAAACACTAACTCTTAATAATTTTTGAAAAATTCAAAATCAATGTGTTATTATGGCATTGCAATGATTTGTGAAAGTGTTTTTAAGTTAATTCAACCATTTTTGTTTTTATTAAAGTTGTTTATAACTATTCTCAATTTTATTTTATTTTTTTTTTGTATAAAATAAGCAGTGTCTTAGAAGATATTTTTTTATTTCATTTCTGTCGATTTTTTTTTTTATTTGATATTACAAACACAAGCAACTGACCAAATCACCAATATTATTCAAACCCGCATTAGCTGTTGACCATAATTTGTAAGTATGTACCTATCTATACTTGTCCGTTTTATACACTTTTTATAGATTTGTAAAAAAAAGTCATAAGTATCATTAGTTGTATTTTTTCTTTTTGCTCAAGTTGTTTTGTTGGCTATCATACACTTAGTCGCAAAATTTTACAAACGATTAATTTTCTTTTTTTTAATTTTACTTTCAATAGAAAGAGGCGGTAGGAAATATCGACCAAAGGAAAATCGCCCAAAGAAAAAAGGTTAAATTTCATATGAAGAAACACCCCAATTTTCGTTATTTTTGGGCTTAATTTCGTTTACTAAAATTGGGTAATTTTTCAGTACGAAAAATCACCAAAAAATAACATATGAAAAATGGCCCAAAATTGTTCCATTTGGAGTTTTCAAACAACTGTTGGTAATTCATGTTGATTACTTTGATGAAAATGTCTTTATCCATAAATGAGAAGGATTATTTTTGTTTGGTTGTAAATACTTTGGACATAAAATATATGTACAGCAACAAACTGAAAATGAAAAATTTGTAAAAAAAAAAAAATCGCGCGGGTTTTGGACAAAATTAAAAATTTTTCGGGGAAAATGCGCATAAAGAAATTTAAAAACAAAAACTAAAAATGAAAAATTTTAACAAAAATCGCGCGATTTTTGGACAAAATTAAAAATTTGTCGGGGAAAAAGCGCATAAAGAAATTTAAAAACAGAAACTAAAAAACTAAAAGTATAAAATGTTGACAAAAATTCGCGCGATTCTCATTATCCGCAATATAAATAAAATGAATCAATATATCTTACAAATAACTTTAAAAACGCTAATAGTTTTCTCCAAACAGATATTTCCCTTCATATTTGTTTTAATGGATAAAAAAACCAAAAAGTGTTACGACCATCTATTCAATTACATATGTAAATAATAATATATTTGATTTGGAGGCATACAGTTTCATGACCGACTTTGAAACTGCATTACAGAGTTCTTTAAAAAAAAATTTACTAACGCAAAACACTACGGTTGCTGGTTTCATTTCTACCAAGCAATTAGGCGCAATCTCCCAATACAGTATTGTTGCCTTGCCGTCATTTGAAATACTGCAATGAGTGCGTACTTAAATTGCAGGCAAAAAGTTTGGCTGGAGGCTTAAACCAGTACTTCTGTCCATACTATCGCGCAGCTGCTGAAGAAGCAATGAATGTTCTCATTTGAAAATAAAGAATATTTTTCATAATTTGGGTGATTTTTCTTTTATTTTGGGCAAAAAATCGTTTTTCATGTTTGGGTGATTTTTCGTTTCTTTTTGGGGTGTTTTTCCTTTTTTTTTTTTTTTTTTTTTTTTTTTTTTTTTTTTTTTTTTTTTTTTGCGAAAATCCATATTTTTATTTGGGTGATTTTTTATTTTTTTGGCCAATATTTCATTTGGGCGATTTTTCATTTTTTTTTTTTTTTTTTTTTTTTTTGGCGATTTTTCTTTGGGCGATATTTCCTAACGCCATAGGAAGACATTAAACTATTTTTATTAAAACGGATGGTTGAACTACAGCGAAAGAAATTAATATTCAAATTCAGTATATTTTGTAATAGCAAAAGTTTAGGTACGATAAATTTTTACTACTTTGGGGGTTAATTATTAGTAATTTTTTGATGGCCTTTATGTCCTGAATTTGCGCTAAAAAATCCTCCAAGTATTTTAGGCATTGAAGAATTCAGAATTTTGCTTTCTTCATCAGAAATATTTATCCATTCTTCCTTCAAAATCATTTCTAACTGAGATATAGACGATGCCCCTATATTCTAAAGTTTTTGTTTCAAATTAGCCCATAAATGTTCGATGACATTTAGGTCCGGGAATTATGGAGGATTATAAGTTATAAATTAAGGAATCATATCACATGGACATTATCCTTTTTGTATCATTTTTGCCTCTAAATTTTACGCCTTATTCTATCATCAAGCTTTTCGAGGTAAACTGCGAAGATTTAAAATTTTACAGTTATTAACGATTGTCTTACTTTTGCTACAGATGTCCTCCATTTGATAACTTGATATAATCAATTTTCGAACATCGGTGGATATTGCCTTTCTTTTCGCCATTTTCTGTTGGATTGTATTAATATTAATAAAAAAAAAAATTAAACAAAACCTCACTTATGCAGACAAAATGCAACTAAATAACTCCAAATTTGAAATCATCAGCGTTACAATAAACATATTCCACACAATTTAAGCGGCTATTTACACTTTTGCCGCCGCTTTCTGGGTTGCAAAGTCCAATAATTTGTACTTCACCAAGTAAAATAAACACGTTTTTGAAATGTTTTTAATTTCATGGTATGAAGCAGGCCCTGCTAAATACTTAGAAGCAACATTTTTCAAACACTTTACGTTAAAAGTTCAATTACGGTTAAAAAAGATGAAATATTTATCATATGTAGAGTTTTGCGACTAAGTGTAAGTGTCGATATAATACACATGTCAAGTATACGAGGATATGTGGAAAAGTTTTCCAAGATTGCAAGACAAACATTTGAACAAAATGATGAAAATTTAAATATATATTAGCAGAAATTCCCCGAAATTCGAGTGCAAATTCTAGGAAATTTTTCATTTAATAAATTATTTTATAAGACCCTAAGGGTATGCTAATCAATTATAGCCAATGCATAATTCAATATTTTATAAATGTCGATCACGTTACTGTTTTTTGTCCAAAATTATTTTTCAATTCAACACAATTTTCGTCTCTTTTGAACATAATTAATGGCGATGTTTGTTCTGGTTTCCTGATCAATAATATTTCATTTAACATCCCCCAGCGGCCAAACGTTTCTTTTCACCTTTTTCTGTCCAGTTTTATAGATCAAATTATGCGAATGGTGATCCATTTAGACGAATGTGTATTGAATTTAATAAGCTTTATAGATTTACTGATTTTTTTCAAATACAAATGTCATTAACAGTAAAATAATACTTTATCTGAACATAATAAATTCAATTTTTAATTTTTCATTCATTGCTAAATGTTTTTGTAAATAGTCTGTAAGGATTAATTCCGCAGATTAATAAATAAATGAATAAATAAATAAATAAATAAAAATAAATAAATAAATAAATAAAAACAAATAAATAAATAAATAAAAATAAATAAATAAATAAAAATAAATAAATAAATAAAAATAAATAAATAAATAAAAATTATTATTATGAATGAAGAAAACAAACTAATTTTTTGTGCAAGCACATCCAAAATTTTCATAAACGCACACACAACATTTTATAATTTTATGTATGTGTTAGTATTATTATTATTTTTAATACAAAAAAAAATTGAAAATATAGAGATCTGTAAAACTGGTGGACAGCTGTCCACCTTTCAAAGAAGATAAGTTAAAATCGGGATAAAACTGTGGAACAAAAAATCGGTCACAAGAAATCGCCTTACCTATTAATATTATAGATATATTTCTTAGTAAGGTGGATTGGCGATACACAGTGGTTCCAGACAAAAATTGCAAATATACAACTTCTAAACTATTTGTCAACCTGGAGCATTATATTTGGAGCGCTGCTAGGTACACAAGATTTCAAATATTAAATTTGTAAACATTCTGTTACAAAACAGGGTGAATTACAGGGAGCCAAAGTTGACAACATAGATCCGATTGAAATTTTTTTGTTTTCATATTTTACAGTCCACATTCTTTTCTAGATTGTTATCGCTTATGATTTAGAAGATATTTGATGTCAAAAACTAAAATTTGAATTTTTAACTAAAAGCTGTTTTTCTTTATTGCAACAAAAAAAATTTATATATATATATGTATTAGGGTGGCCCTTAAAAAAAAGTGTTCAAACTGTCGGTCGCACCCCCTAGAAATATGCGAATAGCAAAAAAACTGAGAAATACAAAGTTTTGGGCCAATCAAAAAACATTTAGAGGTCGCTCAACGCGAATGAAAATTTCAAGTGGGTTTATATGGGGAAAATATGACTTTTTTCAGATTTTACAAAAATTTCGTTCTCTAGTTTAATTTTTCCGACAAATTGTTATACAATACGTGATCAGTATTAAATTATCTTTCCAAAAAGCTATAAAGCTATAAAATCGAATAAAAACACGCCAAGAAATAGCAAATGCCCCAGACCACTTTTGTGGCAGAAAAAAAACTAGGTCGTGAAATTTGATGGCATTTTTTCAACTTTAAGAAATTAATTAAAGCCAACATTTTATTGTTAACCTATTAAGCATTGAGACCGAAAATGGAAAATTTTTTTGATAAAATTTTAAAAACTCCTTTTTCAAGTTTTGAAAAATTTTCTTAAACAAAATTTTTAAAAATTGATCTAGCTCTTTAAGGCCTTGTTAAATGCATGTTAGAGATTCACTGTGTAAATTTTTAGGTAAATCCCTATGCCAGAATTTTTTTGACAAGGATTTTATTTTTGCGGATTTTGAGAAAAATGCGATTTTTGTAAAATATTCTGTAAATGTACTATTTCTAAATATTTTGTATCAGAAATTCATCACTTTCCTACTTTTAAATGCTATATTTTATCTTAATAGCGTAGGGTTTCGGAAAAAATATTATGACCCCATTAACCCTTTTGGAATTGGGGTCACATATGACCCCAGGCTAATAAAAAATAAGTTATTCAAAAAATTCAAATATTTTGTAAGTGCTATTGAATTTTTAGATGCGACGCTTAAAATATATTAACTAAATGTGTTGAACTTCCGTTCCTAAAATTTGAGATAAATCCGAGAATTTAACCCATTACTTGCCAAGGCCAGCTTTATATGACCCACAGCTAATAAAAGACATTTTATTCAAAAGAATATGAAATATCAAATTAATATAATAATATAAAATTGAAGAAAAGCAATACTTATTGCAAGTCGCTAGTGATTCCAGAAAACAATTACAATAGGGTTAATGGGTCATATTATTTTTTTCCGAAACCCTAGGCTATTAAGATAAAATATAATATTAAAAAGTAGAAAAGTGATGAAGTTTTGATACAAAATATTAAGAAATGGTACATTTCCAGAATATTTTACAAAAATCCCATTTTTCTCGAAATCCGCAAAAATAAAATCCTTGCCAAAAAATTCTGGCATAGGGATTTACCTAAAAATTCGCACAGTTAATCCCTGACATGAAATAAAGAGCTAGATCAATTTTTTTAAATTTTGTTTAAGAAAATGTTTCAAAACCTGAAAAAGGAGTTTTTAAAATTTTATCAAAAAAAATTTCCATTTTCGGTCTCAATGGTTAACGGTCAATAGGTTAACTAGGAGGTAATAAATCAATACTTCATATCTGAGTACTTACAGGTATAGATACTAAAACAAAATGTTGGCTTTAATTAATTTCTTAAAGTTGAAAAAAAAATGCCATCAAATTTCTTGACTTAGTTTTTTTTTGGCACAAAAGTGGTCTGGGGCATTTGCTATTTCGTGACGAGTTTTTACTCGATTTTGAAGTTTTATAGCTTTTTGGAAAGATAATTTAATACTGATGCCGAATTATATAACAATTTGTTGGGAATGTTAAACTATAGAACGAAATTTTCGTAAAATCTGAAAGAAAGCCCCCATATAAAACACACATGAAATGTTTTTTGATTAGCCCAAAACTTTGTATTTCTCAATTTTTTTGCTATTCGCATATTTCTAGGGGGGTGCGACCGACCATATAATGAAGGGCCACCCAAATATGTATATCCCTTTCAGACCTTGCGGCATCAATTGTGAGATGTGGCATAAGGTGCATGATATATAAATTAATATATTTTTTCGGACTTTTGTTTACCGGTATTCATTCAGAGAATGTGAGTGCTCTTTACATAAAAGAGAATTAAAAAGAAATGACAGAATTTTTGTGTTGATGGTTTAACAATGACTACAACGGTTTTACTAATCAGGTCTGAAAGGGATATATGTATGAACCGAACCAAGCCACGAAATATAAGAAATTTCAAAACTAGTGTGAAATTCTTCGCATTCAGTTCTGTAACTGACTGTCAAAAAGCGTTGTGTTCCTAAGGTAGTGGTAAAAACCCCAAGTCAGTGGCTATCAAAAATTTTTTTCGAAGCTGAAACGAACCAATCAGTGTGATTCACTTTTCATCAATATTATTCGTAAATACGTATTTATTATTATTCAATTTCCAGCAATATTATAAGACATCAGTGGAAAGTGATAATAGTAGTGCTAGAGATTTTTCCTGTAATAAGGGTGATGAATATTTTTAGTGATAGCTTTGTTAATCTATCAGGCAATTAAATTCGAAATTCGAGTGCAAATTCTAGGAAATTTTATTTTTCGTTCAATTTTTTTCTATCAATGTTTTTTAGTCTATATATATAAAAAATTATGATAATAAATAATTTTATAAAATTAATTAATAAAATTATTAATAATTTTAAATTAATAATTATAAAAAAACACAAGCCAGTGACTCTCATTATTCACTATACCTCTATGTGGTTTGGTTATAATGACTTTGTGCTGCTGTTTGTAACTACCAAAAATATTTGACCTAGACCCATCGTTTCTTATACCGATCGACCCAGAATCACTTACTGAGTCGTTTTAGCGATGTACGTCCGTCCGTCCGTCTGTGTGTCCATGTAAAGCTTGTAATCAAACTACAGGTCGCAGATATAAATATATTTTGATGAAATTTGGTATGTAAGCTTCTATCGGCCATAGGATGAACGCTATTGAAATTGGTGAAATTCGGTCTATGTTGAGATCTAGTCCCCATACAAATGACCACTATGAAATAGACATAAATTGACATAAGATACAATTATCATATAGTTCTCAGTCAAATTGGGTTTGTATGTGTTTATTATATCCACTATTCAGTAGTCCAAAAATAATCCCTATAGGACAAATCTTCGTCATAGGCTTCATATAGAGCTGCTTCCCGATCTTCACTTAAATCTATCAAAAAACAAAAATATGTAACAGATTTTTCTCAAATTTGGTTTGTATATATTTTTACAAAATATAAGTGACTTTACCAAATATGGTCAGGATCGGTCCATTTTTCGACCTAGTCCCCATATAAATATAGCACCTGATATGAACTTTTTCATATCTGCAGCGAAAAAAATTAATAACAATGTCACTCAAATTTGGTTTCTGCTCATTTTCTATATCTAATTAGGGTCTCTAAAGCATGGTAGAGGGTATCGTATAGTCGGTCTAGACCGACTATAATTTCTTAAATTTGTTTCGAAGCTGAAACGAACCAAGTCAGTGTGATTCAGATTTCATCAATATTAATCATCAATGTTAATTAAAAAATGGAAAGTGATAATAGTCGTCCTGATGAGGATGAGGAATATTTTCCAACCTCGGGACCATCGGACAGTGATAGCTTTTTTAATCTGTCAGGTAATTAAATTCGAAATTCGAGTGCAAATTCTATGAAATTTAATTTAAATTTTAAATTTATAAAAATTTAAATTTTTTTCATTCAATATTTCTTTAAATCTATATATAAAAAATGTATGATAATAAATAATTTTATAAGAGCATAAAAGTGTGCTAATCAATTTTAGGTAATTCACAATTCAACATATACAATTATAATGAAATTCGATAAATTGTGAATTGGCTAAAATTAATTAGCATACCTTTAGGATCTTATAAAATTAATTTCTTTAAATATTTTTTTTTTTATTTAATTTAATATATTATTAGCACATAATATACATAAATTTTATCATTCTACACTTCTCCTCCATATGAACTATAACTATGCCAATTTTCACACTTCTCAGTGCTCGCATTTTGCTTAAAAAGGGATACAAATATTTTCCTTCATGCATTAATATATAGATTATACGATGTGAATTTGAGAAAAATCGATCCCTAATAAGAATTTTTCAAAAAAAGAGCCCAGTGCCACTTAGAAGTGGGGTTCTAGTGCAAAAAAAAAAAACACGAACATATGGTTTGAATATAATGACGATATCTTCAGTTTTTCAACCGTGATGATCAGACATAATACGAACCAACGATTTTATTTATTCATCCCATCCCGCTTACTTTCAGCCCGGCTAATTACACTGTGGAACAAATTCAGGTTAGCAAAAGTTAAGTCGATTCTGAGAGGCAAAATTAGAAGACCCGTAACGCGGCGTTTGTTTATGTTAGCTAGAATTTTTTTTTTAAATCGACCTTCGAACTTTGCAGTCAAATGCCGATTTTCAGTATATTGTTTATATGGTTTTTTGGATATAACTCGTCGACTAATTGATATTTTTTTCAATCTGTAAAAGCCAAATTATTGCTAGAGACCTGTGCGACAAATAAAATTTTTTTAAATATTGATTTAGAAAATTTTTGTGGTGCTTATGAAGCAAAATGTTGGAAAAATTATTTTTTTTTCATGGTTTTTGAAAATATTTTCCACAGAACTAAGTCTTTTTTGCTTTCTGTTTGATCTATAATATGCTTCTCAGTTTCTTCAATGAATTTCATTTGAAAAGAAAATGGTCTTAGTCGATAATTTGCGTTAAAAATCCAAAAACCATTAAATAAATAGCGATTTAGGTAGAAGTAATTAAAAAGGGAAGTACTAAGAATTAGGAATTAGTAAAACAACTTTTTTGTTTTCAACCGCCGCACAGGTAGCGATTTTTTTGTATTTCGTACAAGCGAACTAATTTCAAAAATGAAGATTCAGTTAAGACTCGAAACTTAGCCGAAGCTGATGTCTTTTAATTTTCGCTCGGTCGTGATAAAATTCGCTATTAATTTTTTTGGAACTTATTTCATTTTGTGAGTGATTTAAGTTAAGTGCATAAAATAACAAAAACAAGTAAGAAAATTATAGTCGGTCTAGACCGACTATACGATACCCTATACCATGCGTTTAGAGACCCTACCTATCAGGCCCAACTAACTGGATATAGAAAATAAGCATAAACCAAATTTGAGTGGGATTTTTATTAATTTTTTCGGCTGCAGATATGAAAAAGTTCATATCGGATGCTATATCTATATGGGGACTAGGCTCAAAAATGGACCGATCTTGACCATGTTTGGTAAAGTCTCTTGTATTTTGCAAAAATATATACAAACAAAATTTGAGAAGAATCAGTGCAATTTTTTGTTTTTTTTTTTTTTATAGATTTAAGTGAAGATCGGGAAGCAGCTCTTTATTGGGCCTATGATTAAGAGTTGTCCAATAGGGATCATTTTTGGACTACTGATTAATGGATGTAATATATACATACAAACCCAATTTGACTAAGATTTGTATGATAATTTGGATCTTATGGGAATATATGTTGATTTCATAGGGGTCATTTGTATGGGGGCTAGGTCTGAACATGGACCGATTATCACCAATTTCAATAGCGGTCATCCCATGGCTGATAAAAGAAAAATTTCATCAAAATATATTCATATTTGCGACCTGCAGCTAGATTACAAGCTTTACATGGACACACAGACGGACGGACGGACGGACGGACGGACATCGTTAAATCGAATCAGATAGTGATTCAGATTCGATCGGTATAATTAATTTGGTTGTTACAAACAGCAGCACAAAGTCATTATACCCAAACCACATAGTGGTATAGGGTATAAAAACATTGTATAATATATATTGTATTAAAAATGTCGGAACCAAAATGTAAAATGGACCATTTTTGCAATGTTTGTGGACATAGCAAGCGATGAAAAATGTGGCAATGCGAGTGATTTTTTTTTTTTGGAAGCCAATAAACAATATTTCTCACAAGAGTTTATCACTGACGTAAACTATGCCCCTAAAAAAGTTTGCTTTAATTGCTATTCAACTCTTATGCAATGGAAAAGTGAAAGGAAGAAGGCTATGCCTTTTGGTATACCAATGATGTGGTTAGACAACAGCCCGCATCAAGAAAAAAATTGCTATGGATGTATCAACTACCATTAAACTTTGAACAGAAGGAAAGCAAAGAATAAAACTTATGTAGCAGTGCCAAGTGTCCAATTATCATTACCGCACTCAGAATTCGTTCCAATACCAACATACCGAAGTATTGATCTTCAAACAGATATCAGTACTACAACTGCCGCTGCTACATCCATGGATTTCTTCTCAGAATACGACATACGGAAACTAATGAGTCGTCAAGATTTTGACCAAGTTCTGACAGACCGAGAATTAAATGCATGGCTCGCATTGAAAGCAGTCATTTAAGGATTTTCGGGGTGCAGAACGCAAAGACAACTACAGGCAATCTGTTGCAAACATGTTGGCAGCTTTCGGTGAAATTGGGGTTAATATTTCGTACAAAATTCATCTCTTGCATCAGCATCTTGATCAACTCGCTCAACAGTTGCCAAATGAATCTGATGAGCAAGGCGAACGTTATCACCAAACTGCGCTTCCATTTGAAATAAGGTAACTATAGAGTGTGCATATTTTGAATTCGTAGATTTTTCTAATATCTTTGTCAGAGTGCACAATTTAAACATGTTAACGATTGAAAACTATTTTCGTTTCAGGTACAGAGGAAAGAAATCTCCGGATGCAATAGTCGCTGTAATTTGTTGGTGGTATAAAAACACCTTTGAAGAAGAGGAAGACGAGGAAAAAGAGGAAGAAGGGGAAGACAAAGGTGAAATTTCAGAATATCTGTTGGACGAAATTATCGACCTTTCTGATGATGATGACGATGACCAAGATATTAGCAGTGATGTTGATCCACAGCCGCCTGCTAAACGGCAACTGGCCAAATCATTAATTTAATTTATTTAATTTTTTTACTTAAAACTTTTCATAACTAAAATATCAAAAATATATTTTTTTCCATATTTTTATAATTTCTTTTTCAATGTTTCTTCAAAACCAACGCCGAACAAAATTGGTACATAAAAAACTGACAAGTAAATTAATATTAAGCTGGAAAACGCAAGTTTTGTATTATGATTGTTTTCTTTTCAAATGAAATTTATTGAAAAATCTGAGAAGCATATTATAGATCAAACAGAAAGCAAAAAAGACTTAGTTCTGTGGAAAATATTTTCAAAAAGCAAGAAAAAAAATAATTTTTCCAACATTTTGCTTCATAAGTACCACAAATATTTTCCAAATCAATTTTTTATAAAATTTTGATTGTTGCACATGTCTATAGCAATAAATTCGCTTTTACAGATTGAAAAATATCAATTAGTTGACGAGTTATAGCCAAAAAACCATATAAACAATATGCTGAAAAGCGGCATTTGAATGCATAGTTCGAAGGTCGATAAAAAAAAAAATTCGAACTAACATAAACAAACGCCGCGATACGGGTCTTCTAATTTAGCCTCTATTTTCACCCCCAATTCTCAGAATCGACCTAACTTTTGCTAACCTGAATTTGTTCCACAGTGTTACATTAATAAGAGATGACTATACCCATGTTATCACAGAGCTCCCTGTCTTGGTACACGAAATATATAATATTCAACAATTATTTTGTATGGGAGATGCCACGCCTACTGATTCGATGCCGCCCTTTTTGAGCACGGCTGCCGATACTGAAATCAGTGGACTTATACAATGTATCGTTACTCTCCTTTTATATTACTCAAGATATAGGAAATTGAAAATTTACTTTGTAAGGGAGGTGAGATGCCTACCTACAGAATTAATTTATGATCTCACACATATTTGCAAAGCTCTGCTTATCATAGTACTGCTCCAATTCCTCTTTTATATATTAAGATTATTTTAAGTTATGCACTTACATATCCATTTTAATACACCAGCCCAGCCCCTTTTTACACAATGAACTTTTTAACGCGAATACAGGATTAGATGTATAGCAAATCTATAATATTAATAGGCTAGGCGATTTCTTGTGACTAATGTTTTGTTCTACTGCTTTGTCCCGATTTTGACCAAACGTATATTATTTGAAAGATATTTCTTTTTAGCCGTTTTGCAGATTTACAGATTTTAAATTTTTTTTTCCTTTATTTAGATTAAATTGCATTTAAAGTTGCTACTAACACATACATAAAATTATACAATGCTATGTGTGTGTTTATTAAATTTGTTAATGTGTTTGTAATAAAAATGAGCATGTTTCTTGTGTGGATTTGTGAATTGGCTATAATTGATTAGCATACTTTTAGGGTCTTTATTTAATGAAAAAATAAAATTTCCTAGAATTTTCGCTCGAATTTCGAGGGCTGGATTCTGTTAGTTTGTTATGAATGAACATAAAAATATTGTACAAAAATACAAAATTTAAGATTATTCTATAAAAAATTATCAAAAAACCAAAAATTAGTTCTTAAGTTTTCACGTTCCTATGGTCAATATATCTTAAGTTTCAAATCTATTGAATGTATTTAAATTTAAACTAGAGCACCCCTGCTCCGCAGCATTATATTATATTATATTAATTTTTATAATATAATACCAAAATTTGCCAAGAGAAGTTAACGTACAGTAATACCAAAATATGCCAAGAAAAGTTAACGTACAGTAATACCAAAATTTGCCAAGAGAAGTCAACGTACAGTAAAAGCAAACTTGATTCTCCACACATAATTTTCCTCAAACCCAACGAATTTAAGCAGTTAATAGCTCAAAAGAGGGAGCTTGATCCACTGAGTGTTCTTAGACTTATTTCAACAGCCTACGTTAATTAGAACTCTAGTTATGTAGGTTTGAGAGAAAAAAAATATTGAAAAAAATCTTGAATGCAAAGTTTATTCATAAATTCTTTTAATATATAAGATATATAAAATTTGCTTTTTTGTGTTACAAAAAATATACACATATTAGGGTGGGTCAATTATTTTTACTCCATGGGCTTATCGCGATTCTGGTACTATGGGCCATAACAAGTATACTTGACCAAGGAACCATACCTCTAAAATCATTTTCGAACCCTCCAGAATTTCGATGAAAAAATCGATTTAAGTCGTATATGGGTACACCACATAATTTAATTTGGCCCCGTACAATTTTACCCACTCTAACACATTTATGTACATATCATTAATATTTTTTTTTTAAAGAGATAATATAAAATTCTATAAGCGAGAATGCTTAACCTAAGCCTCGTATATTTTCAAGTCAGTAGTAAAGATTTTTATTTTCTTGTAGCAAGTTTAAGCAAATAAATAAGTTGTCATATCATAAATATTTAATTCTTGTTTATATAACTTTATTTCATGTTATTAAGTGTCTACAACACATATTTTATTATAACTATTTATTAATTATTTTAATCAATACACAGCATTAGAGTCTGTAATTAAATTTAATTTATGCGAATTTTTAAGATAAATTTTTAAAATTTATAAAAAAACATACATTTTTAAAAGGCTTAACTTAACGGCTGTGCGAGTCTTTGATATCCACCCCCCAGCACTATAAATTTTAGCTAATTTATTATCTTTAAGAGTCTGGGTTATATGCCACATCAAATTTGAGAATGGAAAATATTATTAAGGTAAAATTTATTTTGGGAGTTAAAACAAAGAGTTTTTAAAATATATTGAATGACAAATACATAAAAAGCAATTTAAGGGGGGGCGGAAAATTTGTTAAGTGGAAAAGTGTAGAAAAATTTATTAAACATTGATTTTTGGTGGGAAAAAATACTGTTAACGCCAAAGAATTGAGGGGTAAACATTATGGTGAATCATCGCCGTCATACTCAATGGTTAAAATGTAGTATTCCTAATTTAAACGTGGTCGCACGATCACAAATGATGCAGATCGTCCTGGTCGTCCAAATGAGGCAGTCACCGAAGAAAACGTAAGAAAAGTGCAGCACGTCGTGGGTGAGATTGCTGGAAACATAAAGATGCCAACAGCGTGAGTTCGGCATATATTACATGATTATTTAAATATGAAAAAGCTTTCTGCCTGATGGGTGCCGCGATATTTAGCAGTTGAACAAAAACTGAAACGTGTTCATGATTCAAAGTATGCTTTGGAGATGTTTGAAGTAAATTAAACTGAATTTTTACGCCGATTTAATAACAATGGATGAGACGTGGATTTATTATTATATACCGGAATCCAATAGACAGTCTGCGGAGTGGTTTCAAGCGTGCGAAAGCCGACCAAAGCGGTCAAAGACTCAACACTCATATGGAGAGCTAATGGCCAGTGTTTTTGGGATGCACGCAGTATAATATTTATAGAATACTTGGAGAAAGGAAAAACAGTAACTGCCATGTACAATGTTAAGTTATTGAACAGAACGGACGAAGAAATTAAGAAAACACCACCCACTAAAATAAGAAAAAAATCTTGTATCATCATGCACCGGTGCATTCACCTACTTTAGGTTCAGAAAAATAGAATTCTTTACACTATGAATCGCTTCACCACCTTCCGTATTCTTCAGATCTGGACCCAGCGATTATTATTTGTTCCAAAACTTGAAAACGAGTCATATCAGAGACTGAAGCATATTATGAAGAGTTTGACACATTATATCGTATTTTTTTCAAGGTATCAAGATGTAAGAGGATTGTTGGATACATTGAAGAACAAAATTGATTGCAAACCCAAAAAACCGGTTTTTCATTGTTAGGCCACTCCATGTAGTGCATGACTACAAATTACAATTTAATTACTTACCAGCAGGAAAATCTCCGAAAATTTTAAAAATCTGAAAAAATATTGAAAAAAAAACATTAAAAATTATATATTTCTACAAAGATAAGAGAATAACATTGAAAAATATCGGTCATGAACGCAAAAATAGCTTAAGTGGCAAAATCAAATTTTTGCAAGAGAACGTTGTTTCATCAAGTCGCGACAACATAATATTATGTCACTTAAGATATTATTGCGGTTATGCGTTTCATTTCGAATTTATAACGAAACATTCAAACCATAGTACTGATCCCAATACCCTGGCAACTTTCAATGGAATTCTAAATCACTTTTCGTATGTACATATCGATGCCTTACCTTGGCAAATCGATTACTTCTGATTTATGAAAATGCCTAATCTATATATTAATACGTGAAGGTAAATTCTTAGTTCCCTCTTTATGCAATATGCGGGCACGAAGGAGTGTGAAAATTGGCATAGTTATCTATACTAATATTATAAAGAGTTAATGTGTGTTTGTTTGTTTGTTTGTTTGTAGGAGGTAATCTCCGTAACTACCAATCTGATATTCCTGACATTTTCACAGAGTCTTACTGCGGATATGGGAAGTGCTATAGGCAATAATTTTTTAAATATTTTTAGTGGGCGTGGAACCTCCCACACAAAGTAAATTTTTAATATCATATACATATAATGAGTATTATGATAAGGAGAGCTTTGCAAATTTGTGTGAGGTCACCTATTGTTAATATTAGTAGCTACGCCGGAAATGGGCGGCATCGGACAAGTGGGCGTGGTACCTCCCATACAAGTAATAATTCAATATTATATATCTCGAGTACTGGGATAGAGAGAGCTTTTCAAATTTGTCTGATGTAACCCATTATTAATGTGAGTAGTCGGACAAAAAATGGACAGTATCGGACCAATAGGCGTGGCACCTGCCATCCAAAGTAAATATAAAATGCCATATTTCTGGAGTACTGTAATAGTGAGAGTTTGGGAACTTCGTGTGAGCCCATAAGTTATTCATGTGATTAGTTAGACAAAAATGGGCATGATCGGAGCAGTGGGAGTGGCACCGCCCATACAAATTAAATATATGGTATCATATAACTAGTGTACTAAAAAAAGGGAAGCTTTGGCACTTTTCACGACCCCATCAGATCTTATTATGAGTAGTCGGACAAAAAATTGGCGGATTCACCCATACAAAGTAACTATTTAATGTCATATATCTGGGTACTGCAAAAGAGAGAGCTTTGTGGCTTTGCGTGAGCCCATAGGTTCCTTGTATGATTAGTCGAACAAAAAAATGGGCGTGATCGAAGCAGTGAGTCCATCAGATATAAATGTGAGAAGTCCAATAAAAATTGGGCGGGATGGGATTAGTGGACTTGGCACCTCCTATATAAAAAGTATGAAGTACTACGAAAGCGACAGTCTTTTAACAAGTACATTAGTTATCAATGTGATTTGTCGTGGAAAATATATCGCCAAATTCAAAAATTGCCAAAAACAAAAATCGCGAAAAAATAAAAATCGACAAAAAAAATCTTCAAAATCAAAAATGGGCAAAATCAAAAATCGCTAAAAAGAAAAATTGCCAAATGATATTCTAAGTTCAAGGCCAATAGTTAAGTGTTACCAGATCTAATTTGGATAATCCATCTTCTCATGGGCAGCTACACGTACTTTGCTCCAGGGTAGGAACGTCGAAAAATCTGATAATTGTTGTACCGAAGGAAAAAACAAAAACCATTGTATATCAGCATCAGCAAGCATTGATATAAAAAATCTATACTAATAATCTATACTAGCATAATATAGAGGTAATATGTTTTTGTTTGTTTGTTTGTAGGAGGTAATCTCCGTAACTAATTATCTGATCTTCCTGAAATTTTCACAGGGGAGGGTGCAGCGAAGCACACCGGGTTACATCTAGTAGTTCATATAGAGCAGAAGCTGAGAATGGCAAAAGTTATGTTTAATCTGTTTTAAAAATATATTAAATTAAATAAAATAAAATATTTATAATAATTCGTTACGCCCTGTTAATGCAAATGATTTAAATTATATATTAGACGCCCTATGTTGAATTGCGAATTGCTAAAATTGATTAACATTCCTTTAGTCTCATTTAAATATTCATAAATTTTTTATATATATAGATTAAAAAAACATTGGAAGACAAAAATTTAATAAAAAAAATAATATTTCCTAGGATTTGCACTCGAATTTCGAGTGCTGGGCTATATTAGCAATAAAAACACATGGAAATAAAAGCATGGAATACCTTATACCATGCGTTTTGAGAATTGGTTTTAAGTCCCTCTAATAGGGCATAGAAAATAAGCATAACCCAAATCTGAGTGGAATTTTTATTAATTTTTTTTGCTTAAGATCTGAAAACGATCACATAAAATGCTATATTTATATAGGGACTAGGCCGAAAAATAGATTGAGCACTTATTTTTTTGCAAAAATACATGCAAACCAAATTTGAAGAAAATCTATGCAATATTTCTTATTTTTTATAGGTTTAAGTCGAGATCGGGGCTGTTGGTAAGATTTGCCTTATAGGGTTTATTTTTGGACTACAAATTAGTAGATGTAATAAACACAAACAAACCCAATTTAACCGAGATCTATATAATAATTTGGATCTTATGGCAATTTAAGTCGGTCTCATAGGGGCCACATGTATGGGGACTAGGTTTGAACATTAACCAATTTTCGCCAATTACCATTGCGTTCATCCTATGATGGATAGAAGCTTATGTGCTAATTTACATTAAAATAAACTCATATATTACAAAGTTTACATGGTCACACAGACGGACAGACGGACTCAGAAAGTGATTCCGAGAAAGTGGTTCTAAGTTGATCGGTGTAATAAAGGACGGGTCGAGATAAAATATTTTTGGTAGTTACAAACATCAGCAAGAAGTCATTATTCCCTGACCCCATTTTTCTGTGTTTAAATCAAGTTTTCTGGCCAATTAATAGAGCAATAGATAATTAATTGAAGCACTCACACGTTTTCATATATGAGTACATAAATCCCCATCGATAGTCATCCAGTCTTATGTTTAAAAAATTAACATTAAATTAATTTATTTTGAAAAAGTGAGCAAAAAATAAACAAACCGCAGATGATATAAAAGTCCATGATGCAAATGATTGAAATTAAACACATGCGATATGGACAATTTCGTATTCTTTTTATACCCTATACCACTATGTGGTTTGGGTATAATGACTTTATTCTGCTGTTTGTAACTACCAGAAAGTGATTCTGAGTCGATTTAGCGATGTCCGCCCGTCCGTCTGTCCGTCTGTCTGTCCGTCTGTGTGTCCATGTAAACCTTGTAATCAAACTATAGGTCGCAAATATGAATATATTTTGATGAAATTTGGTATATAAGCTTTTATCGCCCATAGGATGACTGTTATTGAAATTGGTGAAATTCGGTCCATGTTCAGACATAGTCCACATACAAATGACCCATATGAAATCAATATAAATTGCCATAAGATCCAAATTATCAGATCGATCTTGTTATATCCATTAATCAGTAGTGAAAAAATAATCCCTATAGGACAATTCTTATTCATAGGCCCCACATAGAGCTGCTTCCCGATCTTCACTAAAATCTATCAAAAAAAAAAAAATATTGTACAAATTTTTTTCAAATTTGGTTCGTATATATTATTTCAATATATAAGTGACTTTGTCAAATATGGTCAGGATCGGTCCATTTTTCGACCTAGCACCCGATATGAACTTTTTCGTATCTGCAGCCATTTATTTTTTATATCTAATATTATTGCTTATTTTCTATATCTAATTAGTTGGTCATAAACGCATGGTATAGGGTATCGTATAGTCGGTCTTGACCGACTATAATTTTCTTACTTGTTTTTTTTTTTTTTTTTTTGATATTTTTATTAATAAAGTGCAAGTTGCAACTGACCGGGTTAAAATAATAATAATAATAATAATAATAACATCAATAACAGCAACACTAAGAACTGGGAAACACAACAGCATAAATTTATACAATAACAAAAAAAATCGTAAACAAAACGTCACGTTAAATGGGTCATACGCGATACACGAACTCATCATGTACAAGAGTAAATACGCGAGTAGTGGCCGCAAAACACAAGCATTAAAAGCGGAAAAAAATATATGAAAAACAACGTGTATTCATCCAAATTTAATTATATCTTCATTTTCATGTTGTTGTTTATATTGATAACGATTTTTAATATTTAAGCAATGAATTTAAGCAAAGCTGGTTTGCACTGAATTTCGTGCCAATGAACTTCTTTTACCGTTTTTTATACGCTATACCACATTGTGGTTTGGGTATAATGACTTGGTGCTGCTGTTTGTAACTACAAAAAATATTTGACCTAGACACATTTTTTATTAAACCGATCGACTCAGAATCACTTTCTGATTCGATTTAGCGATGTCTCTCATCCGTCCGTCCGTCCGTCCGCCCGTCCGTCCATTCGTCTGTCCGTCTGTGTGTCCATGTAAACCTTTTAATCAAACTACAGGTCGCAAATATGAATTTATTTTAATGAAATTTGGTATATGAGCTTTTATCTGCCATAGGATGAACGCTATTGAAATTGGTGAAATTCGGTCTATGTTCAGACCTAGTCCCCATACAAATGACCTCTATGAAATCGACATAAATTGCCATAAGATTCAAACTATCATATAGATCTCAGTCAAATTGGGTTTTTATGTGTTTATTATATCCATTAATCAGTAGTCCAAAAATAATCCTTATAGAACAATTCTTATTCATAGGCACCATATAGAGCTGCTTCCCGATCTTCACTAAAATCTCTCAAAACAAAAATATTGCACACATTTTTCTCAAATTTGGTTTGTGTATATTTTTTCAAAACATAAGTGACTTTACCAAATATGGTCAGGAGCGGTCTATTTTTCGACCTAGTCCCCATATATATATATTCACCCGATATGAACTTTTTCATATCTGCAGCCAAAAAAATATAACAATGCCACTCAAATTTGGTTTGTGATTGTTTTCTATATCTAGTTAGTTGGACCTAAACGTATGGTATAGAGTATCGTATAGTCGGTCTAGACCGACTATAATTTTCTTACTTGTTTTTTTTTTTTTTATAATTTAAGTAATAATTTATGGCCCAAATCAGAGAGAATAAAAGTACGGTTTGGGCACGAATAAACTATAACAAACATTTTCATTTTCAAATATTTGGTTAACATGCGGAATATTTTCGGAGTCATTGTCTGAGGCGTCAGAAATTCCAAGTAAGGGTGAAAGTACTAGTCCATTTTTTTTTTCAAAGCTCCAAAGGATTTGTCGTTCTCAGGCTGAACTGTAGTTTTTAAGCTAAAGTCGTACCTCATGAATCATTGATGATTTCTCATTTCTTTCTTCAGCAAAATTGTGGCTAAAGCTTAAATAAATAATTTTTATTAACTTATTATTGAAAAAGAAAAAAAAAAACAAAATAGAAATACTAAAGCTACGATATACATCTCGTATAAATCAATCTCTTCGGCTCTACTAATAAATATTTTATCTGAATCTGTTATTTTATTCCCAAAATTTATAAAAAAAAAAACATTGAATATTTCATTCGATAAAATTAGCCCAACTTGATTTGCTAGAATGTTCTTGACTTATAGCTGAAAAACTAAGCAAACAAACACTAAGATAAGGAAAATATATAAGAGGTTACAAAGTTTGGCCCGAGAACGGCAAACCCTTTTGAGGTTTTACTATACCGGCTTAGTATTGTCATCCTGTCGTAGAACTTCCTACCCCCTTGGATTGAAAAAAATTATTAGAATTTTATATAAAAATCCGAAAGAGATTTTTAAAACATGTGTTTATGAGGCAAAAGTTGCTCGTCAAACAGTTTCCCGAGTTATTAAAAATCATAGCGACCGAGAAAAAAGGAAAGTGAAAAAAAAAGAGACTCATCGACCCTAAGAATTTTGGAAACATACTGACACTTTTGAAGAACAATCCGAATATTTTAGGAAGAAAAAAGTTCAAAAAATAAATCAGTCGGAGGTTTTCAGGCCGCATCGAAACTACAAGAAAAATATCGAAGCAAAACGACGTGCTAAACAACTTTAACGGAATTTTATCAACACGTATGAATACTGCATAGTGGACCACACAAAAAAAGAAGCTTCCGAAAGAATTTTTAGGTTGGCTGGCTTTAATGCCAACTTTTGATGCTAGAACTAGAACCTATTAACTATTTAAAAACCCCGCATTTTTGAGTTAGCGCCTATTTTAAAAAAGGGCTAAATGATCTTTTTTTTAGTGATTTAGCGCCTTTCAAATGCAATAGTTCATGTTAAATAAAATTGTTAATGTGTGAATAACTCCACATTAAATTTAAACAGATTGGCTAATGGGACGTATAATTGGTTATCTATTCATAAGTAAGCTAGAAAATACATATATGATATTTTATTAAAAAATAGTCGAGCCTGAGGTCATTGGTTTAAAATTTTTAATTTATTTGGATATTTCGGTCTAACTCGCAGACCATCATCATCAATTTCGCTAAACATGTCAGCTCTTCATTGTCATTAGAACAGTTGCTATTAAAATTTAAAAATTTGAAACCAACGACCTCAAGCTCAACTACTTCTTAATGAAAATAACTTGTCGAAGGTCGAAAAAGTTTCATAAAAATTTATACATGTTATATTATCGAAGCTTCCGATATGCCAAGAAAAAGTAGCACCAACCAAATGACGTTATAGAAATAAGCTTTGGAACAATTATCATAATTAAAAAAAGTGAATCTGGCCTTCGAAGCCAAATACGCGGAAAACAGGAAAATTGCACTTACGTTTAAATTTGATTCTTTGGGGGATCGATTTACTTATCGAAATTTGCTATTCAGGTTATAGTTCTGAAAAGGCCTGTCAAATATAATATTGAAGAATTGGACAAACAATTGATCAAACAAAAGTTAATTAGTTTGTTAGATTTAACGTCACTGTTTCAGACATATTGCAATTAACACTACAATTAATATGCAAATTTCAACTTTGTTTTTAATGGTGCATGGTAGAGAATCAGACCGGTTTCTGGTATTTCAGCCTTCATCAGTGATTGTATTAAAAATTGTAATAATTGTTATGTTATAATTGACTAGATTGTTTCTATATGCAATTTTACTATCTGCATCTATCTATCTCACATACATGTACTCGTAATTGCACTTTTTGCTCATGTAAACAGTGTAGTTAAGAATCAGATTTATACGATACAGCATTTATTTCACAAAATCTGTTATTTACGAGCTAAATTTAAATCTAATTTTAGAACCTTAAAATTTATAAGTTTTGTGACAGAATTTAGATGAGTTAAAAAATTCGAAGAAGTACTTAAGTTAACTTAGAATTTCCACTTTTTTAATTATCGCTGTAGGTAGGAAAGCCGGACAATCGATCTCTAGTATAGATGGCGACAGTAATTTGAGGAAAATTACTTGGGTGAAAAGTGGCAATCATTTAAAAAATATGTTTTAGATTTTTTTGGAGTCATAAAAAGTAAGTGCTATCAGTGAATGTGTCAACATAGAGAAAATTGGTCACCCTTATGCAATTCAATAATTATATTCAATAATTTTATTGGCAGGCAGAGTTTAACCGAGGCCAGAAACTGTTAACAAAATCCACAAAATAGTACTGGGTGACTGTCGGCTGATGATGCGTGGGCATACATTGCATATTAACCGAAAATTTGAAAATGAAAAAGATAGATGCCGCGTTTGCTCACAATAAAACAAAAAGTATTGTTTCATCAAGACAATGCATCTCATTCACACATTCATTATTGCGATGGCCAAAATCAACAAATTAAATTTCGAATTTCTTTATCACGCACCTCATTCACTAAATTTAGCTCCCGCGGATCTATTTCTTTTCTTAAACGTGAAAATATGGTTCGGTGGTAAAGAATTTGCCAATATTGAAGTAGTGGAGCCGGCGGTTGATGGTTAGGAAATGATGAAGAAGACAACGACACGATTTTACTTCAAAACGACGAAAAGATATAAGAAAAGATGTTGACGCATTTTATTTTTACTAGCAGATTCCAGCCCTCGAAATTCGCGCGCAAATTCTAGGAAATTTTATTTTTCATTAAATAAAGACCCTAAAAGTATGCTAATCAATTATAGCCAATTCACAAATCAACGCAAAAAACAAACTCATTTTTATTACAATCGCATTAATAAATTTAATAAACACACACATAGCATCGTATAATTTTATGTATGTGTTAGTAGCAACTTTAAATGCAATTTACTCAAAATAAAGGAAAAAATTTAAAAATCTGTAAATCTGCAAAACGGCTAAAAAGAAATACCTTTCAAATAATATGCGTTTGGTCAAAATCGGGATTTAACGGTAGAACAGAACATCAGCCACAAGAAATCGCCTAGCCTATTATTATTATAGATACCCTATACCACTATGTGATTTAGGTATAATGACTTTGTGCTACTGTTTGTAACTACCAAAAATATTTGACCTAGACCCATCTTTTATTATACTGATCGAATCAGAAGGTCGCAAATATGAATATGTTTTTATGAAAATAGGTATACAAGCTTTTGTCGGCCATAGGATCAATGCTATTGAAATTGGTGAGAATCGGTCCATGTTTTGACCTAGCCCCCACACAAATGACCCCTATGAAATCGACATAAATTGCCATAAGATCCAAATTGTCATATAGATCTTACTCAAATTAGGTTTGTATGCGTTTATTACATCCATTAATGAGTAGTCCAAAAATGATCCCTATGGGACAACTCTTAGTCGTAGGCCCCACATAGAGCTGCTTCCCGATCTTCACTTAAATCTATCAAAAAACAAAAATATTGCACTGATTCTTCTAAAATTTTGTTTGTATATATTTTTTGCAAAATACAAGAGACTTTACCAAACATAGTCAGGATCGGTCCATTTTTAGGCCATGTCCACATATAGATATAGCATCCGATATGAACTTTTTCATATCTGCAGCCAAAAAAATTTGTAAAAATGCCACTCAAATTTGGTTTATGCTTATTTTCTATGTCCAGTTAGTTGGGCCTATGAGATAGGGCCCCTAAATGCATGGTATAGACCGACTATAATTTTCTTACTTGTTTAATATTGGTATATACTAGGGTGGCCCAAAATACAAAAGCATCGAATATTCGCGCTCCACTGCGCTGATCCTATTCGAATAGTGCTTAAAAATGTTCAGTCCAAATTTGAGCACAATCGGTCAATATTTAGTTTAATGATTTTTCGGGGTTAGATAAAAATATAACATATAATGATTTTTTATGGTGATATTCACTGTTTATTTAAAAATAAAAATATTTAATAAAACAAATAAATAAAGCACTAAGAAAACGGTACATTAGGTACAAATTATCATATATTTTATTATTTTTTTTAAATTATCGATAGCCATTTTTGCAATATTAGCTTTAGAAACCCCGGGAAATTTTTTTCTATGGTGATCAACTAAACTAAGGAAATATTGCTTTTGCTCCTAATTTTTCGTAATTCAGCTGTTAAATTGGGTCACCAAAGCAACACCTCGTTTTACACAGTCATTTACAACTTTTAAAAGTCTAGCATTTTCTTTCATCGAAATAAAAATGGCGTCGTCTTTCCACTCTGTAGGATCCTTTGAAACAATGACTGTGCCTTTCTTGTCCATCATCGCATAGTAAATTAAAAAATATTAATGACCTTTTGGTAACATGGGACTCATACCGTTCCGTCCAGTCTCTTTAAGGCTTTAACTTTTGGTGGGAGCTGGTGATTTTTCACCATTGTTTTTTTAGTTTCATATGTTACTCTAGAATCGAAAAAGGCAAGCCCGATTAAATATTCAGAAAAGTACCATAAATGTCTATGAAATGCTTTTACAGCAGCTTTGACAATTTTTTCATTGGGATAGTTTTCGAGTTGTTTAAGGAGGGTTTGATCAATAAGAGAAGCATTTATTGCTAAAGAAGCTTCATTCCAGTATCGTCTTATAAACAAACACTTATTTCGGTAAATGCTTTCTTTTCCTCGTCTCTGAGATCAAATTGATTTTGAAACATACATATTTTTATGCTATAGATCGCCCTCGTCATCCAACGAGCAAGATGGCACGCGCCTGGTGCATGAAAGTTAACTTTCATTGCTTCTGCTTTATTTGCGCCAGTAAGAAAACTTCGACAAAGTGTTCAAAGGAGTTCACGGTAATCGTCCCTTGGCTGTTGACTATTCATACATATGCGGTTGGAGTTGAAGCAAGTCACTTGTATGGAATAGAGCAAGCAATTCATATTAGGTCTTTATTTAATCCTTTTTTAATTAAAGTACATGCACCTAGCTTTAAACCAGTATTGGAGGCGGTAGTGTCAAAGCATAGTCCTCGAATTTGGTTTTTATTGACCAATCGGTACAAACACCCATACAAGCGTTAGCATGTTCTACACCGGTTCCATTTGTGATCTTCGGAACTGCTAAAAGTTTTTTCTTTCTATTGCCACTGATGAGTATATCAACTCTATCGACTTTTTTGTTTTCATCAGAAATATCGGGCAATAATAAACTGTCCCAGTGCAATACGACTAGATATTGTAAAGCGAATGTGTCCTTATCATCTTCTGATATCTTTTTTCCGATATCATTTCTTTTTCGTTGTATTGTGGTACGTGATAAGGCAATTTCGGATACAGGTAAGCCTAACGCTTGAACTGCAGCTCCAACAACATACATGGTATTCCGATCAGAAAGATTTACACGGTCAATAGATCCAATAAAGTCGTTTGTAAAAAAAGATTTCATTTTTATTGGTTTAGTTGTATTTTTTTCGCGAAACTTAACTTCTTCATGCAATGAATCTGACTCACTGTCGGAAATTTCAACATAATCCTTCAGCGTAGATAATCCAGCCACTTTTTCAATATCTCTGTGACTTTCAGTGTTACGTAATTCCCTTGCCACTAATTCCACTTCTTTATATATAAGGGATTAACATATAAAGGGATCTTATACAAAGGGATCAATATATTTGAATTTTAACGAATGTTAATCTAGTAAAGATCAAAGAAAAGTGTGAAAAAGTATATCCAATACATAAACAAGTACAATAATGATAAAGCGGTAGTAAATGCATGTAATAAAAGATGTGAAACATAAAAGTCGCCATTCATCGCGACCTCTAAATATTGTCCAATTGAGCCAATTTTTGGTATACACATATATTTTAGTAAAAGAAACAAAATCAAGCTTGTGGAGAAAGTATTGGTCTATACTTTTACTTTTCCATACAAGCGTGGGTCACCCTAGTATACACTTTAAGCGTTTCATTAAATACAAAATGATCTTCAATTTATATATAATAAATAGGTTTTTCCAATAATAATATATATAACTTTATTTTATTTTTAAAAACATAAAAGGCAGAGAACGTTAAACCTTTTGGAGGTTTTACTATATTGGCCTAATACTTTCACCGAGACTTGTAATTTCGCATCCCCCAGAAATGCTGTTACACCGTGTAATTAGCGCTTTTTAGCACTTTTGCTTTCCTTCTAAATTAGCTCCTTCTGGCGCCCTTTGGGGTATACTTATGCTCTTTTTAGTTGTAAAAGTTGGTATCGCTGTTGACGGGCTATTAGCAGCTGTGTTAAAAGAAGCAGTCGAATGTTACAACAGTTACGATTAGCACCGATTAAAGACCCAATCTTTCTTCATGCCATTTCTGGAAATCAGCTGCTCAGAACTAAGGTCCGTAGAAAGATATTGGTATCTTGCAAAAACAGTGATGAAGAGCACAAAGTAAGTCTCTAACAATACCACAATTTTTGCTCAAAAATACTCTGTGTCCAGCAAAATGATCACTAAAAGTACTATAAAAGCGATTATGGGAGATATTCCTGATAAAACTTAAAATTTCCATACGAATCAATTAATGTTGTAAAATTATTAAACAAAATTAAAAATTTGAAAACATTCCCATCAATTAAATATAATTCTTATAAAAATCGGCTACTTCGTTTAGAATTTATTGCGATTTATTTATGTTACAATTTTTATGTACGCCGCACAGTGGACCATATTTTGAGAAGGCGACCATAAATCATTTCATTTTTTGTTACCGATTTTAAAGTTATGTTATTCATTTGAAAGTAAATACTAGTAAACCTCGGGAGCCAAAAAATTGTGACTCTGTCTCAACTATATCACAGCGATCAGGGTCTTCGAAAATGGGCTTTCTCAGTATTTTGCTAAAAATAAAAATTTCTTTGTAAATTTCTTTGTAAATTTTTATTTTTGAATGACTGTAACTTTTTCGATTTAAAAGATTTTGAAGTGAAATAAATTTTGGATAATTTTTTGGCTTCCATACTATTAATGTTAAAAATTTAAAATCACTAAGTCATTCCGAAATTAAAAAAAAAAATTTTTTTAAAAAAGGTCAAAATTTTCCGAAAATCTCCTACTTAATAGAGCATAACTCCTGCCAATCAAAAGCAGTCAGAAAAAATCTTGCACTCTTCTATAGTACGAACCCTCCCCTATACTCCTATGCCACATTATACACCCGCCAGTTTCCGCCCGCGTGCTCCGGAACAATTTTTCTGACCCAAGGTTAGATATTTTCTGCAAATTTTATGAATACAAAAGTTGTCCACTATGTGGTTAGGATATATTAAGTTTGAGGTGATGTTTGTAACTGCCAAAAATATTGGACCTTTATCCATCTTTTATTATACGGATCGACTCAAAAACACTTTCTGAGTCGATTAAACGATGTCCGTCCGTCCGTCTGAGTGTTATGAATACAAAAGTTGGTCGTACCGGTGCACCGTGGTGTATTTTTTGCGTGTCGCTAGAGTTGTCAGGAGTTGTTATATACTTATAAAAAAGGGTTGAGATATAATGCGCTTAATTGTTACAGGTGCATTTACATAGGTATCTTTCAAAAACATTAATAGTCTGAATTAGAGTTATATAGTTTAAATACCTGACAAAATGGGAAACAATTTAAATAACAGGTAAATGGTAAAAAAAACTATTGCGACATAGCCCTTTAAGATATGAGCAGGTATGCTTCACCTTTTAAAAGGGGTTAGGGTGTGGGTTTTTTATGCTTCTAAAAGTGGTAATAAAAGATAAAAAAAAATTTATTTTACATAATTGCAAGAAAGAGTATTTATAATAATGTTTCCACAATTATTATTCATTACAATTTGTGCAATGGCTAAGTACTGTTACAGAGATCTGGCAGATATTTATTTTCAACGACATGATGTAGACGATGTAATTTTGCACATTGTGAGCAACGACTTCTTTAAGAATTGTAACCTAGAAGACATTGAAATGCACAAAGGAAAAATTACTAATTTTCCATCGAATTTGAAAAGACGGTACATTGGATGCTCTCATAGCAAGGCAAAGATGTACAAACGTTTCCAAGACTGGTTAATAAAGGAACTTATTTTTGAGAGTGCATCTACAACTGCCAACGAAAGTGGAAAAAAGGGTCGACCAGCAAAACCAATTGACGCATGTAGTGAAAGATCTCGAAGGCGCAAGCTGGAGAATATCAATGAAGAAATTTCTCAAAGAATTATTAAGGATTCATTTTTGCACCAAATTCAACCAACCCAAAATAAAAAAAATAAAATTGAAATAATTGAAAAATAGAAAAATAATAGAAGATAAGAAATTTACGCCGGAAGAAGCGTTCGCCCTATTTTTGGATTTGAAATTGACCAAAAATCAATATAAGGAATTGCGCAAGCGAACCAATGAAAAGAATTGTGGGATTTTTCCAGAGTATCGAGATTTAGTTTCTGCCAAAAAAGAATGCTTACCTTCACCATCTGCTATTAGTGTCACTTCTACATCAGCAGAAATAAAATTGCAAGATCTCCTTGAACATACTGCAGAACGATTGCTAAATACGCTTGATACTGATCATTTAAAAAAATGGCAGCATTACTTTAAGTTCTAAATGGGGATGTGATGGATCCTCTGGTCAGAAACAATACAAGCAATTTAATGCCGAAAATTCATCAGATGCTAATTTATTTATGGTATCTTTCGTTCCATTGCGCTTAACAAAAAGGTATAGCGTCTTAGAGCCGTCAACTAGTAGAGCAACAGAAATTGATATATGGAAAAATGAAATTCCTTCTTCAACAAAGTATTGCAGACCAGTAAAATTTGCATTCAAAAAGGAAACCAAAGATGTTATAACTGAAGAAGTTCAAAAAATAAAAGATCAAATTAAGGAACTTCAACCAGTAATATTTAAATTTGATGACCAAGACATTGAAGTACATTTTAAAATGTGTCTCACAATGATTGATGGAAAAGTTGCACAAGCTTTAACTGGAACAAAGTCAACGTCAAGCTGCATTATATGCCAAAAGACATCAAGTCAATTAAGGCAACCCCCACCAGAAGACGATAGTTTTAAGGAAGCCTACGAATTTGGAATGTCTCCTCTTCATGCGAGAATACGTTTCATTGAACATATTCTTAAATTGGGTTATGATTTGGAATTTGGACCGTTAGGCGAAACAGTGAGAAAAACAAAGAAAATGAAGAAAAAAGAAAGCAAAAAAAAAAACAAATTCAACAAAACTATCTACAGCTAGGCCTCGTAATCGACCAACCAAAACAAGGGGAAGGAAACACAAATGATGGAAATACTGCAAGGTGATTTTTTCCGATCCGGAAACTGCAGCATCTATCACAGGTGTAGATCATGAATTCATATTACAAGTTCTAGCATGCAGCAGAAAGATAAATGCAAAAAAATTTGTAGAGTACGCCAATAAAACAGCTATACTTTATAATGAAAAATACTCTTGGAGATATATGTCATCCACAGTTCATAAAATTTTGTACCATGGGGAACAAATAATTCAAAACAATATGCTACCAATAGGAGATCTATCTGAAGAAACGCAAGAAAAAAGGAACAAAGACTACAGATTCTTTCGCGAGTACAACACAAGGAAAATGTCCAGATGTTGCACCAATGAAGACCTTATCACTATTTTGTTGTGCGCTTCAGATCCATATATGTACAACATTCGTCAAAAAAGGAAAACTACCTCTATTGAATTAGACGAAGAAGCTAGACAACTTCTAGAAGATGAAAATCAAGGCTATTTAGAAGAAATTTTTACTAAAATTGGTTGATTTAAAGTACTTTTTCATTACACTAACAATAAGTTACACTTTTTTTTACATAGTTAAAAAATTTTCTTGATTTAAAAATTTATATATTTTGTAAATTTACAATAAAAATTGCAAAAATTGATATAGAAATATTTAAAAAGACAATAAAAAAAAATTTAACTAAAGCAAAAACATACGAGTTTTTCATTGAAACTTCTCTATCTTGAACCAATATAAGGTAACTTTTACGTTCGCTGCTTAATAAATTATATTTTATCTCGGGATCAAAAAAAAAAAAAAAACCTTTGGCCCTTGTACACATTAGGACTAAAAAGTTTACGGGGGCCAAAGTTTGGCATTTTCTGAAAAAATTAAGTTAAAAAATTGTTAAAAAGTATTAGTTTTAAAATTAACTGAAAAAATAAGACATTATATTAAAAAAAACCTTTTTTTACCTTTTAACACTTCACTTTTGTACTAAAACTCAACTACAAATGAAAATGTTTTTTTAACCCCCCGTAACTTTTTTTATTTTCGGTCGAGAAATACGTTTTATAACAAAACTTAAAGGCTAAAGTCTTACCTACCAAACAAAAAAACCGCATATCAAAATTCCAATCCAATCAAAAGTTATAGATTTTTGACCGCCTTCTCGTCAAATGGTCCACTGTGCGCCGTCCCTATTTAAGGTGGGGTCCCAGCATTATATGATTTTTTTTTTTTTTTTTTTAATATTATATGATTTTTTTTTAGCGATGTCCCATTTTACAGGTTTCTTTTCAGTAGCTAAAATTCAGTTCTTTCCAAGCAGTTATGTGCATTGAAATCATGAATTTGCGTATCGAATGCGCATATTTTAAGACCTAATATAAATTTAAAAGATTCTGCCTTCCTCTCTACTTCTTTCAAAAGCGGTAAAGAATTTGCAGTCAAAAATTTGCAACTTCTGCCTTACTTAATCATTTCAGCCTCACTCTTGTTCACTGACAACTTTGGTTTTTTGACGGCTCATAACAAAATTCTGTTTATTAAATGTATGTACGCGTATCAAAGGGTATAATTTTCAAGAATATGAATCAAAGAAACTCTTGGAAAGTTATTTTTAAAACGTTGAGTTTTAAAAGCGATAATTTGTAAATGATAATTTATGTCTTTTGTGGTCAGTGAATTTTTTAATTTTACAAATGAGTTAAACTATGTTTAGTTAAAATCAGATTTTCTCCATAATTGTCAAACAATTTGGCTAAAATCTGGGAGTTGAACTAAAATAACTTTTAAACCCAACAAATCAAACAACAAAATAACTTTTATTTTCATCTCCAAAATCGCGACATTGAAATATTTTTACCTTTCTCTAGTTTAAGATATAGCAAACGTGATAGCACGTTGATGAGTTAACAGGAATTTGGCAAACGGATCTACAGGGTGATACCTCTAGTGTTTGGTATAATTCTTACCCAGAGTGTGCCAGAATAACCAAGCAGCTCAATTCGCCATCGTTCTTAGGAATTGAACATTTTACGCACTTCTGTTATGCATTTTTTCTGCAGGATCTGCTGCACGACATTCCATAATATTTTCGTTCCTCTAAATGGGCTACGGAATGCTAAAAAGAAGATGTGTTCCTTATCTGACGAAGCTTATTTTCATTTCGGTGGTTATGTCAACAAGCAAAATTGTCACATCTGGAGTACAGAAAATCAACACATGACTGCCCAAAAGCCAAAGCAGCCTGAACGATGCACTGTTTGGTGCGGTTTTTGGGCTGGCGGTTTCATTGGGTCATTTGTGTTTGAAGATGCGGAAGGCAAATGCAATACAGTGAACGGTGGAGCTAGCGTGAAATGATAACTTATTAATTGTGGTCCACTTTCGAAGATATGTATCTGGACAGCATTTGGTTTCAAATGGACAACATTTGATTAAAAATAAATTATCACTCGTCACAAACAATAATTGGTTGTGCCCCTTTTTTTTAAGCTGACAGGATTGTATTCTTCGAAAAATGGTATATTTGATCACTGTAACGTTTATATGTGGTCTGTTATGAAATATATGTCAATTGTAGATGAATATAAGTTTTGCGGATCAAGAAATCTAAACCATCCAGGGAAAATTTTAAGTGTATACTTTAACCAAATATATATTTCTGTACCCGTCTCGACCCGTCCGTAGAACACTTTTTTAATTTGAATAAAATTATTTAAAAATTATTATTACATAAACGACTTTTCTTTTCTCTCGATTAATATGAAATGGTGTGAGAAATTTGTAATTATTTGAAAGCAGATAATCTAGAAGATTTGCAAGTTGTGTAGCCTAGGACTAAACCTTTTCACTTTTTTGGCTCTCTTTTTTGACCCTAGTAACGCGCTGTGACGTAATAGAAGTATGAAAAGGTCTGTGTGATGTGATGTGTATATGTATGTACATGTGTTTGATTTTCTACTATCATTTAAACGAAATGAGTTGCAGAAATATGGAAATAGGGAAATATAGAAGAACCGTTCTTCTGGACAAAACATTACAAGCAATCCTTATGGGACAACAGTTCGGACGTACGTCTCTATGGCTGTCTGTGTGTCCATGTGAACCTTGTAATCAGACTATATTCTCCATACAAATGACCTCAGCATATTTGAATATAAAATGCTTGCTCATGGTATTGGGCAATGATGGCTAACTTTTTTAACAAATGGGTCAAATTTTGTTAATTTTTTATTAAGCGTTAGTCGGTGTCATCACATAGAAAGGGGAAGGGGGGAGAATGGTATTTTTGGTTATCACTTTTACTTCTAAAAGTGAACAAATAAGAGGTCGACGTCAAAAATTTTATATCAATGAGCTGGTAACGGCGAAAAAAGACGTATTTTCATATTTTTTTTTTTTTTTTTTTTTTTTTTTTTTTTTTGAAGATATGAATAATTTTTAACTAAAATTTTGAATAAATAAGTCCGTGACAGCGAATCTCCGGAGGCGCCTCGAAAAAAAGTTGTTTTGCGGTGAACAGCAAAACTCGTTACCGGATCAAGTGAAATAAAAATATCGAAATGTGTTTAAAACGCGATATATTTCGCGAGATAATCACGAAGAGTTTTTCATATTTTTTTATTTTTGGCAGCATTTTGAAGCTAAAACCAGTAAGAAAATTATAGTCGGTCTAGACCGACTATACGATACCCTATGCCATGGTTTAAAGACCCTATCTCTTCGTTCTAACTAATTTGATATAGAAAATAAGTATAAACCAAATTTGGCATTATTAATTTTTTGGCTGCAGATATGAAAAAGTTCATATCGGATGCTATATTTATATAGGGACTAGGTCGAAAAACTGACCGACCCTGACCATATTTGGTAAAGTCACTTATATTTTGAAAAATATAAACAAACCAAATTTGAGAAAATTTTGTGCAATATTTTTGTTTTTTTATAGATTTAAGTGAAGATCGGGAAGCAGCTCTATATGGGGCCTATGACGAAGAATTGTCCTATAGAGATTTTTTTTTTTGGACTACTGATTAATGGATGCAATAAACACATACAAACCCAATTTGACAAAGATATATGTGATAGTTTGGATCATATGGCAATTTATGTCGATTTCATAGGGGTAATTTGTATGGGGACTAGGTCTGAACATGTACCAAATTTTACCAATTGCAATAGCGTTCATGCTATTACCGATAAAATCTTACATATGTACCAAATTCCATCAAAATATATTCATATGTGCGACCTGTAGTTTGATTACAAGGTTTACATGGACACACAGACGGACGGACAAACCGACTCAGAAAGTGATTTTGAGTCGATCGGTATAATAAAAGATGGGTCTAGGTCAAGTATTTTTGGTAGTTACAAACAGCAGCATAAAGTCATTATACCCAAACCACATGGTGGTATAAGGTATAAACACCATTTTTGCTATAAAATTTCGGTGAATTTATTGTTAACAAAATGAGGAAACATGGTTTAAAAAAACTCTTCGTGATTCCCTGGTGATAGAAATAGTGTATAAAATTTCAAAAGAATCGAGCAAATAGATTTTGAGTTATAATGTTCAAGAACTTCAAACATGTTGTTTGCGAGAAACCCGATTTTAACTGATTTATATACGATATACTGTGAGGCCGGTGTTTTGCTCCAATTTAATTGAAATTTTGAAACAACACTCTCGACATGTTGTGCATTCAGAAAAAAAAAAAGTAGCAGTTGTAATCCAAAAAGACTTTATATTTATAATTAACGGGCCATACGAAATGCTTAAAGCATCGAAGTTTCTTAGTGTTTCCCATTACAATAAGCTTAAGTTGATGTGGTCCAGACCAGAGCCTACGGCCAAGCTCGAGTACTTGAGATACTCGAGCAGGAAATGAGCTAGCTACTCGAGCTCAACGAGTAGCTCGAGTAGGAAAAATTAACATTTTCATGTTTGAAATCATGTAGAACGATAAATAAAAGTATCTAGTATAACAAACGTATATTTTTTGGAATCGCACAAGTACCAAGAATATCATCCATAAATTTCACATGAATCGGACTGTCCTATTAGCATGGGCAAACTACTACTCGAAAAAGCTCGACGCCTTTCCATACAAATGTATGAAAATATTCACTGCATAGATGTTTGACTTCATTTAAAAAAAAATTTTCCAAAAATACATGGTATGATTTTAATTTGTATGCGAAAAGTTTGATCTTTTTAAACTTTAAAAAGCATAAATTTGTACCAGGTTTGCCTTAAATATTTATTTTTTGTAAATCGATGTCAAACTTGCATGAAGTGAATTTTTTCATATATGTACATTAGGGTGCCCCTTAATAAAAAAAAAGTGTTCAAACTGAGAAATACACAGTTTTGGGCCAATCAAAAAACGTTTAGTCGTGGCGCAAAGCGATTGAAAATTTCAAGTGTGTTTATATTGGGAAAATATGACTTTTTTTCAGATTTTACGAAAATTTCGTTCTATTGTTTAATTTTTCCGACAAGCTGTTACATAATTCGGGATCAGTATTAAATTATCCTTTCAAAAGGCTATAAAACTTCAAAATCGTATGAAACCTCGCCAAGAAATAGCAAATGCCCCAGACCACTTTTGTGCCAAAAAAAACTAGGCCATGAAATTTGATGGCATTTTTTTCAACTTTGAGAAATTGATTAAAGACATCATTCTTTTTTGGTTTCTATACTTATAACTACTCAGATATGAAGTGTTGTTTTATTACCACATTGTTAACCTATTGCGCATTGAGACCGAAAATTGGAAATTTTTTGATAAAATTTTTAAAACTCCTTTTTCAAGTTTGAAAAAATTTTCTTTAACAAAATTTAAAAAAATTAATATATTACTTTAAGGTTTTATTAAATACATGTTGCAGATCAACTGTGTGAATTTTTAAGTGAATCCCTCTGCCTGAATTTTTTTGACAAGGATTTTGTTTTTGCGGATTTCGAGAAAACTTGGATTTTTGTGAAATATTCTGCAAATGTACTTTTTCTAAATACTTTATATCAAAAATTCATCACTTTTCTACTTTTAAATGTTATATTTTATCTTAATATCCTAGCGTTTCGGAAAAAAATAACATGACTTCATTAACCCTTTTGGAATTGGGGTCACATATGACCCCAAGCTAACAAAAGACAATTTATGCAAACAATCCAAATATTTGGTAAGTGCTGTCCAATTTTTAGACGCGACGCTTAAAATATAATAACCAAATGTGTAGAAGTTTCGTTCCGAAAATTTGGGATAAATCCGAGAACGTTAACCCATTATTTGCCAAGGTCAGATTTGGATTTTAAGATATTTTTAAATAAAAATTACCGAAAACGAGTTTTTCTATTAAACTCGTTGATACCACTATTTAGAATTTAAGAAAAATAATTCGGTTAGTTTTTATTTATTTAAGCCTTCAGTGCTCTTGAGATCAAAATTATCCATTGTGATATATCTCTTGTGCAATTATCTGCTTATTGCTCGCGAATATAAATTAACACAACTGTAGACAACATATGTCTCAAAAATAGGACGTTTTTTGAAATTCACTTTGTTTTAGTTTTGTAATTTATTCCATTAAGAGTAGTATTAATTTAATATAACATTTGGTTATTATATTTTAAGCGCCGGATCTAAAAATTGGACAGCACTTACCAAATATTTGAATTTTTTGCATAAATTGTCTTTTATTAGCTTGGGGTCATATGTGACCCCAATTCCAAAAGGGTTAATGGAGTCATGTTATTTTTTTCCGAAACCCTAGGCTATTAGGATAAAATATAACATTTAAAAGTAGAAAAGTGATGAATTTTTGATATAAAGTATTTAGAAAAAGTACATTTACAGAATATTTCACAAAAATCCAAGTTTTCTCGAAATCCGCAAAAATAAAATCCTTGTCAAAAAAATTCTGGCAGAGGAATTTACTTAAAAATTCACACAGTTGATCTGCAACATGTATTTAATAAAACCTTAAATTAATATATTAATTTTTTCAAACTTGAAAAAGGAGTTTTAAAAATTTTATCAAAAAATTTCCAATTTTCGGTCTCAATGAGCAATAGGTTAACAACGTGGTAATAAAACGATACTTCATGTCTGAGTACTTATAAGTATAGAGACCAAAAAAGAATGATGGCTTTAATCAATTTCTCAAAGTTGAAAAAAATGCCATCAAATTTCATGACCTAGTTTTTTTTGGCACAAAAGTGGTCTGGGGCATTTGCTATTTCTTGGCGAGGATTCATACGATTTTGAAGTTATATAGCCTTTTGAAAGGATAATTTAATACTGATCCCGAATTATGTAACAGCTTGTCGGAAAAATTAAATTATAGAACGAAATTTTCGTAAAATCTGAAAAAAAGTCATATTTTTCCCATATAAACACACTTGAAATTTTCAATCGCTTTGCGCCACGACTAAACGTTTTTTGATTGGCCCAAAACTTTGTATTTCTTAGTTTTTTTGCTATTCGCATATTTCTAGGGGGTGAGACCGACAGTTTGAACACTTTTTTTCCCCTCCATATAACGAAGGGCCACCCTAATGTACATATTTCTAGGGAAAGTGGTCGAGCTATTTCGAGTAGTAGTTCGCCAACCGCACAATTATTGTTGGAATTCTTTGAGATTTTAAGATTATCTTGATATATTTGCAACTACAAATTGTAAAAAATTTTAGTAAGTCGTGAGAGAAAATTTTTTTTTTAACTTACATCATACTTGAAATAAGAGCAAATTTTCACACATTTGTATAGAAAGTGGCTGATCTTTTTCGAGTAGTTGTTCGCCCAGAGAAAAATTTTATTCGGAATGACTTTATATTTTATATTACGGGCAGTGAATAAAAAATATTTTATTTTTTTTTGAAAAAAAATTTTTTTTTTTTAGTTTCTGTTTTTTGTCGAGTAGTAGTTCCTCCAAACTTCAATTTTTGGCGGAATGCCTTGAAACTTGAAGGAAGTGTTCTCTTTATATACACAGCTATAACTAATATAATTTTTTGTTACATCATTGTGGAAAATTTTCTGGAAAATATCATCAAACTTCAAATAAGAGCATATTTTCACACATTTGTATAGAAAGTGACCAATATCAGTCCAGTAGTGCTATACAGTCGCCACAATTTTGGTCGGATCATATTTTCATACATTTGAGTGGAAAGTGGATGATCTTTCTCGAGTAGTAGTTAGCCCATTCCATAGTTTTTATCAGAGTGGTTTAATATTTCAGGAGGGTAATCTTTCAGTGTAACTGACTTCAAAATATATAAAATCATAGCATGTATTTTGGGAAATATTTTTTTTAAATGAAGTGAATATTTTCATACATTTGTATGGAAAGGCATCGAGCTTTTTCGAATAGTAGTTTGCCCGCGCCAGTAGGACAGTCCGATTAAAGTGAAATTTAAGAATGATATTCTTGGTACTTGTACGATTCCAAAAAGTACACATTTGTTACACTATATACTTACATTCATCGGTTTACATGATTTCAAACATGAAAAATGTTAATTTTTACTACTCGAGCTACTCGTTGAGCTAGAGTAGCTCATTAACTACTCGAGCAGCTCGAGTAGCTCGACTAGGACGAAGTTCGAGTAATGGGGGGCTCTGATCCAGGGACATTTGAGCAATACATAAAAGTAAATTGTTATTTCTCCACTTTAGCGCCTGGAGCAATTTTCGCCAATGATGATACCAAAGTTTTTCCTGGTAATTGTTTCCAATACAAACCGGATTCATCAGCGTTCTAAAGCCGATCGTCGCATAAGTTGAAATTTATCGCATAATGGAATTCATCCATTTTCGCTCTTAACTTCATTATTAACGCGTCTAATGCAGTGATGGCCACAAAGAGAAATGAGAATTTATTAGTTATGTTACAAAAAAAAAAAAAGGCTATGTATTCGTACTATGCACTGAACAAAATCACTTTAAATGAAAAATGAAATGGAATGAAATGAAAAAATTATTTTTTTGTTTTGTTTTTTCGCACTTTATTTTTCAACAGAATTTCTTGTATATCTTGTATTTGTTGTCGGTCGCCCATAGTTCCATAGTTACGTGCCGTAAATAAAAATAAAATAAATAAAATAATAGTAAATAAATAAATAAGTAAATAAAATAAATAAAAAGCGTAAATAAAAATATGAATTCAAGTATGGATGATCATTTTTTATATATTTTTTAAATTTTTTTTGATTTTTTTTTAATTTGAATTTTTGAATTTTTTTTTAAATTTTTTGAATTTTTATTTTTAATAAAAACTTAATTCATGTATGAATGATTAAACATCGTCTAAATGAAATCTATTAAAAGGTTATATATTAGAATTGACGAAGTCAACAAGTCCTTCTATGTTAATATCTTCATTGTAACATTTTATTTTTAGAAGTGTTTCCAAATGATTATTTGTCAATTTATTTCTATATTTATTTTTTATATGTGTCATTGCCGAAAATGTATGCTCGCATATGTATGTAGTAGAAAACATTGAATAAATATTTAGTATTAAATTTCTATATGTTCCATATTTAGTTGGGCAAATACTTATCCAGAAATTCAGACCGGTTTCCATTGGAATCGTTAAGTCCGCACGCATTAACAGTAGCTCTTGTTTTATATTTTCTGGAACGTCGTGCAACAGACATGATAAAGAATTTTGATATATATTGATCGCATATTTTATTTCTAACATATCATGAAATCTTTTACCAAAGTTTTCTACAAGTTTTTTTTATTTCTTCGCTGTATATAATTAGCTTTGCTTGATCTGAACATTTTTGAAATATTTCGTTATCTCTAGGAAAATTTTGCAAATCCTGCTTTTCCATCTGATTTCGTAAAATTTCTAACTTTGTAGAGAAATCCTTTAAAGCAAAAAAAAAAAGATCGCAAATGTTTTTGTTTTTTCCCTGCAACACTAAATTTAAATTATTAATTTGTATCGTAATGTCCGATAGAAATGCCAGGTCTAACAAAAAAGCATAGGATGTTATTGAATTTAATAAATCAATATCTTTCGGAAGGGCCTGACCTTACAAAACAGTCGCTCAAAACATTTTCCGCGACTTAACCATCGTACCTCAGTAAACATCAATACATTACCATAAGACGCATCTACCTCTTTCAAAAACGCTACTAGTTTCCTATGTGTAAGTGCGTTGTGGCCTCCTTTTAGTCGATTTATTATTTTAAGTGCCGTTTTCATGGTTTCATTAAGACCAATTGTTTTAGCAAATAAAGCTTGCTGATATATTATACAGTGGAAAGTAGGCACATTTATTCCTGCTTTAATTAATTGACAAATAAAACCGTTCGTGCGGCCAACCATAACTGCGGCTCCATCGGTGCAGATGGCCGAAAGCTTTTTTTTTTTATCAATTATTGATAAAACGTTTCTTTTGAAGGTGCTAAAAATAATTTCCCCTGTTACGTTTCCGTAAAAGCAATCAAGTTTTAAAATTTCTTCAAATGAATTGAATTCATTGTCAACACATCTTATGCAAATTATCATTTGACTAGTGTCGTTATTGTCCACACTTTCATCGAAACAAACGGAAATATGCTTCGCATTTCTAATTCGCTCATTTGTTAATTTATTTAGAAAACGACCTATGTCCTCAGTTCTTCTGGTTATTGTAGCGCGAGATAGAGACAATTCACTAACTATGGCTTCAATTTGTTGTCCTGCTTCACCAAATAAAGGCAGAATTGACAAAAACATGTCTTTAAAAAATTCACCATCTTCAACTAACCCTAATGCAACTATATATGAAGCCTTCATGTTGCTACACATTGTGATATTTTTGTTCATTTTGCAATCATTCAAGGCTCTACAATTTTTCAATTCTAAGTTCTTTTTTAATTTTATAAAAAGTCTATCTCTGTCCTCACCTGACAAGCTACACAATTCTAAGTGGCAGCATTCATAATGCCGTTTAAAACTGTACGCACTCATCCGTTTTAGCTTCTGGTTGCATACAAGGTACTTAGCTTCATTAAATATATTAATAAAAAAAATTTTTCCACTCTACTTTCCACATTTCAAATTAATAATAAAAAATTTTTGCACACCAACAAAATTATTCGCAGTGTACTAAAAATGCCGAAAAAGAGAATCATAAAACCACTCAGTTGGGCTGTTTTTTTTTTATTTCTAATTTCAAGCGTGTGTTTTGTTTTTGTTTTTTAACAAATATAGCGGCCGCAACCTGCTTGTTGAAAATTCGGCCTACAACTGAATTAGTGTTGTAAAAGTATTGAGTATTTGGGTATTGAGTACTCAATACCGGCTATTTTTTTCGGTACTCAATACCCAAAAATACCTACTCGATACTTTCAGGGTTGCATTTTTCAGTAGAAATGTAGTTTTAGTACGAAAATACAACTATTCAGAAAAAAAAATATCGATGTATTTGTGTGAAAAAAAAAATGAAAGCGTCTTTTGTGTAACAGTTTTGTGTATTCAAGTGTTCAACAAGTGAAATAAAAAACACAATATTATTAAAATAAAACAATAAAATTTAAATACTAAATTAAAAACAATGCCGAGGAAGGGAAGTATATTATGGCTTCATTATATTGAACTTGATAACGAGAGGGCAAGATGCAACATTTGCAAATCAATTATATCATACAAAGGCAAGTTTATTGGAATGCATCGTTTTGTGTTATTTCTAATTAATTTTTTTTATAGGTGGTGGTAGTTCTAATTTGAAAAAGCATATGGATTCAAAGCATCCATCCGTGGATTTAAAAAAAGCAGCGGAAGATAGCCACTGTTCTTATTCTTTTTTCGTAATTTACCACAATTTTTATTACTTTTCATTAGAATCGTCAACAATAACACAAAAACACTGGAGGAGTGCAACATTAACGTTCATCTATCCAAATCACGGGAAAAGGTTATAAATAAAGCTCTTGTCAAAATGATTACAGTGGACTTACAACCCCTTTCCGTGCTAGAGAATGAAGGATTTAAAACATTTGCAAAGGCATTAAATCCTTCATATGTTATGCCCTCTAGGTATATGCTTACCAGTAACCATTTAATGGACGAATATGTGGACGGTTGTAATGAGTTAAAAAAAGAACTTTCTAGTGCAGAGCACATCTGTATCACAACCGATGCTTGGACCTCAGTTTCGAATGAATCCTATGTATCAATTACAGCTCATTTTATAAATAAAGAATGGAAAATAAAGTCAAAATTTTTAAAGATCATACCGCCTAAAATTTAAAGGATGCGATATTTAATGCCTTAAAAGGATGGGAAATAGAAAATAAAATCTCTTGCGTAGTTTCGGACAACGCAGCAAATATTCAGGCTGCTGTAAAAATAGCTGGCTGGACCAGCTTGCCATGTTTTGCCCATACCCTTCATCATATTGTATCAGACGGGTTAAAGGACGAAAAAATTTTGAAAATTTTGGCCAAATGTAAGGCAACAGTGGAATATTTTAATCGAAGCACTAAAGCATCTAATAAATTAAAAGAAATTCAATCGCAAATGGGTAAAAAAAATTTAAAGTTAATTCAACACCAAGGTGGAATTCAACATTAAGTATGATTGAAAGAATTATTGAAAATCGTGAGGTACTGGAAGCGACTGTAGCAATTTTACACCGTCCAATCGAATTGTTGTCTCTCGAAGAATGGGAAATTTTAAAAGAACTT